>CM068376.1:268330677-269530677 GCA_034769895.1 Magicicada septendecula
AACCAAAGGAAAAGGAAAAGAAGCATCCCGACCCGTGTAGACTCTGAAAGTTCCTTAAAATCGTATAGTGTGGAATCAATATTCCTGAATGTTGAAGTAGCCTTGCGAATTTTCTTGAGCACGGCAGACACAAATTGTAACTTGGGGCAAGGCAAAACGAAATCCCTGGCACTTTCATTCATTGAAAATGATTGAAAATCATTCTTTTAATGAAATATCGACTTGCAACTGCAAAAGCAAGAAAGCTTTGAGTAAAGAAACATTTTAAGCAAATAATAATAGAGATGAAAATTATTTGAAAAACATTTTTGTTCTTAGCGTTTTTGATTTGCTTTGCGTAATGGTTAAGTAAAGTTTGGGACTTTCGTAATATTCTCGTTACTCATAATTTGTAAAAGTGCTCGTGCTGCTGTAATAAATAAATTTACCTGATTAAAATGGAAACAAGACGAATATCCGTTTGTACAACCCATATGTTCCTACATAATAAGTAGCCTATAATATATGCGTATATTGTGCGTAATACTCGTTGTTTGAGAGGTTGGAAGGTAAACGGGGGGGGGGGGGGGGGAATGCATCAGCATAGGGCACTAAAACATTTAAGTCAGGTCCTGCACATCATGCCAGTAATACTTTTCCGTGTTATGGAAATTGGCAGTGACCCAGAATATTAGTTGGCTAATGTTTCACCATAACGCTTTCATTGACTGAATGATGGCAACTTCAGGGTTCAACCTCGTTCGTCCAATTTCTCCCATCCCAACCTCACTCGTTCCTCATCAGCCTCGCTTTAAACAATATTGTTTTGAGCATAAATTGTTCTTTTACAGGTTTTTTTTTTTGTAATACGCAAAAGTCCACTTGTGTTTTATAAATGATTTTTGCTAGTGTAGTCCACTATGTACCGATGTTCGTAGAAAATCAACAGTGGTTTCTCGTTGGTCGTGTCGTCGAACTCTATATGTCTCAACTGAAGTACACTGATCAAAATACAAGCACTAAATTGGGAACAAAAACACCACCGGGTGCAGCTGCACACGGCAGGTAATTTAAGAGACGGCAATATTTCGGTATAAAAACGTTCAAGTCTGCTTTGGCTTGTATCCTTCAACGTAACTAGAATATAAATAATATTTAGTGCGAAGTAGGGGGAAAATGGGGTTCCTGACTCACAAAGGAATGCCGCCTTTCCCACGGTCTAGATCAAAGAGATGCCGCCGTTCCCACGGTCCAAGATTTTTTCCCACGCTCTCCCCACCACCGCTGGACCCGCAGTATCCGCGAATTTCCGCGAAAATAATTTTTTATATGCAGCCTTTTCGCGAGCCTAAATCACTTTCACTTTCTAATTTCCGCGAATATAATTTTTTATATGCAGCCTTTCGCGAGCCTAGATCACTTTCACTTTCTACTGGACCACAGCAGCATCCGCGACTTTTTCGCTGATCTGTGTCAAGATCCGCGACTTTTTCGCCTATCTGGACCACAGCATCCGCGAATATAATTTTTTTATTTTTTTATATGCCGCCTTTCGCGAGCTTAGATCACTTTCACTTTCTATCATTATAGTGTATATATTAAATATATGAACAGGGTTACCAACCTTGGATGAGTTCAAATTTGTTATAATGTATATTAAATCTATATGATCAGGTTTACCAACCTATGTATGGGTTCAAACTTGATATGTGTGTGTATTATAGTGTATATTAAAATATATGATCAGGGTTACCAACCTTGCATGAGTTCAAATTTGTTGTAATGTATATTAAATCTATATGATCAGGTTTTACCAAGTATCCCTCCTCAGACGCTGGTGTTACTTTGCATTAAATATATATATCGTAAACAATGAAATAATAATATTTCGTCATTGTAAGATTTTAATAAAACAATTATCAGTTTAAATTCTCTCTCACACTTGTTGTGTATGTTTCTCTCTCTATGGTCAGTACCGCGCGCATGTATATGAAATTAGAAAGTTTATATTTATTCGACAAATATTAACGCCCTCTCTCTCTCTCGGCTCGCTCGCAGACGTCGGAAGCAATTCGAGGTCATTGACACGACTTTACACTGACACATTGCAGTCTCTCACTCTCTCTCTCTCTCTCTCTCTCTCTCTCTCTCGCTCTCTCTCTCTCTCTGGGTTAAGCTGGTGTTGTACGTTACTAAAATCATAGCAAATATTTTCATTCTAAGCATGTATTACTGTTTAGTAATAATTACAGCCCCAACAAAGGATATATAAGTTTGTGTACATGGATTGTATATTGCAAGTACAGAATTATTATTTAAATCCGATATCTGTTTTTATTAAAATCATACAATGTCAAAAGAGGATAGTTGTCTGTTACGAACCAGTACTAACTCTCCTATATGGCCGTCGCTTGCATCATCCGTATTTAAAGTTCGCTACTTCCAGTACACATGGCCTCTGTAACAGATTTGGTCTCCAACAGGTGTGATTCGAACGGGAAAGTTTGCAAGGATGAGACGTAGGGTAATCCGATGTGTCAAAAACGTGTAGGTCCTTCTTCATATCAGCATACGCGCTGACAGTAATTATGTGAACTTCAGAAGGGTTCAAATATTTCAAAATAAAAAATATATAAAACAAAAATACAGAATATATGAAATGTATATTTACAATAAAAAAAAATATTACATATTATCAAACAATGGCACATAATATTCATCCACCCAATCCTCTATAAATCGACCATAATTAACTCCCCCAGCATGATTGTTAATAAACCTCGTGTAAATATTTGCTAAGTCTTTATTTTTTTTTAATTTCTGTTTCAGTATGAGACTGGCAATCGGTGCGCTGTTGTTGTAATAGCTCCCTGTTTCGTGCCACCTCAGTCGCTCGCCTTTCTAACCAATCTGAGGCGTAACTTTCAAAACAGTCAACGGGAGACATACTTGTCTGAAACAAAGACATTCTCAGTGTTTTTATCACACACATACAAACACATTGCGGTCTCTCTCTCTCTCTCTCTCTCTCTCTCTCTCTCTCTCTCTCTCTCTCGTCTCTCTCTCTCTCTCTCTCATCTCTCTCTCCTCTCTCTCTCTCTCTCTCTCTCTCTCTCTCTCTCTCTCTCTCTCTCTCTCTCTCTCTCTCTCTCTCTCTCTCTCTCTCTCACTCACTCACACACACACACACACACACACACACGTACAAACACTTTAGCGAGCACGAAGTTCCCATATTTTGTGTCTACATTTGTTAAGACCACGATGGGATATTTTTTTATTTACCATCAATTCTGACCACTTGATATTGCGTAAACGTGTTTGCTCTACCCAAATATCTTCACACAATAAAGGCCACGCCTCGGTCATTACGAATAATGTTTATACAAAAGTTATATTTTAATATATGAAACAGGAATAATCATGCATATTAGAGTTTACCTTAGTTTTTCATAAAGTATTATTTTAATAATTGATGGCTTACATTTTATGTACGTACAGTATCTATTTATCGACATATAAATTGTAGTAGCAATAATAATAATAAGTGATATTTACAATGAAACTATTTTCAAATAAAAATGATGTTGGTTCGACAACCTTTTTGTTTTAAGACTATAACAAGAATGAGACCTGAATCAACTCTCTCTCTCTCTCTCACACACACACACACACACACACACACACACACACACACACACACACACACACACACACACACACACACACACACACACACACACACACACACACACACACACACACACACACATTTAGTATGAATAGACGCGTCTTTGTTAGTAAAATGTAATGCTGTAATCATTAATAGCGTTGTGATGGGGGTCGACTGCATGTGATGTTTGTAAAAATTGTTTACGCATTTTAGGTATGGTTTATCTATTTAATACGTGCAATTTTAACTAATCTGTCTTGGAGGATAACCTATTTTTCCTTCTTTTCTACAGATAACAGTTGCTTTGATCAGAAACATTACCAGAGAACAACGTCCTCCTAAAGATAAATTTACCAGAGCTCAAAACAGTACAAAGTCATACTTTTGGTGAAGAAAATCACGTCAACAACAACAAAAGTTGTTTGTGTTTCAACAGCTACAAACAATAATTAATTTTCTTACACTAGTAAACATTTTGTTGCACAAAACCAATGAACTGTCTCTTGACATCGTTTAGAAATTGACATGACAGAGAAAATTTTCATGTTCCACCTTGTACCGAGATCTAATTGTGTGTAAGAATAACTGTACCGTCACATACAACTGAGAATAAACATACACACACACACGCACACACTTTACGATGTTTTTACTTATTTGAACAAGTCATGTATTAAATTCAATAAATAATGCACTTGATAATGTTTTAATGGGAATAATTTTACGTTTAAATAAAATCTGTACATACAATAAAATTATGTTCACTTTAAGAAATAAAAACTGCACAGTATGTTTCTTTGATTGCAGACGAAACATCAGACATCCCGTCTGTATTTCAGTTAGTTATAGTTTTCCACTATGTTTAGCTAATGGTCAACCAGTTGAAAGTTTTTGGAAATTTGATAACCCTGAAGGCACAACGCAGAATCTATTGGTCTAAGCGTACATTTATTATGTAAATCATCTCTTTTTCAGTCATCTACGTATATGCATTTGAATTATTTGCGCATGCGTATACAACTGAGAATAAATCCGTACAAACACACTTAGCGACGTTGATATAAATATTACTGTTTTATTAATTTAAAATACCGTATAATTGCTTACGACGCGCACACTTAGCAACGTTTTTACTTATTTGAACAAGCTATGTATTAACTTCAATAAATAATGCACTTGATAACGTTTAAATATTTCCAACAACTATGTTGATTAGAAGTGCTGTAAGTTCAATAACAATGTTCGCTACGTAACGTATTCAAATCTGTTTACTCACCTCTTAAATGTTGATGCACGCAATTATCGATTTCACAATGAGGTATGAAGGCTAATTGCATTCTTCACGTATATATATTGATGTATCTTACAACGGTAGGGGTAGCTTGCGTGTTTGTTTTGAAAGTCATTGTCCGCCGTTGGAAACTTTCAGAAGTTAGCGATACTGAAAGTATTTTCGTGCATTAGTCAAAATTAGGAAAACAATGCAGAGAGAGAGCGAGTGGACACACATGTAAGTAGCTCGATACTCAGTGACAACAACACACACACACACACACACACACACAGTTAATATTTGTCAAATATATAACAACGAGTGAGAGAGAGGGAGAGGAGGGGTCATCGACCGTGATGGAAAAGCTTTACCTCACTGCTTTAAGAAGGTAGCGATACTGAAAGTATTTTCGGTCAAGTTAACACGGCTCTTTTTAAGAAACATTCTATCATTTATTTGATGTCGATACCGGTATTAATTATAGATTACACTTAGTTCCATTCACTTCCATGTGCTTACAAATACTTGTAATTAGTTTCGTTAATAACTAGGCCAAAACATTGTCATTACATGTCAACTCTTCCGTCTGTCTCGTAAATTTTGCGCAGCACTGTTTGAGTCTTATCGTTGTAAATAAAGAGCAACAGCATCAGTGTCGTAATACTCTACTTATTTGAACAAGTCCTGTATTAAATGCACTTGTTAATGTTTTAATGTGAACAATTTTACGTTTAAATAAAATCTGTACATACAATAAAATTATGTTTCAGTATTAATGATATAAATATTACTGTTTTATTAATTTAAAATACCGTATATATATATATAACCTAGGAACTTCGCAGGTGAAGAAATTAATTTCTATTTTTCATCTGTAACGACATGCGTGTATAATTTTAATTTATTTCACTATACACCTCTGAACCTATGTGTAATTATTTTGTAAACTGCGTTATCTATGGAGGAACTGTCGCAGCAAACGTTAACACTAGAACGATTATATTATTATTATTATTTAGTGATCAGATAATTTCATAAAAAAATAAGAAACGTAAAAGATATACGCTGACTTTACCGCAACCACGTCTATTTAGATAAACGGCTCGGAAGAAAAAATAATTCTTCACAAAGCAGAACAACAACTACAGTCTCAAATAAATATATTTTAAAAAAGATAAATATACATTAGATGGAAATGTTTCCTCTGTTTTTCTCTGAGAAACATAAAAAGAACTTGGGAATCGTGTTTCTTCCCTAGATGCGGTCAATACGATTAAAAGTAAAATTTTAATAACAAAGTTTTCACTGTACTTTAACAAGGATGGTAATATTTTTTTTTGTAGCGTCTAATCTTTTAAACTAAAAAACGTACAATCTTTATTACTTTTACAAATACACACACAGACGTTAGGGAGAGACTGCAATGTGTCAGTGTAAAGTCGTGTCAATGACCTCTTGTATTACAATAGTTTCTTACTGAAGGCTTGTACGCTTTAAATTCAGCTATACCTAAAATATATCTTCAATTAGGGTCATTGTACACACACAGTGGAATGCTTTCAGAAATTTGCGACACACACACACACACACACACACACACACACACATACACAACGCTGTTTCTACTTATTTGAACAAGCCCTGTATTAAATGCAGTGGTATTTTCTGGATTTCTCTAAGTTTGCTCTTAAATTAGAGCGGGCTTTATTCCATATTCGCTTTATCTGCTTATCCGTTATTTGCGGAGGCAGCAGATCGTGTATATTCCATCTTGTGGACAAAGGGTGGTTTGGTCGGTATTTGTACAGTAACTCAAACGGGGTCGACTTGTGACCTTCGTGATAAGCTGAATTAAAAGCATATTGAATCCAGGATAGGTTTTGGTCCCACAACGTATGATCGTTTGCATGATAGGCGATTAGCGCAGATTTGAGGTTTCGTAGATACCTTTCAGCAATATTGCCTTGTGTTCGATACTCTGTAGTGGTTATAAGGTCTATCCCTAACTTGAAACACATATTCCTAAATTCTTTCGCTTTAAACTATGGACTGTTATCAGATACTATACGTACTGGAGTACCGTAGTCTTTAAATAGTCTTTCCTGTAATATTTTTACAGTCGTCGACGCTAATGCTCGTCGCATGGGATACATCCAAACAAATTTAGTGAACGAATCTACACAGATGAGTAACATAGTACGACATAACGTACAAATAATTATGTCCGATGACGTCAATCAGTGAACAAACGCAAAACGACCTGCAAACGCAAAACAGTCCCAATAATATACCGCCTTCCTTATTTGTTCGGGCTTAGGACCGACTCAAGATCACGTGAAAATGACGAATTTTTTTAGTAGGTGGGGAGGTGTCGTCGTCGTCGTTCTCCATGTTGATGCGTTGTCGTATCCGATAATGACCGTATGCAAGTGTATCATGACCATTTTACGTCTTACGTCTTACGTCTTACGTTTACGTTTTACGTCTTACGTCTTACGTTTTAGTTTCACATCTTACGTCTTACGTCTTACGTTTTACGTTTTACGTCTTACGTCTTACGTCTTACGTCTTACGTTTTACGTTTTACGTTTTTTTATTCACGGAAATTCGCGGATGCTGTGGTCCATTGGGACTGATGTTAATCGTTTCAGTTTCGAACGAGAACTGATTAGCAATTGTGTTTGCGTTCGAGAAGTTTAAACCCTTCCTAGAACATAAAGAATTCCTTTTGGAAACCGTCAATCAGGCGTTATCTTGGTTATTGAATCACCCTAAACAGTTAGGACGAATTGGAAGGTGAATATTGAAGTTAAACTGCTACAAATTCAGAGTGCAGCATATAAAAGGTACTCAAAACGTAGTCGCTGATACCCTGTCCCGTATGTTCCAGTCGCCCACTAAAACTCCTGAAAACAAAGAGAATCCGGAAATAGCACATGCTAACGCCGTAATTACTGAATTCCCCCCTTGCCTTCACAAACATTGCTCTGTATCAACAACAAGACCTCTCACTGAAGCCTATTATAGTACAACTTACGCAAGGTATTAAATCCGAGAAGTACGTATTGAGTAGAAATGTACTATGTCACAAGATAAGAATAATAGCCCCGGATGTAATTAAGCCCATGCTGATGGAATACTTCCATTCATCTACCATAGGAGTCCATATGGGAATCAATAAGACAATACATCGTGTTCGAAAGGAATATCATTGGAACAATATGAACAGCGAAATAGCCAACTTCGTAAAGAAATGTACATTATGTGCCCTCAGTAAACCGCCCCGAAATAATCAAGTGAGCCAAATGATTTCAGAAATCCCTAAGACCCCTTTTTCTAAACTTTATCTAGATTTCTCACGTCCATATCCACGATCCAAATCAGGCAATACAATGTTACTCATCTGTGTAGATTCGTTCACTAAATTTGTTTGGATGTATCCCATGCGACGAGCATTAGCGTCGACGACTGTAAAAATATTACAGGAAAGACTATTTAAAGACTACGGTACTCCAGTACGTATAGTATCTGATAACAGTCCACAGTTTAAAGCGAAAGAATTTAGGAATATGTGTTTCAAGTTAGGGATAGACCATATAACCACTACAGAGTATCGAACACAAGGCAATATTGCTGAAAGGTATCTACGAAACCTCAAATCTGCGCTAATCGCCTATCATGCAAACGCTCATACGTTGTGGGACCAAAACCTATCCTGGATTCAATATGCTTTTAATTCAGCTTATCACGAAGGTCACAAGTCGACCCCGTTTGAGTTACTGTACAAATACCGACCAAACCACCCTTTGTCCACAAGATGGAATATACACGATCTGCTGCCTCCGCAAATAACGGATAAGCAGATAAAGCGAATATGGAATAAAGCCCGCTCTAATTTAAGAGCAAACTTAGAGAAATCCAGAAAATACCACTGCATTTAATACAGGGCTTGTTCAAATAAGTAGAAACAGCGTTGTGTATGTGTGTGTGTGTGTGTGTGTGTGTGTGTGTGTGTCGCAAATTTCTGAAAGCATTCCACTGTGTGTGTACAATGACCCTAATTGAAGATATATTTTAGGTATAGCTGAATTTAAAGCGTACAAGCCTTCAGTAAGAAACTATTGTAATACAAGGGGTCATTGACACGACTTTACACTGACACATTGCAGTCTCTCCCTAACGTCTGTGTGTGTATTTGTAAAAGTAATAAAGATTGTACGTTTTTTAGTTTAAAAGATTAGACACTAGAAAAAAAATATTACCATCCTTGTTAAAGTACAGTGAAAACTTTGTTATTAAAATTTTACTTTTAATCGTATTGACCGCATCTAGGGAAGAAACACGATTCCCAAGTTCTTTTTATGTTTCACAGAGAAAAACAGAGGAAACATTTCCATCTAATGTATATTTATCTTTTTTAAAATATATTTATTTGAGACTGTAGTTGTTGTTCTGCTTTGTGAAGAATTATTTTTTCTTCCGAGCCGTTTATCTAAATAGACGTGGTTGCGGTAAAGTCAGCGTATATCTTTTACGTTTCTTATTTTTTTATGAAATTATCTGATCACTAAATAATAATAATAATATAATCGTTCTAGTGTTAACGTTTGCTGCGACAGTTCCTCCATAGATAACGCAGTTTACAAAATAATTACACATAGGTTCAGAGGTGTATAGTGAAATAAATTAAAATTATACACGCATGTCGTTACAGATGAAAAATAGAAATTAATTAATTTCTTCACCTGCGAAGTTCCTAGGTTATATATATATATACGGTATTTTAAATTAATAAAACAGTAATATTTATATCATTAATACTGAAACATAATTTTATTGTATGTACAGATTTTATTTAAACGTAAAATTGTTCACATTAAAACATTAACAAGTGCATTTAATACAGGACTTGTTCAAATAAGTAGAGTATTACGACACTGATGCTGTTGCTCTTTATTTACAACGATAAGACTCAAACAGTGCTGCGCAAAATTTACGAGACAGACGGAAGAGTTGACATGTAATGACAATGTTTTGGCCTAGTTATTAACGAAACTAATTACAAGTATTTGTAAGCACATGGAAGTGAATGGAACTAAGTGTAATCTATAATTAATACCGGTATCGACATCAAATAAATGATAGAATGTTTCTTAAAAAGAGCCGTGTTAACTTGACCGAAAATACTTTCAGTATCGCTACCTTCTTAAAGCAGTGAGGTAAAGCTTTTCCATCACGGTCGATGACCCCTCCTCTCCCTCTCTCTCACTCGTTGTTATATATTTGACAAATATTAACTGTGTGTGTGTGTGTGTGTGTGTGTGTGTTGTTGTCACTGAGTATCGAGCTACTTACATGTGTGTCCACTCGCTCTCTCTCTGCATTGTTTTCCTAATTTTGACTAATGCACGAAAATACTTTCAGTATCGCTAACTTCTGAAAGTTTCCAACGGCGGACAATGACTTTCAAAACAAACACGCAAGCTACCCCTACCGTTGTAAGATACATCAATATATATACGTGAAGAATGCAATTAGCCTTCATACCTCATTGTGAAATCGATAATTGCGTGCATCAACATTTAAGAGGTGAGTAAACAGATTTGAATACGTTACGTAGCGAACATTGTTATTGAACTTACAGCACTTCTAATCAACATAGTTGTTGGAAATATTTAAACGTTATCAAGTGCATTATTTATTGAAGTTAATACATAGCTTGTTCAAATAAGTAAAAACGTTGCTAAGTGTGCGCGTCGTAAGCAATTATACGGTATTTTAAATTAATAAAACAGTAATATTTATATCAACGTCGCTAAGTGTGTTTGTACGGATTTATTCTCAGTTGTATACGCATGCGCAAATAATTCAAATGCATATACGTAGATGACTGAAAAAGAGATGATTTACATAATAAATGTACGCTTAGACCAATAGATTCTGCGTTGTGCCTTCAGGGTTATCAAATTTCCAAAAACTTTCAACTGGTTGACCATTAGCTAAACATAGTGGAAAACTATAACTAACTGAAATACAGACGGGATGTCTGATGTTTCGTCTGCAATCAAAGAAACATACTGTGCAGTTTTTATTTCTTAAAGTGAACATAATTTTATTGTATGTACAGATTTTATTTAAACGTAAAATTATTCCCATTAAAACATTATCAAGTGCATTATTTATTGAATTTAATACATGACTTGTTCAAATAAGTAAAAACATCGTAAAGTGTGTGCGTGTGTGTGTGTATGTTTATTCTCAGTTGTATGTGACGGTACAGTTATTCTTACACACAATTAGATCTCGGTACAAGGTGGAACATGAAAATTTTCTCTGTCATGTCAATTTCTAAACGATGTCAAGAGACAGTGGCTTACATTTTATGTACGTACAGTATCTATTTATCGACATATAAATTGTAGTAGCAATAATAATAATAAGTGATATTTACAATGAAACTATTTTCAAATAAAAATGATGTTGGTTCGACAACCTTTTTGTTTTAAGACTATAACAAGAATGAGACCTGAATCAACTCTCTCTCTCTCTCTCACACACACACACACACACACACACACACACACACACACACACACACACACACACACACACACACACACACACACACACACACACACACACACACACACACACACACACACACACATTTAGTATGAATAGACGCGTCTTTGTTAGTAAAGTGTAAGCCATCAATTATTAAAATAATACTTTATGAAAAACTAAGGTAAACTCTAATATGCATGATTATTCCTGTTTCATATATTAAAATATAACTTTTGTATAAACATTATTCGTAATGACCGAGGCGTGGCCTTTATTGTGTGAAGATATTTGGGTAGAGCAAACACGTTTACGCAATATCAAGTGGTCAGAATTGATGGTAAATAAAAAAATATCCCATCGTGGTCTTAACAAATGTAGACACAAAATATGGGAACTTCGTGCTCGCTAAAGTGTTTGTACGTGTGTGTGTGTGTGTGTGTGTGTGTGTGAGTGAGAGAGAGAGAGAGAGAGAGACCGCAATGTGTTTGTATGTGTGTGATAAAACACTGAGAATGTCTTTGTTTCAGACAAGTATGTCTCCCGTTGACTGTTTTGAAAGTTACGCCTCAGATTGGTTAGAAAGGCGAGCGACTGAGGTGGCACGAAACAGGGAGCTATTACAACAACAGCGCACCGATTGCCAGTCTCATACTGAAACAGAAATTAAAAAAAATAAAGACTTAGCAAATATTTACACGAGGTTTATTAACAATCATGCTGGGGGAGTTAATTATGGTCGATTTATAGAGGATTGGGTGGATGAATATTATGTGCCATTGTTTGATAATATGTAATATTTTTTTTTATTTGTAAATATACATTTCATATATTCTGTATTTTTGTTTTATATATTTTTTATTTTGAAATATTTGAACCCTTTGAAGTTCACATAATTACTGTCAGCGCGTATGCTGATATGAAGAAGGACCTACACGTTTTTGACACATCGGATTACCCTACGTCTCATCCTTGCAAACTTTCCCGTTCGAATCACACCTGTTGGAGACCAAATCTGTTACAGAGGCCATGTGTACTGGAAGTAGCGAACTTTAAATACGGATGATGCAAGCGACGGCCATATAGGAGAGTTAGTACTGGTTCGTAACAGACAACTATCCTCTTTTGACATTGTATGATTTTAATAAAAACAGATATCGGATTTAAATAATAATTCTGTACTTGCAATATACAATCCATGTACACAAACTTATATATCCTTTGTTGGGGCTGTAATTATTACTAAACAGTAATACATGCTTAGAATGAAAATATTTGCTATGATTTTAGTAACGTACAACACCAGCTTAACCCAGAGAGAGAGAGAGCGAGAGAGAGAGAGAGAGAGAGTGAGAGACTGCAATGTGTCAGTGTAAAGTCGTGTCAATGACCTCGAATTGCTTCCGACGTCTGCGAGCGAGAGAGAGAGAGAGAGGGCGTTAATATTTGTCGAATAAATATAAACTTTCTAATTTCATATACATGCGCGCGGTACTGACCATAGAGAGAGAAACATACACAACAAGTGTGAGAGAGAATTTAAACTGATAATTGTTTTATTAAAATCTTACAATGACGAAATATTATTATTTCATTGTTTACGATATATATATTTAATGCAAAGTAACACCAGCGTCTGAGGAGGGATACTTGGTAAACCTGATCATATAGATTTAATATACATTACAACAAATTTGAACTCATGCAAGGTTGGTAACCCTGATCATATATTTTAATATACACTATAATACACACACATATCAAGTTTGAACCCATACATAGGTTGGTAAACCTGATCATATAGATTTAATATACATTATAACAAATTTGAACTCATCCAAGGTTGGTAACCCTGTTCATATATTTAATATATACACTATAATGATAGAAAGTGAAAGTGATCTAAGCTCGCGAAAGGCGGCATATAAAAAAATAAAAAATTATATTCGCGGATGCTGTGGTCCAGATAGGCGAAAAAGTCGCGGATCTTGACACAGATCAGCGAAAAAGTCGCGGATGCTGTGGTCCAGTAGAAAGTGAAAGTGATCTAGGCTCGCGAAAGGCTGCATATAAAAAATTATATTCGCGGAAATTAGAAAGTGAAAGTGATTTAGGCTCGCGAAAGGCTGCATATAAAAATTATTTCGCGGAATTCGCGGATACTGCGGGTCAGCGGTGGTGGGGAGAGCGTGGGAAAAAATCTTGGACCGTGGGAACGGCGGCATCTCTTTGATCTTGTTTTTTATCGTTTTTTATGTTTTTTAAGAAAGGCGGCATTCCTTTGTGAGTCAGGAACCCCATTTTCCCCCTACTGTGCGATAAAGTATTAAAATATTAAAGTTTAATTTTAAAATATTGTTACGACTGTCTTACGCATCGTCGTATTGTACAGTGGAAACAAAATACAGACACCAACGAAGTCACTAATTAACATCTTTAATTAGTCATAAATAACATAAATTACGCTCTAATGTTTTCCTTTTTGTTAATGCGTAGTATGTAATATTCTGGTAATTCGGCGGGGTATAAATACAAGTACTCAGCGACGTTCAGTTCAGTTTGAGTTGCGAGTTATTGTCGGGCGGTTACTCTGCGCGTTCAAGTGGTTATTAGTGCGGTTCGCAATATTGTGGCGAAGTGTTATGTGTTATATAATTGCGCGGGACAACTGTAATACAATTGTGTTTTATATTAGTGGAAATTTTTATTGCGTGTGAACAATTTTTACATGATTTATTGTAAGAGACTATTTTTTTGATTACAAACTGTTTAATTGTGATAAATAAAGCTGGGGATTAGTGACGTAATTGGTGTCTTGTATTTTGTTTTCCACTGTACCATACGACGATCAGTTAGACTTAGACCGTCGTAACGATAAGATAATTCGTTATTCCACACAAGCAAAGCGTGGCGTAGCCAGGATTTTCCAATGGGAAGTGGTTATCGATGATGATGGCGAAGGGTTTGTTGAGATTGGCATATAAAGACCAGTGATGTAGTAGGATTTGTCCATGGGAGGATTAGCAGGGGTTAAGGTGTTCGTGATGCGTAGGGGAATTACTAAGTAGAGCCTTACAGTGGCGAAGTACCCAACGGAGGGGTTGTAACTTCCACTTTGGGTACTCATTGTCTGAGAACAGTATGGAAAAGACCAAACTTAATGTTAAATAAGGCTTCATCAGCTGATGAAATGAAAATTGGTGGATAGTGTCCGACAGTTGTGACTGAAGTGAAATGTTTGAGTGAAACGATATCATAATTAGGCCTATGTATTGAAACGGATCGGGTGGCATTCATTGCCTGTGGAAAAGTAATACGACAACGGGAAAGGATTCCGTTAAGATTACAAAGACAGATTACAAATTGATATATAACAAAACCAAGGATTAAATAAAAATAAATCGAAAGTGGATAGGACGCAGAATTAGAGAATACGGCAGATTTCACGAAGGTGGTTAGACTGGAAACGGACTGGAAGGCTCATCAAGAAACACGAGGGAGGCTCTTTGCCATGTGGGGCGACGACCTCGTTAAGTGCTGTGGCACAGTGAACTTGACAAGATGCACTCCGTAGAGAAATCATTGAAGGACAGCTGGTGAAGCATTCGAGACAGACGTACTGTGTTCGTACAAGCTGTGCTGCCGAGACGTCTGAAGAGCGGGGGGTCTACTTCTTAGTACTTAATCATAACGCGTGCTTGTGTTAGTGCGGTATTACTGGTTCTGTAAACATTGTTCAGTAAGCTATATGCAATTAGAAATACAGTGCGAGAGACAGTGTTAAACGTATTTTAAATGTGTAGTGGTACCGTGATACGTACAGTGAAATGGCAAACGTCACCGCATTCCTTCTTGGGTTGCAAAGCTTAACACATGATACGTTGAATCTATGTGTGTGTGCGCGCGCGCGGATATTACTCGTATAAACAACGTTGATATACGACACGGTAAATATTTACGAAATACGTTTGGGAAAAGTATTGCCTAGTGTTGCTTGTAACTTGCATGTGTATTGGCACTTCATACGATTCACGTTGTCTTAACATACACGTACCAAGGCACCAAGGCACGCACACCCAAGTGTACATCGTAGATGACTTTATTATATTACGTAAATTGAGACGTGCAACTGCATTGTTAAGTCGGGAACAACTGATAAGCCGCAGCGATTCAGTTCCGTACACTCATACGCGTGTGTAAATACGTATCTGTCTCTACTCACGTACACAGATACGTGTGCGTCAGTCACATGACTCCTGACATATCCTAACAACAACTACCGTCAAGAAGTACCTACCATTGTTCCTTGTAAAAGAGTGATTTTCAACTTGAAAGCGCCTGAAGGCCACAGTTAAACTCAGGAACCTTCACGCGGCCACACGGTAAGCGATCAAGTACTCTGGGGACCGGACCCCTCCAGAGGGTCGAAAAGCTTGACTTTTGTTAATCTCTTAAGGGGCGTTTGTAAGCCCTACTTCGCCCATGTTAATTTACTAGATTTCATGACCCGTTTTCTCAAACACTAATTGACTGAGCTATTTGAAACTTTTACCACTGATTGACTGACCCTAAATAGAAACTTTAACACAGGGGTTTTAGGATATGCTTGCGTTGAGCCGTTTTAGAAATTTTAATCCAGTGAAATGTTTAACCTTAAAAAAAAATCGCATATTATAATTTTTTTCTCGTGACAGGCACATCGTATCAAAAAACCCCTGAGTTAAAAGTTGTACCCTTTTCCCCTACACATGTAGAGAAAATTTGAGCTCTGTATCTCTAGTAGTTCCTGAGATAATGGGTAATTTGTGTGAAAAATAACAATTTTCGGGAAAACAGCAATTGAAGATTAATCATCAGTATAATGAATTTGTGTGCATTGCCTAATAAAGTCCTTATGCATATGAAAGTTTAGCTGGGTCTTCTACAGCTTGAAATTCTTCTTCCAACTTCTTTTTTTGCCATTGCTTTCTTCTGCCTGGCTTCTTTCTCTAGTTCTGCAGTTGCTTGTTCAGCTTTCCGCACTCGTTTCATATCAGTACCCAGTTTAATTTCAGCACAGTTCTTTCCTACTGACATGCCTAGTTGTTTCAAAACAAAGCACCTGGTTAAGTAACCTCTATTAAAGCATGAAACTGCATCATAAATCCAAAATTTCGATGTTTGTAGGGAAGCAAAAAGAGTTTTAGGAATACGCGACCAAATTATGTTGTTTACCGACTCACTGAGATTTATATTTTTACCAAGGAGACACTTTTTCAAAAGGTCTGGGTTAGCTAGGGTTCTAAATATAAGTTTATGTTCATCCATATGTGTAGTATACGAACAGAAATAAGAACAAAACGCAATATTTCGGTGTACTACAACAAATCGAAATATGCATCAGCTCGAATGGATGACATTGGACTGAGTTTATCCCCGACATCATCACATAAAAAAAATCGTAAAACATTTTCTAGTTGTCCGATTAATTTGAAATTAATATCAAATGAAAGCAGATATTCCATAGAATATTTTGGAACAAAAAAATAAAAATAGAATTTTTTGACCAAAATGCCTTAATTTTACGCTATTTTATTTTATTTCTTTCAGCTGTGAACGTTAATATAGTAGTGGTTCTTTTTTAAATATACAAACAGGTTTATTATACAGCATTAGGGCATACGTTTGAAATATGAAGTATAGGAAAATCAATTCAGCCAATAAGTATCTTCTAGACAATGTTTCAAAAACGCATACATTTTTATTGTGTTACTACTGTTTACTTTAATGGGACTGATTTCAGGATGTTATCAGGCATTTTTCAACCACTTTAAAGATAGTAATGTTGATTAGTCTTAACTTGTTTTTCTTTTGTATGAAGCCGACTCGACTCGGACCAAATTCTAGATATCCCGCTGATTAAATAACGTAAAAATTAAAAATTACTTATTTAATTGTAATTAAACAGAAAGAGGTAATTTACACATTTAACTATCTTTTAGTTAAATATTTATCTTTTGCTAAAAAGATATTTTAGTTACATTTTGCTTATCTTTTACCGGTTCAATATTTATTGTATCAGTATAATAACTAAGATATAAGAAAGATATTAAACACTGTAATTAATTTAAAATCTTCAATGTAAAAACTGAAGTCGATCTGCAGCAGCAGGAATTCCACATCGAGCTGAGTCGTTGTTAATCTCAGTAGGTGAATCTGTGAGGCAACTTCTGTTGTGGTTCATGATTATGGGCGGGATTCGGGGGCGGGGGGCACAATATCCATAAATATCGCCCCTCAATATCTAGCAAATAAATTACAAATCAGTGAGTCGTTGGTTTGTGCAGTGTTTGAGAAGGCATTGGAAGGCTTTTAAATTCTAGTTTTCTTCCGTAGTTTAATTTCTGTTCTGCGTAGTATGTGCGTGTTTTGAAGGACTAGAAAAAATATAACCTCCGAATGGGCAGATAGACGAGCAGAAAAGCGGGCTAGAGAGCCTATCTTTCTGTTTGTTAGCATTCTCGCTAACCCGACTTTCCGCTCCGTTCGGAGGTTAGAATTCTCGCTAGCCCACCTTTCTGTCTGTTCGAGGTTAGAATTTTCGCTACCCGCTTTTCACCCCGTTCGTAGGTTAGAATTTTCGCCCCCCCCCTTCCGCCCATTCGGAGGTTAGCATTCTCGCTAGCCTACCATTCTAACCGTTACAGGTTAGAATTGTCTCTCCAGCGTGTCTTTCTGGAGTAATGCCAACGCCTCCATCCGGACATTGCCAATAATTCCTGCCTTTCTAGTCCATTCCTCAATGAAGGCGGAAGGTGGAACGCGGAATGCCTTCACCTCGGTCTGCTAAAAAAAAAGAAAAAGGTTGTTGATTCCTGTGCCCCCCCCCCCCCCGCAGTCACATAGGTGAGATCCCGCCCATGTTCATGAATAACTTCATTTTAGAGAACGCGCTTCCACAGATGTAAGTAGCCTACTTGAAAACATCGACGTCATTTTCTGTCCAAAATTACGCAGATTCGGCAATCGTTCATCAGTCAGCAGCTTAAAGAAATCCGGCCCCTGATCTGCAGGAAGGTATCAGCTTGTAAATCACACAGTTCTAGATGAATACAGGTGCGAATGATTAAGAATCAATGACGAAACATCGGACAAGCGCGTCTGTTTTGTCTGACCGAGGGATGGAAGGAAATAGACTGGGCCTTGTAATATGATAAAAATAAAAGAGGACTAGAGCAAATACACGTCCATTAAACAAACCAAGTGAAATCTACTGTACATTATTAGTGAATCAGTGAAACATTATTTCGTAGGTTTCTCCTACAAGGCCATTTTAAGTTAAAATAAGATTTTATTATTCATTTACTTATTACAGTAAATAGAGAAATTAATAAATCGGTTCACCAAGATAAGGTCACGAGTCGCCAGCAGGAATCACTGTTATAGAATGTCGGCGGGCAAACACCAGCCACCACACTGTAGTATATTCAGAAATCGCGACTAATAATGCGGACGCACGCACATACTATATACACTTCTCTTCTGCTTCTTTTCTTGAGTCATCAGTCTTTGGACTGGTTTGTACCCTCCCCGCATATAACTGTGGTGTGTGTGTGTGTGTGTGTGTGTGTGTGTGTGTGTTACAGATTCTCTCACAGATATACGGGACCTACAGTTTAACGCCGGATCCGAACGGCGTAGAT
Source organism: Magicicada septendecula (assembly GCA_034769895.1). NCBI lineage: Eukaryota > Metazoa > Arthropoda > Insecta > Hemiptera > Cicadidae > Magicicada > Magicicada septendecula. Next base: position 268,349,846 of record CM068376.1, read on the forward strand.
AGAGAGGGTTTATACTAGGCAGAGTACCTCTCGCTGGTCTGCCGTCGCCTTGCGAGGGAGAATGGTCGTATCTAAATCAGATGACCTCGGTGGGAATCGAATCCGCGCCGACAGCTTAGCAGCGCCACACGCTAGCCACTACGCCACGACCGCCACTTCAGTACACTTCAATACACACTTCAAACTAAAGTGACTATTTATAAAAAGTACGTACGTATCGAGTCGAGAAATTCTTTCTGTCAGTAAAGTGTTCCCTTATTTGTTTGTTAATTTTTTGGTCCTCCTTAAACACACTTGACCAGGGCCCGTCTACTATCTGACTCGCCCCGTCTTGGGTCTACAGTTTTCTGCATCACAGGTGCTGTTTCACTTTTTGCTGCGGTCTCGATCAGTTGCGACCAAACGACGTTTTTACCTGTTCTTACACGGTCACTTGCGCTCCGCACTTTCACTTGATCGCAACTGACCGAATCCGTGACCGATCCAGCTAGTAGAATCCTGTTTCGAACTTTCATGAGGTTTCAAATTCCGTAACTTTTTCATTTGTGCGAGTAAACTCTTTCTTCCAGTATTTTTGTTAGGTTAGATTCGGTTAGGTTAGGTGGGTTCGTCCTAGCTGCTTAGTGCCCTTTTAGTTTGGTTCCTCCGTCTATTAGTAAGACGAAAGTTATGAAGTTAGTAATTGTGTGACGAAGTGTGTTCAGTTGGTATAGGTGATTATAAGTTTTGTTATGTGGTGGACCCACACGTTATATCCTCGTAGATGCAAGCGGAGTGAGTAGAAATGGTTCGTTAAAGGGCCAAGCGTTGAGATCTAATGCTTTGATCTCTGTGAGACATGATAGATATTTTTAGTAACCCGCAAAACAATAGGCGGCCGAAGGGCGCCGTTTCGATGCCTATGTAGGGCGAGGCGAAGGGAACGCAGACGCAGAGGTCTGTCACATACGGGTTCAGTAAATATGCAAAAATATGAACAGAGAAAGTTGATCGGTTGCAACAGTATATAAACACTGGAAACACCCGTAAGCATTACCATTCCAGGAGTGAACCTTCATCTCTTCACACGCCTTTGATAGACGCATTCTGTAGCTGACAGGACGATGTTTTCGATCGCAATTGGTCGGTTCGCAATTGACCGGGTTTACATTTTCAACTCGGTCGCAACTGACCGCTGTCCATTTTCTGCCCAAGAAGCAGGAGAGGTCAGCCATGTTTTGTCTGTTCCCACGGCATATTTCCTTTGGGAAACTCAGTGTTTGCTACATTTTCGTTTGCAATTGTAAACATTAGTCTGGAACTATTTAAATTAATTTGGTTGTTTTTCGGTGTATCCCGTCAAGAGCTTGGCGATAACGTTTCTAACGTATCATCATGAGCCAGTTGTTTTCTGTCTAGCCTGAACTTCCATGATCCGTTGTATATATTCATCCAAGAAACTGCTGGTTTCCAGATCATTTTCAGAATTCAGTTCGTAAGTGGTTCTGACGCACAGCACTTGAATTTCGTAAGCGATTTCCACTCCTCTCTAGTTGGCTACATTTTTGTTTTATTTTCTCTATTCACACGAAGATTCATGAAGTAATAAATTAAGGGTATCCGGAAAGCAAACAATTTTTTTTCACATTTTTATTTTTTAATGAAATATTAAAATACAAGGTTTTCTATTTACAGCAATATGTAATATATAGGGGTTTAAAGCTTTTTTCATATTTAAATAAATTTTTGAAATATACCTTACACACAGTATCGAGTGACGTTGAACCAATTCATGGATTGTGCCCTACTGGTCCCGCTCATGGTGCAAGTACAAGAGGTCAATGCATGACAATACAGAATATAGTCACAAGTCACAAACACAGTATGTCACCTGCAATTATGTCTCAAATAAAACCTATTTTTAGAGCTTTATCTAGTGAAAATCTTCTAAATAAGTGCCTTCATGGGAAAACTCAAAACACGAATGAGAGCGCGAATCACATAATTTGGCCACGGATTCCAAAATCAACGTTTGTGGGCCTAGAGACACTTCAATTTGGTATTTTAGATGCAGTGGCATGCTACAATGATGGCAATGCTATTAAATGCTTAGCTTTTGAAAAACTGGGAATTAATCCTGGTACTGGGATGGTTAACGCATTGAAAATGCTTGATGAAGAAAGGAAACGCACTTTGGACAAAGCTATATCAGAGTAATGAAAAAAAGGCTAGACAGCAAAGAAGACTAAATGGAAGAACTTAGTGATTCCCCAGACTATAATCCAGGAATATTCTAAGTTAACTGAAATATAAAATTATTATAAAGTACGTTTTTTCTCGTTTTTCACAGATTCAATTTTTTTTTCAGGAAAAGGAACATTTTCTCAAAAACTATTTAACCAATCTTTGTAACGTCTTTTTTACGCGTTACAATTCCAGGGAACCCCTCGTAATTAAACTCCGTTAATTAGATGGGCTGCCTACGTTGTAACAGAATTGATCACAAATAATTAATGTAACAAATTACTTACTAACTGTGTAAGGAAACAATGGCAAGGTATACAATTGATTTAAGCACTCCTCATATGTGTGTAACAAGAAGACTTCTCTTTTATTTAACATTTAAAAACATATACTGACAGATCCCATGACTTTACTAATTCAATTATTAGGTTATTTGAAAGGTTTCTTTAAACTTTGAGATCAAACTTGATTTTACATAGCTATACCTCGGATCCGGGTCAACTTTCTGTATTTCTGTAATTAAAACTTTTAATTATACTCATTTCATGATATTAGCTTGCAAGACTTTCTTTTATTCCACCATTGGAAGAATGGTATTATTGCTTGAATTATATTACTCTACATTAGCATATAAACTGTTACAACGTATGAAGTTCGAATAGTTACATGAAATTCTTAGATTTAATTTATAAGTCTTTACAAAGTTAATAGTTTCTGAAAAGTCTCTTTCAAGATGTGTTGTGTAACAAATATTAGTAACCCTCGATAGACAGGCTATCGAGTCACCTTTTAATTGGTATGCAGAAGACTCGTCCTGGGGTATCCGTCTTGGGAAACAGGAACAGCGACGTCGTCATCTCGGTCTGGCCTTCCTCTGTAAAGGGCTCCAAAAGTTCGCAGGTTGAACAATACGTCGTGTAGATATCTACGATGATCTTGTAGATTCTCGGATGTCCTGATCTGCATATTCTGTCACGTGCAGTAGAGTTTGTGGCTTCTGATAGTTCACATTTCCGGGTATGACTTTGGAATTGTTGTTATTTGTTGGAGCACTAAGTCATCTTGTGTTACACTCCTTTTTTACGTTTCGATTTTTTACTTTACCTTAAATTTCTTGTCTATTTACATGACTATATTAATTAACACATCCAGATGCTTTAAACAACTACATCTGGTACACCATCTTAAGGTGAAGCAAAATATCGTTAACATATTTTAGGCGCACAGCCCCTACGTCTGTACTGTACGAAGTCACCATTGCAAGAGAGAGAAATTCCGCTCCCTTCGCCTGGTACTGGGCAAAAGTTAGTGGGACAATTTCCGCGCGAGAATATAGTTCCTAACTATATTTAAGTTAACATTTTTTATTTATACAAACTATCCCTAAACAAATATACATAATTTAAATCAGTTGTTTTAGCGACTATTTATGTCTTCAGATTTTTTTTATTATTAACATTAATTTTTTTATCTTATTCTAACTCACACAAGACTCTGAAAGCATGTCGAGTCTGGAATCAACAGGACAGCGCCTGCTTACAAGCAAAGGGTTAAATACGATATTAATAACTCTTTACAATTTATCTTTTTATTAGAGTATCTTCTAAATAACTAATTAATTACTGCTTCCTCTCATACTGAGTACATACAGGTATTTTATATTAATACAGTGAGATTTAAATGGCTTAAGAGCTCGCAACCTTAATTTTTTTTAAATTTTTATTTTCTTGATTATTGGTACAATTTAAATCGGCACAGACTCCACCGCTTAAATTGCACGCTACGGTTTTTGGTTTTTTGAGTCTAACTCACAATTGGGGCTTGGGGGTACGATTAGTGTCAGTGTGTGAAGTTATTTAATATTAGTGCACAGTTCGTTTTTTTTTTTTTTTTTTTTTTTTTTAATTCTCTTTAAATGACATTGTTCATTTAAATGATCGCCTTCGTGAAATTCCCTTTTTCTTACTTCTTAAGTACTAACTTACATTTTAATCTTAATACTAATTTACAAACCTTAGATTGGAATGATCCCTACTTATCCGTAACTCACAACATCCCGGCCCGACTGACACCAGCTTACTCTAACTACGGAAGTTAGCTTTCAGCATTTATTAATGATCTTTGGCACATTTCTGCCCTATCATTACCCTTTCAGTCGGCGCCGTTGTGACCTGTTACGTTACATTTATAATCACTACTTGATTATATCTCATAAACTTATTTCTAATGTGATCTAAAGAGGATCCCATACTCCACTTTAGATCACTGGTTTGAGAGAAGCGGAATCTCACGAATATGATTCTCTTTTATCTCTTTTTACAATACTTAAACAAACTATGCGGGAGGGGAGACACTTTACATTATGCATTGTCATACTCACTAGGGGTGGTTTTCAATTGTTCAGGCTAGCACCGGTTTCTCACAATAGAGAGGGTGGGCGGCTGCTTACTACCTTACTGAACACGCTTTAATTTTCTCTTACTGGCCACCACTGCGAAGTGTTTACAATGTGTAACTGTACTTTTATAATTATTTTCTTTTTTTTTTTTTTTACTTCTACACTTCACACAATTTTAGTATAACTTAGGATTTATTTAGCTCTAGTATTTAAATCAATTATTATTATTCACTTTATTATTTATTAAACTACTTTGGGGATTTAAGAAACGCTCCTAGAACTATCGTCTATTTAATCACCATATTTATTTTTCACACTTTATATTCACAGGTTGGTTCCGTTTTACTAGATGATGTTTAGCTAACATGTCCGCTAATTCTTGGCTGATTAAGCTTCTACTAGATCCCGAATCAATTAAGGCGATGGGGGATGTCACGCCTAAGTCGACTTGTATTAATGGTAGTAGATTTTTTTTCATTTACATCTATTAATCGCATTACACTTTTCACGAAATTCTCGCACATAGGGGTCGATATCTTTCGCACCTTTTTTGTTTTTCACTTGGTTACAGAATAATTCATTCTTATTATTATTACTGGTTTCTTTTAGTTAACCCAATTTTGAGTAGCTGCGGAAGACACAGGTTTTCGGGTCTCCCTGCCTTACATGTTTTTTGAATTGGGGTTATTCCGTTCCAATGGCTTACTTTTGCACTCTCTTCTTATGTGCCCATATTTGCCACAATTATAACAGGTGGGTTTTCTGCGAGGTGGGTACTTGGTTTCCGCTTTATCTGGGTTTACAGTTAACTTACCAGCTTTGCGCACATGGTGAGGTCTACTAGAAACTTGTCTTTCATACGAGGTTGTTACATCAGGCAGTAGTGCTCGCAATTGATGTCTATTAGTTCCAGAGGTTTTCATTGCTTCTCTATTTTGATCTGAGTACCATACATTTGAAGAATGGATACTGCACTGTTCTAGATCAGCAATTGTATTGGGTCTATTCATCAATGATAGTCGAGATCTTTCTTCGGGTGACACTCCTATTAAAATGGTGTCCACCAGTTGTGTTTCATTCCAGCTTACACGTAGTAGTCGAGAGGACTCCCTAATATCGGAGATGTAGTGAGCTAATCTCTCCTGATGTCCTTGTACTCGGAGTACTGTCTTCCTTTTTATTTCCTCATAGATGCCGGTGGGAATAAAGTATTTTATTAAAGAACTATGTAGCTCTTCTACTGGGAAAGTAGAGGTTAGGGCTTCTAGCACACGATTTTTTAACGGGGGTTTACATTTTGGTAACAGGACTTGTAAAATTTGCCAGTCATTCAGCTGCTGTAGATCCTTTATCTGAAGAAGATAACTAATAAATGTTAGTAACTTGGAAACATTTAAACCATCTGTATAAGGGATTTCGGTTAAAATCTTCTCCACAGGGTGAGTCATTTTTCCGTATAGATCTGCGTTATAGTTCATAGGGGTAATTCCTCGATGAGGGTGATTAGATTCATTGGGGGTGTTGGTCAATTCATTATTTCCGGGACGAAACTGAAAATGCTCGGGAGGAGGGGCATTTACATCTGTATCAGTTTTTTGTTCTGGGTTCGCTTGCACTTGCGATACGATAGGTGAGTTCCGATCCGAGTTAGGCGGAGGTAAACCAGTGGTGGGGGATTGTACTGGGGAGATGTGTAATTTCATTAATGATTTCTCTATTTCGTCCATCCTGAATGAGTCGGATTTTCGTCTTAAATCGTTGATAATTGAAGGTAAGCGGCGTAGAGCTTCGTCTGCTAGCTTTTGTACATCAACGGGTATTTCTGTGAGATTCGGCCAGATCGACAAATTTTTTATTCGCCTGGTTAAATGCTCTATTCTCTGGGTAGTCCGCAAAATTTTTGCCGGAGATTTCTCGTCTTGGAGTGTTTGAGACAATAAGTATAGTTCACTATACTTGGCATTACAAATTTCTTTCTCGCTTTCATAATCGAGTTGGTTTAGATTGTTTAATTGCACGGGCGCATCAAATCCACATTCGCGAATTGAACTTCGTAATTCCGCGACTGTTACATCAGCATGGGGTAGTCCACGCAAAAGGGCTTCGTAAGACAGCTCGTCTTTTAATAACAAATCCGGGTTAAATTGGGCCATTTTGTTCTAACACATTAGCACGTACTTAAAATTAATACTAGCATATTACACATATATTACATATACATATAATGAATTCATCAGTAATCAATTTACACAAATTAGAAAAGAACAACTTCTCTTCTAAGGGAGAGACAGAAATCACACACACATATCTTTCAAGGTTAAATAGCCGATCAGCTGTTTACTGGAATGTAGGTCAGAGGGTGGCCTACATATTTAGTTAACAAGGAGGGTTGCGCGTGTGTGACAATGGGGTGTTTGCTTTTACATATTATTGTCTACACAATGCGAGTGAATAACACCATATTTATGTAATAATTAATATCAATAAATAAAATTTTTATTTTCTTGATTATTGGTACAATTTAAATCGTCACATCTTGTTGAAACTTTAACAAGATATTTACTGTACAAAGACACATATTTTAACGAGTTGTTTTTAAAAATAAGCTATAGGACTAATTTATTTTATTTTATTTATAAATTCAATTTTTTTCATACATTTAACGTAGATGAGAAAATAATTTTTTCTGGCGAATAAAACTTCAATTTAAAAACAACGCCGTTAAAGTATGTAACAAGGATCCATTAGATAGTATACAAAATTTGATAGAGTTAGTGCAAGTGGTTCCTGAGAAAATGTTCCTTATGTTACCATTAACTGGTATAGGGATTCTGGGTACCCTTAAAGACTTATGCACTGAGTCAAAACAGTAGGCGTTTCGGGAAGTACAGCGTGGTAACTCAGGTGTATGTGGTGCCGAGTTTCGCATGCTGAGGCGTTGATGACAAAACACAGGCTTTTCAAAAAAAAAACTCTGTTGCTTGTTAGAGATAAAATTAAGGGAGGGCTACCGGTCACTCTACCTGGAACTCGCACTTAAGGGGCGTCCAGAAACCTAAATTTAAAAAACTAAATTCCTACGAAATGTTAGAAAATCGTAACGAGCAATTAAAATTGATTTGCAAAATACGACATTACATATAATTCGTAACACTAAAAGAGTGTGTACATACTACTATTGTCTTCCTATACAACGTAATTGTCCCGATTATATTTCCAATTTCATTACCTGACATCCTTGTCCGGTAAATAATTATAATTTATTTCTCGCTAAAAATAAGTTTCTTAATACAATTTTTAACGAAACTATACACAAATGAATGTCAATAACGTTACGAAAAATATTTTCAATGTTGTTTTTACAGATATGTGACAATACTATTAAAAAATATTTTGCTGGAGATGAAAATAGATTCTTATCTAGAGACTTCACCAAAACAATACGTGTGGGCTTTATTTTAACAAATCTTTATTTTTACATGTTACCTGTTACATGGATTCACCATGATGAAAAGAGATGTGCAACCTTACGCGCGCACGTGTACAGTCAAGGTGTACTTACTGTGTCGAGCATTAAATTATATGCCCATGTTCATTCATTTTTAGGGCAGGCATTCAATTTAATGGCGGAAACACGTTTCGGATGTAGGCCTATACATACTTCTTAATTGAATATCTAATTAACAGTAATAATTTAATTGGGAAATTAAATAACTATACTAATGTTATTATAGTTACGAAGGCAGACAAAGGAAACACATTGGTGGTACTGAAAAAGGACGAATACATAAAGAAAACGGAAGCATTTATAAGTGAAGGATAATATGAAGAAATAAAGTATGATTATACAAGTAAGTACCAGTCAAGGATAAAACAAATGATGAAACAAACAACATTTATAGAAGAAAATAAGAAAAAGTATTTAATGGAAAGTAATCCAACAGCACCAACTTTTAAAAGTCAGGTTAAAATACATAAAGAAGGAAAACCAATTGACCGATTGTTTCTTTTATTAATACACCTATTTATAAATTATCAAAGGAAGTTAGCAGAATACTGAAAGAAAAATATGAATTTGGGACAAAATACAACATAGAAAATAATGTAAAATTGATAGAAAAACTAGAATATATTAGAATTAATGAAAATACAAAATTGATATCACTGGATGTTAAGGACATGTTTACCAATATTACAGTAAATAAAGTCATTAAGTTAATAAACGATAATAATATGGGAGAATACAAGTATAAAAAACAATTGATTAAAGTAGTTAAAGAATGTCTAAATCAAAACTATTTTAGGTTTAATAACAAGTTTTATATACAGAAAAAATGATTACCTATGGGATCTTCATTATCCCCTATTCTTGCAGAAATATACATGAATGATTTTCAAAAGCAATTAATTAATTTCCACTAGGTATAAAGACAATATAAAATTATGGACTAGATACGTTGACGATGTATTAGTAATTTGGGAAGGAAGCATAGAAGAAGTGCATGTGTTTATAAATGAGGTAAATAATAAGGATAAAAACTTACAGTTTAAAGAAGAGATAGGAGGTAAGAAAATAAATTACTTAGATTTAAACATAGAAATTAAAAATAATGAAAAACTACAGTTTGGGATATTTAGAAAAGAATCGTATTCTGATATAATTATACCAAGAGAGTCTTACAACCCTTATAGATATAAAATGGCGGCAATCAATTCATTTTGTTATTGAGCTCAGAAGTTTTAAAAGAGACAGAAACAAAAGATAGGGAGTTAAAAACAATAAAGGAAATTGTAAGGAATAATAACTATAACACCAACATAGTGGATAAAGTTATGAAAAGTATTAACATACGAAAAGCTAAAATGGAACCAGAACAAAAGAATTATGCAGGGTCATTGACATACATAGGATCACATGCTAGAAAAATTATTAAATGTTTTAATAAATACGGAGTAGATATAGCTATTAAAAAATGTGTGACGGTATTTGATAAGATAAGGAATAAAAATATAGAAAAAATCCCAGTATTACAGAGAAGCGGAATTTATAAATTAAAATGTAAAGACTGCAATAAAGTGTACCTAGGTGAGACAGGACGGAAATTCGTATGCAGGTTGTCTGACCACAAACGTGGTGAAGGTAATAGAACAACGAATTCGTTATAGGCAAGACATTTCATAGAAGAGGACCATAAGTTTGTTAATCCTTTGGAAGACTATGAAATTTTAAAAGTAGTAAATAATACAGTTGAAAGGAAGCTTAGAGAGGAGCTAGAAATATTGAAAGAAAGAGAAAAAGGGTTAGACAATTTAATGAATACTAAAACTAAATTTGATAATGAAGAAATATTTTATAATATAATTAAAAAGTAAAAGATAGAGGACGGATAGGTAACCTTAAGAATTAAATTGCATAGGCCTATATGGATGTTTTTGAAATTAGGGTGAGTGACTACGCCCGCAAGTGAGAATGAGAAAGGCTTTACAACGTTAGGTTTTAAAAAGAATGCGCGCGCGCGCGCGCACACACACACACACACACACACACACACACAAAACACATAAACACAAGGAATGTGCTAGAAACATATGTAACTGTACAGACGGGGGTGACAGGGCTTGGAGGTTGTGAAGGGACATTTGAATTATAGATTGTTTGCGGGGGTGTGTGTGGATAGTGGGGCGGGTGGGGGTGTGAAGGGTTTGGTTTTATCCTCTTGTTTGTTATTTCCGATCTGACGATGAGCTGAAAAGCTTGAAAGCGCTAATCGGAACAATTTTTCTATATTGGTGTGCAACAATGATAATTCTGTTTGTAATACTTTAATATATATCAAAAAAAGGATCTGTACAAGCTGAGAATAACACATGGTTGCGAGCAACGTCTGTCTTCCGGAAGGGTCTGCGCTGGGTGTTGACATTTTAGTGACTTCCATTTCTGATCCCTCTTATATAGGATCGTTTATACATTGTCACTTTATTATGTCCCGCACATAAATATAAAGCAGTAAACATAAAAACATATTCAACGTAATAATAATAATAATAATAATATTTTTAGTTATTTTTCAGTGCTCCCACACATCCCTTACATTCTGTCGATCCACCCACTGGGACAGAAGGACATCCAGTAGAGGAAGAGAGAACAAGTCAGACATAAACCTGAGACATTCAGTGTGCCTAGGCTGAATAAAACAGAAGATTGGCAACCTAAGTGAAAACAACAAACAAAAAGGTTTGAAAACATTGTTAATACGATTAAAAGATTCTAGACTTAAAATTACTTATAAATAAAAGACATTCCACAGCATCTTATAAATTCTCCTAAAAAACTCTACCGTAGGGTACCAGGTCTCCTGAGGACAGGTTTAGGACAACATAAACCTGAGAACAGAGAAATGACATAAACTTGAGAGACGTAGTGTGACAAATAAGACGACTGTGACTAGAAAGAATAGAAGGCAGTAAATTCCATGTACTACGCACATAGGCCGCCACGAAATTAATGTAACAGGTCAGACAAGAACGGTCAGAAATTCCGTCTCTCACTGCCCGTTGAAACTTCTTTTTTGTCACTAATGAAATCGCTTGCATGTCCACCAATAAGCTTGGACCTTACACGAAGTGTATAGGCAGGAACCTTTAAATCAATGGTCATGTGGAGTCCACTAATCTAAGAAGAACTCGATGAAAGAAGAGCAAGTCTGTATGCATTCTTATAGTCAAGAGTGCAGGAAAACAAAAAGACGAAGAGCTTTAGTGACTTCCACAACACGACCCAATAAAAATGAATTTATTGGTCACCCTGTGCAAGAAGATTCTTTGAACTCCCTCAACGGAGTTAGCTGTATACTCACGGTTTGTGTTCCATACGACTGAAGCATTTTCTATACGGCTTCGGACCAAAGATTTATAGTAGTCTCTGAGGATTCCGTACTCTTAAAGTGTCTCCCGATCCATTTGATAAGATCTAGGATTACACGGGCTTTGCAGACAATACTTTCAACGTGCTGAGGAAAAAGAAACTTCGATTCCATAAGAACCCCCAGATCAATTGCTAAATCCTTTCATTCTACAACCACACCGTCTATCTTATACCGTCTATAATATGACGGATTGATTCTACCAGTGTACGTGGCTATTACAGTTTTTAATGCTTTAGTGGCATACAATCCACCGTGCCACCTCTACAGCAATATAGAGGCATATTGTTGAAAAGCAAGATGCTCCTCCTTGCCACTCATGAGAATTGAGATCTTAATGTCGTCTGCAGACATTTGCACATCACAATTTATGAAGTGTATTATGTCTTTTGTTATTATTATTCCGGCTGAATAATGTTTACACATTTTCCGGAACTAAAGATTACAGAAGTGATAGAATTTTCATATTATTTATAAACGTAAAAATAAGAGACGTCCTAGATTGAAGCCCTGCGGAATTCCCAGAGTGGTTATAAAACTATCACATATATTCCCACCAAACCTTTTTCGAAACCACCGCTGGTGAAATGATCCGATCCACCGACTTATTTGGGGACAATTGCCAAAACAGGATGCTTGAAACGAAAAAAAATAAAGGAATAATAATAATAATAATAATAATAACAACAACAACAACAATAATAATAATAATGCAAAGGTCTTAAAAACATACAAACACTTGGCAAGTTTCACAGTTTATTATTTAGTCTGACAATTGTTTCAGCCTATTAAGATATTCTCAAAAATTTTACCAAGTGTTTGTGTGTTTTCAAAACCTTTGTTGTAATATGTTTCACCAAGTGCCCAACGAGTCATCAATCAATATTGTGATGATAATGATAATGGTTGAAAGAAGTTCACCAGAGTCTAGAAAAATGTGGAATCTGGGGAGAACATGTAGGACACAGAGAAACAGAGAGGTGTTCGGAAGCAACCAGAGTTGCGAAGTGAAGGATCTTTCCGAAGAGAGTCCAAGCAGAATCAAAGAGGTGATGTCGGAAGAAGAACGAGCAAGAGCGGGCTACAGAATAAAGAATACTGACGAAGGAGAAAAGAACTTCAGAGAGTGAAGGAAGTTGTGTCAGCTCGTAGAAGGCTGAAATGGACAAAGGATGGAGCACAATAATAATAATAATAATAATAATAATAATAATAATAATAATTATTATTATTATTATTATTATTATATAGTATACGACAGGTAAAAGAAGAAATCATAAGTAGGTATTGTACGCCCATATTTATAAATTTCCCAAAGGTAAACTTGCGGTTTTCATTTAATTTTTTTCTTAGCGTTTATAAATATATCACTATTGACTCGGAACACAATTTTGTTTATTGGTAAAAATGTAAAACTTTTACTTTGTAGCCTGAACTAGTTTTGCTTGTTACAAGCTTCGTCAAAGGCTGCCGATAGGAGCGCTGTTTGTCTTGTTTTTGGTGACGGCGCCGTCGTTCGAAAGATCGATGTTGTGTGTGTGTGTGTGTGTGTGTGTGTGTGTGTGTGTGTGTGTGTGTGTGTGTGTGTGTGTGTGTGTGTGTGTGTGTGTGTGTGTGTGTGTGTGTGTGTGTGTGTGTGTGTGTGTGTGTGTGTGTGGTATGTTCGAATAGTATGTGTGACTTGAATAGTGTCCGTCCGTTTAGGATGTTGTTTTTATGTGTTTTTGTGCGTTTGTGTATTTCTAATTGTTCAAGGAGAAATTAAATTCTAGTTTTCGGCCTTTTGTGTGTACGTGTAGAATTTCCATGTTGGTGTTTATGTTTGTGTATGTGTGGTTTGATTCAATGAGGTGGTTTGCAAAGGTGGATTCGGCGGTGGAGCATAGTGCCGTTGTGTGTTCATGTATCTCTGTTTGAAGCTACGTCCTGTCTGGCCTAAGTTTATGTAGAATTTGTTACATCCTGAGCAGTTTAGTTTGTATACACCACGTCGTGTATTATTTAGTTTGTGTATTCCTATTTTTTCTTAAGATATTTTGGTTTTCTTCAGTCGGCTTTTTGTTTCCATTTTGTTTCTTGATTAGTAAATATAGTTAGTGTAGAATTTGTAAGTATATTAATATAGTAAGCGTCAAAATACAGAACCACAACATGGTCATGAGTGCAATCTATAGCGTGGTGACATACACAACACTTACGTAACTGGATCTCTCGTACCGTGTCCCAAGTCGTTCAAAGTATTGCTGCTTCACAGTGGCGGCTGGTGGCTGAAAAATGTAGGGGTTGCAGTTGGGTTGGATGGTATTAAATTGTTTAATTCTCTCTATAGAAAATGTCATGCCTCCCCCCGTCCAAACAATACACAAGGAAGGCAAAATAATGCAATTTTAGTGTCACACCCACATAACCACGAATATTTATTGTATAAATCTTTTTTAAATTTACGATTAAATTTTCTGTTACCTGATTTTACAGTTTGATTAAAATTTGAAAGGTCTGGTGTAGGCCTACGTACTCTTTTAATTTCCATTTTTTCCTCAATAGGACGTAAACTGAATAGCGTTTTCGTTAAGTTTACGACAGAATTCATTACGTCTTATCAGTTAAATATAAAAAATATCTTACACTATGACACCTTATATGTACTATTATTTACATTTAATGGTGAATTGGACTGACACTAACGAATTCAACTAACGTAACAAATTGTTAAAATTATGGTAACATAATTATCATAATTATATTATGATACGTCTCACATAATAGTAACAACATAACCTTAAAAACTCCAACCTGGCGTACCACGTGTTATTTACCAACAAACAGACTGGTGGCGCCGTGACGTACAAGCGGGGTTTGCAGTCCCTAATCACACCAAGGGAGCCCATATCGTTGTAATAGGAACACCCGAGTCTAGCCAGCCAGAGTACTACTCCATTGTAATTCCCCATGTACAAAGCGCGCCACAGTTGGTGCATACACCGCGGCAAGAGCGTGTTCGGTTTTTAGTATTCCTCTGCGCTTTTCAATCGGCAAATGATTAATTACGATGATTTAGTTTGAAAACACTATTATTAGTTATTGTTTTATTCATAATTCTATAATTTAAAATACATTTCAGCATGTAATGGGGGTTGTGCATAAGTGCAACAACCTAAGCACGGGCCGCCACTGCATTATCTTATTCTCTAAGTTCAAGGATTCAGTTTGTTGTTTTGTTCCAGTTCATAGTGTAGCCGTCTTTTATACGATCTTCCAACGTGTCTCTTTGGTTTGGGAAAACCATCCTGGGCAGTGGAGATCACGTAGGAACCCTTCCTTAACGCACCCCATACCTTTCCCTCGTTGCCAAAGTTTGTGTTTTAGCGCGGCACGACATTAACCTTATAGGACCGGCCACTTCGCGTCATTCGCGCAGGTGTCTTTTCCACTTAATATAAACCACACATTTCTTCATAATAGTTATCCAATAAATAATTGTAAGTATATAAATAATTTAATTACACATATCATATTCTTAAAGCAATATAAAATATCGGTATGGGGAACCATACATGACTTCCTTGTTCTAAGATCTATATTTAAAATCATTTTCGAAATAAAATATTTCCATAGAAACTACTTCTTTCTACTTTTGGCTTCAGCCTTAAACACAGTACTGTGGTCACTAACGTATACCACCTCACGTTAGCGCACTCGATTTTCACTGATGATGGCAGTCGATGGCACTGCCGAAACGTCTGGTTTTGGAGAAAACATTGGATCACGGCCAAACACCCCGGGAAGGAATATTAACAACAAACTACTTCTTTGTTGCCGATAACGTAGTACACATAAAAATTACCCCCTCCCCCTTCAACTATCATTTTCATTTATAGAAAATTACTCACTCCCCCTTCAACTACCCTTTTTATTTATAGATATTTCGTCTACCATTCTACAGTGGATTAGTATGACCTTCTTTTCAGATACTTTATTTATCAAAATTAACTACTTTGCTCTTGTTAAAACATAAAACGTTGCTGGTAAACTACCCCTTCCCCTTAACCGATCTTCACCAAAATGAATAGGCCTTGACTCCTCTGCAACTCAGGCACATATGCAAAAAATTATTTGATTCTGTTTAAATTTGCGGCAGTTATCGTTTGCCATAGAGAAAATTCTACACACACACGCGCGCGCGCGCGCACACACACACACACTTTTATGACTTTTCTCCATGTTTTGAGGGTAGTAAATCAGAATCATCCCTTATCTGGAACACAATTTTTTTCGCCATCACCATACAATCAAGGTCAAGACTCAATGCCGTAGTAATGAAGAAGAAGAAGAAGAAGAAGAAGAAGAAGAAGAAGAAGAAGAAGAAGAAGAAGAAGAAGAAGAAGAAGAAGAAGAAGAAGAAGAAGAAGAAGAAGAAGAAGAAGAAGAAGAAGAAGAAGATGACAGTTATGATTATACTTCTCAGTAGGCCATGTTTGAAAACTAGGTATGTGTAGTCAATTAGTTTTTCGCAAGGTTTTGAATTTTTGTAACCTTTGAAATGTGTAGACAACACGTTTATAAATACGAAAAACGGAAATGACAATATATGGAGTTGTTGGTGAGGTGTGTATCCGAAACTCTAATACTTAGTGCATGTGTGAAACGAGTAACAAGATGATTTGTGTGCTTATTAATTAAACGTTTACTAAGTGTTATACTGAATAATGCCAGTAAACTACATACGTTAAATTTACATAAATGTGGTATTTGTGTGCGTGAACGTTTGTGCGCGCGCTAATGTGTGTTTTAAAATATTAATTTCTTCTCTTCCCTTTTTCAGCATTCAAAGGTCAGGTGACTTCTCAAACTGTATACGTATTTTGAGCGGTATTTCTAATCTGCGTTTCATTTTTATGTGTAGGCCTGCAGAAGTAGTCGAACAGTACAATCTGGTAACGAACACCGGAAATGTGATACCTGTTCCGAAACATAATTATTTGTAACAAGTTTTTGAAGAACAGGATGTTTACCTTAGAGTAGTGGTTCTCAAACGTTTCAGTCCGCGGACCTCCCTCAAAAAATTAAAAATTTCACGGACCCCGTATGTGTTATGAAATAAAAAAAAAACTGTAAATATGATAGAAAATCTTATATTTTAATTAAAATGTATTAAAATAAAAATTCTCTTACCTTCCAATCTATAATATTAATGATATCAATTATAGTTTAATATGAACAATGAGTGGCGTAGTGGCTTTTGAACAGTTAGCTCTGCAATATTAGGTTTAATGTCTGATAATTTCAATATAAGTCACTCTCGACGTCAAACTTTGCCAACCTCGGCTCTATCTTTCCAGCCACACGTGTCGAAATCCAGCTACTTTGCCGTAAAACTAGGTACGCGGAAAAACGTTTCGCTTAGCCTAGATATAGTGCTTATACGTGGAGTAAAACAGCTCGATCAGTTCTGCGTTGATGCGGCGTTCTAGTTCTAGTCAGTTCGGCTGACAAACAGATCTGCTACACGACATGATATAAAAACTTTATTAAAGCCATTAGTTTGAAATTACTTTCACAATTGCAATTAGTTTGAACAAAAAAGTACTGTAATCTTCTACTAATTGTTTTAAGATCCTAAAATTTAGATTTTAGACTATAAAAAATCGGAGAAAATTACGGTATATCCTAAAATTTTTTTAACGTGTCCGTGGACCCCACTTTGGGAACCACTGCATTTGAGGATTGATTGGGAACCACTGGATTAGTATTGTTAATTGAAACTGTCATATAGAATTTGTCTTACCTTAGATAGCACCTGCAGCAGAGATTATTCTCAACGCTTGTTACAGTAACCAGATGAACATCGTATAACAAAGCGGAAAGATGATCCCAGGGGCGAGGACGGGGAGAGGACGAACACGACCGGACCCCCCCCCGAGGGTCGAAAAAATGGACACAAAAAATTTTGTTAATCTCTTAATTTTTAAGCTCTTTTATTACTTTTTCACTGTGAACGCTAATAAATTAGTAACTCTATTTTACTTTCATGTTCCGTAAGGAAATGTGACTACAAATAGTAAAGATAGATAGTATAATGATCGAGAAAAATATCGTGTACGAGATACGGGCTTATTCTGATTGTACTGTCCTCAAAACATGAAGAAAAGTCATTTTCCGAAAAGTGTCTGTGTGTAGAATTTTTTCTATGGCGAACGATAACTGCCCCAAATTCAAACAGTATCAATTAATTTTTTGGATATTTGCCCGAGTTGTAGAGGACTCAAGGCCTATTGATTTTGGTGAAGATCGGTTGAGGGGGAAGGGGTAGTTTACCTGCAACGTTTTTACGTTTTAACAAGAGAAAAGTACTTAATTTTGACAAATAAAGTCTCCTGAAAATAAGGTCATAATAATCCACTGTAGAAAAGTAGATGAAATATCTATAAATGAAAAGGGTAGTTGAAGCGGGAGGGGGTAATTTTCTATAATTGAAAATGATAGTTGAAAGGGGAGGGGATAATTTTTTATATATATACTGCTTTATCGGCAACAAAGAAGTAGTTTCTGTGGAAATATTTCATTTCAATTTGTCAAAAATAAAACTCGATTTACAAGGAACACACCTAGCTTGTTAGAAATTATCGAACCGAATTCAAGTAAATGATTTTAAATATAAATCTTAGAACATGTAACGAGCAGAAAATTTTAAAAATTTTTAAATTTTCACCTCGGCAGAGTACGTTCACACGAGGCAGTGTCAACGACTTATGGTGGAGCAATAAATAAGGAGTAATGAGAAGGTGTCAGTGAAGCGTCGCTGACTTGACAATAGAAACGCATTAAGTTCAATCCAACTATAGAATTTGGTGGCGTAAGATGACAGGGAAAGTTTCGTCCAGAATTATTGCTCTCCGCAGCTGTAACAAAGTAAGCGAGGACATTCACACCCGTACCGAGAATTGTAGCAGATGTTGACCATGTTACGTCAGTAGACGATAAGCGACAAAAACGAGTGAAACTCCATACTAAAATGAAACGGATGCGCTGCACCTTAAGAAACAATACTGGAAGATAGGCTGACAAAGACTAAAGTCATGTTACGCAGCTGGAGGTATCGTCTAATTGACAGACAAGAATTTACGAAGGGAAAGTTGGGGTGACTTCAACGACCAGCAGATGTTCAAAATTGTTAATAGCCAGAAAAAAGGGGTTAGGATATAGAACAATACGCCAGGGAGACTGAAAGTACAGATAATGGGAATCTATAGAAACACAGAGTTTACTCAGACAATAGGTTGATCGACTAGTGTCTAATAGCCATAGTTTCGTCGAAACGGGTCAACGATCGTCAGGGCGGAAAATCGGGGTGACCTAAGAACCTATCAGATGCCCTCAGCCTGCGAGAAATTTGGTGGTGAGGGGTGTTTCCATAGCAACTGAAACGAAGAACCTATCGGGAGAACTATGACGTAGAATCTTGACATGGTAGGGCAGTATTGTCCAAGAATATCAAAAAAACTGACCAATCTCGAAATGAAGTAGGCGTGAAGCGCGCCAGAGACAAAATTTTGAGTAGGGACGAATTAATAAAACCATCTGTCCAGGCCGGCGGAAAAGGGAGTCTACACGCAAATTTTTGAGAGTCTACAGTCTACAGTCGACACTTAATTTTGAAACGGTCATGCTAAAGTTTTCAGACAGTTTACATTAATATTTTCAAGTAGTTTAACTTCAAGTGCGAGAGACGGTATATCATAAACTTTCAACATTTTACGCTAATTATTCGGAGTTAGTAATTATTCAGTGTTCAGAAGAGTACATTAAACGGCGGAACGCTAACTCGAGTTCGGAAGTTAAAACGGTAACAAGTAACTTAAAAGACTTAATAATACATTCATATCGCGATAGTGATATTGAACCGAAGTGCGAAGTATCGGACTTAGTTAAAATTATACCAAGTGAGGAATCAGACCGTTACACCAACAGACATCATCACTTAACGATATACAAATCATTTGAACTTAATATTGTGTACGACACATTATCAACAACATAATGAACACGAAACATTAAACAAACTAATAAATTATATGAACGTTTAATGAAGCAGCGACAAATGAAACTAGACATGTATATTGACATTAAAACGAACTCACAGCATACACAGTAAGATGAAACATTGATGAACACTGAACTTCAATTATTCACATATGCAAACGCCCACGCGAGTGATCGGAAGAGAAGTGTTAAGTGATAGTGATAAAGCAGCTTACGACGGAATGTGTCTACGAGCCATCTTCATCACCAGAACGAGACTTTGTCAACAACTAATGGATATTCAATAACCAAGTAACCATTACTATTAATTATTTCTAATTAATAACTTCTACTGACCTGGTTTCTTTCAAAGAATTCACACCTGAGAAAATTATTAAGAAAAGTAATGAATAAATCTGAATAAAGTAGTTAATGAACGTATAAACAAAAGCTTACTTGGGATTTAATGAACGCATTAAATAAGTAGAATATTGAATTGTAATATTATTTGATTTATATATGTATGTATGTTTTCTTTGTTTTTCAGCATATATTGAGACATGTATTTGTTTATTATAAAATATGTATGTATTTCAGGTACAGCGACGTAACCTATGTACTATTATAATATGTTATGAATGATAATTAAACTAGTATTTTAGTTGATCATAAATATGCGTTCATTATTACCAATGCAACCCAAATATTAACCTAAAGTTTGAAGGAATACAAATAGATTTTAAGAGTTTCTTGTGTTCAATTAAAGTAAATGAATCGATAACTATCATCTATTAAATGATATCACGTATGTGTTGATGAGAATCAGAATAGTTAGACATAATGTTAAATGGTTGCCTCACACACAGCATGAAAAGAATCAATTAAAACAAGTAAATACACATTATTTATTGCACATGAATTTATATAAAATTCAGTGTATAAACTGTGTTCCAACACGTGAGCATAGATAGTCAGAGTCATAAATAAGATTCAATTATACACATACATGTAAGAGATCGATAAATTTTGTATTTAAGAGCAAACACAATAGCAATATTAATTACCACAAGTGTGATTTTACATTTACTACACATTTGCATAAATTGACATTTATAATTTACCACTAATCAAATATGCAAATAAAAGTTATAAATTAACATTTATAAATGGCTCCCAAAGAACGTGGGGCTCGGCAATCACAGATTAATTAATTAAATCACGGTTAGCATAATAAATAATCCCCATTTATTTAATTTATAAACATGGAAATCAAGTGTGGTTCTCCATACCGATATTTGAATATACAAACAGGTTTGAAATATGACATAGGAAAATCAATTCAATCAATAAGTAAGCTATCTTCTAAACAATATTTCACTAATTCGTATTTTTAATGTTTGATTACTCTGTACTTTAATGGGATTGATTTCAGGAAGTTATCACACGTTTTTTCAACCACTTTAAAGATAGTGATGTTGATTAGTCTTAAATTGTTTTTCCTTTTGTAAGAAGCTGACTCGACAGGACCCCCCTCCCTAGCCAAATTCTATATATGCCACTGGACGATGCGGTCCCTAACCATAACGTCAAGGTGGGCCACAAACTACACTCTTGTGTAAATCGCTGTGATAACTTGATTTCTTCAGGGAGCTTATTGTCTGAGCAAATCACGTTTCACCACTGTTATCCCACAGTAGAGGTTTTTATGAAAATTTATAAGATGCTGTGGAATAACTTTTCTCTCAAAATTATTTTAAGGAAAAAGTCTGCTAACCTTATTAATAGTGACCTGACCGTCTCTAAGGAAAGTTCACTAAGTGAACTAAGGAAAAAGTGACGTGACCGTCAATCAATGAATGTTGAAAAGTTTAGCCAGGCTCGGTCAGTAAGCATAGACACACAATTTTTACACCATTTGTGTCGACGCTTCGGCAGTATTTATTGTCATCATCAGGACCTGCGTATGGATAATAGAGAAATATGCAAACACATAAACATACCAATTCATTGAGTGATCGTGTGTATGTGCGTGAGACAATGTGTGTTACAAATGCACACACAAACACAAATTCACTCAATTAATTGATTTTTTTTATCTGCCTGATTTTTCTCCATTGGCCATACAGAGGTCCTTACAGATCATTGTTCATTACAGTTAATGAAACTATTCATTCCATCCAAGTATATGACTAAATAACACCAGTATGAAGGGAATTAGTTATTCTCAAGCATAGTATCCGGTAATATGAGATAGGCCTACTCAGACAACAGGGATTTTCGCTACAATATCTAAGCATCACACATACCAGAAGCGGTTCCCCAGAAATGTATGTAAGCCTATGGTCTTATTACATTTTAAATTATGTACTGTTTTTTTATTGTGTGCAAATTAATTTTTGTACAACTAATTATTATTTTTATTCTAACCTAGTACTATGGCCCCATATAACTTATTATTTTAATTATTATTTTTGTTATTGCTTACTAAGTGGGACATAACAAGTTCTAGAATCGTCTCTTACTGACAAATATCAAACATCATGAAAGGTGGAACAGACGGAAGGCCACGTGTGAATCTCTTGCGATTCGCTGTTACGATTTATATCTTCAGAGACCTGGTATCCTACAGTAGGTGTTTTAGGAGAATTTATACGATGCTGCTGAATACCATTTATTTATAAATAATTTTAAACCAGAACTCTTTTAACAATTTACAGATACCTTATAAATAAGACAAAGAAGGAAACAAGGATAAAGTTTTTTAACACGGTAACGGTACCAGTTTTGATGTATGGAGATGAAGCCAGAGTTACGACGCAAAGATTCAGGTAGTGGAGACGAAGTTGGTGAGGAGCACTCTGGGCTGTACCATTCTTGATAGAAAGAAGAACGTGTATGTACGGACGGAACTGGGGGTCAACCCATTGTTGGAACAGATAAGGAGCAACAAAAGTAGGTGGTGTGAGCATTTGGGAAGAATGGCGGGTGACAGGATTCCAGTGCTGGCAATGGAATATAGACGGTGGGGACGAGAGATGTAGGACGGCCGAGAGCGAGTTCAGGGTGAGCCTAATCCTTGAGGTTGCTGATGATGATGAACTCTTTTAACCTTATTAACAAGGTTTCCGAACCTTTTCGTTTGTTTCGTTTACCATTTGTTTGCTCAATTCTAGGCAGGCTGAAGAAGAACAGCCTGTTTAGAAAATTGTGGCACCAACGCCAGTACTTAGAGATGTAAAGAATTCACATAGTTTAATTATATATGGTGTTACACGTGACTGTAATTTGGTCTATTCGTCCGAATTTCTTGAAGTTATGCCGAAAATTTATATCTGTTGTGCAGCTGCACAAGCTACGATATTGCTTCTTGTTACGTGCTTGTTTGTCTATAATTATGGAATCAGTTTCTTTCGCTTAAAAAAAGAGAAAACTATTTACGGTTGTGACAAAAATTCCCGTCAGAACTAAGCATCCAGTAACACTGTTCGCTGTTGTTTTCATGAAGTTGTGACACTTGCTCTGAATGACATTTGCTCGGAAAAACAATGGTTCTAGGAAATTCATAATGATTGCAGGAAGTGTAGTATGGTATTAAGCAGTTATATTTGCACAGAAGCCAACGATGAGTTTTAAAAACTGTTACCTGGTCAACCTGACTGCATAAGGCCAAGAATAAGTCCTTTATTTCATCTAACAGTTAATTACAAATAGTTATATTGACGACATTCAACTAATCATTTGAAAACATTATTTGCAGTTCTTTTAGTTAGCCTGATCAAATTCTCTGCGCCAAAGTCCCAGATATTTTTATATTGTTATTGACATTATTATTTATATTAATTACAATTAAATATAATTAATTGTAAGTATTGTATCATATTACATTATAATTATATAATTTAGTTAATTATATGGATTATTTATTATAAATATTACTCTTATCATCATACTCTTATACTATAACTCTTATAACTATTACTCTTATTATCTCTTATCATTGAACACATCATTATTTATTATTATTATTATTTTTAATTTCTGTTATTTTGTTGTTAAGTGCATTACGTACGCGCGCGCATAACACACACACACACACAATTACAATTTTGAAGCTTCTCATATTGAAAGCTTCACTCACAAGTACTTTTCAGGTGTACCAGCGGTTTTTTTAGACTTTGTATCATTTCAGAAACATTCCTTAGGTATTCCATTGGCTACTACTAATCGATTTGAAAACAGGAAACTTGAAGAATCCTATCCAATATATTAACTTTTAGACTGCTTCTGACGTCACACCATTTAATTTACAAAAAAATATTCTTCCAAGTTGTGATACCGTTGTTGTTTATTGATGTACCTTTCACTTTCTCTTTCACTTTACTTGCTGATCAACGCTCTCCGAAAAGACACTGAGTACTACAGTCACACATTTGACAGAAGATCCCTCAACCTTAAAGAGCAGAAGAGAGGAACCCATGGTGTGAAGACAGTGTCAATTTCTTTCCAATGCTTTTGGAAAATTTGAAGGCTTGGGGAAACTTCCAAACTTAACTTTCAAGTCACAAATTACAATAACAAAACAATCTCTGAAAAATTCATATGAATTGTAAATATTGTAAAGAAAACAAACTGTAATTATTGTATAAAAGCCTTAAATTCCTAGTGACCGTCAATCAATGAATTTTTCGGTGAAGGGTTTGTAGTACAGTCACTGAAGCCGAAAAAAAAATAGAAATTACAAATTAAGTGGCTTCTACGAGATTTTTTGGATAGGGCTAGATAAAAAGGTAAGAAAGAATTTAAAAAAAAGTTTACAAAAATTTAGTCGCGGGTTTTCGAAAAAAGGGAGGGGGAAGTTACAAAAAATGCATTTTTCGTGATTATCTTAAAAAATATTAAATTTATGAGAAAAATAAAAAAAAAGAAAGAAAGAGCATAAACTTCTGCATAAAAAAGGTTAACTTTTTTTTGTCAGAGCGATACTTTTAGTAGAAACATTAATTCAAAGTTGGCCAAATTTTTCACAAGGTGGATTTTCACATAAAATACATATTTGTGTAATAGACATGCAATTTTTTCAGGAATATAAGTTTAAAAACTCATTATTATTCATTGATGTATATATTTTTATGTATAATTTTTACTTATTTATTACGCATTATAATAAAAATGTTATTAAAAAATGCACTTTATAAATATATTCAAAAATAGTTTTTCTTCCAATCATTGAAGATTTTGACAATAAAATAACTTTTAAAACACAAATGAAACAGAAGAATTTATAGTTAATAATAATTGCATAACATTAAATAAAGATCCCAAAAACAAATATCAAACACAAATAACAAATATAGGTACTAAAAAATAGTAGGCCCTACCCCCAAATCATAAATCCTAAAGACTCCTTTACATATAAAATGGATAATCCTTGTGCACTAAAATTTAATTCTCGAAAAAAATTACACAAAATCAATAAACCTATCAGACCTTTAATAAACGCTAGAACCGCACCAAATTATAAAATATCAAAATTACTAACACAAATCTTGAAACATAAAATTGAACTTCCAGCAAAATACAATATAAAAAATAGTATCGAACTCACGGAACATTCAATATTGAACTGCGTTAATTCAATATCTGTATGGGGCATGTACCAGCTGTCCTCGCTCTCCCTAAAATTCTTCAACTTTCAGGGTCTGTTCTTTTTATGCCCATTCACGGATATGAATTCTCACTATGTAGAAGAGAAACCTCAAATATTGTAGTTTTACGTACAATAGTTACATATTAATATTTTTTTTTAGTTTTTAACTATTAATATTAATACGCGCAATGGACATATTTTTACATTTATTAATAAAAGTTACATTTATTTAAGTTTAACTAAATGTTAACAATTCTTTACACCGCAGTCTTATATAAGACACTTTTACCAATACGTGTTCATAATTTTGTTAAAAAATATTTATTTTGAAAATTTATGTAGAAATTTTAAGTTAGGAAAATGATGTATACTTGAGAACTCAAAAAAATGATAAATTTTAAAACTCGCTCATGTTATGCCAGTAAATCAATACTAATTTTTTTTTTTTTCAAAAACCTATATATGTAAAGTTCATATTGTGAAGTTTTTTTTAATGTAAATACATTTGTAATAAATTGTTAATATGTTTATGCATTAGTTGAAAAAAAAAGTTATTACTTTATTTTAAGTATTTATTAATAATTTAATTATTTTCTTTTCATTTTATGTAAAAGTGCAAACATTTAGCTTTAAAATGCTTTTTGATTTTTGTCTCTGCGACTATTATAATGGATTTTATTAAAATTTGTATGTTGCAATCTCAGACAAAATTAGCCTTCCCGCTCATTGGGGCGGACTCCGACAATAAATTTTTTTCTAATATTTCAATTCCATTTTTCTCACAAAGTATTGGCCTGACAAAAAAAATGATAAATATCTTTTTTATAGAGAATTTAATGCTCTTTAATTTTTGCAGTTTGTCTTGTTTTCGTAAATTTGTTATTTGTCAAGATAATTGAAAAAAAACTAATTTTTTGTACCTTCCCCCTCCTTTTTTTCGAAAAACCGCGACGGAATTTATGTAAACTTTTTTTAAATTGTTTCTCATCCTTTTATCTAGCCTTATGCAAAAAATCTCGCAGAAGCCACTTAATTTGAATTTTTTTCCTTCAGTGACTGTACTGTGAGGATCGGTCAAAAATATAACACAAGTTTTTACTTATTTGTGTCGACGTTTCGACAATGTTTATTGTCATCATCAGGATAATTGTTGCTGACGCCGAACACACATCTACAGTTATGTGTTTAGCGTCAGCAACAATTGTCCTGATGATGACAATAAACATTGTCGAAACGTCGGCACAAATAAGTTAAAATTTGTGTTATATTTTTGACCTATCCTCACAAACTCTTCACCGATGAATTCATTGTATAAAAGACTCTTGCACTGTATATCAAGCGATTAAAAAACACAAAAAAAGAATTTAAAAAACGCAAAAAAGGTTTCCGGGATCTATAAAAGACTACCTTTCCATGGTATTCTCTAGAAACGGTACACTGTAGCTAAATATCTCCTTAAAAAATGTATAAAAATCTAGTAACATTTTTCTCCACTATTTATTTTTATAGCCTTCGCCCTAATAAAATTTAAACCATTATAATTTAAATGGATAATACATACCTTCATACTAGATAATTGCCGATGAAGAAGCACGCAACTAGAATAGAATTTAGCATTATATACACGTTTGTGGAAAAATCAGGATCCTCCTTATCCGGCCAGTAAGATTCGAACTTTGTCTATATATTAATTAAACAGGACCGGAAGAATGAAGTAAACAAAGTACTCGTTTATTTGGTATACACCTGTGTAGTGTGCGTGCGCGCGCGCGCGTGTATTTTATCAGCTTGTTGATAACACACGTACATTCAGAGAAAATCTCACTAAGCAGCGTCACTCCGAGGAGTGTTGCAACCCATTCGGAAGTCTAGTTATGAAGTAGTAGAGTATTTTATAGTTATGGTGACCATATTTTCTTAGTTGCAATCCGGAACATATGACTCAAGTTGCGGCGGTGGTGGGGTAAGTTAGTTTAGGTTAGGTTAGGGGGGCATTTCTTGAAACAATGCTGAAAATATATATTCTTCTATTGGAGGTTATATTTGGCGCTAATTATTAAGAAAGTGACCTGAAATTTGGTACGGAATTTCAGGCACATTAGTGCTATAAATGTATAAAATTTCATTCATTTATATCCGTTATTTTCAAAATAACACTAATTTGTTTAAAATCGCCTGTTGCTAACTTTACAAGCAATTTGGGTAAAAACTATTTATGGCTTATAATTTTTATAAGTTCAGTTTTATTTGAAATTTTATCCTGAACAATTTTTAATTAAAACTTTTTTCATCCAATTATTAACAGTGGAGATATTTTGCGAAAAGCAGGAAGAAAAACACGATTTTCCAACTAAAATTGTTAATAGTTGCCGACTTATTGGTACTCTAAAACTTATGGGTATGTACACAGTCAGGTCCTGAACAAATGGTCAAAAGATGAAACTCGCTTCAAACACTTTCCGAAGAAAATATAATTTGCTTCCGCTATTTCTAGTTGGCATTTTCAATTTATTAACTTACATAAAACTTATCATATTTCATATATCACGGCAAAATGCAGGGAACGCTTCACCGAAACATTTGTCCGCGTATTAACGTACGAAGAGTAAACTGCAGCTGACCAGGGACCACGGCTGCTATGTTTTCATAAATTAAGGACAAAACGATTTTTTGTTTTAAAACGATAAAATATTCTGAAGTCTAAATCCGGTACTTTATAACGATTTTTCGGGACACCTGGATCTAGGTCCGAAATCCAGGACTGTCCCGGTAAAATCGGGACGTATGGTCACCGTATTATAGTCCTACAGTTTTTAACACCTGTAGGAAGGCTGTAGGTAGGCATCTACAGGACCTGTAGGTAGGTAGTTTGCTTTTGATTTTAACTAAGGTGGTACAAAATGTCTAATACGGGTTCCGGGCATGACAAATTAATTAGCAATTAACTTGCAATTATTTTATTATTATTTTCTCCAACAGTCTAAAAATATAACTAATTGACTTTAAAAATTGGAAACAGTGCTGTCATAAATTCTCTTGTGTCCTGGACGGTCTGAGTATAGTAATATAAACGTTAGGTTTTACACGGAAAATTACTTTAACCTGGCATGAAATGACCTACGGTTTGTTCAAATTTAAATTTAAATTATTAAGCTTATATGTCATAGCATTTATAGTACCGATGTTTTATCATCAGTTTGTATGCAATCTGTTCCCAATCGACGATGGTGATTACGTCATCCGACGGCAGACATCATTACATGATTTTATTGGACATTCGATTAGGTGTAAATACGCGACTACACACATTAACATGCAGTAGTGTGTCTACCAGTGTTGCCACCCGTACACACGACTAAATGAAACTAGTTTCAGCGTTCTTTTTGACGAACTATTGATTAAATCAAACAATTACAATATTACAGGTCAAAACGTACTGCAAAACTGACTGGTCAACGTCAGTCTAGTAACAGCGGCGTACGCAGAAATCAATCTGTGTGGGGGGGGGCTTGAACCTTAGCAGTCCATATACAGTAAGACCGCGATAATCCGGCACTTGATAGTCCGGCAGACCCGATAGTCCGGCACGCATCAGAAATATAGAGGGTTGCCAAATTTTTTCTCCCTGAGTACTGATTTAAATTTACCGGGTTCCGCAGTTCACGAGTTTGATAGTACGGTACACCGGTCAAATTTATCGTACGTCTGGCAGCACTGCTGCCTCTCGCCGGGATCAGCCAGTCGCCATCTTGGCTTCGTGCTAATGTCACCACGATTCTTTGTTCACGTATGCCTACAGTTACAGTAAATTGTACTTACACTTGCATCAGAGCTGTCCGGTTTTCTTATAAAATTATGTAATAAAATTCATGGTACACTGTATTAAAGTTTAGCTGCGTGTACGGCTGTGAAATAGACTATAGCACAGTGAAAAGTTCATAATGTTTTCTAAACCGAACAAAAGTGCGCCTAAAACATCAAAACGTAAACATGTGACGTTGACAATTCACCAAAAACTGAACATCATAAGAAGACTGGAAAAAGGTGAGAACCGAAACAATATTATGACGGAATTTAATATCGCATCTTCAACTATTTACGACATTAAAAAACAAAAACAACAGTTAGAAAAATTTGTGTCACAATCAGCATCAGTTACAAGTGATTAGGCAATTAGGCAAACTTTAAAAAAACCTAAATTAGACACTCTTGATGAAGTTTTGTATAAATGGTTCAGTGCTAAGAGAGCAGAGGGAAAACCAATAACGGGGCCTATGATAATTGAAAAAGCCAAATTTTTTCTCAAGGAATTAGATTTGCCTGCAGATGAAATTCTTTCATTCTCAAAAGGGTGGCTTCATAATTTCAAGGTTCGCCATGGCATACGTAAACTAGACGTTTCTGGAGAGATAAAATCAGCAGATGAGGCTGCTGCAAATGAGTATAAAATAACGTTTCAAAAACTCGTTGATGAACATCAATTGTCCCCAGCTCAAATTTACAACGCTGATGAGACTGGCCTGTTATGGCGGTGTTTACCAAATTCAACCCTAGCGGGAGCTGAGGAGTCCAGCGCAAAGGGGTTTAAGAAGAATAAAGATAGAATAACTATATTAGTGTTGTGTGGAAACGCTTCAGGCAATCATAAACTAACTCCGTTTGTCATTGGAAAGTATAAAAAACCTAGGCCTCTCAAAAATGTGACACATTTGCCTGTTATTTACGGTGCTCAGAATAATGCCTGGATGACAGCCGAGTTGTTTAAAGACTGGTTCATGCGTCATTTCGTTCCAGCTGTGAAAGAAAATTTTGAAAAACTAGGGCTAACTAAAGATTCAAAGGCTGTTCTCGTCCTGGACAATTGCCGAGCTCGCCCTCCAGAATCTGAACTTGTGTCAGGTAACATTTTTTGCACATACCTTCCTGCCAATGTTACGCCACTAATACAACCCATGGACCAAGGGGTCATACAAAATTTCAAGTGCAAGTACAGAGGAATGTTTGTGCAAAAGCTTCTGAGCTCAGATTGCAGCGTCAAAGATTTCGAACGTGATTTTAACATTAAAGATGCTATTTTTACAGCTGCAATTGCTTGGTCCGATGTGAAAAATATAACATTGCACAAGGCCTGGAGAAAATTATGGCCAAAAATGATTGAAGAAACCGAAATGGAAAAGGATGAAAATGATTATGAGCCCACAACTGACCACTCTGAAATTGTAAGTGTGATGAATTGTGCTTCAAATAATGAACTGAGTGCCCTTTCAGTAGAAGAAATTAATGGATGGATCGAAATTGACAAAGATCTTCCTAACGAAGAAGAGCTCACTGATGATGTGATAATAAAAAGTGTCTCCAGCCCACAAGAGGTACAAGATACTGAGAGTGATGAAGGAGAAACGCCTAAAACTCACATCTCTTGGGCTGAGGCTTCGGAAGCATTAAACACGTTTATGAAATTCGCAGAGAGGAGCCAGCAATACGACGTTGCTGAAGTTATGAACCTCCATATTATACAAAATAGTTTTTGTCAAAAAAGAGTTCAATCAAAGAAACAAGTTAACATCCCTACAATGTTTCAGAGGGCTCAAAAGAAAATTCAAGCTATCCCTGAGTTCCAAGTCCCTGAGAATCCTGAGCTATTTAACAGTGAAGTGCATTATATTTGATTTTTAGTTCAATATACAGTAGTTTTCATTTGGCAGTATTACATACTTTTAATTTTTTTTTGTTTACTGTAATGTTTTCTGTTGTGTTTACTAAATAAACAATTAATAGTTTTTGTATGTTAAAACTGTAGTTTTTATCTATATACCCTTGTTTAAACCAGGGTTTTAAAAATGGCCTTGGTAATCCGGCATATTTGATAATCCGGCATGCTCTCGGTCCCGACCGTGCTGGATTATCAAGGTCCTACTGTATTAGCCTACTCTTCTACAACTTATAGTATAAGATAGAGTACATATGCCAGTTAATGGTTACAATTTATTAGTAGGCGTATTATTTTCAGTAGTTTTAATATTTTCTTTATTAAAAATGTATTATTCGTGATTGGGGGACTTATCCAAACATTAAAAAAAAAATATTAAAAAATTTCGTATAAATGTAAAGTGTTTTTAAAGTAACTTTTTTTCATTATTACAGCAGCATTATTCAAGATATGAAATTAGGAACATTATTAAAATTTTTGTTTTATTTATCGACTGATATCTGCAAAAAAAGTGCTGAATTTTACTTAAGTATTAAATAATATTTTTATGAAAAAGGTTTATGTACTTATTTAAGTTTCATAAAAATATTATTTAATACTTAAGTAAAAATTCTTAGGGTTCACTCTGGTAGTAGTGGCCGGTGGCCGGTGTGGCACCGTCAAATGAGAGTGAGAGAGAAAGTAAACAGGTAGCTTACTGAACGTTACACTCAGCGTAATACAGCGCTTAATGAACTATAAATTATAACTTAAATAATAATTGTTATTATGAACTACTTATTTTGTTAGTATTTATATCCCCGTCAAATCGGCCTAAATATGCAATTTTGTAATTTTAAACGAGAGCCTAAGTAAATTAAGAAAGTACATATTACATTTTTGCGGGGGGGCTTGAGCCCCCTGATCCCCCCTGCGTACGCCACCGTCTAGTAATAACATAATAAAAATTAAATATTTAAAATATGATATACAACAAAAATGTGATGTAGGCATATGAGTAAAAGAAAAACAAACCAACGAAGTCAAACTTGATTTAACTTAATTTCTCTTCTGTGTTGTGTCAATTTGGTATCAGTCAGCTTTGTTCAGTGGTGTAACTAGAATTTGGCTTTGGGGGGGGGGGTCGAGTAGTCTTTATACAATAGAAAAAACAAATTAAGACTAATCAATATTACTATCATTAAAGTGCCTGAAAAACGTATGATATCATCCTGAAGTCACTCCCATTAAAGTAAACAGTAAAACACAATAAAAGTACGCGTTGTTGAAATATTGTTTACAAGATATTTACTGACTAAATAGATTTTCTTATAGGCCTATTTCATATTTCAATCGTAGGCCTATACGATAGTGCTGTGTAATAAACCTGTTTGTATGTTTGAGATAGAGTTACCGCTATATTAGCGTACACAGCTGAAAAAATAATAAACAGCCTAAAAATTAAGGGATTAACAAAATTTGGGAACTTTTCTACCCTTAGGAGTCCGTTCCCCCCCCCCTTAAACACGCTCCTGGCTTTATTATGGTTTGATTTTATTTTTATTCTATTATTTTATTTTATTTTTTTTAGTTTCACAGTAACTATTTTCTTATACAACGGAACAATTACAAATAAATAAAAAATACGAGTACAAATAAATAATTTTTATTTTGCTTTATTTCTTTCGGAAAAAATTGAAGCACTTTTTTTAGGTTACGTTACTAAAACGTGTTTAATGGCCTCGGCTGAAAAAAACGACAATAATATCCTTGCTTACGGACCAATTTTAAACTTCTAATGCCATCAGGACGAACTTTTTAATGTACCTGAAAATTTCCTACGTCAACCAGAATCTTATGAACACGGACAATCGCGAACGAAGGGCGTTGTTTGAACAACCGGACGGTCTGGACGAAAACCGGACTGGTGGGGACGACTTCTACGGACACCAAAGATTATCTTCTAATAATTTTCTGAATAAAATATTGGCACCACCGCTGTTCATTTAACATTTCACGACATTCAGTGGCGTGGCGTGGGTACATAACAGCTGTTGGCGGTTGTGACAGGCCTAAAACTGAAGCTAAAAATTAATTCGAATTTTTCCTGGTACCAAGTGTTCTTTTTAGAGACAAATATTCTTTTTAGAGCTAAAATATCTTTTTAGAGTTTTTATATATTTCGCTGGCAGAAGAAAAGAATCCTGGTTCAACGGGTTCTGACTCCATTATACTTACACAGAAAAAATGAGGATACAAATAATCGAATTAATAATAATAAAGAGGAACAGAGAAACTCATAACTAATCGAACAAAACACAGGTAGGTAGGGGTAGTTAGTAACTTCTGTACGTTGGTTCCGAAACGACATAGCTGCTAACTGAGAGTTTTGCCGGTTTATACAGCGGCAACACATTGGGTGGACGAATGTGCCCCGCTTCCGTTTTTACAGTGACACTGCTACGGGGTTAATTACCACACGTAGTAAAACACTGCCGATGTCTGAGCCGCCAACACAAGACGGTGCAAGTGCACATCAGTTCGAAACCAATGCTATGCTTTTCTTCAAGTTTCCCTACTAATATTGTTCAGATTTCGAATTATTCAATAACTACTGTGATATAATTAATATTATGTTCTTTCGTTTCTAGGACTGTTGCCGCCGACAACAGCGACTACATGGACGCCACGCTAATGTACGACTTACTCACAGAACTGTCAGGCTTCATTCGTCTCCTGCAGAGTCATTACCGTCTCTTACTAATTATAGCGTAGATTATTCAGAATTCGCTTGGCATTACTGTGTGTGTTTCGGCGGTATACGAAAAGTGCGGACAACAGGAATTTTGCCAAGTGTGCGGACAGTGGGACACTGATACCTGAGGAGGATAGACTGTAATATCACAAACATTTGACATGCGGAACGTGCGGACACCTACTCGAACTAGGCGGTGGAGGAGGGGAAGTAAATGTTTTTCGTTTAGATCCTGGGGCGTATTTACGGGGGGGGGGGGAAACGGGACCGGACCCCCCTCGGAGGGTCGAAAATGTTGACGAATTTTGTTAATCTCTTAATTTTTTAGGCTGTTTTATTATTTTTTCAACTGTATACGCTAACATAGTAGTAACTCTTTTTTTTTAAATACTGTTTACAAAAAGGTTTATTACCCAGCAATAGCCTATACGTATGAAATATGAAATATAGGAAAACCAATTCAGTCAATAAGTATCTTATAACGATGTTTCAATAACGCGTATTTCTATTGTGTTATTACCGTTTACTTTAATGGGACTGATTTCATAAACTTTAAAAGACAGTAATACTGATTAGTCTTAACTTACTTTTTTTCTTTTTGTACGAACCCGATCCGACGCCGGACCCCCCTTCCAAGACGAAATTCTAGATACGCCACTGTTTAGACCAGCGTTTCCCAAAGAGTGTGCCACTAGTGTACCGAGAAATTTTGGAAAAATAATAAAAATGTAAAATAAAATAAAATAAAAAGTCTAACTCGGCAAAAAAAAAAGAAGGAAATCAAAAGGTTGTTTGGTTACTTAGTTAATAGTCCTGTCGTGAACAGTAAATGTCCTGATAAATTTGCGTTACAGATGGACAAGTCCACTGACATAACTGAGAAACCACAAGTAGTACTAAGGTAAGCAAGTAACATTCATTATTATGGTATTACGCTGCAGTGTTTTTTTAAAGACATTGGTACCGGAAAGGTACTGATGATGAGGAGGGGATCGGTATCTAGAGGCAGATACTGTGCCGCGGCTTCTGACTATTTATTTATAGTGTCCAGTGAACTAAAAAAGTTTAGGAAATGCTGGTTTAGGCCATAACGGATCAATTGTGTTCAAGCTCCTTTATGTTTTTGTTTTTGCAAACTGATTCACACTTTTCAAGGGTTTCGACTGGAAAAAATATAGTTAGTTCTGGCAATCATTTTGGCGTGTTTAAAATCAGCTTTGACCTCTTCTTTTTTGTAACATTTTTGTATTTTTAAAAATATTTGTAATCTTTTATTTTTTTATTTTTTATCACTTACATTTTAAGTATATATAAATCTAACATTTAAATTCAACATCGACCTACTCCAGTTTGTGAATGAAAGAAATAGCTTTCAATCTGCTACCTCTGGTAGACGGACAGTTTATAACACATTATTATTTTCTTTACATGGGAGTGTGACTCTTTAAGTTTCAATGAATCTTGTTAGTAAATCAGAAGTTTTAATCGTCTTCAGTCGTCTAACTGTGTCCATAAGTATACCGACGAGCTTGTCTGGGTGCACTGCAAATCGTTCCTATTTTTTATACTTCCACTCTTTATCAATTCTCTGACGATGAGAATGTTCAGTTCCAGTTTTATTATTGCATGTGGTACGTATCACGGCACATGGTTCTGAAAACTTTGTTTTGGAATTTTTGGGTTTTCTGTATATTGTTATTGTTTTCCCTGCATTCCGTAGGTTAGTACGATTTGATATCGCTGGTTTCTTTGTACTTTTGAACTGTTCTTTCTATCCTTTCATCCGGGTTGACGTACTTTCGTTCCTCTTCTTTCATTACATGTTCAGTTCCATTCTCATATACATACGGTTGGTGACCTCCGCTTCTTTTTCCAAACATTTACGGGATCTTTCACCTTGGGTTTGGGATTCAGAAGAATGATGGTGATTTTTGGTGCCATCCCTCGACAATATTGGTTGTCCAGTTTCGTCTTTGGTAGCACGTCCACAGCGATAAAGGGATTTCTTCATCGCCTAATCCTTGTCGTAGACGATGATGATGACAAGGAAAGAAGAAGCTACTTTATAACTACTTTCCTTTACTCTGATTTTTAAAGCCATAAGTGTAAATTTTTTGATAATTAATGCTTGATGCCTTTACTTGGTGAAAATCCATTGTAAATTATAGTAAAAAATAAAACCATAAAATAGTTTTAGTGATTTTCACTCGTCAATTTATTAAAATTATAAATCCATGACAGCTGTTTCGGCAGCACAGTGCCTTCATCAGATGGTGTAAGCTGACTAATTTTCGTACAAACAATACAGAATATAAAATATAATACAAGTGCTGTTGTATAGAGAGCGATAGTAATCTCGTGTCAAATAATAATCCATACTCACATAAATTGGCTGCTTTTCACAGTTTTATCCACAGACTAGTTAGTATTCCGTTATCAGACTCAAATTTCCAATCTGAACTTAACATTATTAAACAAATAGCTCTCAACAATGGTTACCAACCTAGCCTCATAGATCACTTGTTAAACAAAAAAATTTATTCACAAGCTTTAAAACTAGTTTACCCTCCCTCAACACAGATTAAAAGATATCACACTCTCACTTACATAGGTTCTGCTTCTGATAATATTGGTAAATATTTCACACAAAGGAGTGTAAATATAGCTTTTAAGACGCAGTCTTCTTTGGGAAAATATATTAAAAATAATAAGAGTAAAACAGATAAACTGCAAAAGTCTGGTGTATACAAATTATCCTGTGGGTCTTGTAATAAAGTTTATATCGGACAGACAGGTAGATCTTTCGAAAAAAGAATGTATGGTCATAATTATAGTTTTAGATATAATGATGGCAAATCAAATTATGCAAATCACTTGTTAGAAAAAGACCATAGTTATAATGACAATTTTGAAATTTTACATTTATCTGATAAAGGTCCAAAGCTTGAGTTATTAGAAACCCTTGAAATTAATAAACACAAATATTTAAATGTATTATTAAATGATCAGTTAGATCTAAATAGCTCGCCTCTGCTTAATTTGTATAAATAGACTTGGTATATGTTATGTTATATGTTTGTGTAATGTGTATAAATCTTATTGACACGAGATTACTATCGCTCTCTATACAACAGCACTTGTATTATATTTTATATTCTGTATTGTTTGTACGAAAATTAGTCAGCTTACACCATCTGATGAAGGCACTGTGCTGCCGAAACAGCTGTCATGGATTTATAATTTTAATAAATTGACGAGTGAAAATCACTAAAACTATTTTATGGTTTTATTTTTTACTATAATGTAAATTTTTTGACGATAATGAATACTTTTGTATCATGAGATTAAGCTAAATTGCTGTATTGTTACCGGTATAATATGTGTACGGTATTATCAGCTAGGATAAACCGTAAATCCGCATAAACGAGGGTTGGATAAACGAGTTTCTACTGTATGCACAAGAAGTAAGCGTTATATGTCCCATTTCCTAAACTCGGTACCGATATTTTGTTTACTCAGTGTTTAATTAGACCTTGATGTAGGCCTACATAGTTTACTTTAGTGTTTTAATAAGTGGCTTATACTATTATTTGCTTGATTTTAGAGGACGGCTCAGGTTTATAAAATAAGTAAGCAATTCACAGTGATTTGCGTCAATAAGACATTTAACTAAGTGGGGGCAGTGAGGTTAACAGTAACAGTGGCGGCAGTACTTAAGAGTAACTAAGTACGTTAACAGTGACGTAATTAGGAGCTGCTCCTGGAGGGAAGGATGAGACCATGCAACCTACACGGGCCGCCACTTCACGATCATCAGTAGCTCCACAGCCCACCGTGGTCCTCAGCTTCCTTCAGGATTTTCCTCCAGACTTCCTTATCCTTAGGCAATGTCCACCGGTTTTTCACTCCAAGTACTTTCACACCTTCAAGGATTCCACCAATCCATCGTAGTCTAGGTCTTCCACGTCCTCTTTTTCTTTCTGGTGTGCATTTCATAATCCTCTTAAGAACATCCTCCTCGTTCATTCTCTGTACATATCCTGCCCATCTCAGCCTAGCTATCCTAATTGATGTCACAATATCAGGGGATCTATATGACTCATAGAGCTCTCTGTTGTACCTTATTCTTCACTCTCCACCTTCTGCAATGGATCCATAATTTTTTTAAGTATTTTCCTTTCAAAATACGCACATCGAAACATGTCGCCCTGTATCAGTACCCATGTTCTACTTCCGTAAATCAGGACCGGCTTTACACCGGTTCTATACAGCAGTCTAGCTTTTGCTTCACGGTGTAGAAGTTGCGATTTAAAGTACTTCATCTGCCCATAGTAGCATCTATTAGCATTCTGATTTAGCATTAGATCTATTAGCATTCTTTTACTTAGATCTTCATTTATATCATTGTTTTTATTTACCAGAGAGGCCAAATACGAAAACATTGTGACCCTTTCAAAGTTAAAATTCGTAATTTTTAAATGTGATGCTGATGGGTTACAAGTTCTCCTATTTTTACTGTCATATATTTAGTTTTCTCCTCATTTACCCTTAGCCCCATTTCTTCAGCTAAATGGAATAATGCTGTGAATGCCTTCAATACATCATTCTCTGACCTTTCCATAAAATCTATGTCATCGGTATATGCCAACAGTTGAATAGATTTGAAGAATATTATGCCCATTGTTTGGATACCTGCAATATTTTTCAAGGCTATATTAAAGAGCAGACACGAAAGTGAGTCGCCTTGTCTTAGCCCATTTCTAGAAGATCTGACAAATCTGTTTGGATTTTGATCCGCAGCTGGCTCCCTTCCATAACCAATTATAAGCAATCATAACCAATTTAGTAAGCTTGACTGGGATTCCAAATTCATTCATCGCAGTAAATAACTTGGCTCTATTTATGCTATCATATGCTGCACTAAAGTCTATAAACAGGTGATGAATCTCAATATTACTGATGAGCAAAAATTTGATTTACTGTAAATTTTCCATGCTGAAACTCGCATTGATAGTTACCTGTAATCTTATTTGTGTAGAGTAAAAGTCTTAAATATAAAATACTTTATATACTTCTCCAAGTAACGTAATTCCCCTGTAGTTTTTACACTCCATCGGATCCCCTTTTTTGACTGAGTTAAATTAAGATTGTAAAATTAAGAATATAAGATTGTAACCGACTGTGAATAGAATTTATAACGCCCTCAACAGACCAGTTGTGACACAGAGTCGAGGAACCCGGAGCGAACAGATTCGAAAGTAAATACAATGCGCGCAAAGATTTTGGGAACTTACAAAACCGGTATACGAAAACAGAGAGGTAGACAGGAAATTGAGTGCAGATTTGCCGTGTAGCCCTTATTATGAATTTGTAGCTAGGCGTGTCCCGAAAGCGAAATATATATGTGGAAGCTGTACAAATGAAAAGCAAACGGAGAGTCAAAGCGTACGAAGTGGTCTTAGATAAACATCATTCACGCTCTTGGAAGCTACGATCATCTGTCAAGACGTGTGTGTGTGTGTGTGTGTGTGTGCGTGTGTGTGTGTGCGTGTGTGTGCGTGCGTGTGTGTGACTATGTTCCTGCGTTGCTCGTTACGAATTCATGTCATACGTTTTAATATTATTGAAGATCATAGATCCCTTTGAGATGTAACTATACATCCACGTGCGTATCGGTAAACAGTGGCGTATCTAGAATTTGGTTTTGATGGGAGGGTCCGGGGTCGGGTTGGACTCATACAAAAGAAAAAACAAGTTAAGACTAATCAATATTACTATCTTTAAAGTGGCTGAAAACATCCTAATAATTAAGACATTAACAAATTTTGTCAACTTTTCAACCCTCGGGAGGGGGGGATCAGGTCCTGTCCGTCCCCCCGCAAATACGCCCCTGTCGGTAAATGACCGTGATCGGTTGTGTGACGCGATACGACTCGTGCAAAGTAAACGCAGCTCGGTCGCCTTTCTATTGCAAAACATCATCTACGCCTGATCATTTGTCGCGGTTATTTTTGCGTAAGTAATCGATTAAAGCAGCACTTCCGTCGCTTGCGATAGCGTATCGATTCGCACCACGAGGATTCCGCAGTTCCCGTTTTCTCTTTCTAAGTCTGGTGTGTAAGCGTATTTCTGAGAATGTGTACAATCGTCTTGTGCCCGCTTGAAAACATTACTTATCGTCCCATTCAGGGCCGGCGAGAGCGATCACGGGCCCCGGGGCTAAACATTTTTGGGCCCCCCCAAAGAAAAACTTACCAAAATCATTACTGTTGGATTGTTAATGGTTTAGGATTTATTAATTGACCCTACAATTCTTAACTTTAATCGTAAATAAATGGGTTTTACACTGTTAATAAATGGGCAGAACAAGATATGTGAAGAGAGACATAAAATAACGAATAAAATATTTTCAATAAATATCAAAGAATACATTTGAATTAAAAAAAAATACCTACCTTATAAAATTAATGCTGTCGTACATAATGGTTACTATCAATAATTTATCCTCAAAAAAATGATGGAATAAAATGTGTCGACATATAGGTTTGGCTATGGTGCTATGGAATATCGAGAAGTGCTTTGGTCGGTTCAGTGACGTAAGCGCGGGGAAATTTGAATTAAGTGTACTGAACTAACAGGATGACATTAAATTGAAAAAGTATACATTATGCGGTTTTAACATTTTAAAACGAATAATTTAAAGGATTAATATCACCCAACTATTCATATTGTTAATGAAGAAAGTTGTGTTAGTGGTTGAAATCACAAGCAGAATGATCACTGTTGCACACCACTATGTAAAATTATCCCGATTAGCGCTTTCAAGCTTCACAGCTCATCGTCAGATCAGAATTCCGATCTGACGATGAGCTGTGAAGCTTGAAAGCGCTAATCGGGATAATTTTACATAATGGTGTGCAACAGTGATCATTCTGCTTATTCATATTGTTAATTTGGTAATTAGGAATTAAGAAAGGAGCGTGCGCAGGGATCTAAAAACAGTATGCAACGTATCAATTATCAATGTATGAAAAACTCGGCTTAACGCCTAATATTGTTATTTTAATGAAATCGTTGAAATTAAATAGATTTATGTAACTTAGTAATATGATTGTCTTGTCATATATTTATAGAAATACATAATAAATGGTATGTTAGCAAGTGAATAAATGTATTGTGTAAAGTTTTACAGCTATATTTACACTATCTTTTTATCAGTCTGTCATTACAGCAATATCCCCTTTCTTGCCTTTTTCAAGACAAATTCGTCAATAATATTGTCCAAATTGGTTTGTTTCACAAGCTCTGTCTCCACTGCCAGCACACCCAAACTTGATAAATCTGTCTTGGCACATTGTGGAGCGTAAAACATTTTTCACTCTATTTAATACAGAGAAAGAGCGCTCCACACTTGAA
This sequence comes from Magicicada septendecula, assembly GCA_034769895.1. Lineage (NCBI taxonomy): Eukaryota > Metazoa > Arthropoda > Insecta > Hemiptera > Cicadidae > Magicicada > Magicicada septendecula. The sequence continues at coordinate 268,390,916 of CM068376.1, forward strand.
ACTATAGCTGGGATGGTTGCAAATATTCGAAGAGCCACAGTAAGATTGGGGAATATAGTTTCCAGATTCAAAGATTTTATTTTATTCAAGAGATCCAATGGGGAAAGTGTTTTCTCACCGAAGTTGGCTGAATATACCAATTTTAAACTGTGGAGTTCATCATAAAGCTCTTTTCCTAAGTCCTTTGGGTATCGCTGTACTAGTGCAGTGGCTTTTATTTGCTTCTGGTCGACTGTAATGTCTTTGCAAGACCATAGTACTGAAAAACTGTCACACAAAGAGTGCACTGACTTGAAACGAACTGTCATATCTCCTATGACACTGTCCAAGATAACGTTAAATACTTCACGCTTGAAAACTGTTTTTGGATCACGATTTTCATCTGCATCGTCGTCATTGTCATCTTCGTCGGCTAGTCTCTTTCGTTTCCTTATTCTCTTCTGTTCTTCTTCAAGATTTTGAGGCCAATCTATGTTTTTAGCCACTAACAGACTTTCACTAAATATCGAATTGAATTTATTACGAAACATTTGTAACTCTTCTACCAAAGAACTCAAATGCTTTGAAGCTTCATCCATTGTTTCACCACGTCGCTGTGATACCCTGTTTACAATATCTATAGAACTCAAAATCTTGACCCAAATAGATGCTAGGAGAAGGCAGTTGAAGGTTTTGAAATATTTTTTCAGCCCCCTCTACATCTCGTCGACATTCTGCCGTTAGGTTTAGTACACTTAACTCTTCAAGGGCTTCTAAGATTCCTGGAAGATGTGCAGCAACTGGTTTAACGCTGACAATTCTAGCAGACCAGCGTGTCTTTGACATTGAGTGAAGAGAACTAGGTATTTTCTTTTTCAAGATTTCCCAACTTTGAGGGCTCGAGCTAAAGATGTTATACAATTTTTGGACAGCGCCAAAAAAAGTAGTCGAATGCAGGTATTGAAAGAGTGCAAACTTTTTTATAATACATTGTATATTATTTTGTACGCTAACGCGATACAACTTCATGGTACACATATTTTTATTTTTATTGGTTACATTCATATTGCAAACTTTATTAATCTAATGCCGAATTAAAAAAGTAAAACCTTAATTTAACTATAAGCTATAAGTATATTAAATTATCTATATATTTGTAAGAGCACCAGCTATCAGGACGGAAAAAGTCACTTATATTATGTTATGAGCTGCAGTTAAGAAATTAAAAAAATTTTACCGTCATTATAGGCTTAGTTATTTCTTTTAACAAAGGGCAAAGGCTGTTATGCGCCGGGCCTGCTTCGGGACCCCAAGCCCCGGGGGTCTGGCCCCCCTGCCCCCTCTCGCCGGCCCTGGTCCCATTATAAACACACACGTACGCAGATAAGGATGCGGATCAGCGCATAGTATACAAATTACGAGCCTTCCATTTATCACATTTACCTAACTTCGTTGGTACATAACTTGAAGACTTCTTTCATTCGTATTCTTATCTAGTATACAAAGTGTACTCCAGATTATAAACAAAGAAGATCACTTGTGTGTCCGTGTTCTTTTGTTCCGTATTTGTGTGTGTGTGTGTGTGTGTGTGTGTGAATCACCTACAGAACTATTAAACATTTCAGCGAAATTCTTTAATCGCTTAACGTAGTCTATTTCTATTTCTTTAATCGCTTAACGTAGTCTATTTCTAAGCCAGTTGCATGTGTTAAAACGGGGCTTACATTAATTTAGTGTAGAAATAAAAAACAATACGTTAGTTAGTAAGTTAGACATTTCTAAATAATGACAATCACTCAACATTTGGAAAATAGGGTACGTATTTGCAGCCTTGAAAGAACAATTACGCACGCGCCAGAAAACTAAGGGAGAGGTTATTACATAATCTATATTTATCTTTTTCGCCCAGACACATTTACCTATCTTACAGACTTGTCTTTATCATGCTCCTAATATTTTTATGGTTTGGACCATCGTCTTTGGACTGGTAAACTAGCAGTTTCTTGACTTTAATTCGGAAAATGAGAAGATTTTATTGATGGATTTTACATAAAGCTAACATACTTTTACACGAACTGTAAGTTGCTTAAAACATTCTTGGGACGACGTCCTTAAATTAAAGTCGGGGTTTAAAAAAAAATATTTTAAGAAAGACTCATTTTCACAAGGCTTATTAAGAACACGAATTTAGAATTATGGTGATTCCTAATGACATGAGATTCATTAGCTTTAATATGAATAATAATAAAGACAGAATCCAAGTGGCTAAAATGAGATTTCTCAGGCACGTGGCAGGATATACTCTCCATGATCATAGAAGAAACACAGATATACGGCAGGAACTGAATATTATGAGTATACTCGACAGGATCGCCCAGTGTCGGCTGAATTGTGGGAACATCTTTGCCGAATGGATGACTGCCGCATCCCCAAACAACTCTGGAACTATAAGCCGAGGGGACGGAGAGGTGTGGTACGTCCGAGGAAGCCTATTTGAGACCGGATCAAACCATCCTTGCTTTAATCCGTGAAGGTGATGATGATGATGAATCAAGATAGAATTTTTTTGAAATCACCGCTTTTCCATATTGTTTTCAACCCTTTAACTTCACGTTGGTTTACTCAAAAACTTTGAGACGCAAGGAATTTATAAAATTCTCATTTTTGATAAGGAAAATGGGGGTCCAACCTTCAAATTAGTCTCATCATCCCCCTAGGAGCAGCTCCTAATTAAGCCACTGGTCAGAATATTACAGTACGGTCCACCTTCTCCAGCACAAACATGAGTTTTCACATTCTAGAAACATCCTGATTAACGTAGAAACGTCTGAAACCTTCAAGTCTATTTGACGCCACAGGTGATTAAACGTAAACAGACACAGTAAGGCAGTCAGTTTTGAGAACTCATTATACAAGCGAGTAGAGTCCGCTGCTACGGATTTGTTGTGTGTAGTGAGTACTGGGGATAACTAGAGCACTACGAACTATTGTAATACTAGTGCGATTGTGGTAATAATACTTGTTATATTATGGTATCTGGCTACTAATTTAGAAATCCCGGGCGCACCATAAAATCAAGGTGCGTTTTTCACCCTCCCCATATCGACTCACCCTGTGGAAGTGAAGTCTCTGGGATAACAGCCCTGGGGAAATAATGGACGGCTGAAGCGTAGTGCTGGCCACGCTGCCTTCCTTGTATGGGGAAAGGCTGACATAAGCCAACCTACCTTACCTAATTCCGAGACTGCTTAGGCGGTAAGAAAGAGACATTATTACTATTGTAGTAAAACTTGAGAGTGTTAACAAAACAATGGAAAGCATACGAAACGGATAGAGATATTGAGGTAAGTATGAATGTAATTAATACGTTTGCAGAGAGTCAAAGATGTCCACAAGGCCGACTTTTGAAATATACCGCCCTAGGCTTAATTTTTATGCCCCCCCAAAAACATTCGTTAGAGATCGTTCCTCTGTTTTAGACAAGAACGATAACAGCTTAACGTTCTCGTTCCTTGGAATGTCACTGGCTCTTAATGAACTTATGAATATATTTATTTTTAATGTAAAAAAAATTAAATCAACAATAATCTGTTATAAGAAATAATAATAAAAATACGTAATAAATTGAACATTATTCGTATATTTATGAAAACAAAACAAATCATTTATTAAACAAATACAGTGTTATTTATGGGTTATTATGTAATCTCTTATTGTCACTATCACAATCAAAGTTCACTTAAGCAAAGGTTTTGTTTACAAGTGTTTACGCCTTGCTTTCTTCGTGGCAAATTCATCAGTAAGGTTGTTGTACTCAAATCCCTCTCCATTTAAAATATCAACCTCAATGTGAAGGATTGAGAGGGAATTCAACTTTTTTCTTTCATAGTAGAGCGAAGATATGATTGTTTTCTCTTCAAAGCAGAAAATGAACTCTCAGCAGAACAATTACTAATAGCAGTGCATAAATACATCCTGAGAGACGTCCCCTGGAGACTTTGTTGTCTGAGGAACTTGCTCGTACTTAGGGGAGTGTCTCTAAGTTATGAGCATTTTATTTCATGTGAAAAATGAACACATTCATTGACAAAGATTAGCTCTAAATCATCTGCATACAATGACGAATCATCTGAATGAAGTTTTCCTGCACGTTCAGAAATCTCTCAAGGAGTCATGCTTGATAGGTTGGAGAAAACTCACAAATTTTCTGTCACCAACGAGTATGATTCCTTTCTTCTTAACAACTCAGCTTTCAGCCTGTCAATGATTTTTAAATTTTACTGAAATATTTTCAAAAATATTTTGTGTGTGCCGCCCCCCCAAAAGGTGCCACCCCTAGACACGTGCGTAGTGTGCTAGGAAGAGTACAATAAAACATTAAATTACTGTAGCCGTGTTTATTCCAAAACATTTTAACTGAAGTTAAAACATAACAATTTAATACAATTTTGTGTGCAAGTTGGTACAAAATTAAAAAGGTAAAGGGAGGTGTAATAATAGTCTTTGAAATAATTTAACCTTAAGTCTTCGAATGTAAACGAATTAATAGTTAAATAATTAATTAATATAATGCAAGTATCACATAGATAATGTATGTAAATGCAATTATGAAAAAACGATGTTCGTCATATAGGCTTCATATATCAGAAGTAAATGACGAACTATTCTCTTTACATAATAAGCTTAGTTACTAAACAATATACATTTTTAAAAGTTTCTTATCATATTGGGACGAAATGGAGCGGCATTTGCAATATCTCTAAGGTATAAAAACAACATAACGTCCGTAAAATTTCACCTTTCCAAAATTTTCCGCCCCTCAAATTTTGCCACCCGTAGGCAATTGCCTACTTTGCCTATGCATAAATCCGCCACTGCTACTTTTAGCGATATAAATGATTTACATTTAGTAAATGGGATTAGTGGTATTTTATGTGAGTTTATTACTTTCTCATATGTATCTCGCCCTAAAGCTGGACGCCATTTACATTTAATGCCACGCGTTGTGCAGCCATTTACATTTAATGGTGTAAATGTAATTTACATCTGCGGTAATTAATTGTGTAAACCATTTACATCTAGTGAATATTAATCTGTGCTAATTATCTGCGCGGATTAATTACTCAACAATTATGAATCATATTAATTAAAGATTTATGTAATACGTTAAAATTGATATATCTAAAATTATTTCTATTCGTCAGATTTGACTCAATACAGTGACTAATTAAATACGATTTTATGAGTCTATTAATCAGACGTTTCAATGGTCGAATTTATTGTATCCATTGATGTTTAGCATAAGTTGTGAGATTTCTAGTGTAATACTTAGAATGAAAATACATCAATAACAAAGGTGAAATTTCAATAATGAACGTATGAATACTGTAAATTAACTACTTATTTATTACACATGTTACTGAAGTAAGTAACTATATCCTGCAAATTACATACATATTAAAACACATGATATAAATACAATTATTCAATTTATACGATGTTTCCTGAAACATAAACACATGGTACATTCAAATGCAGTAAATAATGCACATATATAAAACATACACGAATAATAAACAATCATCAATTATACTTATTCCTACCTAAAATGCGTTCATTATTTCTCAGATAACGAATTACGTTAGTGTTATTTTATAGATTCATGATTCATATGATTCATATATATTTATTCTCTTGGGGTTAGTTCTTTGAAAAGAGGCAACAGAACAGTAGTATATACTACTAAGATTAAGTAGACATAAAGCTTATCTTTGAGAGTGTTTATCCAATTCCGTCGTCGTGAGAAAACACCTTCTGGATGATTCGTCGAAGATCATAATCACTGTTACGCAGAGCACTGATAACTTCACTTCACTCCACTAAATCTCCACTCCCGTCATGTGTGTGGTGTTGTGGTAACCCGCTGATGTCGAGTGTCCGGAGTTCAAATAGTGAGATGTTAATGTTGTCATTACACTGAATTGTCCTGAAAGTTTGCCATATTTGTGTGCTTAGTTAACTGTTCCGTCTATCTGGGTGTATCGCGTACTGCGTGCTTAATTGTTTGGTATAGTTTATTCAATTAATTGTTCAACATGGTGATACCTTGTGGTGTGAGAATGTTTAAAGTGTCACTCACTGTTCTACTTTAAGTGTTAATTAGTATGTTATTATGTGCGCGTCAGTTGAGATTTCAAGTCCCGTGCGCACTTATAGTTTATGTTTCCGCACAGAATTGTGTATAAGTGTGACTATACCGATGTCTTTGTTCACTTATGAATTTACAAATTAGTGAATCCGGTCGGTCGCACAAACTGTTTCTATCACGAACCGTATTACTGTTTCGACATAATCAATCGTCTGTCTATCGTACGCACTAACTTCTGACTATTAATTGCGACTATCAACTGCTACTATTAACTACATACTCTTGACTACCGACTGACTGTTAACTGCGACTAACTGTTCGATTGAATGACTGACTGCCCGATTAACTACTTGACTATCCGATTGAAAATTACTGACTGCCCGCTCCGCGTCTTCGCCAAACAGTTTTATTGGAACATCTTACCCATAAGTCTAAGTTTTGGATTTCTACGCCTCCTCGTACTCCTGATTGGTCGTACAAATTCCTACCCTTCTGTAGATCTCATCCTCTGTTTCACGATTCGTCGGCCGAACCCTTCCTACTCTCTCCACGAGCTCTCTTAGAAGATGCTTGATGCTGGTTGGTCGTCGTCATCCCCGGAGTGTTTCATGTGACGAGCGTAGCACAGATTCTAAGAAATTAGGGCAATTTCATGGCCTTCTGTTATCCTTTGTTTAGACTTTCCCTAAGGTTCTGACTGAGCTTTTGTTAACAGACTCCAAAGCCTTGGTTAATTGTCTAAGTTCCACGACGTTCGTTCCGCCGATTATCAACCCTTCGTTGGCGTCATTTCGGTGAAACTCTACTTTCCAGTCGTAAATCTCAGAAAACTGTCAAGGGTTTGTTTTCACGCCGTGCAGGATGCACTGGCAGTATTCACTGAGTTACGTCTATTGTCTATCTCTCCGTTAAAATTGCTCTGTACTCCTTTTGTAACATAGTAAAGCCTTTCATAATTGAGCAGTTACGCTTTGCCTCCACAGCAGGCGTTCCATCTCGATTCCGTGTAACTCGGCAGCTGTACGAAGTCTTTGTTTCAGATTGTTGGGTGCTGTAAATTGTGACAAACGGCTAGCTGTCAGTGACGCCTTGAAATACTCATTGTGTGCAGTGCTCAGACATTTTTCCTTTGTCTTCGCACTGTCGTCGGGTTTGACGTGCCCTCGATTCGTCATTATTTACGACCTGGGCTTGTGTCCGTCGACTTGAGTGTGGGAACGTGTCACTTGATCGAGGAATTAAAAATTTTTAAAATTTCGATCATTACATTGTCCCCAAATTGGATTGGATGTTGGACTTCGGGAGACATCTGATCCAATTTCTGCGCTCTGTCCCAGTCGTGGATGTCTGCTTCGGAATGGACATGGTTGACTGAAATCTATCTCTCATAGGAAGCAATTAATTGTTATTCCCCATCTTAATGTTTTATATGGTCATATGAATTTATTGCCGCGCATCTGAGTGAATGAACGCATTTTTTTTACACTTTGTCTGTCCATATGTGGACTGTACAATACGACTTCGAGTAAATAATTGAATTTAAGACATGGACGTTTGTCCATTTGACAGTTTGTCTCGTTACTGTTTATATACAATGTATTAGATAAGCTGTAGATTAGCTACCCATTATATTAATCGATCTTATGTCGATGACCTATGTAGCAATAAAATACTTTTAAACTTGTTATTACTGTCTCAAGAATACAGTTGATTCTAACAAACATATACATATGATCAATTCGTAACATATTATAAATGATTACATTGATAAAAGAAACATACATAGTAATTAAACAGTTAAGGAATCAGCATACTTCGTGATGCATCCTCTTAAAGTTATAAAACAATCGTCCATTTTGAATTATTATTTACATAAACAAATTATTCGAGTCTCTACATTTAAACAAGTTATTATTCATAATTATTAACGTCTTTGGTGTCCTGTGTCATAGTATTACACTGTCCTTCTGACACATGGTACATTTCACAAATCACTTTCTGTATATGTTGATATTTACACGTCTAATTAACATAACGAATGACAATTATGTGCTGATCACAAACACAGTTAGCATTGAAATACAGATTAAACACAACAAGTAAAATGCATATCATTATTTGGTTAGCTGGACTGGCCGCGCGAGCAAATTACCTAAACTATGTCTTCTGCTGGTCGCCGGGAGTCGTCGCTACCACTCGTGTTATCTATACTTCCGTTCGCTGGCTCATGATACGCCTTAATTTGCCGTATATTAAATTTTCCTCTCGTCTTCCCGCTATCGCACTCCACGAGCTCATATGTGGCCTCGCCGATGATGCGGTTGATTTTATATGGTCCTGCGAAAAGTTCGAAGAACTTGTCAATTCTCTTTGACGCAGCGTCGGATTGGTGGAATGCTCTTACCAGAACCTTGTCGCCAATCGCAAATTTTGTGATTTTCTTCTTCTCATTACAGCGTTTCGCGTGTTTCTCTCGCTTCTCCTTTATCTTTACAAATATATTGTTTTCGCGTTTTCCTTCGCTGCAAATGACTCCTTTGTCCAAGCATTGCTCCCATGCTCGTGTAGGTCTCGTGCCGAGGTGTGCTTCATGAGGGGTTATTTCGATCGTCTCGTGGTACACCTCGTTTAGACACGCTTCAATCGTTTTCACGTATTGGGACCATTTAGTGTGTTGGTCACTTATGAAAATGCGAAATAAGTTTCCCAGTTGCCGGTTAATCCGTTCGGCAAGGTTGGTACATGGATTACGTATTGCAGTAAACTTTGGTTGTATGTCCAACTCCTTTAGACCGTTGACCCATCTCTTGGATGTGAACTGTGTTCCGTTGTCCGTCAAAATGGTCCGCGGACGTCCAAATAGTTCGCAATACGTTTTTATTCTCCGCAACGTCGTAGTGGTTGTTGCTCTCCGGAGGGTGAATAACTTGACATATTTCGTGAAATTATCCACTATGACCAATAAATATTTGACTCCACCCGTTCCTGTAGGTAGGGGTCCATAATAATCTGCGCTTACCAGATCTCCTTTGGCCGTAGGTATCACAGCGCGTGTGCCACCAAATAGCTCTCTGTTGTTGGTGTCTTTGCACTTCTGGCATAGGTCACAGGTTTTTATATATGTTTTTATTTTCTTTGACATCCGGTCGAATGTGAAATGTTCCTGGATCATTTTAATACACTTTTTTGTTCCTAAATGCCCGAACATATGATGGATTTCAGCAATTATGTCCCCAGATATGTTGCTAGGAACATACAGCTTCCATTCATTCCGCTGTCGTCTATACAACTTATCGTTAACATATTTATAAAATTTAGTTAATTTAGGGTCTATATTTCCTTCCTTAAATCTAGTGATGATCGCTTTTAGCTTATCGTCTTCCATCTGGTGCTTTCCAATATTTTGGATTAACTTACGCACCTCAAGTCTCATTTTTACGGTTATGTGGTTAACTAAATATTCATGGGTGTTGTCATGAATCCCTTCTAATTTTGTATTGTGTGGATATCTACTTAAGATGTCGGCTACGATGTTTTCCTTACCCTTGCAATGAATTATGTCGAATTTATACTCCTGCACTGCAAGAATCCATCGTGTAATCCGAGAATTATTTAGATGGCATTTGTTTAAGAATGTCAACGCCTTGTTGTCGGTGATGATCGTTAATGGTTGTCCGAGAACGTATATTCGGAATTTTTCTAAGCATCGGACAATACTTAAAAGCTCTTTTTCCGTAGTATAATAGTTCCGCTCAGCACCCTTGAATGTCTTACTAGTGAAGACAATTACGCCGATTTCCCCGTCTTCATCGAGCTGGTAAAGTTGTCCTCCGTATGCGTAATCACTTGCATCACACTGTATATAATACCTCTGGTCTGGGCGCGGAAATCTTAAAACTACAGCGTCAATAAATAGGTTTTTGACCCTGTCAAAGCAGTCGTTTAATTCATTCGTCCATACAAATTTGTGATTCTTCTTCAATAATTCATGGAGGGGTTGTGTTGTCTCCGCATATTTGCTAGTAAAACGGTTATAAAAGTTAGTGAGGCCTAGGAAACCCTTTAACTGTTTCTGGTTCTTGGGTTTAGGGAAGTCCATAATGGCTTTCACTTTCTCTTCCGTAGCTTGGATGCCGCGTGTTGTTAGTTGGTATCCAAGATACGATATTTCTTTCCTGAAAAACTATGACTTATTTAGGTTGACGGTTAAGTTATTTTCGTTAAGATTATTTAATAATGCCTCTAAATGCTCTAAATGTGTTTTAACATCATCAGAATAGCATAGACAATCGTCCACGTATATTAATGTGTTTTTCTTAACATCTTCATTTAAGACCGTATCCAATCCGCGTGTTAGTGCCGCTGAACTGGTACTAAGGCCGAATGGTGTAACGGTGAATTGGTAGCACCTTCCCTCATACATGAACGCGGTATACTTCCTGCACTCTTTCTTCAAAGGTACTTGCCAAAAGCTGCTCGACAAATCGACAGTAGACAGATATCGCATCTCGCTGCATCTTGCCAAGATTTCGTTTATTGGAGAAACGCCTTCATAGTCGGGAATAGTAACGCCGTTTATCTTTCTTGCGTCCAGGCATAGACGGACCCTTCCATCTCTTTTTATGACTGTTACGAGTGGATTTATGAACGGGCTTGTACAACGTTCAATCACACCGTATCGCAGCATTCTATCTATCTCGTCCTTTACTTTCTTCTGATAAGCAAGTGGTACAGGCCAACCCCGTTGAAAGTCGGGCGTACTGTCCGTAACTTGAAACTCATGCTCGTATCCGTCTATTCTCCCCGGGCATTCCCTAAACACTCTTCTATTCTTAACAAGTATTTCCTTCAAATTTTCCAATATCTCCTCGTCTTGACAGTCCATGTTTGATATCTTCTCGTCGATGCACCTCAAGATTTCTTCTTCTTCTCCATTATCAATTAGTTCCATGTTCATGATGGGTACGGCGTGCACCTCTTCATCAGCCGCATTCACTAATTCTATTTTCTTGCTGCCAATGTCGATACGACATCCTACCTCCTGTAAAAAACTTATCCCTAATATACATTGTTTAATAAGGTCAGGTATTATTAGAAAGACACACTCATTTTTGATCCCGTCAATTTCTATGTCGCACAGTATTTATTTTCTAATTAACTTGGACTTGTTCCCAACAGCACTAATGATTAGAGAGTTTGTCATGTGTAAAATCTCATATGGTTCAATGTCCCTTTTGTTTGCGTTGAACCATTCTTCTGACAACCCATTAATAACTGAGCCGGTGTCGACAAGTGCTAAAACTTTAATGTTGTTATTAAATTGTATGATTATTTCAGGACATTTTAATATTTGTTTCGTGACGTCCTCGTCGTATTCATTCAGTAGGTCATCTCTTAAGTCAGGTACCAGGATATTGACATTATTAGTGGGGTTGTTTTTGTTGTCGTCAAAAACTATGTCGTTCGCTGTGTAGGGGTGTTTTTTTTTTTGTTGCTTTGGTCATTGTTAGACCTTAAATTACTGTCGTCGCTTGCCTGGCTTGTACTCGGTTTGGAGTTCAGGTATTCAACGGTGTTTACTACTCCGTGTGATTTACCCTCGTAACGGTTACCGCCGTGCGCCCGTCCTTGCCAAACTGGTTTCCTTTCACTCTCGTTCTTGTTGACAAAGTTACCACTGGGACGATCGACAGTTCCGGCTTCCCTTTCGTTCGTTATCTTATATTGCGCACGTCTATTTCCTGCGTGGCTTGATTGAATGCTAGTGTATTCAGTGATCAAGGCCTCGAAATTGGGTATGGTGACGATCCCGCGTGTTATAACGGCGATCTGCAAGTCCCTTCCAAAGTGCCTCGAAACTTTCCTTATCAGTTGGCGGTCGGTCAACGCTGGGGTTAACTGACGACTTTCCAAAAGAATCCTCTCGACGTACTGTATAGCTGTGACGGGTCCCTGCCATTCAAACCTGCCGTACTCAAGGTTGTCGCGGATAATGTCCTGTCGTTCCAACCCCCAGTACTTCAGTGTGAACGCCTCCTTGAATTCTTCGAAGGTATTTATCTGGTCCCGGATCACACGCCACCATATGCTTGCGTCCTTCTCTAGGTGTTTGCCGATCCACCTGATGTCGCTGCTCGGGTAATAGGATTCTTGAAACTCCGACAACTCCTTTAGGAACTCCATCGGGAATCTGTCGGTTCCGTCATACTTCAATTCAACCTGTATTTGACCGTTTACTGTTCTGTGAGGCCCAGACTCCCCATCGGTGATCTGTCGCCGCAGTCTCTCTACTTGACACCTAAGTTCCTGGATGTGGGTTGTTTTCTCTTTGACGTTTTCGTCGAGCTTCTGTTCGGTCGTCCTTTGTCGGCCGTCTACTTCATCGATTTTCTGTTGCAATGTGTGGTTGGCTTCACCTATCTCTTGTTGCTGCTGTCGCAGTGTGTGGTATAATTCGGTCTTCAGTTCTTCCTGCTTCTTCTGATTACTATTGATGTGTAGATCTAGCTTGTTATGGATTTTCTTTATACTAGATTGTGTGGTCTGTGCCAGGCTTTTGAGTTCTTGGTGGTCCGACTCTCGAGCTTCCCACACTTCTTCAAACTTCTTATTGGTGTCATCTTTTATTCCTCTTGTAGCGTCCTCTTGTTTCTTTAAGACTTCGCTTATCTTATCGTCGCAACTGGTCTTATGGTCACGCATTTCTGATCGTATAAGCGTGAGCTGTTCGTCCATTTGTCGCTTGACGTCCTCCTTATGATTATTAAAATTTTCATTAATTTGATCGAATTTCCGATTGATTTCTTCTTTAATTTCTTCTTTCTGTTGATCGAATTTCTGATTGATTTCCTCTTTAATTTCTTGAATCACTTCAAGTTTCTTGCTCATGAAGTCCATTAGCGTGCGCAATGTCACTTCTTCCTGTTGTTGGGAGTTCTGTGGTTGCTGTGACTCCTGTCCCCGCGCTCTGACATCTGACGTCTCCTCAGACATATTTGGTTCGACGACTGATGAGTTTTCTTCGTTGGTGTCGGGTGCGCCTAACTGGTTGTTAGCGTCAAAGTCCATGCTATCAGAACTACCGCTAGCCATTTTTGCCTTGCTTCGCGTTATCATTTACCAGTCAAGCTAACCTTACACTTATTTAATAATATCTTACGTACTATATTATTTTAATTAGTCTAAATACTACTGTCTGCTCTCTTTTGCCATGCTGGGGATAACTACAGCACTACGAACTATTGTAATACTAGTGCGATTGTGGTAATAATACTTGTTATATTATGGTATCTGGCTACTAATTTAGAAATCCCGGGCGCACCATAAAATCAAGGTGCGTTTTTCACCCTCCCCATATCGACTCACCCTGTGGAAGTGAAGTCTCTGGGATAACAGCCCTGGGGAAATAATGGACGGCTGAAGCGTAGTGCTGGCCACGCTGCCTTCCTTGTATGGGGAAAGGCTGACATAAGCCAACCTACCTTACCTAATTCCGAGACTGCTTAGGCGGTAAGAAAGAGACATTATTACTATTGTAGTAAAACTTGAGAGTGTTAATAAAACAATGGAAAGCATACGAAACGGATAGAGATATTGAGGTAAGTATGAATGTAATTAATACGTTTGCAGAGAGTCAAAGATGTCCACAAGGCCGACTTTTGAAATATACCGCCCTAGGCTCAATTTTTATGCCCCCCCAAAAACATTCGTTAGAGATCGTTCCTCTGTTTTAGACAAGAACGATAACAGCTTAACGTTCTCGTTCCTTGGAATGTCACTGGCTCTTAACGAACTTATGAATATATTTATTTTTAATGTAAAAAAAATTAAATCAACAATAATCTGTTATAAGAAATAATAATAAAAATACGTAATAAATTGAACATTATTCGTATATTTATGAAAACAAAACAAATCATTTATTAAACAAATACAGTGTTATTTATGGGTTATTATGTAATCTCTTATTGTCACTATCACAATCAAAGTTCACTTAAGCAAAGGTTTTGTTTACAAGTGTTTACGCCTTGCTTTCTTCGTGGCAAATTCATCAGTAAGGTTGTTGTACTCAAATCCCTCTCCATTTAAAATATCAACCTCAATGTGAAGGATTGAGAGGGAATTCAACTTTTTTCTTTCATAGTAGAGCGAAGATATGATTGTTTTCTCTTCAAAGCAGAAAATGAACTCTCAGCAGAACAATTACTAATAGCAGTGCATAAATACATCCTGAGAGACGTCCCCTGGAGACTTTGTTGTCTGAGGAACTTGCTCGTACTTAGGGGAGTGTCTCTAAGTTATGAGCATTTTATTTCATGTGAAAAATGAACACATTCATTGACAAAGATTAGCTCTAAATCATCTGCATACAATGACGAATCATCTGAATGAAGTTTTCCTGCACGTTCAGAAATCTCTCAAGGAGTCATGCTTGATAGGTTGGAGAAAACTCACAAATTTTCTGTCACCAACGAGTATGATTCCTTTCTTCTTAACAACTCAGCTTTCAGCCTGTCAATGATTTTTAAATTTTACTGAAATATTTTCAAAAATATTTTGTGTGTGCCGCCCCCCCAAAAGGTGCCACCCCTAGACACGTGCGTAGTGTGCTAGGAAGAGTACAATAAAACATTAAATTACTGTAGCCGTGTTTATTCCAAAACATTTTAACTGAAGTTAAAACATAACAATTTAATACAATTTTGTGTGCAAGTTGGTACAAAATTAAAAAGGTAAAGGGAGGTGTAATAATAGTCTTTGAAATAATTTAACCTTAAGTCTTCGAATGTAAACGAATTAATAGTTAAATAATTAATTAATATAATGCAAGTATCACATAGATAATGTATGTAAATGCAATTATGAAAAAACGATGTTCGTCATATAGGCTTCATATATCAGAAGTAAATGACGAACTATTCTCTTTACATAATAAGCTTAGTTACTAAACAATATACATTTTTAAAAGTTTCTTATCATATTGGGACGAAATGGAGCGGCATTTGCAATATCTCTAAGGTATAAAAACAACATAACGTCCGTAAAATTTCACCTTTCCAAAATTTTCCGCCCCTCAAATTTTGCCACCCGTAGGCAATTGCCTACTTTGCCTATGCATAAATCCGCCACTGCTACTTTTAGCGATATAAATGATTTACATTTAGTAAATGGGATTAGTGGTATTTTATGTGAGTTTATTACTTTCTCATATGTATCTCGCCCTAAAGCTGGACGCCATTTACATTTAATGCCACGCGTTGTGCAGCCATTTACATTTAATGGTGTAAATGTAATTTACATCTGCGGTAATTAATTGTGTAAACCATTTACATCTAGTGAATATTAATCTGTGCTAATTATCTGCGCGGATTAATTACTCAACAATTATGAATCATATTAATTAAAGATTTATGTAATACGTTAAAATTGATATATCTAAAATTATTTCTATTCGTCAGATTTGACTCAATACAGTGACTAATTAAATACGACTTTATGAGTCTATTAATCAGACGTTTCAATGGTCGAATTTATTGTATCCATTGATGTTTAGCATAAGTTGTGAGATTTCTAGTGTAATACTTAGAATGAAAATACATCAATAACAAAGGTGAAATTTCAATAATGAACGTATGAATACTGTAAATTAACTACTTATTTATTACACATGTTACTGAAGTAAGTAACTATATCCTGCAAATTACATACATATTAAAACACATGATATAAATACAATTATTCAATTTATACGATGTTTCCTGAAACATAAACACATGGTACATTCAAATGCAGTAAATAATGCACATATATAAAACATACACGAATAATAAACAATCAACAATTATACTTATTCCTACCTAAAATGCGTTCATTATTTCTCAGATAACGAATTACGTTAGTGTTATTTTATAGATTCATGATTCATATGATTCATATATATTTATTCTCTTGGGGTTAGTTCTTTGAAAAGAGGCAACAGAACAGTAGTATATACTACTAAGATTAAGTAGACATAAAGCTTATCTTTGAGAGTGTTTATCCAATTCCGTCGTCGTGAGAAAACACCTTCTGGATGATTCGTCGAAGATCATAATCACTGTTACGCAGAGCACTGATAACTTCACTTCACTCCACTAAATCTCCACTCCCGTCATGTGTGTGGTGTTGTGGTAACCCGCTGATGTCGAGTGTCCGGAGTTCAAATAGTGAGGTGTTAATGTTGTCATTACACTGAATTGTCCTGAAAGTTTGCCATATTTGTGTGCTTAGTTAACTGTTCCGTCTATCTGGGTGTATCGCGTACTGCGTGCTTAATTGTTTGGTATAGTTTATTCAATTAATTGTTCAACATGGTGATACCTTGTGGTGTGAGAATGTTTAAAGTGTCACTCACTGTTCTACTTTAAGTGTTAATTAGTATGTTATTATGTGCGCGTCAGTTGAGATTTCAAGTCCCGTGCGCACTTATAGTTTATGTTTCCGCACAGAATTGTGTATAAGTGTGACTATACCGATGTCTTTGTTCACTTATGAATTTACAAATTAGTGAATCCGGTCGGTCGCACAAACTGTTTCTATCACGAACCGTATTACTGTTTCGACATAATCAATCGTCTGTCTATCGTACGCACTAACTTCTGACTATTAATTGCGACTATCAACTGCTACTATTAACTACATACTCTTGACTACCGACTGACTGTTAACTGCGACTAACTGTTCGATTGAATGACTGACTGCCCGATTAACTACTTGACTATCCGATTGAAAATTACTGACTGCCCGCTCCGCGTCTTCGCCAAACAGTTTTATTGGAACATCTTACCCATAAGTCTAAGTTTTGGATTTCTACGCCTCCTCGTACTCCTGATTGGTCGTACAAATTCCTACCCTTCTGTAGATCTCATCCTCTGTTTCACGATTCGTCGGCCGAACCCTTCCTACTCTCTCCACGAGCTCTCTTAGAAGATGCTTGATGCTGGTTGGTCGTCGTCATCCCCGGAGTGTTTCATGTGACGAGCGTAGCACAGATTCTAAGAAATTAGGGCAATTTCATGGCCTTCTGTTATCCTTTGTTTAGACTTTCCCTAAGGTTCTGACTGAGCTTTTGTTAACAGACTCCAAAGCCTTGGTTAATTGTCTAAGTTCCACGACGTTCGTTCCGCCGATTATCAACCCTTCGTTGGCGTCATTTCGGTGAAACTCTACTTTCCAGTCGTAAATCTCAGAAAACTGTCAAGGGTTTGTTTTCACGCCGTGCAGGATGCACTGGCAGTATTCACTGAGTTACGTCTATTGTCTATCTCTCCGTTAAAATTGCTCTGTACTCCTTTTGTAACATAGTAAAGCCTTTCATAATTGAGCAGTTACGCTTTGCCTCCACAGCAGGCGTTCCATCTCGATTCCGTGTAACTCGGCAGCTGTACGAAGTCTTTGTTTCAGATTGTTGGGTGCTGTAAATTGTGACAAACGGCTAGCTGTCAGTGACGCCTTGAAATACTCATTGTGTGCAGTGCTCAGACATTTTTCCTTTGTCTTCGCACTGTCGTCGGGTTTGACGTGCCCTCGATTCGTCATTATTTACGACCTGGGCTTGTGTCCGTCGACTTGAGTGTGGGAACGTGTCACTTGATCGAGGAATTAAAAATTTTTAAAATTTCGATCATTACATACTACTACTACTTTTCTTATTATTACAATATGATAAAATTATTAATTTATGTAAGTCTAATTATATTAATACATAGACATTAATTGTGTTTAACACACACACACACACACGCGCGCGCGCGCGCGCGCGCAGGCAAAGTGAACTATTTTATTATATATTATACTTCTGTTTATAAACATCAACGATTTTGAAAATTATTATATTATTTTTCTCTGTCTAATGAAAACCGTATAGTCTTATATACGAGCTCCTATAGTATATAATATATAATTATGAAGTTATTGTATTTCTAATTGCCGGTATGTATTGTAAATAGAAATACGATAATTGTTGTACGCCTGTGTAGTAGTGTAGTACAGTGTTCGAGAATTACAAAATTCATAATGGAATAAAAACCAACTTACACAAAGCTGTGCAACATTGGAAGAATAAGAGAAAGAAACACGTTTGAAGGTGCATGGATAACTGGGAAAAAATTGGCAGAAGTTTCGAGAACAGAACTTTGGACAATGTAGTACGAGGTCTTTTGTAGGAAAATGGAAATATTTTGTAGACACAAACACAACTTACATATGCTTTTTGGCCATACGAGGTTGAATATGGTTCAGAGGTTGCCAAAAGGAGTCTAGAAATGGGGATCTAAAGGAAGAAACAAGAGAGGACTTTGAGAAGGTTCTGAAACAATTATATCCAAGAAGCAATGGCAAATAGAGGATTGCAAGAAAGACTAGCTTGACCGGGAAGCGAGTTATGGTGTGGGCTGTAGAAGTGCCACATAAAATAACGTTGAGAAATTTACTGGGTAGAATGGTTAACAATGCAAAAACCATAATTTTCCTAATATTCTAGAGATATTATGCCAGTGGTTACTAACGATTATGAAGTTACATCAGTAGTAATCTCTTATAATCGTTAATACGTCTTTATGCGTGTGGTCGCTAAGCACTCTCAAAATTTACTTAATAATTGCTGGTAATAATCACTTTTATTTTACTACCTGAAAAATAAACAGAATTTATAACGTTTTTAAAGGCACTTTGTCCAAGATACCGTTAGACGTTAACTTCACCCAGTTTGTTACGATCTTCAGAAAAAGAAGCAAACGACCAAAACGTCTTAACGTTAAAGCTGTCCGACAGGGTTTAGCCGTACGGTGTACGAACAGGGCAATGGCTTACCAAGGACTGAGTGTACTCAGAGTCCGGTTTGGCGTCGTGATGAAAGATACACGTTGGGTTCAGATTGCGCGGAACGCTAGTGGACTGATAACTGGCGACCTCTGTTCCAGCATATATTTTCTTACCGCCTGTATTCTCATGATATGTTATTAAACCCGCTAGTGTACCGGGAAGCAGTGGTGGATTATCTATAACGGTAGGATGTGCTGCAGCACCAGGCACCATCCAGCCCTAAATCACAAAAATGTTTTGCAGACAATACATGTGATAAAAGAACATGTGTCCTCAATCAAAAATCATAAAAAGATGCGTGCAGACTTTTCGGCTACTTGTAATATAATTGAAGCATTTTGTGCCACGAGTAAAGTGCAAGAAAGAGGTTGACAGAGTGATCAAGATCAAGAATGAAGATGAGATGATAGATTCCATGATACTACAGTTTGTCCGCTCGAAGTATTAAACTGCATTATTGATTGTAAGATGATTGATCCATTTCCAAATATATAATTTAGCTTATCGTCTGCTTTTGACGATTCCAGTAGTTACTGTGAACGATCATTTTCTGTATTAAAACGCATTAAGATATGCTGAGTTCAACTATGGTAGATGAGAGATTGATTATCTTCGTTAGCAAGGTTGAATATTGGAAGCGAGATACTTGAATCCCTCGATTTAGAAGAAATTATAGAAGACTTCGTTAAGGCGAAGTCAAGAAAAAAATTAATCGAATAGTATTTTCTAAGCTTAAGTACTACTATGCTCAATGTAATAAATATTCAGCTAAATGTTTGTTGTAATTTGAGAGTTTAATAAAATAATTGTTAACTTTCAAAATTGTGTGTGCTGTTAATCAGTGTAAATAATGGATAAAAGGTTGAATTTTGAATTCGGGGGGGGGCACCAGTCTGATGGCAGCATAGGGCACCACGTGCTTCTAATCCGCCCCTGCCGGGAAGTATATTAGCAAAAAAATTGCATTTTTATCCTGTTAAGTGAAAGATTGTGTGCTGTAAGCGATAAGAAACATAAGTAGGTTCAGATGAAAACTGCATTACTAAGACGGGCTGTAGGCGCAGATAATGACAATGATGTCCTACTCATCGTCAGAATAGCTTACCTCTCTCTCTGTATACAGTACTCAAAGCGTATAAGTTCTCTCACAGGTACAAAAGCCATATTAGCTATATGTAAAATTATTATTAGGTAAGGATTATTAGGGTTGGTTTTTCTCGTTTCAAGAAATGAAGGCGTCCGCCCACAGATTACATTTTTCCCGCGACGGGAATAGAACCTAAGCCATTTACCGTTGCGAGCCACCTCGTTAGTATTACGCCACTGTCGTTCATACAACGCAATAAATTCTCTTGCTAATAAGTTGTTTTGTTGTTTTATTATTAATGCATCTATTAAGTTCATATTTCTTCTTCTTCTTCTCTTCTTCAAGGATTAGATTATACAAACCTAAACATCAGGTCTATCTAAACATTAGGTTATATAAACCTAAACATCAAGGATTAGGATATATAAACATCAGGGATCCACAAATTGTGGATACGGGTTTGGCAATCCCAATGTGCCCTAGCTGGATTCTAACTTTGCTTCAAGTTGTCTTGGGTGAGATCCCTTCCTTTAATCTTTTCTGTCTAGTCTCTCTTGACTGCCTCTTGTTCATTTCTGGCCCCGACGCTATTAGAGTAATCGAAGGCTAGGGTGTCTTCCTTTTTCAATTCTAATTTCTTAATTTTGGGTGGTTTAGAATCTTAGAGTGGTCACTGATGCCGATAGGTGAGCACTGGAAATACTAAGAAACTTTCAGTATCAGAATAACTGATACAATGCTACCAAATCCTATCTCCTAGAAAGAGAAGGATGAGGGCTGCGCCCCAAGACAGGGGCCTTTCGGCTAAGTATGGTAACCCTGACAGAAGAGTCTCCGGTCCTCCTGATAGGGGGTTGTGCAACAGGCCAGTAACCTGTTCATGTAAAACTTTGTAGTATCCAAAGCAGCCTCAGAGTAAGGTCTGGAAACCGTGGTAGTTGGATCCTTGCAAAGAATAAGGATTTGAATAAGTAGATTGCGGAAAATTTAAAGTTAGCTTAGCTACATGGAATGTTAGAGGGATCAGTGGCAAATAATTTGAAACACCCAAAGTAGCGGCAAGATTCAGAGTGCTGAAATGCAGTTTCTTCGAAATACTGTAAATTATACATTGCAAGATAGAATAAGGAATGAAGATGTCAGAGCAGAACTCGAAGTAAAGGACATAAGTGAAACTATTTCAACTTACAGAAGGCTATGGTGGGATCATCTGCAAAGGATGACAGAGGATTGATTGCCGAAAGCGGCACTGAACTATAAAGCCATTGGTAGAAAAGACATGGGTCGTCCGAGGTTGAGATGGGTGCCGGAATAAGTTAGTATTTATTATTTAAAATAATTCCTTCTTTCATGAAATTGTTATTTGGCAATATAATATGTGTACTTGTATAGAATTACAATGTGTGTGTGTGTGTGTGTGATTTACTTCACTTTTCAAACAGTATCACGAATGCTAGGAAATGCTCAGCCATGTAGTGAAAGTTGTTCGTCGATGAATAAATATGTAAGGCAGCTGTAAACAAGCAGTGAAGAATGGAAACCTTATGCCTAA
The DNA here is from genome assembly GCA_034769895.1 of Magicicada septendecula. NCBI lineage: Eukaryota > Metazoa > Arthropoda > Insecta > Hemiptera > Cicadidae > Magicicada > Magicicada septendecula. The sequence continues at coordinate 268,412,543 of CM068376.1, forward strand.
CATAAATTAAAAAACGAAAATCATGATTAAAACAACCGTGCCAAAACAGAAAATCTCATGTTAATCTTGGCGTGACACTGGGTACTAAATTAGATGGAGGGATCGCGTCATACGCAAGAGGGAAGGACTGGGAATCAAATTAAAAAAGAAGTGTATTGGTCGATGCGAACATATTCCTTTGTATCAACTAGCAACAAACGTTTTATGTGTAAGTTTTAAAACACGTTTTTTAATTCCATGTTCCATAAGGAAATGGAAGTAAGGTGATGGCGAAAAAAATCGTATTCCAGATAAGTGCTGATTCTGATTGTACTACTCTCAAAACATGAAGAAAAGCCATTTTCCGAAAAGTGTGTGTGTGTGTGTCTGTGTGTGTGTGCCTGTCTGTATGTAGAATTTTTTCTATGGCGAGCGATAAGTGCCGCAAATTCAAACAGAATCAAATAATTTTTTGCGTATGTGCCTCAGTTGTAGAGGACGCAAGGCCTATTGATTTTGGTGAAGATAGGTTGAGGGGAAGGGGTAGTTTACGTGCAACATTTTATGTTGTAACAAGAGTAAAGTACTTAATTTTGATAAATAAAGTATCCTGAAAAGAAGGTCATAATAATCCACTGTAGAAAGGTAGATGACATCTATAAATGAAAAGGGTAGTTGAAGAGGGAGGTGGTAATTTTCTATAAATGAAAATGATAGTTGAAGGGGGAGGGGATAATTTTTTATATGTGTACTACGTTATCGGCAACAAAGAAGTAGTCTGTTGTTAAAATTCCTTCCCGGGGTGTTTGGCCGTGGTCCAATGTTTTCTGCAAAACTAGATGTGAAACGCCCCCTTGGTACCCAGAATATTTTTCCACCCACCTTTTCTAATCATCCAAAAAATTTTTTTTTCCTGGGGGGCCGTAACTTAATATTTAGGACTAGGCAAGTGGCCTAGATTGGAAATAAAATGTGCTGAGCCATAGTGACAGGTCTTGCAAGAAAACTGCTGATCAACAAGATTTATTTAAGTATTTTTTTTTTTGAACAATAGTTTACAATCTTTCTTTTTTTTTATAAGAGTTCCATTCAGCTCTTTCTTTAAATTTCACATAATGGTTTAAGTCACAAAAAGTGTCACAGTATTTGCAGTCACTCGGTGGAGTAATTACATGAAATATTTCAAAGTATTTTCTACAAATATAACAATGGCATGCCAACCTCCCTAAATTATGAGTATTATAATTCTGACTTTAACTTCCTCTATTTTATAACAGTTTGCATTGCATGAATAATGCAGGAACTATTTATAAACACATAACAAGTATAAATGTCTGGAGCAAACAATCCATGATAATTAAATGATACAATAATAATCGATAATTAGAAAACTAATGATTAATAATTAAATTCAAAGAAACATAACTCAAGTGTGTCGCAGTACTTACATCTTCCTGTTCCCCATTACTAGGATTAATCACATCAACGGAAAACCGTCATCACAGTAACCGAGGTTTAAGTAGTTAAAAAAGGTAATTAGATTTAAACTAATCAGTTAATGAAACCCATTAAGTAACCTAGTAGTTGAAATAAAATCAAGTCTCACATATTAAGTTAAGTGTAAGTTAATTAAATTAAAATACGGTGTAAATTAATCAAGTAGAGGAATTAACGGAATAGAATAAATTTTGAATAAAAACCGAACCAGCAAAATGACCAAATAGAGAAAAATTTTAAATTGTGAAAAATTAGAGAACAAATAGAAACATACAGTATCCCCAGCCACATGGCAGCCCAGCCGGATGGCGTTGGGGGTCTTCTTACGTAGGCTCTGCGGATGGGCGTAGATGAAGGGTGCCCATGACCTGGACCTCTTTCCCCTCGACTAGGCGGAGAAACCTGAAGCTCTTTTTGAAGCTTATCTAAGCATGTCAAGTACAGTCAAGTACGCCATCACAATCCATCCGCCCCCGAGGTTGAACGAGAAAAGAGAGCACGACGCACGTCAACTTATACAAACCCCGACGCAGCTGCTAAATTTCGTTAATAAGCGAAAACCACCGCCTTCCCAATGACGTCACCACTCACGGTAGCAGTGGACAAACTTGATTTCAGTATCAATGCTGACATCGAACAAACCGCGATAGCGCGCCGCACGCACGGAAAATAAATTTAAGTGGCCGTGGTGTTTACTTTTCTATATCACCACGGCACAGATGTTTCGGCAGTGCATCGACTGCCATCATCAGTGAAAATCAAGTGCGCTAACGTGAGGTGGTATACGTTAGTGACCACAATATACTGTGGTTGAGGTTGAAGAAAGAAGTAGTTTCTATGGAAATATTTCATTTCGAAAATGATTTTAAATATAAATCTTAGAACATGGAAGTCGTGACTGGTTCTCCATACCGATATTACTGATTGCTTTAGATGCCTTACATATTCTGGAACATAAGTGCTTCACTCTCCTGTGACCGCTTCCATTGTAGACATTTTTTAGTTGCGAACAGAATTATCACTGTTGCACACCACTATAGAAAAATTATTCCGATGAGCTGTAGATGCTTGAAAGCGCTATTCGGAATAATTTTTCTATAATGGTGTGCAACAGTGATAATTCTGTTTGTGATTTTAACCACTAACATAACTGCCTCGCTCGGACGAGACAGCTTTCCAAAAATTTATTGTTGTGATTTTAACCACTAACATTACTTTCTTCATTAAATTTTTTAGTTGATAAAGATTAGCAGCTGCCTCGCTCGGACGAGTCAGCTTTCCAAAAATTTATTGTTGCCAACGGTAAGTTGTGTAGAGGAGTTGCAATACAGTAGAGGGTCATGTAGACGCTTGCCGATTAACGCTACGCGAGTTTGCTTAGGTCTGCACACAATACATTTAACTGCTTACCATAATACATTTTTTTCTTGTCATTCACTGTGTTTTAATATCTTTGCACTAACATGAGACTGAACATACTGTTAACGTCATATTATTTTGTTATTTTCACAAAAATGGGAAAATTTGCGTTTGATTGGATGCCAGTAGAGTATGGTACGTGACGCTTTAGTTCGACAGTCTGCCGTAATGTGGCGTTCACGTAACTAACGACAAGCGCGCTCTAGCGGATATATTCGTACTCTGTGGTCGCAATAAACTACTGTACAACTTGTGTACTTTATGACGGCCGCCAACCTTGGTGAAAGCAGTGTGCGCAGAACACTGTTTTTTGTCAGTGTAACGGCACGTCTCACTGAGAGCGTAAGTGTTGATGCGTTTTCAAAAACATTTACCGTGTAGGCCTGTATTTCATTTAATTATTTAGTGTGTATTGTTACTAGTGTTTAGTTTGGGACTGTGACATGTGATAAATAATTTAATTACATTTTAATATCATTTAATATTGTCTGTGGTTGTGTTTTCAGACATCACGTTAAGTTAAACTGAATTTTATTTTGCTTAACGTATTGTTACTTTTACAGTACATTTTATTTCATTACGTAATCAGAAAAAATGCCTCCTATTAAATCGAAGTTAGGTAAAAAGATTGTGCATAGCCAAGCTCGGGAAGTCATTTCTAATGTATGTAAATTTATGGAAAGTGAAAAAAATGGAATTAGTATTCCACTAAAAAAGGTTCAAAAACGAATAGCGTCAGCAACAGGAGTTTCTGAAAGAACGATTCGCCGTATTAAAAGTGAGGGTATAACAATAGAAAATGAACAGTCACCACACTTTATAATAACTCGTAAAGAAAGAAAGAGGAGGTCAACAAAATCTAATATTGATGATTTTGATAAATGTGTGATAAGACGAACAATTTACAATTTTACGACAAAACAAAAAACATATCCTACGCTACGAAAACTTCATCAACTTCTGAAGTCTGGTGTGAACTTTCAAGGTAGCTTATCATGTTTAAGGAAAGTTATTATAAACTTAACTTAGGGTTTAAGTGGAAGAAGATTAGAAATAATAGAAGTGTGTTAAATGAACGTCAAGAGATAAGGGCAAAAAGAATTGAATACTTAGGAAAATAAAACAATTCAGGACAGAAAACCGGCCAATCGTTTACACAGATGAGACGTATACACACACGTCTCATACAGTAAAAAAGTCGTGGTACGACGAAAGTGGTGAAGGCGCGAGTGTACCGTTAAATAAAGGAGACAGATTCATAATACAGTAGTTCACGCGGGTACAGATCAAGGGTTCATCGATGGTGCCTTATTGGTTTTTAAATCGGGAAAGAAAACAGTTGATTATCATGGGGATATGAATAGTACAAATTTCGAGAAATGGTAAGTTGAAAAGCTAATTCCGGGATTACCAAAAAACTCAGTGTTAGTATTAGATAATGCACCATACCACAATTACCAATCTGAAAAATGTCCCACATCAAATTCTTCAAAAAGTGAGTTAATGCAGTGGTTATCTAATAAAAAAATTCTTTTTATACCTAATATGTTTAAACCAGAGCTACATAAGTTAGTAAAAATGAATAAACCGTTAGAAAACCCTATAAAATAGATAGTATTTTAGGAAATCACGGCGACATTGTTATTCGTCTACCTCCGTATCATCCTGATCTAAACCCCATAGAACTTATTTGGGCTCAACTTAAACACTCTGTTGCAAAAAACAACACCATTTTTGATAATAAAAACATAATAGATTTAACTAGGCAAGCATGCCAATCGATAGAAAAACAACAATGGACATCAGTGTGTGAACATCTAATTAAAATTGAAGACGAATATGTGGAAAGAGAAGGAGTAACAGATGAAATCCAAGATAGGCTTGTAATTAACTTAGACGAAGATGATGATGACGATGACGACGACGACGACGATGACCTATCAAGCGCTGAATCTTCTTCAGACGATGGCAGCTATATCTCCGGTGTTGAAGCAATTTTGGACAGAGAAACATCGCCGGACTTGGAGAATGATACTGAATTCACAGTCCATTCTGACTTCGTATATACTTTTTTATAAGTCGGTACGTTACTTACATTCATTACTTACATATTAATTTTAAAATTTGTATTAATAATTGTATTAAATGCAAGAAAAATTAATGGGCTCGATTTTATGTGATACTTTATATAAAGTATGGGCAAGTACACGAGCGGAATAAATTGTTCCTAAGAACAAATATATTTTTCATCTAAAAAGTAGTCGGCTTTTTGAGTTAACAAGTGTAATATTTTAACCCGTAGAGCTCTAAATGCATGACAGCGTCCGGAATGTCAACCGGGACGACAAATTTTCCTACAGTTTCTATCAGCCTAGGATAATTCGGTTACGCTCCGAATTTTAGGCCCCCCGCGATGCCTCGTAGCATTTTTGATTGGCATCGGTGTATGTTTGCTGTGTTAGATTTGGTGGCGCAACTCCAAAGCACGATTCCCTAAGTCCATATGAGTTTAAGTAGAGGTTTGTAGAAAACAAGCTTGTTTATAGATAAATTAGATTGTCTGCCTATCAGACGGTTAATTTCGTAGAATATTAAATCTAGTTGTTAAATTTAAGCGTTAAACTAGTTTTAGAACCCGTAGTTTCGAGTGTACGTGACACTTGTTGTTTCCTTATAGCACTGCAGCCTCGTCTATGCACTGCTGAAGAGCGAGCCAGATGATCTTTCCTTTCATTAATGGTAAGGTCGATCTCGTGTCATCTGCAAACATTTCTATGTCGCAAAATAGGACTGAGGTCATGTCATTCACAAGGATCGGAAAGAACAGTGATCCTAGCTGGAACTGTTGACGTCGCTTCAAAACTCACGGAGACTGATTCCCCTCCCCACAAATTTCACTGGAAGCACCGCTGATGAATGTTAGACCCGATCCACCGGAGGATAAATTGGGAAAAGAGACCGTAACTTCATAGATTTCTCAGAAAGATATGCGGCAGTTTATCAAAAAAGGCTTCATACAGTCTAGGCAGCCTGGTCACGACTCAACTTTTAGACCGACGACAGACAGAGAAGACGCCAGGTTGTTAACTGTAAAACTCCCGCTCCTAAAATTGTGTTGGTTGGCAGATAAGCGGTGACAAACTCCTAAACTTTACTTTATGTTCTCGAATTTCTTGTCACATTCTCTTTTATAATTAACTCTAAAATCCTTTAGAATTAAAATTGTTACGACGGTCTCACTGATCGTCATATGGTACAGTACAGTGGGAAAAAATACAGACACCACTGAAATCACTAATTACCAGCTTTAATGAGTCGCACACAAAGATTTGAAATCAACAAAATTCTCCCGTACAGTGATTCTAGTTAAATTTGTGCACGCAATAATAATGTCGACTATTAGAGTTCCACACTAATTAATAACACAATAACACTTCGCCACAATACTTCAACGGTAACTCGATCCGCACTAAGGAAATCGCTCAACTTGACCGACTGACGAAGCCAGACGCTCTTGCTTTTATAGGTCGCGCAGGATTCCAGAATAACTTTCCAGCCTCACTGCGGCCAGCTTAATGCGTGTTTCAAGTGCTCTTGGACACTCACGAAGATACTTCAGTATTGCGTAAGTGGACGGCCTTGATACAGACGAGGCTAGTCGAGAAGCGTGTAGTACGACACTCTAGTGAGCGTTCATAACAGTCGTTACAAAAGTGTGATGTGCCGGGGTTTGAGATACTTCAGTATTGCGTGAGTGGACGGCCTTGATACAGACGAGGCTAGTCGAGAAGCGTGTAGTACGGCACTCTAGTGAGCGTTCCGTAACAGTCGTTACAAAAGTGTGATGTGCCGGGGTTTGAGATACTTCAGTATTGCGTGAGTGGACGGCCTTGATACAGACGAGGCACGCTGGGCTAGTCGAGAAGCGTGTAGTACGACACTCTAGTGAGCGTTCCGTAACAGTCGTTACAAAAGTGTGATGTGCCAGGGTTTGAGATACTTCAGTATTGCGTGAGTGGACGGCCTTGATACAGACGAGGCTAGTCGAGAAGCGTGTAGTACGACACTCTAGTGAGCGTTCCTAACAGTCGTTACAAAAGTGTGATGTGCCGGGGTTTGAGATACTTCAGTATTGCGTGAGTGGACGGCCTTGATACAGACGAGGCACGCTGGGCTAGTCGAGAAGCGTGTAGAACGACACTCTATCCTTTTCAAGAGGGTTCCTAACAGTCGTTACAAAAGTGTGATGTGCCGGGGTTTGAGATACCGTTCTGCCACATTTATTTTCCTGTTCCTCTACTGAGTGTTTCTTCTGCCCCCAGAGAGTCGATCGGCAGGTTGTAGGGGTGACGGGAGAGCTGCGCAAAAATTAGAAATTCAATAATTAAAAACAAAAACCTTTAAAAATTTATGAAGATATTGCAATGAGACAAACATTCACACTATGTGTGAATATGTGGGGACATATTTACAATAAGCCTTAGTTGGTGCCAAAGGAGTACGAATGTTATAAGACAATATTGTTATTAGAATAAGTACTGCATGTTAATGTAGTTTAAGACAATAATAAAAATAAAAAACAGCAGTGCAGTGTAGACTGAAAGTGAATAAGTGTTGTGCGCGTAACGAATTGTGTGAAGATAATTAAAAATAAGCCAATTAACAGACACACTATAAGTCATTTATATTAGTGCAAACTGAAATAACTATTAATAACTAATTATATTATATTAATAAATTTTAATAGTATTTATTCAACTGAAAAAAAAAAAATTAGTGACAATCACATGCAGCTGACAGTCACAATCACAATTAGTGACAATTACATGACTGACAATCACATGCAGTTGAAAACACTTGGTTTGGAAAGATCTAGAAGCCGAGGTTCATGTCCATCAACACGTGGTCATTTTATCGTACAATCTAGAACGTTTTAACATGACGTCATGTGCGTAGATCTATAAAAGCCGTGAGTTACGCAGTCTCTAATAGTCACCGATAAGGAGTCTCTCTGAGTCGGAGTGTATCGTCGTGGGAGCGGCTAAATTAGACCACCAAGTTAGGCACGGCGTTCGAGATCGTCAACGACCGATGGCTGTCAACGAGGACTGAATCAGGAGCAACTTGAACGGACACAACGCCCACGAGGAAACTCTGAGATCATCCCAGCTTGAGAGGACAACGGCCAGTGTGAAAGCAGGAGCAGCCCGCGAGATCGTCCCGACCGACACAGCTTAACCCAGCAAACCCTGAAAAGTAAAATTATAAAACTCTTTATAAAATATAAAAGAAATGAAGACTATAGATCTTATAATACATTTTTATTATACATGAGAATCTTTATAAAGAATCTTAATAAATCTTAATAGAAGTAGGGAAACCGAGAACAGTTCCTAGAGTTGGCCTGATCAATTGTGGAGTGCGAAAAGGGTGTCCATTATCATCTTCTCCTTTTAATTTATATATTGATGATGTCATACAAAACTGGCAGATGTGTCTTCCAGAACATTTTATGATTGGTCACTCTACAATTGACACTTTGTTGTTTGCGGACGATCAGGCTATTCTGTCGGACTCTGAAAACAGATTGCAGATGGGGATACATTTGTTAAATCGAATCTGCAAGGACTCTAGATTGCAGATATCCACAGGTAAGACCAAGGTGATGGTTTTTCGTGGAACGGATCCCTGTACGGACAAACATTGTTATAGATGGTACTGTCCTGGAACAAGTTAGCAATTTTGAATACCTGGGCTACAATGTGTCTTATAATGTATGCAACGACGTTGTGAATAAGTTGCATAAGTTCAACCTAATGTGCGGGGCCATTAGGCGAACCCTTAAGTCAGCAAGTAAAGGAACACGCCTAAAATTCTACAAGGTGATGGCTCTTCCCACGCTTCTTTATGGGTCTGAGAATTGGACTTTAACGAAAGGGCAGGCCAGTCGCATCCAAGCGGCTGAAATGAGATTTCTCAGGCACGTGGCAGGGTATACTCTCCATGATCGTAGAAGAAACACAGATATACGGCAGGAACTGAATATTATGAGTATACTCGACAGGATCGCCCAGTATCGGCTAAATTGATGGGAACATCTTTGCCGAACAGATGACTGCCGCATCCCCAAACAACTCTGGAACTATAAGCTGAGGGGACGGAGAGGTGTGGGACGTCCGAGGAAGCGCTGGAGTGACCAGCTCTAATCTTTGCCTATTTGAGACCGGAACAAACCATCCTTGGTTTAATCAGTAAAGATGATGATGATGATGATGATGGTGATAAAGACTCTCTTTTTCATTAATAACGGTCAGATATATCAAAATTCAGAATTTTCAGATATAACTGTATCTTTTGTGTGTTTTATATGTATAAGTTTTATATATGTATGTTTTATATATAAAAGAAAGAAATAACCAATAATTGTATTAATTCTCCCAATGAAAATTGATTTCTGCAAGCGCAGTCAGCTTCAAACCTGTTACCTTGCTTTAATACATTTTTTACGTTTTAGATTTTAGAATGAAGGTTATGTAAAGCGGTGAATGCGTGTAGGGAGTGGCTCGTCTGATATCTCTTCTTTTAACCGATAGTTTTAACAATTTTCAAAAACAGAGTCTTCAGACGGTTCCACGTCATGAAGTTTCTTTTTTAATTTTCATGTAGTGAAATTTTCGGCATGCTACAAACTTTCGTTTTATGAGAAATAGCTATATGGTGTCAGCGAGTGAAAATTATAGAAAATTCCAAAGTTTATTTTGGTTTTGTTTCAATAATATCGGCTTTTTCGTTTTCGAGATATTGGCGGTTTTGTAAGAAATTTATTTAGTTGGCACATGCAGCGATTTTTCTTGTAATGATTTTTCTTAATAATAAATATTATCTTAACGTAATCATATTCATGTATATAATCATGTATATAAACCTTACCTCTGATCTGACTTAACTAACTTTTAAAGTTTTTATGAACAAATTATTCACATAATTTTAAATTGTTTTGTTACTTTTAATTGCTTTTGTGTTTTTATTTTTATATTACATTTTACGTTTAATTCACTAATGTTTACTATACTGCTAAGTCACTTACTAAATTACATTTATTATAGTGCGCGTGCGTGCGTATGAAAGAATGTATGCGTGTGCGCGCGTGCGCGTGCAAGAGAGAGAGGGGGAGGGGGAGGCAAGCGCGCGTTTGCTACATACCTGTACAAAACTATAATATCAATACATCAAAACAATTATTTCTACTGGAATTTCAAAATCGATTTTTTGGATGATCACAATAATGTTTTTATAAACACTGTTTGTAATAAATAAATCTCAGTAGGCACTTCTAATATATATTTTATTGTGCATATTTTTGTAAGGATCGCTTCGCCTGATATTAAAGAAGTAAAAATACGGAGGAATTGTATTGGCTGCCGTAAAACACTCAAGATGCGTTTTTTACCTACAGAAATTTAGAAAGTCTACCTACGGTTGAATATCACTTATTTTGTGCTAATAAAATAAAACAATTCTTACCTTTAAGCGCCTACAGTGCTTTCATTCAGTACTCAGCACTTTGACTCAGTACTTTAGGCTATAATAAGCGCGGTAAAATGTTCGGACGTCTTCGTTAAAATTCGTACCATAATCAGCTAAGCTCCCCACCATGCCAGATTCGCGGCTCGGTCATAAAGCTATTTTACTCTGTGCTCCGCTCCACCATGCCAGATTCCAGGCTCCGTCAACGCGCTATGGCTCGGACGTAGACGCTTGTTCAGTATGGAATGAGAGTAATGAGTGGTTAGTGGTGGTAGCAGGTAATACCATTTCCGCAACGCATACTTTGTCTAGACAACTAACCGTAAGCTTCATAACGTGAAACGAATACATAGCAATCCCGTCAGATTAAACGGCTATATAGAGTTAAACGATAATTATGGCACAAACGGTGTAAAGAAGACGAACTGAAGTTAAAATGAGTAACAAAAGTTCATTTAAATATTTTTAGAATATGTAGGAGCGAAATATGTAATACATTCAGTAAAACCCATAGTTCAGATATTACTAGTTGTAGTTTTGTGTGTGCAGTAAATATTTGTTGTCATTTTTCACCTTCAGGTAGAGCGTTATTACGGAAAAATTTACGGTCCAGTATGTGATAAGATTGTATGGCAGATGCGTTACAATAAATAATTATACGCATTCTTTAGGGATGTAGACATTATAAAATATGTTAAGTCATGGGGCCGATATTTGACGGGAATCAGTGGCGTGGCGTGGGTAATAATTAACAACTGTTTCCGGTTGCTGTTAGGCATAAAACGTACCCTAAAAATTAATTATTTGTAACTTGTCTTAGAGCTGTACATGTAGTGTGTTCTGACCCTGAGTATTCCGCTGGAAAGTATAAATGCGCCAGAGGGTTGAAAAATGACCGTTCTGCAGACCCACTTGTAATAAAAATTGTACGAGGATTGTTCAATAGAAACACGTTTAGAGGCTGTAAAGCATTTTTTATTCAACGATTTTAAAAGAAGTCTCCATTATCATTAAGGCATGAGTTCCACTGTTACACTAATCTGTAGATTCCCTGGTGGTAAAATTCTTGCTGCTGCTGTTTGCGGAACCATTCGCTAACAGCAAACTCTACCTCAACGTCCGATTTGAACCGCCGTCCTTTTAGTGATTTCTTTAATTGGCCAAAAACATGATAATCGCACGGGGACAAGTCGGGATTGTAAGGTGGATGTTGTAAGATTTCCCACTTCATACGACCAAACAGATCTTGAATCGTCTGGGCTACATGGGGTCGAGCATTATCAGAATAATGACATCATTTGTGAGCTTCCCGGGACGTTTATTCTTGATGCTGACCCGTAAGCGTTTTAAGCTGTCTGCATATCGCTCAGCGTTGATGTTGACACCAGGTTCCTTAAAATCTAAGAGCGGCACACCCTGATAATCAAAAAATACGGTCATCATTACTTTTCCTGCCGAGGGTTGGGACCGACATTTTTTCGACTTCGGAGATTGTGCATGCTTCCACTGCATACTCTGACGTTTGGATTCTGGTTCGTAGTGATAACACCAAGACTCATCACCGGCAACAATTTGGTGTAGAAAGGCATTACCTTGTTGTTGACTGCGCATCAAATGCTGTAATGATAAGGCCGAACGCAACTTTTTCTGTTCATCGGTAAGCAGTCGTGGAATCCACTGAGCACCAACTTTATGTTAGCCAAGACTATGAATGATGGAATGAACAGGTCCAACGATGGTGCTCAACATTTGAGAAAATTCTCTAACTTTGATGCGCCTATTTGCGCGTAAAGCAGTTTCCAGCTGTCTCACATTTTCATCTGATGCTGCAACACGTGCAGGTCCGGGACGGGCCAAATCTTTAGTGGATTCTCTTCCTTGTTCAAATGTATTGCACCATTCAACCACTGCTGTATGAGAATAACTGTAGTCATCACATACAGCTTTCAGTCTCGTATAAATTTCCATTGGCTGACGCCCCTCAGCGGCCAAAAACGGATTTTCTATCATAGATGCCATTTTTCAACCCAGTCACAACACTTAGCAAAGAGCAAACTGCAAATATTTTTGACAGACGCGTCACTAGTACTCAAACAGACAATATAAACAAATGAATTCCGTTGCCATGGCGACGAAGTCAATGCTGCGCAGATCAAACGTGTTTCTACTGAACAATCCTCGTAAGTATCAAGGCGCATACTTATACACTGTAATTTCCTGCAATTCTTGAGTGAGTCCACTGGCATGTAATTATAGATTGATTTTTAAAGTCGGCGTAGTTTTCGCAGTGTAGTAAATCGAGTGCTAGTTTATCAACATCTGAAAATTCAGCAGTAATTTGGCCTTTCAGAGTGTTAATTATTTCAAATAAATGCGTATGTAGGAAACGTTTTATCAGCATAATAACCAGTTTATTTACTCGAAGTTTGTTTTTTTAACATGATGCTTCTTCTGGTACATTTAAAGTTTTTAATTTTGCCAGATTTCATCAAAACTATCACCCATTCTGAAAATAACCAGATGCATGTGCTTGTGTTTTGGCATCCCACTCCTCACACTGTATTCTCCCATTGCCTTGTAAAGTCTGGACAGTTCGAGTTTACAATTAAAAGTCACGTCAGTCATCCTGCTTTTATAGTTCCAATTAGTATTACACACTATCGGATGACGCTTTTTAACTTTGCGATCAAGAGCGTTAGTTCAATTGAAAGATTTTGTAAAAACTGAAGAGAACCCTAACACTGTTTGAAAAAATATGTTACATACTTTTATGCATTCAAGAATTTTTCTTAAAACTAAATTAAGTCTGTGAGCATAGCAATGGACAAACAATATTTTGGAATCCGATTTATTTCTCTTTTACAAGAGTCTGTAGACCACTAATTGAACCAGAGATCCAGTGCGCCATCGTATGTCTACGCGACTAGTTTTCACTGCACTGGAACCGGTCTACGTATTCACATAAGAAGAGAATCGAGCAGAAGTGCATTGGCAGAAGTGTCTCCTCAACTTTTCATTTCAAAGTTACATAACGGAAAATTGTTGAAAGTTGGGATTTATTCGAAACATTAGTTGTTTCTTCCTTAATTACAGAAACAAAATTAGAACAGTTCACTTCTTCTGTAATTTTGTTCATTAGAAAACATGATATGCACTCAATGATGTCACTGTGAATTACACTATACGAACCGGAAAACACTGTTGCAGTTTGTAAGTGATGATACGATGATACAGTTTGTCATCAGTTTCAACTAGTAAATTTAACATTTCTACGTAGTTTCATTAGAGGACATTAAAGGATTTCATTAAGAACATTAGAGTATTCCTCATTACTTCTAAATTGGAATTATTGTTGAGCTAACAAACACGTACCATTTATTAAGCGTTCCAAATTGTATCTGTTATGTTTCACATTTTTATTATATTGATCTGTCGCTTGCTTAAAAGCTTTACTTAATTAAAAAGCCAATTCTTGAATGACCAAATTTGGATAAAGCACACATTGAAAGATATAATTTCTACGGACTGTTCGACTGTTCTAAAATTATCCATGTTACCGACACCATCACTATTCAATGCACTTTTTTCTCTTGAAAAGAAAAGACATAGCAGAAACGTTTCATCAATCTAGGACACCCACATATCTAAGAATCTTACATATTCCTTGCAGCGTTAAAATACCGATCATTACCGCCAGATGATTCTGATTTAAAATTCTTTAGATTAGGAGTAGGTCTCCCGTTATTAACACTACCTTGTCCTTAAAAATACGCAAACCGAAAGTTTGAAAGTTTTTTCTTAGTATATTTTCTATCACTAAATTACATTCGGTGGCGGAAGAAGAGGGTCTGGTTCAAGGGTATCTGAAGCCATTGTACTTATACAAAATAAATCAGAACACAAATAATCGAATTAATAATAATAAAGACAAACAGAGAAACACATAACTAAACGAACAAAACAGAAATAAGTACAAGTAGTAGTAGAGGGAAAATGACAATTCTAACTAACAAAGGATGCCGCCTTTCCCACGGTCTAGATCAAAGAGATGCCGCCGTTCCCGCGGTCCAAGATTTTTTCCCACGCTCTCCCCACCACCGCTGGACCACAGCATCCCAAAGGACCGCGAATTTCCGCGAATATAATTTTTTATATGCCGCCTTTCGCGAGCCTAGATCACTTTCACTTTCTACTGGACCACAGCATCCGCGACTTTTTCGCGTATCTGGACCACAGCATCCGCGTTATTTTTTTATATGCCGCCTTTCGCGAGCCTAGATCACTTTCACTTTCTATCAGCTGGACCCGCAGCATCCCAAAGGTGGTGGGTGGGTGGGGGGTTCCGACTTGATGCATTATAGTGTATATATTAAATATATGATCAGGGTTACCAACCTTGCATGAGTTCAAATTTGTTGTATGTTATAATGTATATTAAATCTATATGATCAGGTTTACCAACCTATGTATGGGTTCAAACTTGATATGTGTGTGTATTATAGTGTATATTAAAATATATGATCAGGGTTACCAATCCTGCATTATTGTGTGTATAGAACAGATCTGTCAACATTTTTCTTCGGTGGGAAATTCAAACTATATTAGCAGACGCATTATAGTGTATAGTAAATTGTTGACGACTTCGATATCAACTCTCTCTCCCCTCCTCTCTCTTTGTCTCTAGACACAGTTGTCGATCACGATATAAAATCTCTCTCTCTCTTTATGTTATCAGTTTTACATAAGCGTCGTGCTACTTATGGATTATTGTAAGTAGCGATACTAAAATGTAATCACCAGGAAATATATATTTATCACCTACCTCGTTGCGTCCTACTTCTAATTTTTTTTTTTTGACACATGACAGTCATTGACCACGATTTAGAAATTAATATACTGCCAAGTCTGTGTGTGGTAAAGTGTTACGCATAAAAAAATCTCCTTGAAATAAGGTATTTTCAAAAGTTTTGTGTACACATACACACATTGTGTATGTCTCTCTCTCGCTGCAAACGTTGACAAGAATTCCCTTATTCAAAGCGATTTGTATGTGTACACGAACTTAAATATGGTTTACAGACGATTGTAATTTTAAAAATTCATTTTTGTATTACATATATATATCGTAAACAATGAAATAATAATAATATTTCGTCATTAGAAAGTTATATATTCAGTGTGGTAATAGTGATAGAAAGATTAACTATGTATGCACACACACACACACAAACTTAAATATGGTTTACAGACCATTGTAATTTTAGAAATTCATTTTTGCATTAATTAAATATATATATCGTAAACAATGAAATAATAATATTTCGTCATTGTAAGATTTTAATAAAACAATTATCAGTTTAAATAATAATTTTCGTGATTGTAAGATACAACCTGCAAATTATTAAAATGTCTCTCTCTCTCTCTCTCACACATTTCTGATTACTATACAAATAATTGCATGCATATTCGGAGGTTTATAACGAAATAAATTAAAATAAACCATAATTTGTTTTAAATAATTAAATACGGGGTTTTGACGAACAGACCAATCTGCTCGTACGCAAGGGGGTATACCCTTACGAGTACGTTGACAGCATTGATCGGTTCAACGAAACAAGTCTATGCACACACACACACACACACACACACACACACACACACACACACACACACACACACACACACACACACACACACACACACACACACAACGATACTGAATTAGATATAGTTATTATTATTCGATAACTTAAACCAGAGGTCATTAACCTTGTGTACGTCGTCTAAATCGGACGTTCTACTTTCTAATTTGACACCTGTCAATCATTAGCAGCGTTGACAGTAATTAGGATTAATTATGGATTAGAAAGTATTTACTCTAAAAACGGACATGCAAGCTTTCTCCCACTACCAGTGTACAATATATATACGCACAGAAAATTAGTGAAAATTTCTCATTTGACTGTCTGCGTGTGCTGATACATCGTGAAATCTATCTCTGCATCTTTTTTAATAGTTGAAAGACTGTTTGTACGTCTTCAGTATACGCAACTTTCATCATTAAGGGTGTAGACAACACATACTAGTTTTGGTAAGTGTACAGATTTTATTTAATTTTAATGTATGTGCAGATTTTATTTAAACGTAAAAATTATTTGTATTAAAACATTATCAAGCGCATTATTGAAACATTTTGAATACGTTAATAACTGAGCATAATTTTTATTGTATGTACAGATTTTATTTAAACGTAAAAATTATTTGCATTAAAACATTATCAAGCGCATTATTTATTGAATTTAATACATACGTGTGTGTGTGTGTATGATCAAATTACAATTTCTGAAAATATATTCTTACCGTATTTTTATAGTGGCAATTTCTCATCTGATCGCCTGCGTGTAGTTGTAGCTGATACATCGTGAAATCTATCTCTGCATCTTTTTTAATAGTTGAAAGACTGTTTGTACGTCTTCAGTATACACACAACTTTCATAATTAAGGGTGTGTAGACAACACATACTAGTTTTGGTAAGTGTACAGATTTTATTTAATTTTAATGTATGCGCAGATTTTATTTAAACGTAAAAATTATTTGCATTATCAAGCGCATTATTGAAACATTTTGAATACGTTAATAACTGAGCATAATTTTTATTGTATGTACAGATTTTATTTAAACGTAAAAATTATTTGCATTAAAACATTATCAAGCGCATTATTTATTGAATTTAATACATGTGTGTGTGTGTGTATGATCAAATTACAATTTCTGAAAATATATTCTTACCGTATTTTTATAGTGGCAATTTCTCATTGATCGCCTGCGTGTGCTGATACATCGTGAAATCTATCTATCTCTGCATCTTTTTTAATAGTTGAAAGACTGTTTGTACGCCTTCAGTATACACACAACTTTCATCATTAAGGGTGTGTAGACAACACATACTAGTTTTGGTAAGTGTACAGATTTTATTTAATTTAATGTATGTGCAGATTTTATTTAAACGTAAAAATTATTTGCATTAAAACATTATCAAGCGCATTATTGAATTTAATACATGTGTGTGTGTGTGTGTGTGTGTATGATCAAATTATTATGTCTGTTACAATTTTTCTGAAAAATTGCTTTAAACAAACATTTTTAATGTAACAAATTTAGAAAGTAGGTCCCAGCGTATGATGACATTTATATCTCTCTAATTCTGTTGTGGACATACATACATAGCTGTAAGCGGTGACTATTTCCTTATGAAAGTGGAATGTAGACTTTCCTAAAATTATTTGCATTAAAACATTATCAAGCGCATTATTATTTATTGAATTTAATACATGTGTGTGTGTGTGTGTGTGTGTGCGTATGTGTATGATCAAATTATTATGCGTATACATTATGGAGTGGGTTATACAAATAATAATAATAAAGTGTGTGTAATATATACATTTATTAAAATACATTTATTAAAATACATACACACAGCTCCAAGATTATATTAAACAGTTTTTACAATTAAAAATACATACACAGCTCCAAGATTATATTGTTACAAGTATGAAAATATATCTAAACTAGTATTTACAATTAAAAAAAAAAAAAAAAAATACACAGTTCCAAGATTATATTGTTACAAGTATTAAAATATATCTAAACTAGTTTTACAATTAAAAATACATACACACACACAGCTCCAATATTATAATGTTACAAATATGAAAATATATATATATTTACAAAATATGTATAAAATAAGACTTAAACACGTCTATGTACTGTGTTGGACAATGGTGTATATTCTACAAGCGAATCATGTAGTATCATACAGTAGGCAGTCGTCTGTGTAGGAAAATTCATTGACGATTCAAATTCTAAACGTACATCAACTGCTGAAGACTTAAGTGCATCGTCTTGTTTGCTACAATCGAATACAAACAGCGGGGCTTTTGATTTGAATAATTCTGGTGTCAGTACTGGGCTGACGTCTAAACGGTGGTAATACGAACTTTGAAAACTAGCGTACATATTGTACAATAATGCAAAACGGTCTTTCCCAATATCCAAGTTTAAATTATCGTAAGGATAATACTTGTCGTTTAGAAACAGTCTCGCATTGATCACGTTACAATGATCAAATTCATCGGCGTGTGCTGTCAGTACATTCTTTCTTGCTGTCTGAAACGCTAACACAACAAAGCGTGGTTTTTCTAGCTGACTCGAGGTCTTGACAATCCAATTCTGCCTTTTAGTCTGTGGTAAGGCAGGATACTCGTGCAACTCCCAGGTCCTAAAAGGCATAGTTATCGGGTGGTCTTTCTCTATGAGTCGTAACAGTGGTAATCTGTACGCATTAGCTACATGTACATAAGGCATTTTCCAGTAAACTTTATCTAGTTCAAGAACACAATTAGCAGTCGTTTGTCCGCTTGCTAAAACCATAGCGTTTATGTCGGTAGATGTGCGTAGGAGTATAAGTTCTTGTTTCACGTTCAGCACGATGGGTGTATAGTCTTCTGCGAATCCCATTAGCATTTTCAGTGGTATACAAAAGTTGAATTCACCGTCATCATTCACTTTTAATACGTTCGTGGTCGGCGCCACCCAACCTGCGTTTTCCATTGCGTCACGTGTGTTGTTGTTGAGTGATAGAAAAGTTTTAATAGTTGACGTAACACCGACGTTTCTGGTATGGTCCACTACCACTCCGGCCAACTCGTAACGAATCTCTTCAAAGAGAAATGCTATAGCATTGTTCACCAGTTCCACATTCAGTGCAGTATCTGCAGCCACACTAGGGTTTTTAACCAACTTGCCTTCGATGTAGAGGAAACTTTCTGACGGCAGTGTAAAGACGTCCTGTTGTTGTATTGGCACACGTATTTCATCATTGTTTCCATATCTTGTTGTTGCGTACGGTGCGTGTGAGTGAAATGAAAAGTGTGTGATACTGTCTTCAAAGAACGGTTGCTGCTCCACAGATAATATTCCACTCGCCATGTTACTTGTTTACAACAACAAAACCCAGTGAAATCAGGAAACGACGGTTAACTGATGTTAATCGTTTCAGTTTCGAACGAGTACTGATGCGTTTCCTAACTGATCTTTCTTCTTCTTCTTTTTTTATTACTGACGACTGTGGTAGCAGCGGTGGTGAAGAAACAAAGTACAAGCCCATGTCTATAGTCGTTTTAGATGTAAACGCACAGTGATGACTTCTCCGCGAAAATCTATTACGTCACCGTCCTGATCGTGTAAAGATAATGTTATGTTGTCCAAACGACTCACATTCACAGGTAGGTATATGACGTTTGTAGGTGATTCAATTATTTTGAATCCTGGTTCGACTGACGGATAGAACGAGTGCAGTGTGTGCTCGTTTTTACCGTTCTTGTACGATCCTTGCGCTATATTACACCTTATCAGTATACTGTTCACTTTTATAGTGTTAACTGTGGCGTCAGACGTGTGAGTTTTATTCGCTTCAAGCAGACGCTTTTCCTTGAAACCCAAAGTATCACCGATACCGCACACTGTTTGTTGAAAGTCAATATCCAGTGCACAAGTCAGCTCACATTTCAGTGTATTGTTGTTAGGACGTAGACTAATCTTTGAGTCTCCTAACTGCTTTTTGAGGAAGGCTTCTATGTCACCGATTTCATAAGCACCTGTAGGTAACGTTATCAAGTCCCACGTTGTTCCGTCCCGTAGTACTGGAAACACATTGTTTTTTCCCTCAATCACGTTCGGTATACTGTTGTATGTAGTAAAGTCCAATAGACCTACATACCATTCACCGTTTGTTAGTTCGAGAGGCGGGAAAAAGTCACATACAAGAGCAGCAGCATTCGTGCCTGTTAAGGTGACCGACAGCGAAGACATCTTGTCGCTTACTGATCACTCACGCGTTAAGAAGTCCAAACATAAATGCCCACAGATGACTGTGTGTGGTGGCTGTTCACGCTCGTAATTGTAGTAAATGTCAGTGTCGGTTCCAAAATACTGTGTCAGCTCAAGAGGTGGCTGCATATTACCATACGCATCATAGTAGTAAACTTGTTTGTTTCGCTTCTTGTAGCAAACCCAGTGCGTACCAGGTCCTTCTGCACTGTCCAGATTAACAACTGCACTCTCATTCTTCCATGGTTGTGTGTGTGGTAAAGTGTTACGCATAAAAACTCCTCTGAAATAAGGTATTTTCAAAAGTTTTGCGTACACATACAAATCACTGTCAGACAATGCACGCACTGGTATGCAAATTAGTTTTTTTGTCTGTAAGGACGTAGGTATAGACCTGACGCTATTTTTTTATTGTTACGTTTATGCCTTGGGACTGTTTTGCGTTTGCAGGTCGTTTTGCGTTTGTTCGCGGATTGACGTTTAATTCCTGAACCCTTCTTCTTTTTTCTGCAACCACTACGCGAGCTCCCTCCACCCACTGCCGATTTCGCTTTCATTGCGGCGGCTACAGCAGCAGCATACGCTCTTTCACTAACACCGGAATTCCAATCTTTCACTCGTTCCCACGCTTTGTCGGCAAGAACGCGATCAGCTATACGTCTTCGACTGTTGTCTTTGTACCTTGCGTAGGCGATATCGTGTTCGCGACAGGCTTCGTCCAACTCGTTGATTCCGCGCTCGCCACGTGCCAATCTCTCTTTGAGTTTTGTTCCAGGTCCACAGAATCGGTAGCCGGGTAGGTGTAATTCTATTGGTAATGCGTCCACCGCTCGATTAATCAAAGTAGGTACTGACGAAACGATAGCGGGCACAGTGTTTTTAAGTATTTTTCCAATTACACCACGCCCCATTCTTTTCTTACGAAGTACGTGCATTCTTGTAAACAGATCTCCAATCCTTGATTTCCGTTTCCGTATCGAGAACGTCTATTAAACGCCCCACCTCTTCAATATATTCAGACAGGACTGAACGCTGTGTCGCGCTGTCTTGATATTTATAGACAAACTTTATTAGATTGAGTATATGAGCGTGAAATACCTGAGTGACCTTGTACAATTCGGTCTTTATATGTAATTTTAATTCGTGCATTTGTCGTACAGTGACTGCGTCTTTGTCATTGACGCCGTTCGCTATATTCGTAATTTTTCTTCCGGCAGCGTAGAAAGCATCGTTTTGCAAACTGATTGTGTGTGCGTGTAAAAATTCCAAATTCACTGCGTCTTTGAAGTCAATAGGTGCTTGCACGCGCGTTAGTCGACAGTCATTAACGATTACGTTACCTGCACGATCTTTTTTCAAACTCTTCTCGTCTACATATCGTTTTGTGGCTGCATCTCTTGATTTAAGTGGATCGTTTAGCATTATTATTCGATGATCTTTTGCGTCTACGGTAGCGTCGTCGTCGTTCTTGTACTGTAAGCATGCGTCCTTTACGTACTGTAAAGAAACAACATCGTGCAACTCTTCAGGATCACCCAAGTTGCGTATCTTTTTGTTTTTCACATCAAAGTGACCGTCGTTAGTCACTCCTAAACCGATATCCTCACGCAGACTTCGATGAGTTTCTTTTCGCACTCTTACAGCGCTGTCGTGTCTACCGAACTTGTCTACACTCATATTTATGAAGAACTGGTGGTTATAGAACGGTGCGTCTGCTTTTATATGATAATGCCGACTTCGCGTAATTCTTCCAATATCGAAACGATTTCATTCCTATGACCAGTATGACCACTATTTTGAGACGCCATTAACAGTCTCAATCTATTAACCAACTCGTTAGGATCATCCCAATGCACGTAATCGATTGCAGTGTTCAGTTTCATCTCCATATAGCCACTCCCTGTACGTTTTCGTGCAAACAATTTAGATATTACTAGTCGGTACTTGACGCCACTGTTACTGTTTATTCGTGTATTGTGTTTATATTTTTGTTTGTGTCCGTTGGTTGCTAGTAGTATGGACTTATATTTCCTCATATCGTCCTTATTGTATTTTTTCGGTAGTTTCATAAACAAAAGTTCATACAGACCAGGTGTACCCTCGTAAATTTTTCCTTTGACATGAAAGTTGTCGTTATCATCGATTTTCACATTTGAATCACCTATCATAAATTTACCACCTTCGTATCGAACACCATACATGCGATCTATAATCCGTTTACAGTCCGCCGATTCGCACAAACGCATATATTTGTTTGCTAATGAATCCTCACTGAAATGTGAAGAGTTAGGGTTCCAGGCGTCCTCGTCACTGAAATGAGAAGCGTTATGACTCTGCGTGCCACTTTCGTTTTCCGTTATTACGTGTTGTGTAGGCTCTTCTTGTTTTATCTGCTGCTTCTTCTCCTCCTCCTCCTCCTCCTCCTCCTCCTCCTCCTCCTCCTCCATCATATCACCACTTAACTTTCGTGAAATAGCTTCTAACGGTTCCAGAATCGGTCTGTAATTTTTTCTAAACTTCTCGTCACCTTCTCTGATACCGTGTTGTAATGCATGATATTTTTTCCTTATGTTGTCGCTTATCGTATCTATATCATACGCAAGTCGTTCCTCCTTATTCATCGCCATCGCGTGTTAGCAAGAGGACTGATTACATTACTACAGTGCAACCACTTTTATACTTCGTCGGAAACAGTTATGAATCCATCAAAGCCGATTCTATATCTACCTTCATTTATTGACGAGTCTTTGTCTATGACTAGAAATCCATAACGATCCTTCCACGCTTCCGTGCAGACGTCTTTGAAAGTATCATATTTCATATCTATGTTAACGTGATCATTGTATGCATGTCGTAAATTTAGATCGTCTTGTTTGAACAATATCAACAAGTTAGCGTTGTCACGTACCAATTGTTTCGGTATCTGGCTATATGTCTGACATAGATAAAATGTGTCCACACCGCTATGTCTCCCCATAGCAAAATACTTTCGAATATTGTTTTGTCTTTCACACGATACGTCATCGAATACGATAACAGAGTCGAGACCAGTGATTTCACTCGGTAGCGGGACTTCTTCGTTCTCGCTGTATGCATGATAACCTAAACCTTCATCAGCGAGTGATTTCATCACTGTTTCTAGCATTCTGTATTTTGGTTGAAATAATGATTTTGAAAACACGTATACGTTGCGGAAACGTAGTCCGTTGGCATCAAACAGTAGGTTGAATAGCACATTTGATTTCCCACAGGAACTTGGGCCTGTAACGATACAGCGAATACTGTTCGGTAATAGCGGACTATGTTTACGTTTAGCACTGCCTTCGTCACCAGCCAAAAAGTCCATATCCTTTATTGGTAATTTGTTTGCTTGCTGTACAATCTTCATCTTTGTGAATACCGAAAGCATACTGTTTTCAGCACGTGCTGTCACCTTTTTTATATTAGATCTTTCTTATGTATCCATGCATCGTGTTTACCATCGAAACCGAGCCAACGAACACGCACTCTGTCACCTTTGCGTTGTAACACCTTTTCCACTAGGTATACATCGCCGACTTTGGACTTACTAATCTCGTGCTCGTAAAAACCACCTTTCAACACTTTGTTTAGAAGATCTTTTAGCAGATAAGTGACTGGGATGGTAGTGGATTGTACTTTATCCACAGTGAATATTTCGTTAGTCCAATTTGGTGTATAACCTTTGGCGAACGTCATTTTGTGCTTACTTATACGAACACGTTCACCGACTTTAAATTTGGGTGGTTTCGTTGGGCTGATTTTAGGCGCTGTGTTCTTCCTTATTCGTTCCAACACTATATGTTCGTTGGCGTCATTCACTTCACTAGGTTTCATACCAATGGTTCTGTGTGTTGTATTGTTGTACGATTTCAGTAATGTAGGTAGTAGATCCAACCAGCGGTAGTGTCCTTGTTCGCTGAAAGCTCGATACATGTGTGTCTTCAGTGTGCGATTAAAACGTTCCACTATGGAAGCTTTTTTCTCACTGTAGGTTGAGTAATGTTTCACATTATACTTTTTTAGCAACGCTTGTACTGTGCTGTTGTAATACTCCTTCCCGTTGTCCGTCTGTAAATATTTCATTCGATTAGCAGTTAGTATAGGCTCTAGTGCGTGCTTTACTTCTTTTCCTGTCTTTGTTTTCAATGGTACAGCGTACGCGTACTTGCTAAACGCATTGATCACTGTCATCATGTACTTGTACCCTTTGTTCACTCGAGCGTATGGTATCATCTCCACAAGATCCGCCTGGTACAAGTCGTGTAGACCCTTCAATTCAACCGCGCGCCTAACGAAATTCCTTCTCGCTGCTCTGTGTAGCTCTAGAGCTATAGTCTTGCGTGCGTTGTTCATGGTTTAAGATACACTAACATAATACCAGCGTTAAAAATACTATATATATCTATAACAGTTTCTTTGTTTTTCAGTATTCACTCTCATGTCTGAATATCATCATGTCCGACCTTCAACAGAATCCAGAACAACAACAACATCAGCAGGAACAGGAACATCCTCAACAAGGTAAAAATTTTTTTAAATACCAATTGTCTCTCTCTCTATAATTATGTAGCAAACCAAATTTGTTTGATATGAATTAACATATGATTCAACTCTGTCTAACATGTACAAGATAGTCTCTTGACATCGTTTAGAAATTGACATGACGGAGAAAATTTTTCATGTTCCACCATAGGTATGTCACCTTCTCTCCAATGAACTAATTCAATTCCGCAACAAAAGCATTTAACTCTATCGTCTATGAATGACATACTATGTCCACAAACATCATAATTTAGCGGATAGTAGTAAAACCCAGCAAACGCTAACTCGTCGGGGCTGACAAACGTCACTTCCCAATACTTGAACGATTTTCTTCCTTCACTTTCAATGCTAAAATCACGAGTAGCTGCCATCTTCACAGTTTGCAATAAACTAACGTATTACTAACGTGTACTATATATTTATTTACCACAAACATGAATTTGTGTGTGTTATTCATCATTCCTATTAGCTAGTACATGTGTTTCTATTGTTTCAGTTATGAGACGATTTTATATCGTGCGAAACACTAGTATTAGAGGATCCCTCACAACTTTTAATTACCTGCCCGTGTACACGGACACAGGAGATCAACATATATTACCGATAATGACTGAGGTGCGACCTTTATTGTGCAAGGATATTCTGGCAGAACAAGCACGTTTACGCAGTATCAAATGGCATATTGCGTGCAGGATACGTTTCACTAAAACTGTGTTAGATGGTGACAGCGGCGAAGAAAAAGAGGTAACCAAAGACGCCGTCTTCCACGGACGTTGTCGTACGTTGCTCACGGACGACAACGACGAGTTGAACTGTCTACTCGATGAATCCTACGATAAAATCATGAATAGCATATCCAATTTTACCCGTGACGGGAGCGGATGGTCGGTGGATGCTGTACTGAAGCTGGAACTGGTTGTTGGACGGTACCGGCCTCTAGCAGCGTCCTCCTACCTTCCTACCCCGCGAAAACTTGCAGTCACCAGGGCAGTAGTCAACATCAAGAACTCCCAAGATGAAATGTGTTTTCTATGGTCTGTTCTAGCCCACATACACCCTCAACAAAGGAATAAAGAATTTATTTCAAACTACATCTTATTCAAAAACACAATAAATATGTCCGGTATCGAGTACCCTGTTCCTATAAACTCACTTTCTAAATTTGAAGCACAGAATCCCAACATTTCTATAAACGTTTTCGGCTATGATATAGAAGACAATATCAGAAACGAATTAAAAAATGAGGTTTATCCGTTAAGAATTACCCCCAATAAGGACAGATTACTTCATGTTAATCTTTTACTTCTGTCCGATACAAATAGCCGAAAACATTACTGTCTTATCAGTAACATAAGTAGATTGTTATCATCCCTTACAAAACACGACGGCCAATCATTTTACTGCGACTACTGCCTGCATCGTTTCTCCACAGAACATGGTCTGTCCGATCATCTCCCCTACTGCACACCTTACGGCGAGCAGAAAACCAAAATGCCCACAGAGGAGGAGAAGTTTATGTCATTTAAAAATTACGCGCACTGTCTTAAAGTACCCTTTACCGTCTACGCCGACTTCGAGTCCCTCATCACTCCGCTTCAATCGTGTTCACCTGGTAACAACGTCCCGACGACAGTGCACGAGTTAGGTGAATTCTACTCAGTTGATAGCAACGGTGCCCGTCAGAAAATAACTTCCCCTCCTGTATCGTCCACATCATACGAAGCGATGCATATTCCGTCAGGTTTCTCCTATGCTATCGTCGATCACACGCACAGACTCTGGAGAGAGGCTAAAGTTTATCGGGGTGAAAACGTCGTAGACACTTTCTTCTCGTGGTTGATGAAAGACGCCGAGGATATGATGAAGGTAGTACGACATAACGTACAAATAATTATGTCCGATGATGACAATGTTGCATTCACTAACGCCACCGTTTGTCATTTGTGTGAGCGCCCTTTGACAGACGATGACAAGGTACGCAATCATTGTCATCTTACGGGGAAATTCTTGGGAGCAGCCGACAATAGCTGTAATCTAAGCTACAAGATGCCTCGTCATATCCCCGTCTTCTTTCACAACCTTCGTGGCTACGACTGTCACCATTTAATGCAGGGTTTAGGAAAATATAAGGACCAACACGTATCCTGCATTGCAACATCTAGTGAGCGTTACGTGTCGTTCTCCCTGGGTCCCTTGCGTTTCGTAGACTCCTTTCAATTTCTTAATCGCTCTCTGGACACACTCGTTACCAATCTGTCCACGTCCGGGAGCCAATTTCCTTTGCTCAGAGAGGAAATGCTTAGACGAGGTTTCGACGAACAGACCAATCTGCTCGTACGCAAGGGGGTATACCCTTACGAGTACGTTGACAGCATTGATCGGCTCAACGAAACAAGTCTACCCGCTCGTGAACACTTTGATAACTGGTTGTTGGAATCGTCTATTTCGGACGCAGATTACGAGCACGCACAAAACGTGTGGAGTGCATTCAATCTGCGTACGTTTGGAGATTACCACGATTTGTATTTGTTGACAGACGTAATGCTGCTGGCCGATGTCTTTGAAAGTTTCCGAGACATGGCCTTACGCGATTACTGCTTGGACCCGTGTCATTTTTACTCGCTTCCCGGACTCGCTTGGAACGCGATGCTAAAAATGACAGGGGTCGAATTAGAGCTGTTAACAGAGATAAATCAACATCTGTTCGTCGAGTCTGGGGTCCGCGGAGGCTGCGCGATGATATCCAACCGCCATGCAGTCTCTAACAACCCTTTGATTCCAGATCAGTACGATGTATCGAAACCGACCTCCTTCATTCTGTATACGGACTGTAACAATTTATACGGTGCAGCCATGTCGCAACCACTCCCTTACGCAGACTTCCGATGGCTCGATCGTAACGAAATCGAATCCTTGGACGTACGTAATGTGAGTGATGATTCCGACATCGGGTACATCCTCGAAGTCGACCTACACTATCCTAATACCTTACACGACCTGCATTCCGACTACCCGCTTGCACCTGTGCGCCAGCGCGTAACACCCGATATCCTTTCTCCCTTTTCCAAACGTTTACACGAGAGTATATACAGATCATCGTATAACGAATCAGGGTCATCCGTAGAGAAGTTGTTAACAACTTTGGAGGACAAACAAAATTACGTTCTCCATTATCGAAATTTGAAATTGTATTTAAGTCTTGGCTTAGAGCTGAAAGCGACTCATAGGGTGTTGTGTTTTAAGCAAAGCGCTTGGTTGAAACCGTTTATCGATTTCAACACCCGCAAGAGGCAAGCAGCCGTCAACAGCTTTGAAAAAGACCTTTTCAAACTGATGAACAACGCCGTATACGGTAAGTCGCTGGAGAACGTACGGAAACATATAGACTTTGAACTAGTCTCGGATGAACGACGGCTTCAAAAACTAGTTTCCACACCTAGGCTAAAACGTATGATTCGTTATACGAACGATCTGGTGGGGCTCTCGCTCCGTAAAAAATCCATTGTTCTTTCCCGGCCCGTGTATGTCGGCTTCACGGTGCTTGACGTTAGCAAAACGATAATGTACGACTTTCATTATCGTTATGCTGTCGCCAAGTACGGTTGCAACGTAAAATTTTTAATGACAGATACAGACAGTCTGATGTATAGTATTCAAACATCAGACTTGTATGCAGACATGAAGAAGGACCTACACGTTTTTGACACATCGGATTACCCTACGTCTCATCCTTGTTATAGCCTTAAGAACAAAAAGGTTGTCGGACTGTTCAAGGATGAAACGTGTGGTCGTCCTATTAGAGAATTCGTGGGTCTCCGTGCGAAATGTTATTCGTTCCTTGTGGCCCACGAAGATCCTACCAAAGAGTGTCAAAAACGTGTATGTAAAGGTGTGCCTCGAGTTGCGATTAAGAGGAGTCTACGACACGATATGTATCGCAAGTGTCTCACTGATCATTGTCAGTTTTCTACCAGTGCACTTTGTTTACGTAGCGATCATCATACGCTGTACACGATGCGTGTAAATAAGCAAGCGTTGTCACCGTATGATGATAAGCGCTATATATTAGTCATTGGTCATGATACGCTTGCATACGGTCATTATCGAATACGACGCATCAACATGGAGAACGACGACACCTCCCCACCTGCTAAAAAAATTTGTCTCCATGTATAGTAACCCCCCTCAACACTTGTTTCTTTCGTCAGTTGATGTCTCTCGGTGCTTCAGTCCAGACGTCTGTAAACGTAAGTTCACATATTAATATCGCAACGATATTTGTGTGTTTAAACATAATATATATATATAGAGTTTGTAATGTGTGGTTTCTTTGTCTTACAGTATTATGGATAACACTGCAGTTATAATTGACTTCCAGTGCTTTTTCGATGACAACGGAAAATATATTGTGAAGGAACTGTCAATCATGGACGTTCTGAGATTTGCTGGTAGACATTGGATTTTGACTCCGCCTGCTACATCCGTTACGAATCCAAAATACGTTAGGACAAACCACTGGTTAACGTCAAATTATCATAGACTTAGATGGAGCGAAGGAGAGACACCGTACGACAATCTTGTTTCATTGTTAACATCACATACACGTATATATAAATATGTGTTTGTGAAGGGTTTTGAGAAAAAACGTTTTTTGCAATCAAAGATAATACACAATAATATCATCAATCTCGATGACTTTGGTTGTCCTAAAAACATACCCTATCTATTTCATGGAACAGAATGTCTTAGACATTTCAATTCTTCTGACCGATGTGCCAACTATAAGGTGCATGCTATTCGGGAATGGATGATTCATGATTTTTGCTTTAAACAAACATTTTTAATGTAACAAATTTAGAAAGTAGGTCACAGCGAATGATGACATATATATCTCTCTCATTCTGTTGTGGACATGTACATACATGCATAGCTGTAAGCGGTGACTATTTCCTTATGAAAGTGGACTTTCCTAATGACATTGTTATATTTTTGGTGTCTCTAATTTCGTCTGTGGGACATGTTCATACATGCAAATGAAAGTAGGACACCGACTTTTCTGATGACGACGTTACCACCACCACCACCACTATCACATTGTACTGTCCTTTTGTGTCGAATATTCTGTCATTGTTTGGTTCTCTCTCGCTTGATACAGACGTGTTCACTAGTGTCTTTCTCTCTCTTCTAATAATGTCGTTTCTTGTAAAGTTTAATGCTGTAAGTGCTATCGAGTACAAACGATGTTCAGAATTGACAGTGAATAAAAAATATCCCATCATGGTCTTAACAAATGTGGACACAAAATATGGGAACTCTGTGCTTGCTACGTTGGAGGATGGCGACCACCAGTATCTTGTCTATCTTCCCAAGAGGTATGCAGGTGTCTTCACGAATGAGGAGCTCAGACATATCAAACCTAAAGAACTACATTTAGTGTATCGAGGGACGAGAAATCAAACAACACAAGTAGAGATTGAGTCCTAACGTCGTAAGTAGCAATCGTGTTAACAAACAATTTATTGATGTGTGTGTGTGTGTGTGTGCGTGTGTGTGTGTGTGTGTGTGTGTGTAGTTTCAACTCTCTGTACTTAACACTTTAATAATTGAATTTGTATGTACATGATAAATGTATCATTGATTCTATTTAGTTTCGTTGAATAATAGTTGGTTCGATTAGAAATTATTTGAAAGTACATTAACTTATGTGATAAATGTATCATTGATTCTAAGCAGTATTTACAAATTTCTGATGAATAATATTTGGTTTGATTAGAAATTATTTGAAAGTACATTAACTTATGAAAAATGACACATACTTGAAAAAGTTTACTTACTTAACGCATTTGATTCTTTCCACTAACTGTGTGTGTGTGTGTGTGTGTGTGTGTGTGTGTGTGTGATAATTGAATATTTATCGTATCAGTGATTCTAATATCGACTGTATTGTTATGTTACAGATAAACTTCCTTGTGAACTGTATCTACAGCCGGGAAATTATTATTTAAAAATCTTACAATGTCAAAAATTATTATTAATATTGTATTTATTTTATATAACAATGTTTGTTTGTGCTATATATATTTAATCAATGTAAAATGTATTTTTGAATAATTGTATTATAACGGTTTGTAAACTATATTTTAAGTTTGTGTACAGTGCTGTAAATATATATTTAATCATTTAAAACAATATTATTATTAATATTGTATTTATTTTATATATATAACAATGTTTGTTTGTGATATATATATTTAATCAATGTAAAATGTATTTTGAATAATTGTATTATAGTGGTTTGTAAACTATATTTTAAGTTTGTGTACGGTGTTGTAAATATATATTTAATTATTTAAAACAAATTATGGTTTATTTTAATTTATTTCGTTATAAACCTCCGAATATGCATGCAATTATTTGTATAGTAATCAGAAATGTGAGAGAGAGAGAGAGACATTTTAATAATTTGCAGGTTGTATCTTACAATCACAAAAATTATTATTTAAACTGATAATTGTTTTATTAAAATCTTACAATGACGAAATATTATTATTTCATTGTTTACGATATATATATTTAATTAATGCAAAAATGAATTTCTAAAATTACAATGGTCTTTAAACCATATTTAAGTTTGTGTGTGTGTGTGTGTGCATACATAGTTAACCTTTCTATCACTATTACCACACTGAATATATAACTTTCTAATGACGAAATATTATTATTATTTCATTGTTTACGATATATATATTTAATGCAAAAATGAATTTTTAAAATTACAATCGTCTGTAAACCATATTTAAGTTCGTGTACACATACAAATCGCTTTGAATAAGGGAATTCTTGTCAACGTTTGCAGCGAGAGAGAGACATACACAATGTGTGTATGTGTACACAAAACTTTTGAAAATACCTTATTTCAAGGAGATTTTTTTATGCGTAACACTTTACCACACACAGACTTGGCAGTATATTAATTTCTAAATCGTGGTCAATGACTGTCATGTGTCAAAAAAAAAAAATTAGAAGTAGGACGCAACGAGGTAGGTGATAAATATATATTTCCTGGTGATTACATTTTAGTATCGCTACTTACAATAATCCATAAGTAGCACGACGCTTATGTAAAACTGATAACATAAAGAGAGAGAGAGATTTTATATCGTGATCGACAACTGTGTCTAGAGACAAAGAGAGAGGAGGGGAGAGAGAGTTGATATCGAAGTCGTCAACAATTTACTATACACTATAATGCGTCTGCTAATATAGTTTGAATTTCCCACCGAAGAAAAATGTTGACAGATCTGTTCTATACACACAATAATGCAGGATTGGTAACCCTGATCATATATTTTAATATACACTATAATACACACACATATCAAGTTTGAACCCATACATAGGTTGGTAAACCTGATCATATAGATTTAATATACATTATAACATACAACAAATTTGAACTCATGCAAGGTTGGTAACCCTGATCATATATTTAATATATACACTATAATGCATCAAGTCGGAACCCCCCACCCACCCACCACCTTTGGGATGCTGCGGGTCCAGCTGATAGAAAGTGAAAGTGATCTAGGCTCGCGAAAGGCGGCATATAAAAAAATAACGCGGATGCTGTGGTCCAGATACGCGAAAAAGTCGCGGATGCTGTGGTCCAGTAGAAAGTGAAAGTGATCTAGGCTCGCGAAAGGCGGCATATAAAAAATTATATTCGCGGAAATTCGCGGTCCTTTGGGATGCTGTGGTCCAGCGGTGGTGGGGAGAGCGTGGGAAAAAATGTTGGACCGCGGGAACGGCGGCATCTCTTTGATCTAGACCGTGGGAAAGGCGGCATCCTTTGTTAGTTAGAACTGTCATTTTCCCTCTACTAGTAGTAATGATACGCGTCGGTTTTGAAAACCAAGACAGCTGCCAACTGAGCGTGTTGCCGGTTTATACAGCGGCAACTCATTGGACTAACGAACGTGTCCCCTCCACTAGTCTCTACAGTGACAACTACTGCGAGGTCAATGACCACAGGTTGCTGCACATTCTACTAATGTCGCCGGTGTTTGAGATGGCAACACACATTAAAATGACAGTTCAAGCGCTCATCAGTTCAAAAGCAATATTACACTTTTCTTCAACTCTCCCTACTAACGTTGTTCAAATTTCAAAATAATCAG
This sequence comes from Magicicada septendecula, assembly GCA_034769895.1. Classification (NCBI taxonomy): domain Eukaryota; kingdom Metazoa; phylum Arthropoda; class Insecta; order Hemiptera; family Cicadidae; genus Magicicada; species Magicicada septendecula. The sequence continues at coordinate 268,445,597 of CM068376.1, forward strand.
TAACTAAAGTGTTTACTCTCTGATATAATTAATTTAATTTTCTGTCAGTTCCTGTACTGTTGCCACCGGCAACAGCGGTTATATGGACGCCACGCTACTGATGGGGATGATGGAGGATGAAATACTGAGGAAATGAGGAAAGTCTTGACGGTGCGGCTGGATCGAAGAGGAAAGAGACAGGCCAAAGCTTCGATGGATTGATAACGTGACCAATGATGCCAAACTATTTGGATTAATGAAATGGAGAGACATCGCGTCAGATCGGGACCGTTGGAGAAGGCAAAATGTACCGATTCTAGTAATAATCATCATCAGCAGGAATGAGTTGTAGCACCAAGGATGATGATGATGATGATAAATATTTCTTGTAATCGTAGTAAATATTTAATATAAGTGAAGTACGTATGAAGAAGTTATACTCTTTGCCAGCAACAAAATCCAAGCCTCTGAACAAACCAGTAAACAAGCGAAGGCTGGCTCACGGCCAGGAAGTTTTAATAAAAACTTTATCTAAAAATGTATAGTATTCCGGAAGTCCGTAACGTAATCACGGGCAATAAACGCCAATCCTGTCCCGAGGCTGATGATCCAGCCAACGAGTTACAAATGTGAGTAACACTGAGTACTGAAGTCACTAAACAAATGGCATATTGTCTCATTTAAGCGAAGAAACCTAAGTCTGAGAGAGAGAGAGAGAGAGAGAGAGAGAGAGAGAGAGAGAGAGAGAGAGAGAGAGAGAGAGAGAGCTTTCTGTCGTCCACGTCTGATGTAAATGATAACTAAAAAACTGGCTACTAATTATCGACAATACAGAGCCTTCGTTTAATGAACCCGTGTTACTTTGACTTTTTGTCATATTAATATCGTTGTTTTTTGTGTTACAACAAACAATAAAATATTCGGCTCACAGCGTAAATATGTAGGCCTATAACAATAGGGACCTAAATATAGGTCTGTAGTTATTGATGTTATCGATTATATTACTTTGCTGTTTTGTGGTTTACCTAAATGTATTTGTACACGATATTCGCACGCCATTCATTTTATTCTACTAAATTATAATGTTATAGAAGTTATGTCTGAAAGAGACTCTGCACAACGATTTCTCGGAATACCCTACATTACTCGTCCCTCGTCTCTTAATTTAGTATGTGAATATAATATTTTTTTATAGAAGGGAAATGTATAATGCTTTATGTATTGTCAGACGAGATCGTGCTTCCCCTGGTGTGTGGGGACTCGCCCACTAAAATCCCACCTCTAATTCAGGCATTCATATCCATCCTGGACTACTTAGCGTATTACTACAGGTTGGAGCCTACTGCGCCCTTATCAGGCTCCTTCTAGTTGTTCCTTATCTTCTACTGCCCGTTGGGTGCAAGTTGGGCCTGTCTTTTTTTCTAGTAAGACTGACCCGCCTCATTACCCCTTCTCAATGTTTTGAGAAAAATTTTTTTTTATTAAAAAAAAAATCTAAGGTTTTTTTTTAAAAGGGGAAGGCTACCCGTAGATTTTAAAACTAGGCAGATGGCCTAGATGAAGCATAAAATGCACCGAGCCCATTGTGACAGGACTTGCAAATAAAACTCAGGATTAACATAACAACATTTATTTTGCCTTAGATCTTATTGCAACAGTATCCGTTAGTGTTATACATACAGTTATTCTAGGACAGTAATTTTCTATAGAGCCACCCTATAGTTTAGCTTAAACATTCATAAGGCCCTCGGTAATTCAGCGTCATAAATTAAATTACAAAATTACAACAGCCAACCAAAATTATTCACTCTAAGTGACAGAACGAGAGCCCAGCAATGATTAATCATTCTATTTGTTGCTTTACGGGGGACTTATAATACTCAACAAGTTCAATTAATACTGCACATGACCAGCACCCACACCAAGCCAATGCATGATTGTGAAAAACTCTTTTCAGGTGACTTTAAAGCTTCAATAATTAGCATTGCTTTTAAATTATAGCAATCACTCCATGTAATGATTAATCATCACTAAATTATATTGGCATAATGCCTACTGACAATTAAAAATAATTTCACAATGAGCCAACGGGTATGCTAACAATTAGTGTTTGTAAATTCTTATATGCCCTCTCAATATTAATCACTATTATATATAAATATACTATAATCTTCATGGAATTCTCAAACAATCACAACAGCTTGAGTTTGGCCCAGGCTGCAAGCATGCACATCCCGATTGGACTGAAAACTAGAAAATGCTTAAACGAAACTACAAAAAACATGAGAAAAGAAAGGCAGCAAGATAACACGCGAATTTACTATAGTAAATGACTTTCAGTTAAATATGGCCGACAGCGAGAGTTGCCCTGGCGTGATAATTCATGAAACCGCAACCAGTTAATCCGACGAAAGGAAAGAATTTGAATAAATAGAAAACGGAATGAAACAATCGCTCTGTACATGCCTGCTAGTCCGGCATACAATTATTGACTTATTAATAATTTACAGATTAGTACCACTGAATTATAAACGTGCACACAATGAACAGACATGTTCAGTTTTGATCATCCACTGTTTAACTGCAATTTAACTCACAAAAACGGAATGTAACTTCTCTATTCTTTTATATTTTCACTGCAATAGTGTGGCAAAATGTGTCGCGAGGTTGACTTTGCATAATTTGAATTGTTTCACCTGGTGTAAGGCTGTTACCACGTGCTGAGGTAGATGGTTAGCTCATGCCTCGATGTTTAGCAAGTTGCTGGTTTAGGATCCGGGAGATTCATCCTGTATTTATTGGGGGTCCCATCCCTAACGTCCGGCGACGAAACGGGGAGCTATGCAGCAATGCTCAGCTGATGGCGATAGATGTAGTCATCGCCATCGGTTCTGCCTCAAGCCCCTGGCTTGTTCGGGAACCCTATAAGCACATGTATTTTGTAGCAAATATCACTAATGATAATAATTCACAAACAGCCAACTCGACCCTACTGTCGCACTTACACACCACACTTCAGATACAACAAGTCGCTCGCACAGAGTTTTAACAATAGAACCAATTACATTTTACTAATTAACTGAGCCACAGTAGAAGCTATAATCATTTATTACTCAAAGAGTTAATGCTAGTACTTTATAATAGCAGATACTTTTATCTAGAGAATTCACCACGTGGCCTCAATTACACTAAGTTAATCTCGATTGATTGGTGGTTATTTTAATATTCCACTGACATTAATACTTCACAATTTAGTAATTAACAAATGTAATTAGTTTACAAAAATATATTTCTAATTAGTTTAATGCAGTTATAAAATAATTCGCCACGTGGCTTCAATTACGCTAAGTCATTCGATAGATTGCCAGTTTGTGAATATATCAGTGGCACCTTTACGTTACAATCAGTAAGTATCAAATGTAATCAAATCATACTGAAGCTGTTTTATTAATTTTTAAAGCAGTTATAAAAGATTTTGACATGTGGCTTTACCATGTTCGTACCAGACCAGAAACATGCACACACCTTGATCCAATTCCATCCGAATTATAAATATATTTACGCACATTTTCATTTTACTTAATAACAAAGTACAATCAAAAGAAACTCACCAGAGGTCCTTAATAAAATTTACTCGCCCATGGCAGAAAGTAGAAGGACAGACAGAAATCTTTTTCGTCGCCGGCGTTGATGATAGTTGTTTAAGGTACGAAAGGCAATTGAACTCATCCCCTCACGTGGAAAGCGTTCGGGGAGACCGTAGTACGGCAGTTAATCAATAGAGCGCATGACAATGCATAACTGACCGGCTCTCTGCCACTGCAGGCAACTCTCGGCAGAAAGTACGTCCAAGCGAAATATAGACAAACAAAAAAATAATTAAAACTCGCCGCGATGATTTTTACCAGTCGCGGCACAAGACCCACTGAATAAATGCATTGTTGCAGTCCCATTCCACCTTACCACGAAGCATAAGCACAACTATATCACAATCGGCAACAGGTGTTATGTACCCACGCCACGCCACTGCACCATTTGAACACTACACAACAAAACTATCCCCATCAGACACCAGAAGCGCAGCAGACAGCAGAAACACTTTCACACTGATTATATGACGAATGTTATATCACGCGTCCGTGCCTATATTAAAAAGTGTTTCTACTGTCCCGTTATTGTAATAGTGATAGTGATCAAAATGACTTTTTTCTTATATAATAATACTTAGTAACGTTAATTGTTTTGTAAAAACGTTGCAGCTTTTTTCATAAAAAAATTGAGTAATGCCACCAAGTACAACCTTTTGCACTGTCACATGCTACTATATAGACAAACAAAAAAATAATTAAAACTCGCCGCGATGTTTTTTACCAGTCGCGGCATAAGACCCACTGAATAAATGCATTGTTGCAGTCCCATTCCACCTTACCACGAAGCATAAGCACAACTATATCACAATCGGCAACAGGTGTTATGTACCCACGCCACGCCACTGCACCATTTGAACACTACAAACAAAACTATCCCCATCAGACACCAGAAGCGCAGCAGACATCAGGAACACTTTCACACTGATTATATGACGAATGTTATATCACGCGTCCGTGCCTATATTAAAAGGTGTTTCTACTGTCCCGTTATTGTAATAGTGATAGTGATCAAAATGACTTTTTTCTTATATAATAATACTTAGTAACGTTAATTGTTTTGTAAAAACGTTGCAGCTTTTTTCATAAAAAATTGAGTAATGCCACCAAGTACAACCTTTTGCACTGTCACATGCTACTATATAATTAGTTAACGTCTAGCTAGCTTACCTCGTTTCTAGCATGTCCATTGTAAAGCAGCTGACTCCTAGACATTTTAGTATTTAAGAATTGTATTATTTTCTCCGGTAAACTTATTTTCTGTAAGTTTCTAGGAATATTCAACTAAGGAGAGAGTGGAGACGTATTACACAATTATTTTATTGGGATATTGTTTGTAAATTAAACAATGAAAGAGTACTGTACAATAATCATAATAGTAAATATAATTATTTCACTACGACTCCGGACTCGGAACACAAAACTTTTTTAAAGCTTGAAGCCTCTGAAGAAGCTTTTTAAAAGTGAAAACCGGTTCAGGTTATAAGGTAAAACGTTTACGTTTTTACCCATAAAAAGTTTTGTGTTCCGAGTCGTAGTGAAATAATTATATTTAGTTAAGTAACGGACACGTCATGGACAACGAAATCCAAGAATCATAATAGTATTTAATATTTCTATTCCCGTCTTCTTGTCAATTTGCGTATTTCTTAATTATTATTTTGTAAAGAATTAGAGGTGACGCACGTTAAAAGTAAAAACTCAGTACAAGGTTGTATAACGCGCTGTGATAATGTTGATGAATCCTTGACCAAGTTTTGTATTCCAAGTGAACGCGCTTCCTGAACATCGAGTTCTCTAATCTCTTTTCTCAATCTTGGTGTTTACTGGGCTTTGCTTTCGTTTATATTTTCGTAAAGTTTTGGTTTCAGAAACGTTGACGCGCCTCTCCTGAACTTCATATTACTTTCTTCATTCTCTGAATCCTGCCTGTATTATTCCAGACGTTTACGAGTTCAGAACATAAACAATATCTTTTAATATTGATACAAATGATTGCGAATCGTATATTCAGAATGCTCTCTCTCCTATGGCGCTACAGCCCAAGTCGAGCCCTGGCCTCCACCAATCTCCGCCTCCAATCCACTCTATCCACTGCAACCCTCCTCCAGTTTCTTATCCCCATGTCTCACGCGTCCTCTGCAACGCCATCTTCCCACCTCTTCCTCGGTCTACCTCTAGGTCTCGTTCCCTCCCATGTACCCAGCAAAGCCCTCTTAGGGTTCCTGCCACCCTCCATTCTCATAACATGTCCGGCCCAACGCAATCTTTAATTCTTATAAATTTTGAGACTGGTATCTCTTTATATATTTGATACAATTCGTTGTTGTATCTCAGTCTCCATGAGCCATTTTCTTGTATTGGGCCTATAATGCGTCTGAGGATTTTCCTTTCAAAGGTGTCTACTATGTCGACTGTTTTCTGTGTGATTGCCCATGCCTCACACCCGTAGCATAGCACCGGTCTGATGACAGTCCTATATATTTTCATTTTTGTTTCCCTGTGCACATCCCCAGACCTAAATGATGGCAGCAATGCGAAGTACGCCTTGTTAGCCATGGTGGTCCGTCTTTGGATCTCCGGCTCCTCTGATCCAGTCTTTGCTAGATTCACTCCGAGATACGTGAAATTGTCCACCACCTCAATTGTGTCCTCCTCTATCTCGATGTTGTTATGAACCTGGTCCCTTCTTGTTTGGATAAGCATTTTTGTTTTATCCATATTTATGGCTAGCCCAACTTCCTTGGCTTTGTTTTTAAGCTCTATAAATATTTCTTTAGCTGCCGTGATCCGTCTTGACATGATGTTAATGTCATCTGCATATGCGGCTATCTGTACAGTTTTATTTGTTAACAGATTGGAGCTATTTATTGATAAGCCTCTAATTACATATTCCAATGCAATATTAAATAGTGTTGGGGCCAACCCATCTCCCTGCTTTAGTCCCCGTATAATATTTATGGGTTCAGTTAGTTGGCTATCCACCTTTACTTGGGCTTCAGTCTGCTGCATAGTAGCTTGGGTTAATCTTACCAGCTTGCCTGGTATTCCAAATTCATGCATTATGGTGTAGAGATTGTCTCTATTAATAGAGTCATACGCTTGCCTGAAGTCCACAAAGATCTGGTACACATCAATATCACGTTCCCATCCGCATCTTAGTATCTGTTTTACCGAGAAGAGTTGGTCGATTGTAGACCTCCCAGGTCGGAATCCAGCTTGGTATTCCCGTATTATATTTTCTGTGAGGGGTCTCAGCCTTTGGTTCAAGATGTACGCAAAAACCTTGTAGGAGGTGCACAGCAACGAAATGCCTCTGTAATTTCTACATTGAAGTTTATCGCCTTTTTTATAAATGGGGCATATAATGCACTTATTCCATTCCATGGGGATTCGTTCCGTTTGCCATATGTCCACGATTAAGGAGTGCAGTGCGACCGCCACATCAGCACCTCCAGCTTGAAGCAGTTCTGCAGGAATCAAGTCTGTACCTGGTGCCTTGTTGTTCCTGAGGGCACTAATAGCTTCTTCTATTTCCTGAATTGATGGTGGGTCAGATTCCATCCCCCCAATGTTTGCATTCCGCGGAGTGTGAGCAACAATTTCTCCTCCCTGTAGCATACCACCAAGGAGGCCATCGAAGTACTCTCGCCAGATAGTTTTAATTTTCTCTGAATCACTGACAATCCCTTGGGGTCGAAGGAACTTGGAGAGGTAGTACCTTTGCTTCGGGTTGACTGGGCACTGGCCCTCACAAGTTCCCAGGGTTGGATGATGTGATGGTAGCTCCCAATGGAGCCATGAGCCTCTCTCCAGCCAAGACCGTACTGCGTGGTGAAGAGCCACATCCTACTAGAGGTGACCCCGTTGACGCAGAACAGTACGGATCTAGACCGGAAGGTCGATAAACATTCCTGGTGGAGGGCAGCAGTATCCATCAGTACCGAGGTAGGGCGTATAGGAAATGATCCTGGACCGGCCTATGACTTGGATTATTGCAGGCGGTAGTCAAAATTTGACCCATCCGGCTGTAGTAGTGCGACTGAGGGGGTAGGTGGGACTCGATATTCAGAATGCACTGCGCCCAAAAGTTAAAGATAGAGTCCTTTTCTCTAAATTGGCCATGTGCATAGACGCTTCAATGAAGTTTATTTATTGCTTCATATCCTCTTCCTTTGTCGATGGTGCTCTAAAGTTTTAGTATCCATATTGATTTCCTGAACCCTCTATCCTGGGTTAAGTGTACAGTCAATATTCTGCTACTTCCGTAAGTCTACACACCCAACTCATCGGCAATCTTTCTTCAGACCTTTACAAGTTTCACCATATTTTCAATTTCGCCTATGCTTCTAGCTACATAGATCAGCGGTTCCCAAAGTGGGGTTCGTAATTTCATTAAGTGTTTTATTTCATTAATGTTTAAGGGAGTCCGCAGGCACTTTAAAACATGGAATATAACGCAAGTTATCCGATTTTGTATGCTCTAAAATCTAAATCTAAATTTTAGAATCTTAAAACAATTAGTAGAAGAATCCAGTATTTTTTTTGTCAAACTAATTGTAATTGTAAAAATAATTTCAAACTAATGGCTTTAATAATGTCTTTAAATCATGTCGTGTAGCAGATCTGTTTGTCCGTCGAACAGACTAGACCTCTCTCTTACAGTACAAGAAGAAGATTCATTGGCAGAACTTTCAACTGACAGTTCATTAAAATTACAGTTTTCGCAATTACAGCTAGCTGACTTCTGATTATATTTAATGACTCACTATCCTGAACTCGGAAAAAGAGCTTTGAAGTGTTTAACTGTGTTTTCCTCTACTTATTTGTGTGAAACCCCACTCTCCCTGCTCACGTACTTAAAGTCAAAGTTAAGAAATAAACTAGATGTCGAGAGTTACTTAATATTGAAATTATCAGACATTAAACCCAATATTAAAGAGCTAATTGTGCAAAAGCAGCTTCATTGTTCACATTAAACTATGTTTGGTATCATTAATATTATAATTTTCAAAATTAAGAGAATTTTGATTTTAGTACATTTTAATTAAAATATAAGAGTTTCTATATACTGATTGTTTTATTTCGAAACTCAGACGGGGTCCGTAAATTTTTTAATTATTGGGGGGGGGCTGAAAAGTTTGGGAACCACTGACATAAATGTTCTTTTTTAAACTGTATGGAAACATATTTTTTATCTCCATATTTCGAAATATGGAAGCATTCATTCTGCGTTCTAACCACATTTTTAGAATTACAGTACTGCGTGGAGAACGGTAATTGGAAAGCTTATAGTCTTTTACGAAATCTGTTTCTAAGTCTATTTTTCAGTTGCGTAGGTACTAAGTAGGTCTATATCCTGCATTACGTTTACTTTCCTGCAAGAGATTTTACTTTTCATAGTTCTGTTGGATTTGTTGTTTCTATAAACCGTCTACAGCCCATATCACACTATGTCCTCCTTCAGTCTTCTCCATTCCTCTCTATCGATGTCCTCTTCCACAATCGTATTTGTAGAAGATTCTCGGTGTCATTGTTAACTTCATCTTCTCATCTCTTCCCTGACTTTCTCTCTGGTCTCTTACCATTATTTTTGTACTTAAGCACCTTATTTTGATCTTATTCTTTTCTATTCTGTCTACGTGGCCAACCCAATGTAAAAGTTGTAAATTTGTTACTGTGGTAGGAGTGGGGGTTCCTTATATGTTCCACACACACACACACACACACACACACACACACACACACACACACACACACACACACACACACACACACACACACACACACACACACACACACACACACACACACACACACACACACACACACACACACACACACACACACACACACACACACACACACACACACACACACACACACACACACACACACACACACACACACACACACACACACACACACACACACACACACACACACACACACACACACACACACACACACACACACACATGACGCCAACAATTGTTTTCATTGATTGAGTCCAGTGCCCTTCACAATATACTGGTTAAATCTAAATAGTCGGAGGGTTTTTGTGTGAAGATCTATGTTTTGCACCGACACCTTCCTATAGGTCTTTATTATCGTTTTATAGATACGAAACCTCGTTTTCCCTTTGGACATTAATTCGCAAGCAACAGCGAAGTAGACTCTCTTGGCCAAAATGATTCTTCTATTGACTTCTGTATGCTCCATGATATTACTGACGAGATCTATCCCAAGGTAGGTGAATACTTCTGCTTTCTCAATGTTATAATTTGACCTCATTACCCTCTTCGTTTTCATAGAGTTTCACTTTGTTTTGTTAGTGTTACTTGTTAATCCCACTCATCATGCATTCGTACGAGTCCTCCATTGCCGTTTTTTTTTTCATACAGTGACGTATCTAGAATTTGGCTGGGGGAGCCCGTGGTTGGGTCGGCCTTACAGAGAAGACAAACAAGTTATGGCTAATCAATATTTCTGTCTTTACAGTGGCTGAAAAACGGATGATAACATTCTCAAATCACCCCCATTAAAGTAAACGGTAATAACAATAAAAATAAGCGTTATTCATACATTGTTAAAAGATACTTATTGGCTGTTTTCCTTTATTTCATATTTCAAAGTAGGCGTATACTCTAATGCTGTGTAATAAACCTGTTTGCACAATTAAAGAAGAGGTACTATTATATTAGCGTACACAGTTAAAAAAAAATAATAATAAAACAGCCTAAAAATTAAGAGATTAACAAAATTCGTCAACTTTTTCGACCCTCTGGGGGGAGGTCCGGTCCCGTTCGTCAACCCCCCAAATATCCTGTTTACCTTCCGTGTTTCTTTAATTTCTTTTATGCTGCCGATTATTTCAACCCCCCTTCGTTCCTTTTTAGGTTTGTTTTAGGTTTACATTCCTGACTCAGGTGTTTAATAAATTGGTAAGCACCGTGGGTTTCTTTTTTGTAAGAATCAATTTCTGTGTACAGTATCTCTTCATTTTCGTACTAGCTTTTCTTCTGCTTTACTATTCTATCTGATTTATAATTTTCTATTTTATGTTTTATTCTTTTTCTCTGGCTTTTCTGGCCTAGTATCTTCTGAGCGCTTCATTTATCTAACCAAGCTTCATTTATCTGCATTTTTCATCAAACCATCTGCCATCGTCTTTTGGTTTTATTGTTCCCAAGACTTCTCTTCTGTTCAGGATGAGTGTAGGAAGATTTCCTCTATATAATCTCTTTGTAATCTTTGACTGATTCGTCTTTCAAGCTTTTCTTTTATCTCAGGTGTTTTCATCGTTTACAGGTCCCGTTTCTCCTGTTGGGCCCGTTGTCTCTACCCCGTTATCAGGTCTTACTTCTGTAGTGTATCTGCATTACCAGGTCTGATCAATTTACTCGTTCGTTGCCTTCTGTTTTTTAATTAATATGTGACTTATTTAATTTATAGTGTCTCTAACTGGTGAAATACAGATTCCTTTATGTATGTTTTTATGTGGTAAATGACCACATTCTTCCTAGCAACAAAGTCGGTTAGGAATTCCAGTTCCAATTTGATTCGCTATGTAGGCTATAACTCCCTGTTACCTCTTGTATTCCCCTTCTTTACCAATTTCGACATTTATATCGCCTGTAACTATCTGAATGCTGCATCGCAAACCCATTGTAGTAGCTGGTGGAAACTTCGTCTTGTTCGTTAGTTGGGCAGTGCACATTTACCATGGTTGTACTGAAGTAGTGCATTTTTGTTTAAGATTACAAATTCTTTCATTTACGGCTTGAAAATATGTTAGATCAGTTTCATACTAATATAAGCGATGTAGGCCACTCTAAGTTCTTTATTTTATCTACTGCATAGGAATGAATGTGTCTTTGTATTCCAAACGGTTTCTCCCAACCACCTTGTTTCTTGTGTAGCGGGCGGTGATTCCAATATCTTCTTAGTTTGTTAAGTTGGGCGTTTTGTGCCACAGCTTTGTTTTAGGTCCTTACATTCCCTGTTCATAACGAGAAGTCCACATTTAATTGTCATTTGTGGCCATCCATTTTTAAGGTTTGGTGATAGCGAGATGGATTACTAGCCATTGGAGGACGAGGTGGATTCAGAAAGGATTTATAAGTAGAGATGTAATGAGAAATTTAAAAGTTAAAACAGATTTAGAGATGCAATCTACGCTTAAATTTGTAGAAGGAAGACAACTGCGTGGTGGGGGTAGCTACAGCATATGGAGGAGACAATACAAGTAAAACAAATCTGTGAATAATTGAAAAAATAAAAGAAAGGGAAAGAAGGACTGGAGAAGCCTGCGATAAAACGGGTGCACATTCTTTAGGGGACGCCGTTTTAGGGCACCGTAGATTCGCTATCACCTTCCTACATCTTAGTTAGTGTTTGGTGACGTCCCATCTGTTTTCCGATTCTAGACGTTTCATAGAATTTGTCTCCCCGTTCTATCGGCATCCGTGGACACCCTAACCCACACCTTTCCGACGATAAGGAGTATCGATAGACGGAATGAAGGGTAAGGATGGATCGTTGGGTCGTTGCAGAGTATACTTCGCATGCTTACTCAGTTGAGGCTAGGGAGGCTCTGCCAATAACTACGGCATAGCACTGTAGCATGGAAACCTCCAGGCCCGTGCGGACTGTGCTACAATAAGGCGATGTCCTCCGAAGTGGTGTTTTTATTATGGTTTTAGCTAAAAGACCGTTAAGAGAGGAAGGTCTGAATCCTTTATGACTCAGGTTTGAGGCATGAGATAATACAAAAATATTCTGCAGAAAGCAAAAATTTGAAATTGTGCATCTAAACTTGAAAAAAGTAAATACCTATGATGATACTCTGCTGGTGTCTCTAACTCTAAGTGAGATAGAATTACAAGAGAATTTAAACGTGTGAAAGTAAGTGCTTGATAGGAATGTAATGACATTTAGTACTGAAATTAAAATACTGAAATTAAAGGAGTAATATTAGAGAAAGTAAGACTGCAATTCCTGGGGCCGACAATAGACGAAAAAAGAATGCAAAAAGAAAAAAGTGTAAAAACCATAAAAAAACCGGAATCCTTTACACGAGATGTGAAAATTAAAGTACATGTGACTATTTAAAATTTTATACTGTCATTTTATACTGAGAGTCTGGGTTTTGAGTGAAAATACAGAAAATCAGGGTACATAAAATTCAGGCTGTACCTGAAAGGAGTCATAGGGTATATAATGAGAGATATAAAGAGAAATTTAAAAGTTACAAGAGATTTAGGCAATCTACGCTTAAGTTTGTTTAAATTTGTAGAAGGAAGACGACTGGGTGGTGGGGATAGCTACAGCATATGGAAGAAACAAGACAAGTAAACCAAATTCGGGAATAATTGAAAAAATTGAAGAAAGGGAAAGAATGACTGGAGAAGCCTTGAACAGTATCAAGACAACTGGAACGAAAAAAGGTCACGTGGGTTTCGTGAGAACCAATGAGTAAAAGAATCGAAAAAAATTGTGCAAAGCTTAAATCTCAGAGCTTGTTAGGTCGTTTGTGTAAAGCGTCGTGACTCCAATAGTAAATATCGTATTATACAAGGCCACAGCGGATAATAAATAAATAACGGATAAATCACCACATGGTGGCTCGGGAGCTTTACACTCATAGTAACTTAGTAGACTGATGGTAAACATTGCTAATAAATTATTAATGAAAATGAATCCTACATAATTGTATGTCTCAGAGTTTGTGCTATATATAAAAGATTGATGCGAGGAGAAGGTTTGAGTCCTTTATGCTTCAGGTTGAGGCATGAGATAATAAAAACGTATTCTGAAGTACGAAGCAAAAAATTTAAAGTAATGCATCTAAACTTGAAAAGAGTTCATCTAAACCTATGAAGATAGTGTGATGGTGGCTCTAACTCCAAGTGAAAAGAATTACAAGAGAATTTAAACGTGTGAAATTAAGCGCTTGAAAGAAATCTAATGACAATTAGTAGGCCTACATGAAAACTAAAGCAATGGGTGTTCGAGAAGAAACGACACAGACGAAAACTGAAATTAAAGGAGTAATGTTAGAGAAAGTAGGACTTTACAATTCCTGGGGCCGACAGGAAAAAGAAGGCACAAGCGCGCGCGACATGTTTTGCGTACGTGTGCGTAAAACTTTAAATAAATGAAGCGAAATGAAAATTAAGGCAAACATTTAGAAAGACTAACATCGACCTTGTTTAGAACAGGATAAACAGTGAAAAACACGTGAATCTTGAGGTAGCAGTTTTTTTGCCGAACTTTTAACGTTTTGCCGGAACAGTTACAACAAAACTCACATGCCGATCGATTTTCTAAAAATTCCGCGTACATTTTAAACAAAATTCTGTTGAAATAATTTGTCTATTAAAAAAAACTGCAGTGCATTGCACGATTTCGCACGAACAACACACCGTGGGCGAAAAAAAGCTGTATCAGTCACAGTGATTCATAGCGCAAGACCTCCAAAGTCCAGATTAGGCAAACCCGTGTGTTCTTCGTATCTGACCCGAACAACTTCTCTCTTCCCCCCTCTCGCTCCCCCCCACACACGCGCGCGCGCACTCACACTTATGCATAAGCATTTCAAGAGGTTTTTGAATAGGAAACGTTTGATCTCTCTGCGCGTAAACATTACTTGTGTCTTTGGGATCAGCATAATGGTTGGTTGGTTGGTGCGGTCTCATGCTTTACGTATTTGTGACAGGGTTTGTCACCATGTCATTGCATCTTTATAGTCCACAGCGGTACATGAAAAGAGATATTACATACGGAATAAAAATTACGCTGGTGCGGAGGTTTCCTTTCATGACGACCCCCTTTATCTCTTTACTTTGGTATTGCACGTTCACCGTATTCTGTCTGAATTCGCGAGACTCTGTTAGAATATGATTAAGAACAGAAAACAGAAGTATGGTCATCGTCCAACGTAATATGCGATACTAGAGTCATCATATAGGCCTCAGGTGTTACACGACACTACTTTGCAGAGTAGATGGTTGGAAGCATCACGGTGATCGTTTACAACGTGGTGTGACCGTTTGTATCTCGTGGACATAGAGCTGTGCCAGCGACGGGCAAGGCCGTCTCGTACTTCAATTGAGCCCCACCCCGGGGACGACGATGTATGGCTGGGGGGGTTTCTAGGTGTGACCTAGATACCATAGCGGTGATCAAATGGTTCTATGTGCAGAGGAAAGTAAACAAATTATTAAAATAGTAAAAGACAAAAAGTTGGGCTATATCGGACGCAAAAGTCGGAATACTACAGCTATGCACTGAACGTACATTAAAAGAGTAAAAGGTAAAACCGGACATGGCATATCTCCTGGTTGAAGAAGAATGAACAATGGTTAAAGCAAACATCGGTTAACTCATTTCGACAGCTGCTGACAGGGTGAAGTGAGAACTCATGATCGCCAGTGTTCTCAGACAATAAGGCGCGAAGAAGAAGAAGAAGAAGAAGAAAAAGAAGAAGATTAGGAATAGTAAATTAAACATACATGCGTTATCGCCCTTTCTGCCTTTCTATATTTCAATAATTTCTTTTAATTCTGGAACTTCATGTCTTTGACCTTTTGTTTGATCTGTGTTTTGTTGCAAAAGCTTTATTTGTTACAAAATACAGATTTTCTCCATCACTATAGTTTAATTTCTTTCAAGTCCGGCCTTTTCGAAAGTTCTTGTAAGCACTGAATGCAACGTAAAACGTTTTCGAGAAGACGAGGTGCGAACCCGAAGTTGCAACCCCGAACTTGGAGGACCGGTAATTTTTCCTACCGGTATTCTTCCCCTTACTTTTGACTTTCAGCAGTCAAGAGATCAGTCATCCTGTACCTCGCGTCGTTTTGTCGGTTTGGCATGTACTGTTTCAAGGTTCACAAAAACCAACTTAGATAAGTTATTCGCCTCCTCGTAAGTCGTTCACTTTCTCTGGGGAACGAGGTCCTTACCACACGACACTGGGCATTAGGAAACCATCATGTAATATCCAAATCGTACCCTGGACTTGGGATTGAGGAAGGGAAGACATGTATTTCATAAATAAGCACTGAACATTGAACTTCCAACTGAAATAAATTGTATTGTTAGTAATTTGACGTCATTAAATTGAGCATCAGGAATTTTCTAGAACAAGGTAAAAGAATATATACAACATAGTTTCCACTTAACAGTAAAAATCAACAGAAATCAATTATTCAGTTTTTGAACTGAAAACCTGTTGTAATCATAACTAAAACACTATAAGTTGGACTGTTTCTTCGAACAAGCTTTACACATCATCATCAGCCGTTGTTCTACAACCCTTGGTGGGTCTTGGCCTGCTCCAAGAGTTGAATCCATTCTTCCCTATTGCGTACCTTGGCTTTCCAGTTTCTGTTCGGTTTTTGTTCATGTTCAGCCTTTTGAGGTCCTCCTCTATCTGATCTTTTAGTCTACTTCGGGGTGTTCAACCCATCTTAGCCTGTATACTTTGATTATCCTGACAATATCCTGGTCTTTGTGAGATGGTATAGCTCATAATTATAGCGCCTGCGCCACATTCCATTTCCTTGTACTCCTCTAAATATTGTTCTTAGAATCCGTCTTTCAAGGCAACCTAGAAGTCTCTCGCTATTGTTTCTCATCGTCCAGGTTTCTGAAGAATATATTAGCACTGGCTTGATAAGTGTTTTGTAAATTTTGCTTTCGTGCTTCTTCAGATGAAGCTAGGTGCCAGGTGCTTTTTTAATCCATAATATGTTTTATTTGCGTCATATATTATTCTTATTTCAGTGTTGGTATCGTTAGTGTTGTTTACCTGGGAGCCAAGATATAGGCTATGTTTACTGCCTCTATATGTTTTATGCCTATTTTAATGTTTTGAAGGGTTGGGTTGTGGTAGTTTTTTGGTAGCATAATCAAGCTTTAGACAATCGTGAATAATATTAATAAGTGCAGTTATCCTTTACAGTCAAATCACTGAGTGAGAATAGAAAGTGAAAAATGATGAAATTTTCAAGAATATAAAAATAAAAAAACGGGTGGAAACATTATCAGAAGGAATATTAGGCACTTAAATATGTACAGTGGCTTTATGACTACACTACGAAAGGGTAAGGGTTGATGGAAGAAAGGCTGAGGGGAGGCCCCAGAGCCGCCTTAAGCAGGTATGCACTGCACACGGGCGGCACAATCAGCGTGCATAAATTATATGTTATACCCACCCAATCTCAACTTTTTAATGTATGTCAAAGTCCCCAATTGCATCCATATTACGTATTTATCGTATAATACAAAAACTTGTATGAACTTCATCAAACGTCTCAAAAAATGCCCGAAGCCTCAGAAGATTCAGTGGATTCGAAAAATAACTAAAAAGTAGAGTTTTGTTTTACAATGTCCAGGATCATATCTTGACCTCTTCGAATAGTAGTTTCCATAAGTTAAAAAATGTAATAGCGTATTAGGATTTTTCAGTAATTTGTTTACTTACCCGACAGACGTAAAACGATTCTCGAGACGAGCCAAGTATCGACGGGACTGATTTGTTTAATGAACCGAATGCTGTGAAACTGAATTTTTCCAAAATCCACTGAATTAGAAGTAGAGCGTTTTTCATTGTCTTTTTCAATGTAAATTGTTCTCAACATTCCCAAATAGCGTTAAGCAGTAGCGTTACTTACGCCATATTAACGGTATCAGCTGCAACTGGCGAAATATTATTCGCAAAGTTAAAAACAATAAAACGTTATTTAAGATCGATAAAAAGGAACAAGAAACACTTAGAAGATTTGGAAGAAAGATCATAAGACGTGTTTATGGCCCGGTTAAAGAAGGTGACGAACGGAGAAGAAGAAATAACCAGGAGACACATGAGCTATTGAATCACGAAGACATTGTAACATTCATAAAGGCTCAGCAACTACAATGGCTAGGTCACCTAGAGCGGATGGATGATCAGCGTATGCCAAAGAAAGTTCTGAGAGCGCAGATCCATAAAAGCAGAAAGAGGGGCCGACCTAGGATAAGATGGTTGAATGATGTGCTAGGAGATCTCAGAAGAATGTGTGTGAGGGGTTACATTGAGATGGCAATGGACAGGAGACTTTGGAGAAGATTGGTGCTGAAAGCCTCACCTTGGGCTGTAGAAGAAGAAGGAGAAGAAGAAGAAGAAGAAGAAGAATAAGAAGAAGAAGAAGATGATGATGATGATGATTGAAGACCGACCGTGGCTCAGAAACATTGAGATAGGAGAAAGATAGGGGGTGTCAAATTCAAGATTTCACTCAGACGCACAAACGATAAGCGGCTATCTTGGAAAAGGCCAAGAAAGAGTTTTTTGGAGCAATGGCTACAGAAGTAGTAGGTCTAAAAGAATTCAGGAATTTTAACGAGATTCGATCAATAAGTCGAACTGACGACTTCACCTGTAGATATGTGACTAGGGTTTAAGGAATTTCTAGCTTTCCTGACAGATTGTTTCTGAATGCTAATTCAATATCCTGCACGTGGCACTATTCGTGGAAATAATTTTTGAAACAGTTTTTCAAAGCGACGTGCTCATTTCCTCAATATTTCTCTTTTGCTAATTTTCAAAGTCGAGAACCTCTAAATTGTAGACACATTTCTCCTTCATTAACAGCTGAATCTCATTCTCTCTACCACACAAGCGAGCGCATTTGTGCTGTTTCTTGACGTTTCCACGAAGGGTTAGAAGACTGTACTCAACTTAGAAGAAAAGCTGTGTCCATCGATGTATACTATATGGATCGCGTGCTGTATTCACTGAATTCGGTCCGACCGCTGCACCAGTGGGGGGTAAGAACACTGCGTATTCTATATACTGTACCTGTACAAAGTCTGACTTTTCTGCTTTGTCATAGCCTTTGTTGCTTTAGCGGAACATATTTTGCGTTTTGGTATAGCTGTGTCATTTTAACAATTAATGACTCCAAAGTGGGAGGTTTTTTAATAAGTTTTTTCCAAAATAAACACATTTGTTTCACTGTAAGATTTCAGTATTCTGACACGTTATTTCAGTTTGTCGCTAAGTTCTGTTGCGTTCATGAACAGTTCTGTTGCGTTCTTATTTATGAACATTTAATGTTGAAGCCAGACGAATAAAGATAAGAATAAGGGAAACAAAGAATAAAAGACGTGAGCCGTAAACTTTAAAATGTTTATTGCATAAAAGAAGCTGGCGTATACGCTCGCCATGGTCGTTAAAGTGTTCAATAAGCAATTACAATTTACATTACAATTTTTTATTTAATTTAATTAGCTACATATTAATTGTATAAAAATTGTTTACATTAAACTTTACTAAATAATACATATTTATTTAACTTTTGGCGGACACCAAGCTTAGAGAAAGTAGCTGCAGCGGTTCTTAGTAGCATATCATAGCACAAGATTTTATAAAATAATGTCCCTATTAATTTGATAAATTTCACTTCATAGCTGTCTTCAGAAAAATCATTGTTTGAAATATGTTTTCTAAACACTCAGGAAAGTTTTTGCAAGCTAATATAATAATTTTTTTGGTGTTAAGTTTACTTTCAGATACAATCAATAAATTATACATATATTTTACAATCTTTAAAACGTCTGATGTCGCCCTAATTCATTTTCCGCTTGACACAAAGTCAGTAAAATGCATAGATCGTAAAATGAGTGTAATCGCTCAATTTATTGTCATCTGTTATCAGTATAAATGAATGCACTCTTCACACCTTAACTTCGAAATAATTTGTTTACAAAAAAGCCACACAGATAATAGAGAATGTTATCCTTATAGCATGACGTAACGTCTTTAACCATATTTATAATTCCATTCAATGTTTTAATTTCTTCAATATCCGTTTCATTGAAATCTTTCTCTATTTCTGAAAAACTCATTATTGAAGTTTGGTTAATGAAATCAAAATCTATAGAATTACTTTTGTTAGATACCTGGGCACCGTTCCAGAACATAAGTTTTCTCAAGGCTACAACAATATATATTTATGCCAATTTTATGCATAAACTAATTACTCATCAGTTATTTATCTTGGAGACAATGATTGATTAATTTTATTACTTTTATCTACTAGGATTGATTTTTCACTGCCCTTCGTTGGGAAGCCATATACAACGTTATATTTTTATGCAAATTTTATGCATAAATTAATTGAATTTTTTAATTATATAAATCACAATCAAATTTATTAAATATGTAATTAGTAATGTTATCACTCAAAAGTAATTAATTCTGGCTTTTACTACCAAATAGAACTTCAAGACCTAGAATATTTATGAATCTGGTACTTGTTCAATCATGTTAGATTAAATTTATTAATTGTTGATTCTATCATTTAAGAAGTTAACTTGTGAGTCAGGTCTTATAAATTAATCCAACACTATCGAATCCATTCTACAGTATATTTATTATAATATAGCATTTTATAGGTATTCATATCATAAAAGAAATCATAGATTAAGAATATCAACAATTATTTCCAATAGGCAATTAAATTCTACGACACATTTCTAGTAATTGAAAGTAACAATCAAATGTATGCACTTATTCGTGCGTAGTGACGTTAGTAACTATCAACATAGTGTGCTTGCGAATGGCACTAAGTGATTTTACTTCAAAACACATTTAAACATTTACACTCATAAAATACTCAAATACTTGCAATAAAACATATTAGACATATACATATTTGAATAATCATATACCTGCAACAGACATATTAAAACACAAACATAATTGAAATAATCATATGCTTACACTAATAAAACAATACATGTGTAATTATCCTATGACATTATTAATTCCTAACTATGGATTTGTATTTTATTGACTCTTTATATTATATATATCTCAGGCAGTTGGTTCTAAATGACAGGTCAGTGGTATTATGGTAAACTAGTAATCATATAAGTGATTAATTTTGTACGTTACTCATGGCGTAGTAGTGTCTCGCTCCCATCGTATGTCCCTCAGGGTCCATTTGCTGACGGTTGATGTTAATCCATGGAACACTTGCAACTCGCACTTTTAATATTATGCGTACATCGTTCCGGAACACTAGTCCGCACTTCGCGACATCCGTTATGAGTTTTATGAAATCGTCACAGTCGCGGTACTTGCACTAGGATTCATCGACTACTCGTATCGCGTCAGTCTATTTATGCGATTGTTAGTTCGATACGGTCACGCACTTCTTTCAAGTCCATTTGGCGTATATAAACATTTAGCACTTGACTTTATTTTACGAAATAACGTATTTTCACTAATTTAGTATGTGATAAACCGGTTCATTTCGTTGATGAAAAAGTTCAAGTATATTACTACTGTATATTATTACTTTTACAGTATTAATCGTATGAGCGTAATGCTTTGAGTTTTATAAAGTCCGTTATTCGCACATCGTCGCGAACACTACCACATCGGTTTGACGGTTTAAGTCTTATTTCCGAACTTCCATTGGTTCCGAACACCACTTCTAATATTTCTCCGAACAATGTCTTTTTATATTACTGAGATAATTTTAATAATACTGAGAGGAAAATCTAATAAGACTGAGCTACTGAGATACTGAGTTACTGAGTGAAAATTTTTATAAGACTGAGAGAAAAATCTAATAAGACTGCTGAGAATGAGGCTAAGCCAAAAATTTAATAATACTGAGAGTGCCTCTTCTCGTGCATTCCGTTTTTATTTCCTTCGTTTTTCCTACTCTCGTTACTCCCACGATCGCTTCATTTTCCCACCAAAATATCTCTGATAGGACGTTATTAGGACCTCCCTATGTCCTCTTGTCTAAAGTCAGTGATTCTGGAGAATTCTCCACCCAGCGCCGTTTGGAGAGGGATGTTCTTTCTTGGGATTTGTTCTCTGGTCGTCGGCTTCTGTCAACACCATCCCTTTCAGTTACTTCCTTCTGAATTCTCTCTTCTAATTGGCTGGTTGGCTTCTCTATTTGGGTCTTACGTAGTCCACGTGGACACGACGAGTTGCTGTCATCAGGACGTTGCCACTTTCTTGGAATCTGCACCAAGGCCTAGCTTCTAAAGTCACATCTGCCCCTTTGGTGTAGCTTGTCGAATTATCGTATTGTTAAGACACTATCGACTTCCTCTAACGAACTTACGGGTGGCAAACATATGTGTTCATTGCAGGGCGCCACTTCGTCCCGTGCTACATTGTCTGTGGTCCAGCTGTTGTTTTTCTGTAAGTCACACACATGCTTTGAACAATGCTCTTAGTGATGGCTATCTAATTTTCTCGCTACTGGACGGATGCAAGGGTATCGTTCCTTTGTTATATTTGTAGAGTCAAGCGCTCCCACGCATGGTCCAGTTCGTTGCAACATGTGTTGTAGCGCGTATTGTCCCTTAACGGCTTTCATGTCGTTTAAGTGGAAAGGAAAGGTTTGTTCCTTTCGTCGCTCACGCTTGAACAAAGCTAACACGTGTCACGTTTGATGGGCTCTAATTGCTGGTGTAACTCCCTTGAAATATCCAAAATTGAAAAAAAAATCTCGAAGTAATAAGTACGTTATAAGGCCCACTGAAACTGTTTAGCATTAGGATTGTTATAATGTCGTCCACTATATCTAACACAAGAAAACAAGAGTTCCAAGTGGTCTTGAGAAAACTTGTAAGTCAAAATATATTTATAGTGCAACTCATCCAATAAAATATGCGTCTTTATAAGCACAAATTTTCAGTAGAACTGTCCCAAATATAATAATTGTAAGGTGTCAAAATAAGTGCATTACTGACTGAATGACTCGTTTAGTAGGCTACACGTGTTAATTTAGCGCTAAACGCTTTATTGCTCCCCATTGTGTGGGAGGTTGTACGTGCTTCCGAAAGTTTTATGCCTTTCACTTTGCCTATCAGCACGTGATCCATATGGTATAGTTCGGGGTGCACTCAGCATCATCCTCAACATGACTTAATGGTTTGATTGTTTAACACAGCCATCGATGAATTGTAAAGGAATTTTGATTAGACGTGGCGGCTCTG
The DNA here is from genome assembly GCA_034769895.1 of Magicicada septendecula. Classification (NCBI taxonomy): domain Eukaryota; kingdom Metazoa; phylum Arthropoda; class Insecta; order Hemiptera; family Cicadidae; genus Magicicada; species Magicicada septendecula. The sequence goes on from CM068376.1 coordinate 268,468,240, forward strand.
ATGCGCTTGCGGTGTTAAGGATTTGACGACTGCGCATCTATTTTTGTCAGCCGCCATATCCGAGCAAAATTCATGTTGTGGTATATCAACGGCTTAAAACTTTTATTTCTCAATTTAGCAACTTACAGTTGCTAAGCAAATGGATTTTTTGTCTTGCAATGATCATTAAGAAACTAAAAACTCAACAATAATGGTCCCAATACAGAGAAGACAGTCAGGCTTTCAGCCAGTCATTATTAGCCTACATTTCAGTGTTACTCTAGACACTCATTTTCACAAGCTGAGCTAACTTGGGTGCTAGTAAAAGCACCATTCTGTAACGGTGCCAGGATTTCAATCTGGCACCTCTAGATGAGTAACAAAGGAGCTGTTCAAGTATTGGTTAAGCATATTAACCATATTAACATATTAGCATATTATTATATTATAATATTAGCATGTTAACATATTAAGCATATGTTAAACATATTTTTAGCCATTTTTGGTCCTCCTCCTCCTATTGTAGGCAAACATAAGCAGACGCCAGATCCCTCTCCTTTCTGCTTGCGTAAGATTTCACAATTTTGTGTCCATATTTTGTATCTCAAATTTTTTTTTTAATCTTTACATTCATTGTACATTTTGGAGTATAAGTGTCTTCTTCTTCTTCTTCTTCTCCTTCTTCATTCCAGGATTAGGCGACATCAACTGTTCCGGTCTCTGCTTTCAAGCCATCTTGTGTAAATGTACGGCTACTACATAATTAACAGTAAATATCAATAAGTTAAGAATTCAAAATTATACAAATGTTTTAACAGTTCTGATAGTAAAACGTTTAACTTAATAATCGTAAGTTGTCTTAAACAAATGTAAACAGTACACTAGAAATACGTGACATTCAGTCCTGGATTTAAATGCAGCAAGTTACGTAAGAAATACTAAGGAAAGTACTGAGACTATCATTACGTCGGCCAAGAACCTCTAATCTATACTTCAGATTGCCACTGGGTTGGTTTAAACCGTCATCTACGTCTTTTCCATCTTCATCGCCGGTTTGTGCTTCATCGTGTCACGCCAAGCAGTACGAACCGGATGTAGTCGTGATACTTCCTGTCATTACTGTTAACATGAAACTGTAAATCATCATCATCATCACTTCATGGATAGGATTTCTCCTGTTCCGGCTTCATGACTCCCGTCGTCTTGTGACTGGCCTGCCTACAGATCTTCTTCCAACCGGCTCGTACTCATAAGTCAACTTCGGAAAGCGGGTATTGTCCATTCTTTCTAGATGTTGTCTCCAGCAGTTTATATAATATTCTGATTGAGTTCGTTTAGGGAAACTATATTAAGTTCTCGTTTAATACACTCGTTTCTTATATGATCGAGTCGCGTGTATCCCTTTACCATCTCAAATAGCTCAATTCTGCAGCCTGTAATTGGCACCAGTCCTTCTCCCTTATAGTCCAGGTCTCGCATCCATACAGCAGTGCTGGTACTATTGGTGTCTTATAGAATTTGATACACGCCTCTTATCTAGACTTCCTTTTCAACGTCCTTCTCAGTATTCCACATATAGTTTGGAACCTACCTAGTTTATTGCTAAGATCATCACTACCTATATAAGAAAGACTACAACCAAGGTAATTGAATGTAGAGACCTGTTATACGAGCTGGTCCTTTAACATAATTTTTTAATCGAATTTTTCATAAAAAGCCTTTCCCTTTGTTTTTCCAGTTGAAATGATTAAATTATATTCCTTACTTATAAACTTTTCTTCAGCGCATTCTCATCAGCCTGGATTACAGCCATATTGCCTCCAAAGACCAGCATATTTAGTGCAGTACAACGAAACGAAACTGTAAATTTAGTGTAATTTACTGTGAAACTGTAATTTAGTGTAGTGAAATGAAACTGCAAATTTGTTGATAAATTCAGTCTCGTGATAACAGTCTAGGCAAGGTCTGACTGTCGCTGAACGGTCCTTAATACATCAACGTGTTTTGTTTTAAAATGCCGTTTCCTAAGTGTTGCCGAGTTGTAAAACTTGAAGTCCGTATTTAGGTTTATAAATGTCCGTGTTTAAGCACGGTTGTGTTTGATGAAGTAGGTTAACAAAAGAAAGTTCGTAAAACGAAACACATTCTAATGAACTGTGTCCTACGAACACGCCGGACTGCAGACGTGGAGTTACGACAGTCATTAACTGGGAGTATTGTTCCTCGTTGGAAGGTGAAGGTCACACGCTCCACCGGGGTATTCACCTCCACCAAGGCATTCTACGTACACTTCCAACTTGCACGCGAAATCTTTTAACAAAACAAGGGGTTGAATTTTTCCGTAAAAATTTGTATTCACTGATTTTACAGCTTTTTGTCTTCGTTGTCTGAGAAGTCGATAAATTTTTCTGCGTTACATTAAATAAAGAAAAGGTTTAAAAATTAAAATAATTTTTTTTTTTACAATATTAATACAGTCTTTTCCTTACGTTCAATTTTTTGTTCTTTTAATGAAAGCATGCAAGTATAAGTCTACAAAAAAAGAGAGCCTTCTTACGAAGAAAAAAGTAGGCCTATCACTTAAATACTAATATTATACATTAGAAGAAAGTCAGGGATGCAGTAAATAAATAAAAGTAGTGACTCAGTAGTGGTGTATTTCACATCTCACACGTAAGCACACGCTTATGAAATAATTGTGCAAACACTTCATTCTCTCTGAATAAAATATGTTTCGATGTATTCCTAATATTGTACTTTCACATACGGTATTAAAAAGTAAAATATATATACTGTACCACACAGTGGTGTAACTAACAGCTGTTCCTGGGGGGGGGGGGTGGATGAGACTAGCTCGAAGTTTGGACTTCAGGACAAGTTCAACATTCTTCCCATATAATTATTTTTATAGTTATTTATAAGCCTTACTTTAACACACGCAACTGGTTTAGAAACAGACCAACGTTAACTCGAATTTCACTGAAATTTTTAATACCCCTGATCCCCCTCCCGTAGTTACGCCATTCGTACCACATATACGTAAAGCAAGACTATTTGGGCACATATTTTACGCGCGCGCGCGCTCACACACGCACACACACACATCAGACACACGAGTATAAAGTATGACCTTTAAACAAACTGATTCTCTTTTTTCTCTGATTTATCAACCCTCTGTCTTTTAATTTGTACTCTGAAAGTACACTCTCTGAAAAACTGATCCATACAATTTGACCATTAGTCGTCTTATAATATTTAAAAGGTTTAGGTGAAATATACGCGCGAACCGGCAAAAATGCGTGTATTTTTTACTAAATAAAAATCAGAAACTGTTCCACAAGTTCGTGGGTTTTTTATTATTTATTTAATAGTAAGCGTGCGTTCCATTTAGTTTTTCAATACCGTCCTTTAGCTGTTTTGAAAATTTTAAAAACAGATCCAAACCGGTTAAATTTAATCGCGTAGTTAATAAAAAAAAAAAACCTACGGAGTACAGAAAAGTATTGGTATCAACTGTTACTTGCCACTGGTGGGGTGCGCGTATCACGTTTGGTGCGTGTGAGAGTGACACGCTAGCTTGCGGTGAGCAATGACCCGGCAACCGAAACACAAGTACCCACTGACCCGCCAACCGAAAGCAGTCACAGTGACCCACTAGTCGGCGATCACAGTGAAAGTGATCCCCGTACTTCGTGTCGTCCAAACATCTTCTGACTGATGTAGGTATAAAACTGGCAGTTGTTATCATTTACCAGGAAAATCTTGTAATAATTGGGTGGCGAGTGCTTACAGAAACTAAAGGGTAACGTACATCATTTCGGGGTGCGACCTTCTCTGGTTTCGTAGGACTGCTGAAGATTGTAATAATGTTTAATACCGTACCATGTACAGAAAGCTTTGGAGGTGTGCTATAGTACTCACCATCACTCTCTCTCTCTCTCTCTCTCTCTCTCTCTCTCTCTCTCGCTCTCTCTCCCCCCTCTCTCCCTCACATCCCTCACACACACATGAAAATGTAAACATGCGTTTCTTCTTATTACAAATAAATTTTTAATTAGGATTGATATTTTCCAATTATTTGTACTTTAACTGCATACATTCTTTACCAAAGTGTAACGTTGGATTGAAAAGTCGTCATCCATTCTTCCGGTATTTTCAAAATTAGAAAACTGCTGCACGGATATTTCAGTTTGATTAAACCACCTCAAAACAGACTTTCAGAGCTAAAAGTTCCCGTTACATCATTTTGCTTACCGTTTTACTTCAGAAATCACTGTATTATTCTGTGAGCAACAGACAGCACAGCACGTCCCTTGTTAACGGTGCAATTTCGATGATGGCCGAAATGTCCAGAGGATTATGGTAACCGTGTTGGATTATTGCAGCCATCGGATAGAAGTTTTTTTTTTTAAATTACACTATCCGGTTTGAACGATTTAGAATGTTTAGAATAGCTATTATTTTAGGAAACTATTGACGTATCGAATGTACACTAGAATATACCGAACATAATACTTTAAATACTGATTTGCTAAACGTGGCACAAATGAACTAGTTCCTTGCTGACCTAACTGAGGGTTTAAGGTAGATTTTCTGCTCGTTGAGGGATTAACAACAACAACATTAAAAGCAGCAGAAACAATAATAATATTAATAATAATTGTGATAATATTAATGATGATAATAACAATGATGATGACTACGATGATGATGATGATAAGAAGAGTTTTTTTCATTTAGTGATGGCCTTCACAGGTGAGAACCTTATAGCTATCCCAACCTCCTTGAAGGTTTTTATCTAACATAAAGCAGAATGACTGAAGATGAGATGTGATGTGAAGAGAGTGGATAAAACAGTATGAATATCTTGGTGTATGCAGTCTACCTAACTGGGACTATTACAGGGGAAACGTCAATATACTACAGAAGAAAGAGAAATATACTACACATATATAAAACAAACAAGTAACATGAATTTATACACAACACACATTTCTTAAATGCTTAGATGTCCTCGTCAAACGCTCACTCTGGTATCTTCATAACATTCTTCCTAAAGGCATTAATATTCTGATTGAAACAGTCAATGCCTTTACTGTCACAAACGCTATTCATCATTTTGATGGATCTCGCCAATGGAGCCAACACACTCTGCCGCAGGCATCTGAACAAGACATGCCTTCTGTGTCTTACGTAAGGAACCATTTAACATCTACCTCAATAAGACCGTGAATACTCTTATACATAAATAACACGTCTTGTCGTGCTCTTCTGTCTTTAGGGATCATTATTCCACAATGTTTACACATGGCCGCATATGACGAAAAATGCTGACTGATGCCACGATATTGTAGATAAGAAAAAACTCGTTTTTGGACTGCCTCAATGTTCCGATCGGTGTCGTCCCTTATATATACCCAAATCACAGAACATTACTCCAGAATCGGTCGAACAGTGATTTGGTATAGCCGCGGGATTGTATCAGCTGACTGGAAATGACGACTCACCCCACAGAAGCAGTCCTAACTTCATCCTTGCTTTAGAAGTTATATCTACACGATCAGTGGCGTAAGCAGGGGGCTAAAGCTCCCCCCAACCGGAAAAATGTAATGTGCACTTCCTTAATTTACTTAGTCTCTCGTTTAAAATTACAAAATTCCATATTTCGGGCGATTTGGACGGGGATATAAATACTAACAAAATAAGTAGTTTGTAATAACAATTTTACTTCAGTTATAATTTTTAGTTCACTAAGCGGTGTATTACGCTGAGTGTAACGTTCAGTAAGCTACCTGTTTTCTCTCTCTCTTTCTCTCTCTCTCTCATTCTCTCTCTCTCTCTCTCTCACTCTCTCTCTCTCTCTCTCTCTCTCTCTCTCTCTCTCTCACTCTCTCTCTCTCTCTCTCGCTCTCATTTGACGGCGCCACACCGGCCCGGCCACTACTATTAGTGAACCCTAAGAATTTTTACTTAAGTATTAAATAATATTTTTATTAAACTTAATTACGTACATAAACCTTTTTCATAAAAATATTATTTAATACTTAAGTTAAATTCAGGACTTTTTTGCAGATATCAGTCGATAAATAAAACGATAATTTTAATAATGTTCCTAATTTCATAACTTGAATAATGTAATAATGTCTTGAATGGTGTAATAATGAAGAAAAATTTAATTTAAAAACACTACATTTATACGAAATATTTGGATAATTTTTTTTTTAATTTTTGGATACGGTAAGTCCCCCAATCACGAATAATACATTTTTAATAAAGAAAATGTGAAACCTACTGAAAATAATACGCCTACTAATAAATTGTAACCACTAACTGGCATATGTACTCTATCTTATACTATAAGTTGTAGAAGAATGCTATATACTGTAAATATATGGACGGCTAAGGTTCAGCCCTCCCCAAGATTGATTTCTGCGTACGCCACTGTACACGATTAGTGAAAAGTACCAATTTGGTGTCGAAATTTACACCCAAATCACAAACCAAATTTACACGGTGTACAGGTTTATCACTACCAGGAGTATGGAAGTATATTTCATTAACATTGTCTTCCTGGAAAAAAAATCATTACAACTGTCTTGTCCAGGTTCAGCGGCATGCGATTTGCAACTGAGCATTTATAGAATTTTTCAGTATCATTTTTAAGGTCAACAAAGTCCTCATAATTGTTCACCTTCGCATACAGCCTGAAATCATTAGCAAACATAATAATAATAACGACACGATGACGACGACGAAGACGATGTGTCGCAAAGCCAAGTTGTAAAGCTTATAACTTGGCAACTCCTTTTTGCCAAGTTTTGGATTGAAAATAATGGACTGTTTAGGAGAACAATAATGGTTTAGGAAAGTCAGAATAGGTTCCTAACCTTGAGCCGCACAGTATATACAGAAGATAATGTGTGGCCAGCACTACGCCTCAGTGCACTATTGTTACCAACGATGTTATCTTAGGTACCATATTTCCACAACTGAGAGGACCTGCGTCCACTTCATTTCCAGGCCGCTGCCAGAGAATCGAATTCGGGACCTCCAGACTAACAGCAAGTGCCATACACGTTAATCTATTAATCCTCCTGTAGGTCCTAAGTAAATTATTGTAAAAATTTAATTTTATAACACATTTTTTATTCAGTAATATACTGCATGCTCTATTTGCAAGTTGGACCACATCTTTCGGTATTTCTTGCAACGTAGCTCCGTTTCTGCCAGTCTCTCCTCTCTTTTACTTCCTGGACTAATTCGTGGTTCTCCATCAATTTCTTCGCTCTGCCTTCCTATGAAAGTTCATTTTCTTCCTGTTGGCCGTCAGTTCCGTATTTTGTGGGACCACCTATCCTTCGGCAATCCTGTCTGACCAGTTTCTATTGTCATTACCTTCAGCCCGTCCGAGTTTTTCTTTGTGACCTCCCACCCTGCTGGCTACTTAGCCCCTTACAGTTCTTTGTTTTATTTGAACTTCAGATTGTATTTTTATTCGATATTGGTATTAATTAAAAGTGCCAATTCTGCTACATGCTGTTACAAATTCAATTGTGTCATTGCAATGGGAAAGTTGCTGTGTAATAATGTTATCTTCTTCACAGATACGTTTGGATATACGGATATACGCTCGTATTATATTCACATGTGTATGACGTCGCGTAGTTCTACGTTCAATTTGTATATCTGCATTAAGGGGTAGTTTGTAGCAAACATGGTGAAAAAATTATTTTCAAAACTGTTTTTAAATTTTGCTTCTTTGTTATTACCTCAGGCCCGGATTTAGGTGTCCTGCCGCCCCTAAGCACTATTGTTACCCCCCCCCCCAACAAGTAACTTCTATTATTCAATTCTCCTTGACTGCTGAAAAAAAGGTGCTGAAAATAGTCATTTCAACTATCTCTATTTCAAATATCTCATTTGATCTTAAATCTAAAAGGAAAATGTGATGGAATTGTGAAAAAGACTACATTTTTTTAACTTTTATTAATATTTATTTACTCGTACACTTTAGTAACACATAGATTAGTTTTATAACAAGTAATATACGTAGGGCTACTTTCTTTTTATAGGTTTATTTATAGACCTATATGGTTTGGTTTTATCATCAAACACAGTAAAATCTATGAAAGTAATGTAAATTGGATAAAGAGAACAAATAATTTAAGAGTGATTGAATAAGATCCCAAATTACACAAATGGCTTGATTTTACATTGGGTTTCGTCTTGCTTTGATCAGTGAAAATTCTTCAATAAGGCCACCAAAGTTCATTTGTTCACTGTTTAAAAGTTCTGCCTCAACATGCAGGATTGAGCGTGAGTTAGAGTTTTTCCTCATTCATTGTGGATCTAACATATGATTTAATTTATTCTATTTAAAACAGAAAACGTACGTTCTGCCGAACAGTTAGAGATAGCTGTTCACAAATACATACGAAGAGCTATTGCAGTGATATAATTAAAGGTTGTTTCAAAACCATTTTCTTCGATTTGGCAATAATGGAAGTGCCCAATACAAATACTGTAATTAAAAAACCGAAAATATGAAATTTTAACAAATAATTTTTCACCTCGTGCCGGCCCCCTGAGCCTGCCGCCCCTAGGCACGTGCCTAATGTGCCTAGTGGGAAATCCGGGCCTAGTTATTACAAACTGTCACATAAAAGACAGCGATACATTTGTTTACAGCTTTAATAGGAGTGGTTAAAAAATAAAATCAAATTCTAAATACAAGCAAAATTTAGACTTTTTGCTCAGAAAATAGCAACATTAAAAAATTGTTTTCTTTCACAATAGAAAACTACAACAGTCGTGAATCATAAACGAACATAAGATGGGGAAGGAAGGTGCAATATATCGAAGAGTAGGATAATTTTAATACAAAATGTAATTATATTAGCATGCGTTTGTGATAAACAGTTGCATTGCATTAAAAAAATCATAAAACATTTTAACTAGCTACAGAGTTTTACGTAATAACTTGATATATAATCCTTTTGCAAAATTATAAAAGATAAAATTGTTCAAGTGACGGGGGGGGGGGAGACTATACCGTGGCTGCACTGAAGTACTTCTATGCAGGTTTTAAAATAAATACTTACGTTTTGGAAATTAAATTCTTTAATACGTCTTGAAATAAAAATTTGTATAAAAACTGTGCAACTAAAAATTACATTTGGCTACACTTGAAAAACTCATATTGTTATATTTTTAAGACGTATATTATATATTTTATCTTGAAAGTAATTTTCAGTATGATAAAACGAAGTTTTCAGGGATACCCTCGCTTTCCCTTCATCTTCCTCTCCCTCAGATTTCTTATGTTTTCTGTCGGGCACCTTGTTTTTTTTCGCCCCGAGGAATATAGTAGACTATATATAACTGATTTGTTCTTACCAAGAAGTTGGTGAATAAAGACAATAAAAATTCTGTTTGTAACGTGTAAAAAACGTTTTTTTCAGAGTAGACTCCACCGTAAACGAAATACGAGAATTTTTATTTGTTTCAGAATATTGTGTTGCGACGGAACGCAACGCTGTTGTCCTTCACTGGTGTGCACGCGTCCGCATCCACTGAATCATTTGCAACGCTGTTGGTAGCAACCTTGTCCTTCACTGGCGTGCACGCGTCCGCATCCACTGAATCATTTGCAACGCTGTTGGTAGCAACCTTGTCCTTCACTGGCGTGCACGCGTCCGCATCCACTGAATCATTTGCAACGCTGTTGGTAGCAACCTTGTCCTTCACTGGTGTGCACGCGTCCGCATCCACTGAATCATTTGCAACGCTGTTGGTAGCAACCTTGTCCTTCACTGGCGTGCACGCGTCCGCATCCACTGAATCATTTGCAGTCGCTGTTGGTAGCAACCTTGTCCTTCACTGGCGTGCACGCGTCCGCATCCACTGAATCATTTGCAACGCTGTTGGTAGCAACCTTGTCCTTCACTGGCGTGCACGCGTCCGCATCCACTGAATCATTTGCAACGCTGTTGGTAGCAACCTTGTCCTTCACTGGCGTGCACGCGTCCGCATCCACTGAATCATTTGCAGTCGCTGTTGGTAGCAACCTTGTCCTTCACTGGCGTGCACGCGTCCGCATCCACTGAATCATTTGCAACGCTGTTGGTAGCAACCTTGTCCTTCACTGGCGTGCACGCGTCCGCATCCACTGAATCATTTGCAACGCTGTTGGTAGCAACCTTGTCCTTCACTGGCGTGCACGCGTCCGCATCCACTGAATCATTTGCAGTCGCTGTTGGTAGCAACCTTGTCCTTCACTGGCGTGCACGCGTCCGCATCCACTGAATCATTTGCAACGCTGTTGGTAGCAACCTTGTCCTTCACTGGCGTGCACGCGTCCGCATCCACTGAATCATTTGCAACGCTGTTGGTAGCAACCTTGTCCTTCACTGGCGTGCACGCGTCCGCATCCACTGAATCATTTGCAACGCTGTTGGTAGCAACCTTGTCCTTCACTGGCGTGCACGCGTCCGCATCCACTGAATCATTTGCAGTCGCTGTTGGTAGCAACCTTGTCCTTCACTGGCGTGCACGCGTCCGCATCCACTGAATCATTTGCAACGCTGTTGGTAGCAACCTTGTCCTTCACTGGCGTGCACGCGTCCGCATCCACTGAATCATTTGCAGTCGCTTTTTGCTGGTCAATGTTCGTCGCTTTCACATTCCAGTCACAGCGTTCGGCTTACTACAAAACTGTTGAAGTAAACATCGCAACCTTGTTATTCTGTTGTTTAAACGTCTACTGTATCCACCTTAACGCAAATAAGACAAGACGTGCTTCCTGAAACGTGACGTTTTTAAAGTGCTTTTTAAAGACAACAAAACAACAATTTGTAAAGTGTTTGTATAAAATGTATAAATTCGATTTATGCACGTGGACGTGAGAATTAATATTTACTTAGCCTATCGTCGTTTCCGGAAAAAGCGATATTTGTAAGCAGTTCCGGTTGCACGACCACTAATTCAGTGCAATTAAACTGACAAAAATATATAAAAAATATTAAGTGATTAAAAAACAGTGGCGTATCTAGAATTTGGCCTTGGTGGGAGGGGGAGGTCCGGTCGAATCGGCTTCATACAAAACAAAAAATAAGTGAAGACTAATTAACATTACTATCTTTAAAGTGGTTGAAAAACGTACGATAAAATCCTGAAATCAATCCCATTAAAGTAAACGGTAATAATACAATAAAAATACGCGTTACCAAAACATTGTTTAGAAGATATCTATTGACTCAATTGATTTTCCTAAACAGTAATCCCCCATTATAACGGACACTGTTGTAAGAAACATGGAATGCTGAAAAAATCAAAGATAATAATCAGGCTCAAAAATGAAGATTAGCAACACTGGACTATGTGGGCGAAGTAAAAGACTTGTCTTGAATGTGTTCAGCAATTAAACAATGAAAACGTATTATGATCACTTGCGACTCCTTAGTGAGTTAAGGACTAAAGAATTAACTCAATCTCAACGACTGCATCAATCTCAAACAAAAATTAGTTATTCTTTTTGAGCCAGTAAATATGGAAGTGATTCTGACACACAGCCATCTTTCTTTTTTCTTTTTAAAAAGATAGATATTTGACAAAGGTGGTTTCAATATAATTATGAAGATTTTGTGTAAAATGTAAACTGTTCTTTACAATAAAATGGGTTTTTATTACAATTATGCATACAGTATTTTGTATAAGATATAACTGGTTTTTATTGCTTACTGGTGTAGAGTTATCTATTTTTAATAAATACACTAAAATAAATAGTTTCTATTTTTATCCACGTATTTTAAATGAGTCATATCTATATTATAAGGCTTGCTATATACAGTTAAAACGGACTTTCAATATAACGGACACCCCAGAGCCCCTATTAGTCCGTTACACGGTGGATTACTATATTTCATCTTTCAAACGTAAAAGAAAATGCTGTGTAATGAACCTGTTTGTATATTTGAGAAATAGGTACTACTATAGTACCGTACACAGTAGAAAAAAATAATAAAATAGACTAAAAATTAAGAGATTAATAAAATTCGTCAAATTTTTCGACACTCTGGGGGGGGGGGTTCCGGTCCCGGTTCCGGTCTCCAGTAAATACGCCCCTGATTAAAAGCGTCGTACTTTCTATGCAAATCGTGTCAGTTTCTATACAGGGAACAATTCAGCTGTAGCGCATAAGCTAGTGGTGTACTGACGACCCGCTACTTTTAACACTGAATGGCATGGGCATGGTTCTTTGTACACACATATGTGAGCACGACACTAGCATAAGTTATGTACGTTGCACGTGATTTGCAACTAACTAGCGCTGTAGCGCTTAACGATAAAAAATTCACCTTTCAAAGTCTGTTTTGAAACCACATAGAGTATGGTTGTTGAATAAGGTTCTCCTCTATATATCCTTTATAACGAAAAAAATAAAAGGTAATGTTCCTAATTTCTAACTTGTTTCGAGACGTGACTTTAGATTTTAGACAGAATTAGCTATTCCTTTTACGTATTCCAGATAGGAATAGCCGTGTTTTAATTATGATCCTTTACAAAGCACACAATTGTCATTTCTGTCCTGTTTACAGGTCCTTTCTTACTTATTGTCATTAATAACACGATACTTTATTATCGAGTTTATATCTGTGCCCCAGAGGCACGAGACACCATCTCCATTTTTTTATAAAATAGAACTTTTTATATAGTGTTAATGTACAGACTACCCTCTTTCTAGTAGTATATGGCACTAACTATCTCCTAGTTATTTTTATGCAGCAAATACGCATGTTTAAAATAACACTATCTCACATTGCTTCTTGAAGCAAACAACATGTTTTTTAGCTGTCCTGTAAAGTAATGTGTATGTGACACAGTGTCTTATGCCTCTGGTGCACAGATATATATATCTGGGGTTTGTTTAATATATATATATATATAATGCAATTATACATATTAGCCATATTTGCATATACGCATACAATAATATTTTTTGTACGTATAAATAATGCATTGATAGAAATTACTGTAAATAGTTTTAAATAGTGGAAAACAAGAACGAACATGTGAGGTGAAACAAATGTCACATTTAAACGAGGTGACGAATTTGTGTGTGTTGACGGGGTATTTCGTTCGTATGCGTGTAGCCAACTCAGACCTGATTTATTCAAGACAGGACAGGTATGCGTTTATACTGTTATTTGAAAGTGTAAGTGAATCCGGATAGGACACGAATAGTTAATAATAATTCCGTATGTATTTAAATAAAAATACTCACATTTAAAAAACATTTTTGGAACCGAGCAGTGCCATGAGAGGTCGCGCGGAAGAATGCGTAGGCAGTGCCGGATTTAAGATTTTTGAGGCCCTAGGCTACGTTTCTTGAGCCCCCCCTCCCCGGCTGTGACTTTGAAGTAATATATGTACTGCAGAAGTAATTTGATGTCAGATTAATATTATCAAATTTAAAAACATAACCTCACATCGCAAACCGTTCAGTCACAACGCAGATAAACAATGATAACAAACAAGGGTGGTACCAGGTCGTGTAAATTTGGGGGGCAATATAGCGGACGTTCAAAATTCGCATGCGCAGATTAGTTTTCAAGGATGCCAACGTCTTAAAAATAAGCGCGCAATATTTAAATAAGAACTGCCTTCCATTTGTATTATTAAGAAAAATTGATCATTTAATTTCAAAAAAATCATACTTAAATAAATCAAAGTGCCTCCTACTTTTATAAAAATACTTCTGATAAAAAAAATATCTGTAGCTTGCGGCCTCCTCTGAGGCCGCGGCCTAGTGGTAAATCCGGCACTGTGCGTAGGCAGATATAGACACAAAATAATTGGAAATTACGCAATAATAACTGAACTATTAAAAAATAAATTAATTACTTTCTCACATAAGAAGTTATAAACAATAATTAATTTACATGTACCGAGTCAAAAAATATCACGAATCTCATGCAACTACTGGTTAGCACATCAACGCAATTATTAGTGCAAAAACAGACGTAAAATCGATTTGTTAAAACCGACGCTTTACGCAGGACGTAATACAAAATTTGGCTGATCTTATGTAAGCATAGGGGGAGAGGTTGGGCACTCGTTTACTTTGCTTACATGTTGGAGGGGGGTTCTAAAATGACTAAAAATGTGCATACGAAATATTTGAACAGCCCCTCGCGATTATGAAATGTTATTAAATCCAAACTCTAATAGGGTAGCTTACGTACTTGTATATATTCCAAATAAATAAAATCTGTGCAATTTGTATTTGATATAGCTAGTGAAATTCGTGTTCATTTTAAACTAACTGAATCTCTTTCTCATAACAGTTTATACATTTTACTTTATTTTTCTTTTAATTATGAAAACGTTTCAATTTTTCCCGTGTCAGTCGACTAATACAGTCCATGGCATCAACTTGCCAGTTTCGCATCACCATTGGAGCACGTAATTCTTTTGCTGTTATCACAAGGTTACATTTTAGTGTCATGCGCCAGAGGACGATCACGTGTGAAATACGTTTCAGAGCTGTATTAACAGGCGCAATAACAAATGTACTAAATTTCTTTGTCGTACATATTAGGTTTTTTTTCAGGAGCGTATTCCCTTCATCTTCACTTGCCTACTTCTAGCTTCTGTTTTTTCTTCTTTATGGTCGGTCACTTCACTGTTTTCCTTTTATGTTGTGGGTTTAACGATTCCACTCATTAACATGAAAAATCGGGCCACTTGACTGAGTCTCTCTCCATACTGGCACAAAATTGTCAGAAATAATTTCACTTCCCACCACAACGTACACAAGGAAATGGTTTATTGTAGGTAATATAAATCCATTTAGTAAAAAAAATATTTCTTAGGTTATTAATAATGTATTTATGTACAGTAAACTTAACAAAATATTACTTTCACATAGTATTACACGCGTTTTGGTCTGAAATGGTAAGGATTAAATTGACACCACAGATGGTAATCTAATGGCGTTTTTGGCTTAACCCCCGCCCCCCAAGAAGGATAAAAGACAAGAGAAAATTTTAACAATAAAAAAATGTGCTGATAAAACTGTCCCCACGTAAGTCGAATTAAATAATTAGGCAAATTATTTAGTGAACAATGAACAGGTGTCTATTCATTTTCTAACAATTTCTTAACGATACGGTTGGTTACAAAAAAAACTTGGAATTTTCATACTGGCAAAACCGTGCGAGTGACTCCCAAGCCCCCGTCAGGTATAAGGAAGGCTAATACTGAGCACATACAGACGTGAAGTCGAATTCCCTCGTTCTTCCGATTGCGTCTTGCTTTCCTCCAGACATTTTTTTAATATGAAAGAAGCATCCATTTATTTCTACGAAGGCCATAAATCGCTGATTCTCTTTTCTGCCTTGTAAATTCTTATTCCAAATTATTATCCATTAAAAGGAACTATTCCCACCTTTCATCTTCAGTGTATCGTCTTCGAGAATAACTTCTTGCCGGCCCTTCGATCCTTTTTGGTTCTTTTGGGATTTATTTTTGTGTTGGTACATAATTACACGATCTTCTTCATAGAAAGTTGGCTTGGCGTTTCTGTACGAATTAATACTCTTCGTCGTGCAGTTCTTTCCATTCTTCACTGTAGGTTTTGGATAGTGACATGTCTTCATTCTTCGCCTGGTGAACGCTGTTTGATTACTTCAAAACGGACTTCTTTCGGGACTTCACGTGTTATATTCAGTATCTAGTTGCGTTTATTATTTTGTGCTCCCCGATATTTTTTTGATTTCTCCTCAAGTCAGAGTAGCACCCGGCACATTACACTTCCATTTTCTTTCATCCTGAATCTACGACACGTGTAGCAGTTACAAAAGAGGAGACAGTTTTAATTATTTGTAGCTATCATCTTCATAACTCTTTTAGTCGAGTTTTTCAGTGTCCATACTGTTCTGTATTTGTGATGGAATGTAGCTGACTTGTCTCCGGGCTATGTGATCCACTCCTGCCTCTATGAGCAAACGTTTAGGACTCTCTTCAGTGTAAAAACCATTCGCCATGGGGCACGGGTCTTCACCAGTTAACCACAGTACTGTGGTCACACATTACGTTCCAGCACAGTTGACCCCGGCCGTGAAAGTCTTAGTTATAGATTGTTCTGTTTTTGTTTATTGATTGGCTTGTTCGTCTTCCAGTTTGATCAAAATTAATTTTTCCGAAGTCGCGACACACATAAATCACTTTCTTGCACATGATAACGGTAGATTCACTCGATTTCATCAAAATTCTCAGGAAGGTATAAGAGATAAAATTTACATATATATAAGAATAAGTTACACACGTCACAATTCTCGTTTTATAATATAAGACAGGGGTCTCCCAACTTTTTCACTTGAGGGCCGAATTGAAAACTCTTGGAAGTTAGGCGGGCCAACACACACACACACACACACACACACACACACACACACACACACACACACACACACACACACACACACACACACACACACACACACACACACACACACACACACACACACACACACACACACACACACACACACACACACACACACACACACACACACACACACACATTGAAAACTTACTTTTTTACGTTTACGACATAATCAATCAATAAAATAGGCATTTAAATAAAAATTAAGCAGACATATCCAAAAAAACAAATTCATTTATTTAAAATAATGTAAATAAAAGTAAGGAAAAAATAACATTCAAAGATATTTCTTATGTGTTATTTTTTGGCTTTCTTATGTACGTATGCGATGTGTGGAGTTACTTCTGACATATAATGTCTGTCCATTTTGGGTCAAATTTTGATGCTCCTATCACTACAATGGATTTCAAGTGTTCGTCTGACAAGTTAGCCCTGTACTTTGATTTCACAAAGTTCATTTTTGAAAACGTTTGTTCGCAGATATAGGTCAATCCAAACATTGCCGAGCGTACGAGGGGAATAGGAACTCGCGCTTTAGGTTGATGCGAGTGAAAAGCGTGATTCATTTACGGCAGCCAGACGAACAAGCACATTAACCACGTGTAAATGTTTTAAACTTGTACAAAGTATTATAACATTTTACTGAACTTATTTCTTGTTTAGTTATTTAGTAAAATGTTATAATATTTGAACTATTTTGACGATCTATTTAAAAACTGGACGCAGCATCGGTCGGGTTTCCGCGGGCCGGACAATGACCCTTCGCGGGAAGTAGTTTGGAGATCCCTGATATAGGATATACAATTAAGTTCGTTTAGTATTCGTAGACGGCTTTAAGTAAATGCGTTTGTTTTATCAGTAAATGTTTGTTTGTTTTGGCCATTTAATTCACGTAGTTTCAAATCAGATACGATGGGCTAAGGCAAGGCGACTCACTTTCGTGTCTGGTGTTTAATATAGCCTTGGAAAAGGTTGTTAGAGATGCAGGTATCCAAACAAGGTGCACAATGTTCTTCAAATATATTCAACTGTTAGCATATGCCGATGACATAGGTATTATGGGAAGGCCAGAGAATTATGTAAAGAAGGCATTCACAGCACTATACCATTCAGCTGAGGAAATGGGACTAAGGGTAAATGAGGAGAAAACTAAATATATGTGATATTAAAAAATGGGAGAACTTGTAACGCATCAGCATTACATTTAAAAATTATGAATTTTAACTTTGAAAGGGTCTCAAGTTTTTCGTATTTGGGCTCTCTGGTAAATGAAAGCAATGATATAAATGAAAAGATAAGTAAAAGAATTCAGTATGCTAATAGATGATATTATGGGCTGATGAAATACTTTAAATCACAACTTCTACTACTAGTAAAACCGATCCTGATGTACGGAAGTGAAACATGGACACTGACGCAGGGAGACCTGTTTCGACTTGCATCTTTTGAAAGGAAAATACTTAGGAAAATTTATGGACTCATTAGGAAAGGTGCCGAGTGGAGAATAAGAAACAACAGAGAGCTCTATGAGTTATTAAGATCGCCTGATATTGTGACACCAAGTGATAGCTAGGCTGAGGTGGGCAGGATATGTACAAAGAATGAATGAGGAGGATGTTTTTAAGAGGATTATGAAATGCACACCAGAAGGAAAGAGAGGACGTGGAAGACCTAGATTACGATGGATCGATGGAATCCTGGAAGATGTGAAAGTACTTGGAGTGAAAAATTTGTGGACAATGGCTAAGGATAGGAAAGTCCGGAGGAAAATCCTGAGGGAATCTGAGCCCCACGGTGGACTGTGCAGCTACTGATGACGATGATGTTGAGTTTCAAATCAGATGTATGTTTTCGAATTATAACCAACGTTGATACGAGCGTCAGACTTGATGCCCAGAATGTTTTACAACAGCTCTGTTGCAGCTAAATTCGAAGGCTAGTAGCCTTATGTACATCGGATGCCCTTAATAAGACCTGTTGGTCCAAACATTCTAGTTTTTTGGCGACATAGGGCAAGTAGCTACTCTTAGACTGTCCCGCAAGTACCGTCCAACAGTTGTGCTCTCGTGTGTAGTGGTAATACTTAGACGTAGATGTTCAGAACATTTCTCCATCATACTCCACGGTATCTTGTAGGTCGTACTCCAGATAACGTGAGCTTATAAATAATACAGTAGGCTAACGTAAACGATAGGCTAGAATTTCCTACTATCGCTAACACTTTTCCTGAACCTGCCACCACTGAAACATCCTCGTCTATGAAGCTTCCCATGGAATATTCTTGACTTAGAACATCCCATGGGAATCCTGGTTACGCTACTGAGAAGCCAACTAAACTCAGCGAAACGCTGGGAAGCTCTAGACAGCCAGTGAAATAGGTGTTTTATTAATTTTCATTCCTATGTACCCGTTGGTAATTTTCATTTTTTTCTACTACATACTCGTTGTCAGGTTTTTCTTTGAGTCTTTTCTATGCATTTCTTCTATGCTATTTTTTTTCAGGCTGTTCTTTGTGCTTTTCTATGTTCGGTGTTTGAAAATATCTTCTAGAACTCAGACTCTAGTACTCTAGTACTGAATTATCTACGCCCGATGGTAGTAGGGAGAGAATTCGGGGGACGATTTGTAGCAAAACATTTACGAGAGAATGAGGTTGAATTGTTGAGATAGCTAAATTATCTGCGGTGAAATATCTGCACAATTAATTGTCGTGAATAGAATTCTCACGTAACACCGCAGAGCATGCCTAAAGTGCGTGCACACATTAGTTATACTTCCTTATCACTGCCTTATCAGCCAATTCGCAATACCTGTTTGTTTTCTTGCCGTGTTTCACTCATTTAGGGTGGGAGGGCAAACTGTAACGAATTCCACAGTAACTTTCGCTTCCAGCTTTCCTTTTGAAGCTCGTAAAAACCGTCCACCGGTGCGCGTGGTCCGAACAATGGGTGGATTTTTGTTTCAAACTCAACGAAAGAAAAACCATTTCCTCAACAGACTGTAAACGTTTTTTAAGTTACTTAGGTTTTATTTCGTTCTCACGTTCGTTTCACATTCATTGTCTCCTCTTCAACACGACTCGTTTCCTTTTGGAGTATCACTAATTGCAGTATTTCGTAAGAACGTCCGCGACCATGAGAACCTGGATTTTTATTTTTTGCAGACGTTCGGTAGAGGTAATTTATTAAAATATAATAAAAATATACTCATCAAACGTTTTTCATTTTATTGTTTAATTGGAACGCTGAGTGCGGCCTTTGTGAAAACTTGGCGGCAAGAGAAGCCATTAATACTGATAAACAACGAGTTTTTAGGACAGTTGTAGCCGATCCTGATGTACTCATTAACGGTGAATCTGAATGTGTTGTCCTAAGGGTTTCATTTTGTTGTATCCGACGTATTTATTAATAGGAAGTGTACTAATTATTTAAAGTAGTTGGTTGAGGTCTTTTAAAACGTTTTGCTTTTGTAATTTTTTATTACAAATGTTAAACGTAAAAAAATATAAAACGTATATTTACATACACGTATTTTTACATTAAAAAATTTAAAACGTATTTTTATTTGTGGTCATGAAAAATTGTATTAACTTTTTTATTCAACTGGGCTTAAACTTTAATAACTAAAAATTTATAGCCATTCCAGGAATATAAAATACTCGAGACAATAAAATGACTGTAATAAGACCAGCTTGTTCTTAGGAAGCTGTAACAAGCATACATATACCGGTACGTCACTATTCCCGATTTTTCAATCTAAATCTCTTCGAATGATGCTAATGGTTTCTGGTACGTCTATTCACGATGACTTTGAGTATACAGCTCGTAAGGGATGCCACTATATTCTCATTACCACATTCCAACAACGCTGTACTGATTAGTGTATTCAGAATATAAGAGAATCAGCCATTTGAGGAACGAAAGCTCTGTGAAGTTTATGGAAAATTAAGATGGCCTATGTTGGTAATCTTTTCTTGAATACCAAGCACTAATTATTCTGTATATCTATGAGCAGATGATTACAATCAAGCTACAATAAAATCTACTCATATCATACCTGTTTGTCGTCTTTTCTCTGTGTTACCATTTATTAATGTTATAACCTAACTCCTTCACCCCTGTTATTACAGGGTATAAACTCATCGGTGTCACGCCAAACAAAATACGTTAAACCGTCTAAATAAAGGTCTCTCCTTAAAATAGACACGAACTGGCCATATGAACTAAAAAACAGGCTTTTCTCAAAGTACAAAAAACATACAGGCTCTTAAAGTGAATCTGTATAGTTAGATTGTTGAAGTCTTTGAATAACTTTATAAGGTTGTACTCCGTGAGGTAAGATGTCTATGTGTACGACGTCTCATTTGCAGGCAGCCCTGTGTATATCGATGAAACCATTCACTATAAGCTGTGACCAGCCTTCTCTGACCCGTATCCGTTGGCACGATTACTGAGAAAATAACACAATTCATCTCCTAGCAATTTCAGAGATAATTAGTCTAGTCTTCAACGGGTTCTTAATAACTTAAAAAATATAACCTTTGGTAAAAACTGTGGAAAAAATCACTTGGGCTTTAGAGGCTTATGTGAAGAATGTTTTCAAGAAGTACCGTTTATTATTGCACAAATTATCAGAGACTAAATTTAAAACACTCTGACTACCTAAAAACGTCTAGAAATACCTTTCAGATACCGATACTCCCAAACTTGCTACATTTTGGCCTGTAACTGAACCTGTGACATGAATATTTTTTACGATCAAATTTTTTCCACCAACTTCTTCTTCCGGAACTCTACTGGCCGGGATGACCCTTGGCTTCCGACACAACTCGCCTCCAGTTTTCTCTCTCTGTTGCAACATTCCTCCAGTCTTGTACTTGCTTGCCCAGTCTCTCCAGTGGCATTCTCTCCACATGTCCCAGCCAGCTTATCCGCCTTAACTTTATGAAGCGCACTATATCTTCCGGCTGCAATATTTCATCAATTTCAGCATTTCGAAGGCATCTCCACTCTCCTCCTTCCATTATTGGGCGGTATATCGTTCTCACTATATCCTTTCAAATAGTCTCAACGAATTTATTGGTATAGCCGTGAGTGGCCATGCTTCAGCTCCGTAAGTCATTACTGGTCTGATAAATTTTTTTTAGATTTTCATTTTGGTTTTACAAGACAGAACTCGGACTTGAGAAGATTAAGATTTACACAATATGCTCTATTGCCAGCCATGATTCTTCTATTTATTTCTTGTGAGATTCTGTTCTCCTCATTATCCACCAACTTAACGTTGAATAAAAATTGTTTTTTTTTTCAAAACTCACACATATGAGTAATGAATCTACACATTTAATGTCTGAAAAGGTGCAAAAATGAACACTGTATGGCAATGAAAGTCTCTTCGGGCTACTATAAGAGTTAAGTTAGTCAAAGAACATCGTATTCCGTAAAAAAAGAGGTCAAAATAAAAGTCCTTGCCTCTCAAGACGAAAACAGGGCTTTAAAAAACTTATTAATCACGAAATTTCACCATCATCAAACATTTGTTAAACCTTTAAACTTTAGTTCTGACAATACTGAATGACGCCAAAACCTAGACAAACTCAAATGACTCTGTTATTGTTCTAAGAATATTTACTCGCTTTATCAGCTTATCTATATATGGTTTCGTCTTTAATTTTGTTTTCATTCTGATCTGATTGTGACTTGTTTATATTGTGTATCTGAGTTTCACTAAGAAGCAACTGTTGGACCTCAGGCTACATTTTCTCGATCTTATTCCATCTTTGAGATGTTTCATTCAACTGTCAATAGTTATAGCTATGACTCGAGTCGACTTACCTTTTATAACAATATAGAAACCCCAATACGAGACACCGTATGACAGTTGGCATTACTTTAATTAGACCACCGCGACTCTACAAACTAGTAAACAATTACTCAAACAGCCAATGATTACAGTTTTGGGATTACGGTTTGTAATCATATTGTTACGACATTAGAGAACATGCTACGTGTTTCTCGCCTATTCCAGCGGATCCCAGCTATAATGTGTGTGTGCGTGCATATTGCTGCTACTTTGAGATGAAGGACAATTACGTGACACTTGTCACGCGTCCGTAGACGAGTCTGATCCAGATTTCACCAGTCCGCGCGCTGTGTGCAAGGCCGCAATCAATTACGTTCTGGCGTTTTCTAGTAGCGTTCTTGGCGCGTAGTATGGACTGTTCTGGAATTTCAGCGGAGTATAAATACAAATACTCAGCGACGCTTAATGACTTGAAGTGGCGATTTGTTCCAGTGCGGTACGAAGTATTGTGGCGAAGTGTTGTGTTTTATAATTGTGCGGGACAATTGTAATATAATTGCGTTTTATATTAGTCGACATTTTTATTGCGTGCGAACAATTTTTATTTGATTTGTTGTAAGAGACTAGCTTGTTGATTACAAACTGTTTAATTGTGATAATTAAAGCTAGTGATTTGTGACTTAATTGGTGACTTGCATTTTGTTTTCCACTGTACCATACGACGATCAGTGAGACCGTCGTAACAGTGGGTCAGAAGTGCGACAGAACAGTTAACAGTGGAAACAGTGGACACTTTGTAAAAGACTGGTAAAATCTGGATCAATGTCGTCTACGGAGGCGTGACAAGTGTCACGTAATTGTCATTCAACTCAAAGTAGCAGCAATATGTACGAACGCACGCATTACAGCCGGGCTCCGCTGGAATATCCGAGAAACACGTAGCATGTTGTGTAATGTCGTAGCACTATTATAAGATACTCCATTAGAAACCAGTAAATGATTTTGATGTTAACCAAGAGTATTTAATTGATTGTTTAGTCAGAATGAGAGCAAATGTACAGCTTTCGTCATCAAGGCAATTGTCTAAGGTCAGGACTATGTCGGGGGTACAAAAAGACACAGCAAGTCTACGTAGATTATCAGTCTGAGTAGACTGCTTAATCTAAATCAGCTTCAATAGGCTGCTTGACAAATCCGTTTCAGTAGGCGGTTTCATTAACCGCTAGGGAGTCTCGTTAGCTGATTATATTACATATTAACATTCCGTATAATGTTGTAGAAAATTATAATATTGTTAAGACGGTCTCAATTCGTCGTATAGTACAATGGAAACAAAATACAGACACCAATGAAATCACTAATTACCACCTTTGATTAATCATAAATAACAATTTATAATCAACTCGTACAATAATTCAAGTTAAATTTGTCCACACGCAATAATAATGTCAACTATAAAGAATTCCGCACTAATAATTACACAACAACCACTTGATATCACTTGATAAATCGCCCAACATAAACTCACTTCTAAATGGCAGCTGTTGCCTATTTATAGGCTGCAGGGGTCCAGACTAATGGTTCCATAATATGCGTCCTTAACAAGGACTCGATAACTCTAGAGGATACTTGAGCGTGGCCTTGGCAGTAACACACGCCTGCTCGGCTGGCCGGGAAACGTGTAGAACGACACTCTCCATTGTTCCGTCGTTGCAGTATGATAGAGTTATAGTTGTTATTGTGTAAGATAGTGTTGAGATACACAAATTTTATAAAAAGTTTGTCGATCGAACTTCTTTAAAAGACTTTACCGATACGCATCGTCACCGACAACTGCCCAAAAGCTTCCACTTTGTCTGCATTCAACATATCTTGTATAGACCTACCTGGAATTCTAGGTTCCTACAACAAAAGCAGTCTTCCTTATAGACAAACGTCGTAAACAATGGGATTTTTTATTATACACCATTGAACAGCTATAGTAGACGGGAGGAAGGTTTGCTTGATAGTTCGCCTCTTCCTCACCTCGTACACACCACCAATTAGATATGACCACAGTTTTTTATTTGAACGAGGGACGTGAGTTACTCGGCCGTCTGCCATTTGTCTGTCTGCTCTCTGTCCGGGGCGTGCCTGACGAAAACTATTTATGGCAACAACCGATTTTCATAAAATCTGGCACGCATTTCCATACTTTTAGCCAACAGATCCCTATTGTTTTTTAGATTGATTCTCCCCCCCTAAAAAAAGGAAGCGAGAGGTAAAATTGTGAAAAAAAATAGCAAGAAATCCATGTGGGGTATCAAATTAGAGAGACTTTTAACCAGAATTTAAATACATCGTACAGTTTTGAAAATTACAAGATTTTAGAGCATCAGGGCCTAAAAAAGAATAAAAAATTTGAAAAATTCTAAAAATTCAACGCATGTCAGACTAAAGGGAATTTGAACACCAATCCGAACGTAGCGTTTATTATGAAATTTTTTTTTATTTTAAGAGTCTATGTGGAGGATCAAGTTATGAGGATCTTTAAGAATGACAGAATTAATATTTCTCAACACTCCTTGCGAATTTTGAATCGCCATCAAGAAGTTAGTAAGCTATGCTTGCAAAAGATTTTGTATATTGTTATTAGTTATGTGCATTTGTGAAAAGTATTAGATACAGGGCTATAGACATTTACGGAAACATATACGAATTTAAAAGGTAGGACTGAATTATTTGCCACTTAGGCATTAAGGTTATAAATTTAACTAAAATACCAATGCAGTAGTTTTGAAATTTTTAGTGTTTTATTATTGTGCGATTGTCTGTTAACAATTGGCATTTAACTAAACAATAGTAACGTAATTCTACTAACTGAATTGCGTAATTTGCGTGGTTTGTGTAATTTTTTTGATAACTGAAGGATTATCTAAAATTGAAGTTTACCTAATAATAACTGCATTTTGTCCAAAAGAGTGAGCGAGTTCTGCAGCACAGGGAGGTTACTAGTCTAATACATAACAACAGTGCACCGCTTATGGAGAGTACATTGAAGGACGTGAAAGGGATACGCATGCTAGAAGTCAACTATAGATTTCGTCCGAACTGTAGTTTTCCGAAATCCGACAAGAGCAGTATTCAGCGAGCGAGACAAGGAGAGAGGTGTGAGTTGTGCTAAAATTTCGGATTATGGAAATCTAGTCAGACTGCCTGTTACAGTCGTAAACGATCGCATTTACGACCTTAAAAGGGTCGCTTATTGTTCCAAAATACAATGACTGCAGGAATAACAGGTAAAATTTAGGATGGCCCCGTTAAATTGTATGAGGTACATTTTAAAACAAAATGAGCGTACTCGGATTGAATAGTAACTATTCTGTTACTATTTGTCCTAACAAAATAAGTCTAATGTCTTTAAGTACTTTTTGGGTTCCACCGACACCTTACTTAGTCGCCCGCGATTGTACGCGTATTCCTGTCTACCGAATGCACTTTCATCAACTTCAACAGTTTTCCCTACGCCGCCAATTTTACAAGAATTTTCAATCGGCCACACAACAAGAATTTCTCTGAAAGAATGTACTAATTTTCTTGCCGTTGGTTGTGACAAACTAGTCTCTCTCACAATGACAGAAAAAGGATACTTCAAAATCCATACAGTTACAACGCACAACAAGGTGGCGGGAAGAACGCGTGAAGTCCAAAGATGGTAGGCTACTGTCTCGTACTTCTTTTCCACTCTACAGTTTTTGCCCCACATCTGTTAATCAAGTTTTCATTTTGCCCGTAATTAATATGCATGTTTCCTCCACACTTTACACAGTTAGTTGATTTTGTTCGTAAGCTTCCAGTCTTCAGCACAGTTTTTAAGGCCTCTCTTTAGTATACAATTTTTCAATGAATCTATACTGTTGAAATCCATCTTTTTGTTCAGTTTTCCGCTTAAAATTTGATGCAGTGGCACTGGATTACACGCTGTAGTTTTAATGCTCTACGGTTCAAGAAAACAGGATGTTGATAGAACACTGTACACCGTCTAAATGAAATGGCCTTTAAGAAACTAGACCGGTCCACGTTGGTTGGGGATTCCTTAAACATGTATGAATAGACGACTTGCTTAGGTGCAACGAAAGTAAACAATAGGCGATCATTTCGAAGGTTGTTAACGTAGTAGGCACGTAGTCTGATATGATGGCCCCGTCAGGCTTCCAAAACCCAAAATTTCAGTGTCAGGATATAACCGTAGCGCAACCGCGTACACATATTATTTGAGTGCCGTGCTAGAGTTACTTAATTGTGGGTGGATGTTCACGTTAATTTAGTTGTACTTCGTTCAGTGGGGTATCTAGAATTTGGCTTGGGGGGGGGGTCCGGTCGGCTTCATACAAAAGAAAAAACAAGTTAAGATTAATCAACATTACTATTTTTAATGTGGCTGGAAAACGTGTAATAACGTCCTGAAATCAACCCCTTAAAGTAAACGGCAATAACACTATAAAAATACGCGTTATTGAAACATCGTTAAAAAATACTTATTGACTGAATTGATTTTCTTATATGGGCCTGTCATATTTCAAACGTATGGTTTAATATTGTGTAATAAACCTGTTTGTATATTTAAAAAAAGAGGCACTACTATATTAGCATACACATATAAAAAAAATAAATAAAACAGCCTAAATTTAAGAGATTTTTCCTTTTTTTCGTCCCTCTGGGGGGGTCCAATCCCGTTCGTCCCCCTGTAAATACGGCCCTGATTTCTTTAAGCAAGTGTGCTCAATACTATCCAGGATACATAATATTGCGTTTGGTTTTACTTTTAACTTTCATCATCAACCGTGACTCTACAACCCTTGGTGGGTCTTGGCCTGCTCCAAGAGTCGATTCCATTCCTTCCTATTACATGCCTTGGCTTCCCAGTTTCTTATGTTCAACTTTCCGAGATCCTCCTCTATCTGGTCTTTGAATCTACTTCCCCTTTTTCTACTACCCACTGGTTTCTGGTAGAAAATATGATTCGTAGGCTGTCCTTCCTCCATTCTCTCTATTTGTCCAACCCACCTTAGCCTGTGTATTTTGATTAGCCTGACAATGTCTTGTGACGATTTAAATAAAAGAAATAATCAAGAAAATAAAATTTTTTAAAAAATTAAGGTTGCGAGCTCTTAAGCCATTTAAATCTCACTGTATTAATATAAAATACCTGTATGTACTCAGTATGAGAGGAAGCAGTAATTAATTATTTAGAAGATACTCTAATAAAAAGATAAATTGTAAAGAGTTATTAATATCGTATTTAACCCTTTGCTTGTAAGCAGGCGCTGTCCTGTTGATTCCAGACTCGACATGTTTTCCGAGTCTTGTGTAAGTTAGAATAAGATAAAAAATCTAATGTTAATAATTAAAAATCTGAAGACATAAATAGTCGCTAAAACAACTGATTTAAATTATGTATATTTGTTTAGGGATAGTTTGTATAAATAAAAATGTTAACTTAAATATAGTTAGGAACTATATTCTCGCGCGGAAATTGTCCCACTAACTTTTGCCCAGTACCAGGCGAAGGGAGCAGAATTTCTCTCTCTTGCAATGGTGACTTCGTACAGTATAGACGTAGGAGCTGTGCTCTTAAAATATGTTAACTATATTTTGTTTCACCTTAAGATGGAGTACCAGATGTAGCTGTTTAAAGCATCTGGATGTGTTAACTAATATAATCATGTAAATAGACAAGAAATTTAAAGTAAAAAAAAAATCGAAACGTAAAAAAGGAGTGTAACACAAGATGACTTCGTGCTTCAACAAATAACAACAATTCCAAAGTCATACCTGGAGATGTGAACTATCAGAAGCCACAAACTCTACTGCACGTGACAGAATATGCAGATCAGGACATCCGAGAATCTACAAGATCATCGTAGATACCTACACGACATATTGTTCAACCTGCGAACTTTTGGAGCCCTTTACTGAGGAAGGCCAGACCGAGATGACGACGTAGCTGTTCCTGTTTCCCAAGACGGATACCCCAGGACGAGTCTTCAGCATACCAATTAAAAGGTGACTCGATAGCCTGTCTATCGAGGGTTACTAATATTTGTTACACAACACATCTTGAAAGAGACTTTTCAGAAACTATTAACTTTGTAAAGACTTATAAATTAAATCTAAGAATTTCATGTAACTATTCTAACTTCATACGTTGTAACAGTTTATATGCTAATGTAGAGTAATATAATTCAAGCAATAATACCATTCTTCCAATGGTTGAATAAAAGAAAGTCTTGCAAGCTAATATCATGAAATGAGTATAATTAAAATTCTTAACTACAGAAATACAGAAAGTTGACCCGGATCCGAGGTATAGCTATATAAAATCAAGTTTGATCTCAAAGTTTAAAGAAACCTTTCAAATAACTTAATAATTGAATTAGTAATGTCATGGGATCTGTCAGTAAATGTTTTTAAATGTTAAATAAAGAGAAGTCTTCTTGTTACACACATATGAGGAGTGCTTAAATCAATTGTATACCTTGCCATTGTTTCCTTACACAGTTAGTAAATAATTTGTTATATTAATTATTTGTGATCAATTCTGTTACAACGTAGGCAGCCCATCTAATTAACGGAGTTTAATTACGAGGGGTTCCCTGGATTTGTAACGCGGCGAAAAGACGTTACAAAACTGCGCCACTCTGCTTTCTTGTAAAAAAATAAAAGGGTAATTGTTTACAGAGTGTCACAAAAGTGCGCCACTATGCTAAATTTTATAAAGGTGTTTTAAGCAAACAAAATTGCGTCATTCAAAAAAAATACAGGAAACAAAGGAAAGAGTTTTAATTGTGTATATAGTGTCACAAACAAAATTGCATTCACTATGCGTGGATAAATTGTAAGATCAATAACTAAATATATAATATTGATATATGCACTCAGAAAGTTACTTTAATAAATGTAATGTTCAAAACATATTTAATAGTGTATTAAGTTACGTAGATGGTAGTATGTATAAGTAAAATATCCTTAGCGTCATACAATGCATGTAGCTTTTGCATTCTATAGGCCAGTAGGAACCTGAATAATTCGATGTAAGTACTTGCATACATGAATTGTGACCACGCATAACAATTTTGGTCAACCGAACAATCTGTAACAGGTTTGTTTACGACAATCTATGACCTGTTGTTTCCTGAATCATTCTGCACAGTGTATGTCCAACTATCTAGCTTACATACACTAGAATGTGTTATAAAAAAAAAATTTGATTAAAAATAACTTTGTTAATAATAATAAAGTAATTAAGTAGAAGTTCGTGATTTAAAACTTGTGAACAAAATAAGTAATTATTTAATTGAGAAAAGTTTATGAATGAACGGAGCCAAAGTGTTGCCAAGCGTAGTAATAATAAATGTGTTGCATAAGATTGCGCTCCCCTTCTCTCGTGTTTATACCGGTTTAGAGTACGTATACAGTAGTTGTGTTATTCAGTCGCATGGTGGAGAACAATAAGAGTAAAACCCCTCTCTCACTGACACGCTCTACCCTCCTTTGTTAACTAAATATGTAGGCCACCCTCTGACCTACATTCCAGTAAACAGCTGATCGGCTATTTAACCTTGAAAGATATGTGTGTGTGATTTCTGTCTCTCCCTTAGAAGAGAAATTGTTCTTTTCTAATTTGTGTAAATTGATTACTTATGGATTTATTATATGTATATGTAATATATGTGTAATATACTAGTATTAATTAAGTACGTGCTAATGTGTTAGAACAAAATGGCCCAATTTAACCCGGATTTGTTATTAAAAGACGAGCTGTCTTACGAAGCCCTTTTGCGTGGACTACCCCATGCTGATGTAACAGTCGCGGAATTACGAAGTTCAATTCGCGAATGTGGATTTGATGCGCCCGTGCAATTAAACAATCTAAGCCAACTCGATTATGAAAGCGAGAAAGAAATTTGTAATGCCAAGTATAGTGAACTATACTTATTGTCTCAAACACTCCAAGACGAGAAATCTCCGGCAAAAATTTTGCGGACTACCCAGAGAATAGAGCATTTAACCAGGCGAATAAAAAATTTGTCGATCTGGCCGAATCTCACAGAAATACCCGTTGATGTACAAAAGCTAGCAGACGAAGCTCTACGCCGCTTACCTTCAATTATCAACGATTTAAGACGAAAATCCGACTCATTCAGGATGGACGAAATAGAGAAATCATTAATGAAATTACACATCTCCCCAGTACAATCCCCCACCACTGGTTTACCTCCGCCTAACTCGGATCGGAACTCACCTATCGTATCGCAAGTGCAAGCGAACCCAGAACAAAAAACTGATACAGATGTAAATGTCCCTCCTCCCGAGCATTTTCAGTTTCGTCCCGGAAATAATGAATTGACCAACACCCCCAATGAATCTAATCACCCTCATCGAGGAATTACCCCTATGAACTATAACGCAGATCTATACGGATGTGGAGAAGATTTTAACCGAAATCCCTTATACAGATGGTTTAAATGTTTCCAAGTTACTAACATTTATTAGTTATCTTCTTCAGATAAAGGATCTACAGCAGCTGAATGACTGGCAAATTTTACAAGTTCTGTTACCAAAGTGTAAACCCCCGTTAAAAAATCGTGTGCTAGAAGCCCTAACCTCTACTTTCCCAGTAGAAGAGCTACATAGCTCTTTAATAAAATACTTTATTCCCACCGGCATCTATGAAGAAATAAAAAGGAAGACAGTACTCCGAGTACAAGGACATCAGGAGAGATTAGCTCACTACATCTCCGATATTAGGGAGTCCTCTCGACTACTACGTGTAAGCTGGAATGAAACACAACTGGTGGACACCATTTTAATAGGAGTGTCACCCGAAGAAAGATCTCGACTATCATTGATGAATAGACCCAATACTATTGCTGATCTAGAACAGTGCAGTATCCATTCTTCAAATGTATGGTACTCAGATCAAAATAGAGAAGCAATGAAAACCTCTGGAACTAATAGACATCCATTGCGAGCACTACTGCCTGATGTAACAACCTCGTATGAAAGACAAGTTTCTAGTAGATCTCACCATGTGCGAAAAGCTGGTAAGTTAACTGTAAACCCAGATAAAGCGGAAACCAAGTACCCACCTCGCAGAAAACCCACCTGTTATAATTGTGGCAAATATGGGCACATAAGAAGAGAGTGCAAAAGTAAGCCATTGGAACGGAATAACCCCAATTCAAAAAACATGTAAGGCAGGGAGACCCGAAAACCTGTGTCTTCCGCAGCTACTCAAAATTGGGTAAACTAAAAGAAACCAATAATAATAATAAGAATGAATTATTCTGTAACCAAGTGAAAAACAAAAAAGGTGCGAAAGATATCGACCCCTATGTGCGAGAATTTCGTGAAAAGTGTAATGCGATTAATAGATGTAAATGAAAAAAAAAATCTACTACCATTAATACGAGTCGACTTAGGCGTTACATCCCCCATCGCCTTAATTGATTCGGGATCTAGTAGAAGCTTAATCAGCCAAGAATTAGCGGACATGTTAGCTAAACATCATCTAGTAAAACGGAACCAACCTGTGAATATAAAGTGTGCTAAATAAATATGGTGATTAAATAGACGATAGTTCTAGGAGCGTTTCTTAAATCCCCAAAGTAGTTTAATAAATAATAAATAAGAAAGTGAATAATAATAATTGATTTAAATACTAGAGCTAAACAAATCCTAAGTTATACTAAAATTGTGTGAAGTGTAGAAGTAAGTAGGAAAAAGGAAAATAATAATAAAAAGTTCAGTTGCATATTGTAAACACTCCCAGTGGTGGCCAGTTAGAGAAAATAAAAGCGTGTTCAGGATTGTAGGAATTGTACTAAGCAACCCCGAACGCACCCTTCCAATTGTGATAAACCGGTGCTAGCCTGAACAATTGAAAACCACCCCTAGTGAGTATGACAATGCGTTGTGTAAAGTGTCTCCCCTCCCGCATAGTTTGTTTAAGTATTGTAAAAAGAGATAAAAGAGAATCATATTCGTGAGATTCCGCTTCTCTCAAACCAGTGATCTAAAGTGGAGTATGGGATCCTCTTTAGATCACATTAGAAATAAGTTTATGAGATATAATCAAGTAGTGATTATACATGTAACGTAACAGGTCACAACGGCGCCGACTGAAAGGGTAATGATAGGGCAGAAATGTGCCAAAGATCATTAATAAATGCTGAAAGCTAACTTCCGTAGTTAGAGTAAGCTGGTGTCAGTCGGGCCGGGATGTTGTGAGTTACGGATAAGTAGGGATCATTCCAATCTAAGGTTTGGAAATTAGTATTAAGATTAAAATGTAAGTTAGTACTTAAGAAGTAAGAAAAAAGGAATTTCACGAAGGCGATCATTTAAATGAACAATGTCATTTAAAGAGAATTAAAAAAAAAAAAAACTGTGCACTAATAATAAATAAATTCACACACTGACACTAATCGTACTCCCAGTCCCCAATAGTGAGTTAGACTCAAAAAAGCTTAACCGTAGCGTGCAATTTAAGCGGTGGAGTATGTGACGATTTAAATAAAAGAAATAATCAAGAAAATAAAATTTTTTAAAAAATTAAGGTTGCGAGCTCTTAAGCCATTTAAATCTCACTGTATTAATATAAAATACCTGTATGTACTCAGTATGAGAGGAAGCAGTAATTAATTATTTAGAAGATACTCTAATAAAAAGATAAATTGTAAAGAGTTATTAATATCGTATTTAACCCTTTGCTTGTAAGCAGGCGCTGTCCTGTTGATTCCAGACTCGACATGTTTTCCGAGTCTTGTGTAAGTTAGAATAAGATAAAAAATCTAATGTTAATAATTAAAAATCTGAAGACATAAATAGTCGCTAAAACAACTGATTTAAATTATGTATATTTGTTTAGGGATAGTTTGTATAAATAAAAATGTTAACTTAAATATAGTTAGGAACTATATTCTCGCGCGGAAATTGTCCCACTAACTTTTGCCCAGTACCAGGCGAAGGGAGCAGAATTTCTCTCTCTTGCAATGGTGACTTCGTACAGTATAGACGTAGGAGCTGTGCTCTTAAAATATGTTAACTATATTTTGTTTCACCTTAAGATGGAGTACCAGATGTAGCTGTTTAAAGCATCTGGATGTGTTAACTAATATAATCATGTAAATAGACAAGAAATTTAAAGTAAAAAAAAAATCGAAACGTAAAAAAGGAGTGTAACACAAGATGACTTCGTGCTTCAACAAATAACAACAATTCCAAAGTCATACCTGGAGATGTGAACTATCAGAAGCCACAAACTCTACTGCACGTGACAGAATATGCAGATCAGGACATCCGAGAATCTACAAGATATCGTAGATACCTACACGACATATTGTTCAACCTGCGAACTTTTGGAGCCCTTTACTGAGGAAGGCCAGACCGAGATGACGACGTAGCTGTTCCTGTTTCCCAAGACGGATACCCCAGGACGAGTCTTCAGCATACCAATTAAAAGGTGACTCGATAGCCTGTCTATCGAGGGTTACTAATATTTGTTACACAACACATCTTGAAAGAGACTTTTCAGAAACTATTAACTTTGTAAAGACTTATAAATTAAATCTAAGAATTTCATGTAACTATTCTAACTTCATACGTTGTAACAGTTTATATGCTAATGTAGAGTAATATAATTCAAGCAATAATACCATTCTTCCAATGGTTGAATAAAAGAAAGTCTTGCAAGCTAATATCATGAAATGAGTATAATTAAAAGTCTTAACTACAGAAATACAGAAAGTTGACCCGGATCCGAGGTATAGCTATATAAAATCAAGTTTGATCTCAAAGTTTAAAGAAACCTTTCAAATAACTTAATAATTGAATTAGTAATGTCATGGGATCTGTCAGTAAATGTTTTTAAATGTTAAATAAAGAGAAGTCTTCTTGTTACACACATATGAGGAGTGCTTAAATCAATTGTATACCTTGCCATTGTTTCCTTACACAGTTAGTAAGTAATTTGTTACATTAATTATTTGTGATCAATTCTGTTACAACGTAGGCAGCCCATCTAATTAACAGAGTTTAATTACGAGGGGTTCCCTGGATTTGTAACGCGGCGAAAAGACGTTACAGTCTGGCTCTTTGTAAAGATGTTATAGTTCATAATTATAGCGCCTGCGTCACATTCCATTTTCTTGTACTCCTCTAAATATCGTTCTTAGAATCCGTCTTTCACGGCAACCTAGGGGTCTCTCGCTATTCTTTGTCACTGTCCTGTCCAGGTTTCTGAAGCATATGTCAGTACTCTGTATAAGTGTATAAGTGTCTGAAGCATATGATAAGTGTTTTGTAGATTTTGCATTTCGTGCTTCTTGAGATGAAGCTAGATAACAGGTGCTTTTTTAATCCACAATATGTTTTATTTACGAGATATATTCTTCTTCTTATTTCAGTGTTGATGTCGTTAGTACTGTTTATCTGGGAGCCAAGTTATATGAACTCTTTTACTGCCTCTATATTTTTTGTGCCTATTTCAAGGTTTTGAAGGGCTGGGTTTAGTGGTAGTTTGTTGCCAGCATACATATATTTTGTTTTCTCCGAGTTTATGTGCAGTCCAATTTACTTTTAACTTTAGTTGTACTTTATTTGTTTGGAGAAAACGATAATAAAACTAATAACATTTTATACTTAAACCACTCTTTAAAACTCCTAGACGATAAGTAATTTCTATCTGGCGAACTCTGTACTGCCTCCATCATAACAATTTTACACTTGACGTTTCGACGCCCAGAATCTGTTGAACGACCTAACAACCTTTCTCATATGTTATTAAAATTATTTTCTTCCGGGCTGTTTGGCCGTGATAGGCCTACAATACTGTTCATTTCAGCAGACGTTTCAGTCGGCCTTTGCCGGCCACCTTCAGTGCTACAAGTCGAGCTACAAAATTATAAACATTTCTCATAACTCGCGAGTGTTGGCTGAAAGACCCTGTTGAGCTCAGAATCTGAGTACAACCATTGATTCTGGTGGGATCAAAACGTAAAATGTGAAATATTATGATGGCGGCAGTCCGAGTAGAGGGTTGACCATCTTCTTCTTCTTCAGCACTACAGCCTATCGTGAGCCCTGTCTTCCAACACCAATCTTCTCCAATGTCTCCTATCCGTTTCCGTCTCAGCGTAACTCCTCAAATCCATTCTTCTGAGATTTTCCAGCTCATATCCGACCATCTTATCCTAGGTCGACCCCTCTTTCCGCTTTTGTATACCTGTGTCCTCAAAATTTTCTTTGGCATACCCTGATAATCCATCCGTTCTAGGTGGCCCAACCATTGTGTTCATTGAGGCTTTACTAATTTTACGATGTCCTCACACTTCAATAACTTATCTGTCTTTCGGTTATTAGTGGGTTCAGCAAACTTTGAGTCAATTTGACACATCCGTAACTTCTGTTACAATCGTTTGCTTGAGCTTAAGCGAAAGAAAAATCGATTTCAAATAAGTAAAATATTGGGTTA
The DNA here is from genome assembly GCA_034769895.1 of Magicicada septendecula. Classification (NCBI taxonomy): domain Eukaryota; kingdom Metazoa; phylum Arthropoda; class Insecta; order Hemiptera; family Cicadidae; genus Magicicada; species Magicicada septendecula. The sequence goes on from CM068376.1 coordinate 268,503,984, forward strand.
TAAGGACTATAAAAATCAAAAGGAAAATCCCTAGCGTGTCTACGTCAAAATTTATGAATTAACAGAGAGAGTGGAATGCGCACTTCTTGTCTCTCACTTCTCTTAGACAAAAGATACATATTTCATAATTATCAGTTAGTAAGCATATATCCTCTATACGGTACAAGAAGTATCCTAGCTTTTACAAGTTTCTACCAGATACGAATTGTATAGAATCTTAATACTTTTCATCAGTGAAACCGGTATTTCTCACACGTAACAATGGAATAGCCCACAGTTTTGCGTCTACGAACCAACAAGGTTAAATATTAATGTAAACAGTATCAGCTATTTAATGATTCATATTTTTTATTAAAAAGAATTGGTAGTAGATAAAGGGAGCGATATACAATAAATATTCAAAGTAACGAAGTAGTGGTTCAACAGGTAAAGCAGTTCCGATATTTAGGGATAGTGATCAAATAAAACAAAAGAAAAGACAGGAAGTTACACGAAAGCAGGGGGTACGATCAGGGGAGACGATCGGGACCGGACCCCCCCCCCCGTTAGAGGGTCGAAAAAAGTTGACGAATTTTGTTATTCTTAATTTTTAGACGGTTTTATTATTTTTTTCGCCTGTGTACGCTAACATCGTAGTAACTCTTTTTGAAACATAAAAACAAGTGTATTACACAGCATTAGCGTATAAATTTGAAATATGAAATACAGGAAAATAAATACAGTTAATAAGTATCTTGTAAACGATGTTTCAATAACGCGTATTTTTGTTGTGTTGTTACTGTTTACATTAATGGGACCGATTTCAGGATGTTATCACACGTTTTTTCAGCCACTTTAAAGATAGTAATGTTGATTAGTCTTGACTTGTTTTTTTCTTTTGTATGAAGCCGACTTGACCCCGGACCCCCCCCCAAGCCAAATTCAAGATACACCACTGGACGAAAGAAGTAATAAAACAACTAACTGGTTTCATGATTTGAAAACCGAGCTCATTAGCAAGAAGGAAGTCCAACAGAAAACTAAATTGACAGACTTAGTTTTCTGTACATGAAGATCACTTCTTACGTATGTACGGCTGTGAATCTTGTCTACTGACAAGAAGAATGAAGTGCAAATCCAAACTCGTGTTTGGACAGGGTGAAAGGCATGATAGCGAACGACCTTACAATAAATGAAGACTACATAAGAGAAGAGTTGCGAACAAACTCAACATTGGAGTAAATTCGAGAAAGTTGACTCAGCTGATACGTGGCTCCATATTGCATGTAAAACGTATATGAGGAGACCATAGTGCGGTACAAAAGAGACGGCCAAGAGAGGAACTGATAATGATAAGAACATTGGTATCGAGTAAAAGAAAAGGCAATGAATGAAACAGAATGCATGCAACTTAACGACGGGAAGGAAAGAGCCTTCTAAATAAACTATACGTTTTGACGTCGAAGAGAAATGATGAGCAGGAGATAAACTTCCTTTTTCTTTAAGGAAACTTAAGAATTGTAATCTGTATTTAAAATTATTTGTTTTTGTATATTTGTGTATTTGTTTTTGGATTGTATTCTTGGTAAGCTCTGTATAGCCGATTTGTATGGTACTTCCGGAATGGTGTATTTTTTTCAGAGTTAGCCTACCTTCTTAATCAGCTTGAATATAGGCTGTATATAACATTTCTTCAAAATTCGCCCGACTTTATCAGTAGTCCCACGAGTAAGCACGTCGAGCTTGCATGCACGTCGGCTTGCATGCACGTCGGCTTCACTTTCTGGGGGAGGCTTGTTACCGGTTTTGCTTTGCTTTGTTTGTTACTGGTTACTGGTAATTGCTTTGTGAAAGCTCACCTGAAATATTTGCATATTTCAGTTAATTTTGCCGTTGCTGTTCTGGCTATAACCCTTTGTTATGGCAATATGCATAGGTACACTTTTAGCGATATGTACAGGAAGTAACCTCATACAGTGGCTTCATACAGTGAAAAAACCATGTTAAGAATAATCAGTATTACTATATTCAAAGTGGCTGAAAAATGTGTGATAACATCCTGAAATCAATTCCAGTAAAGTAAAAGGCAATAACATAGGCCTAATAAAAAGATGTGCTATTAAAACATTGTTTACAAGATATTTATTGACATTTTATATTTAAAAATAACTACATTTGATAAAAAAAGGGTAAACCAAGAAACTTTTATACACTGTCTGAAAATGTTGTATAGTTTAATTTGCCTTGATTTTTTCGCTAGTTCATGAATAACTTTTTCCGGGGTCACTGAATTGATTTTCGTATATTTCAGATTTCAAACCTACACATAAATGCTGTGTTATAAGTATGTTTGTATACTTAAAACTGAGCTACTACTGTACTAGCGTACAGAGCTTTTAAATTAATTAAAAAAAAAAACATCTAAACATTAAGAGATTAACAAAATTCCTTGTCAACTTTTTCGACCCTCTGGTGAGGGGGTCCTGTCTCGTCCGTCCTTTCCTCCCGTAAATACGCCCCTGATCTCATAGAAACAATTTCAGAATGCAGGATTTGTATAGGTGAAAGGGCGAGAAATAAATACACCTTTAAATAAAATCACTGATATAAAACGTGAGAGAAAAAATTATTAACCAACAGTATCGACTAATGTACGGTAAATTAGATTGATAAGTAATGTAAATAAGATTAACATAATCAATTAACGTAAATAAGATTACAAACAGATCCGATGTGAAATTACGCAATGAGAAAACTAAATGCGTCGTGTTAATCAGCTATATCGGATGCCAGTGAGTAATGCAGGGTACATAGTTTTAGTGCCGTGACTAACCAGGGAGGCAACGTGCCAGATGCATACCTACATCTACCACCTCGCTCATTCTCTCTCGCGAGAGGGGGTGCAATGCAATTGCCTATAATTAATAGACGACTAATGACTAACTTTCTCTGTTCCTAGAAAAGACGGGGCCATAATCCCAATAATAGTCATTCAAAACAGCGTTCCAATCCCACCACTACCTACAGACTGATTTGTTGCGTTGATTCTTTTTAACTTCAGATTATGTAGATCTTGTTGAGTCATTACTAATAAATAAGAACGGATTCTTTTTTACCGTTGAAGTAACTCAGGAGGTCCTGGCAGGGAAAGCTGGGAGCTTGTAATGTGGTCAGCACTATGATTCAGCCGCTCGTCATTACCTTCAGCATGAATAACCACCTTCAGCTCGTCATTACCACAGGCTGAGTCGACCTGGAACTGAAAATAAAACACCTTTATTTTAATGGTTCCGTCAGGGAATCGAAGTCGGGACACTAGATTAGTAGTTAGGCGCCACATCCTTGGATCGTTACTTCTTCATCAACTTTTCTCTTTTAAAAGTCCCTTGCAAGGGATCATTAGCTTATAGTTATCTATCTATGTGGAATGGTTGTTTAATTATGTCTCTTGTTCCAATACTGGCACATTTTTCCTTTCCCTAGTTGATTGCCGTTCCGAAATGCTTTTTGGCCATCTCTGTCCCTGTCATTGTAGGGTTTTAGACTCGAAGATCATTGTCATGTAGAGACGTTATTCCATTGTGTCTCCATAAGTGTTCATTCCTTGCATCGACGTTGTGTGAAAGCTAAAGTTACCTTCTTAGGTAGAGCATTAAGAAGATAATGGTCCACCCTGTGTAATTCATAGAACTCAAACTAACCGCCACGCTTAGCTTTCCCGTTAAGACCTCATATAAGCAGGCTAGGTCACCGGTGTAATGTTGATGTAACAGTTTCCCAAAGTTCTACATCATCTGAGACTTTGCAAGGTCATATAGTGGCTAGCGCCACCGTTGTATCTCAGGGCATACCAGTTTCTCAGATCCTTGCCAAACACCATATTTCACACTGCCTTCGCTGCAGATCACATAATCTTGTCGAAGAAGGACAGGAAAGTCCCCGCTCTTCATCCACTGACTACGTCAACGAGCGGGCTTCAGAACCCTCTCTTCAGAAACGAGACTAACGCATTTCGCCGCTATGGCATGGAGAAACGTAACTGTACATACAAGACATATCGTTGCCAAGCGGGGGGGGGGGGAGCATCGTAAAGGCGGCTTTTTTGTACCTAGACGGGGGACGGGGGAGGCCACCTCCCGAACCTGGGTACAGGTTCTTCCAGCGCCGGTTCGCTGGTTACGCAGACCACTCAGGGTCTCGCCATCGACCGCTGGACACACGCTTTGTATTGATTATAGTATATAAGGCTGATAATTATCAGCCTTGATACCTCCGAAAATCGGTAAAACTGCGTCCCATAAAACAGCGTGCGCCAAGGTTGGTATTTCAAGAGAGAAGGGAACCACCGGTGATCAGCGTGAATCACTCTAAACTCCCTGGGCCGTAGCCGCAGTCCCAAACTTTTCAGTCCGCGGACCCCCCCAAATAATTTAAAAATTCACGGACCCCGGCTGAGTTCTGAAATAAAATAAACAATAACTCCTACTGAGAGAAACTCTTATATTTTAATTAAAATGTATCCAAATCAAAATTCTCTTAATTTGCAAAGTTATAATATTAATGATTACAAACTCAGTTGAATGTGAACAAGAAAGCTGCTTTTGCACAGTTATCTCCTTAGTATTGGGTTTAATGTCTGATAATTAGAATATTAAGTAACTCTCGACGTCAAGTTTATTTTTGAACTTTGACTTCAAGTACGTGAGCAGGAAGACTGCGGTTTCACACAAATACGTAGAGGAAAACAAAGTTAAACACTATAAAGCTCCTTTTCCGAGTACAGGCTTCAGGATAGTCAGTCATTACATATAACCAGAAGTCAGCTAGCTGTAATTGTGAAAACTGTAATTTTAATGAACTACCAGTGTAAAGTTCTGCCAGTGAATCTTTTTCTTGTACTGTAAGAGAGAGGATTACTCTGTTCGACGGACAAACAGATCTGCTACTCAACATGATTTAAAGACATTATTAAAGCCATTAGTTTGAAATTACTTTAACAATTACAATTAGTTTGAAAAAAAAATACTGGAATATTATACTTATTGTTTTAAGATTCTAAAATTTAGATTTACCTTTTAGAGCATAAAAAATCGGAGAAAATTACGGCATATTCTATTTTTCCTTAAAAGTGTCCGCGGACCCCCAGAGGTCCGCGGACCCCACTTTGTGAACCACTGTTCTACATCATCTGAGACTTTGCAAGGTCATATAGTGGCTAGCGCTACCGTTGTACCTCAGGGCATACCAGTTTCTCAGATCCTTGCCAAACATCATATATCACACTGCCTTCGCTGCAGACCACATAATCTTGTTGGAGGACAGGAAAAGTCCCCGCTCTCCATTCACTGGCTACGTCAATGAGCGGGCTTTAGAAACCTCTCTTCAGAAACGAGACTAACGCATTTCGCCGATACGGCATGTAGAAACGTAACTGTCCATACAGGACACATCGTTGCCAAGCGTAGAGGGGGCATCGTAGAGGCGGCTTTTCGGTACCTAGACCCCCCTCCCGAACCTGAGTAGAGGTTCCTCCAGCGCCGGTTACGCAGACCACTCAGGGTCTCGCCATCGAACGCTGGACACACGCTTTGTATTGATTATCAGCCTTGATACCGCCGAAAATCGGGTCAAACCCGCGTCTCACAGAACAGCGTGCGCCAAGGTTGGTATTTCGAGGGAGAAGAGAACCACCGGTGATCAGCGGTGAATCACTCTAAACTCCCAGGGCCGTAGCCACACTCCCACCATCTAGAGCAGTGGTTCCCAAACTTTTCAGTTTCAGACACCCCTCAAAAAATTAAAAATGTCACGGACCCCGTCGGAGTTATGAAATAAAACAAACAGTAAATATGATACAAACTCTTATATTTTAATTAAAATAAATTAAAATCAAAATTCTCTTAACTTGAAAAATTATGATATTAATGATATCAAACATAGTTTAATGTGAACAATGAAGCTGCTTTTGAACAATTAGCTCTGCAATATTAGCTTCAATGTTTGATAATTTCAATATTAAGTCACTCTCGACATCAAGTTTATTTCTTAACATTGGCAACCTCAGCTCTATCTTTCCAGCCACACGTGTCGAAATTCAGCTGCTTAGCCGCCGTAAAACCAGAAGCACGGAAAAACGTTATAGCTAGATACAGTGCTTATACGCGAGATACAGTGCTTATAGTTGGACTAAAACAGCGCGATCAGTTCTAGTCAGTTCGGCTGACAAACAGATCTGCTACACGACATGATTTAAAGACAGTATTAAAGCCATTAGTTTGAAATTACTTTTACAATTACAAATTAGTTTGAACAAAAATAATACTGGAATCTCCTACTAATTATTTTAAGATTCTAAAATGTAGATTTTAGACTATAAAAAATCGGAGAAAATTACGGTATAGCCTATTCTATTTTTTCTTTAAAGTGTCCGCGGACCCCCTGAAACATTGTCGCGGACCCCACTTTGGGACTCGCACTTGCAGAGACTTTCCATGAAAGGCCCTCGCATACCTGTTCAGGGTTACCCTGCTTGGACAGACTGTGGTATTAGGGTTCGTTGTACTTGATACCAAAGGCTCACCGGTGCAGGAGTAGAGGCGAGCCAACACTGGTTCCAGTTTGCAGGGCACACACCTTAGTCCGAATTACATAAGCGCTAATCCAGCCGAAATGGTAGTTCACGATGAGACGGGGATACCAGAAGTTGGCAGCCACACACACCGTGGATGACGGCGTAGACCCCCTTCCTTTCGCTTCTAGAATTAACCATGCCTGGGTCAGTTGGACAGTCTAAGCTGCTGTAGAACATTGCGTCATCCGATGATTACACAGCACGAGACAAGTTACCTTATAGTATCCCCGTAACAATACTTTATAATTAAAGATAGACGTACGTTGAATACTGCATGGTATTCTCGTTTATTACCTGTTTTGCTGCATACTTTTGTATTTTGAATGTTTTTAATGTTAAGTTTTAAAAATTGATTCGTATTTTCGTTGACTTGACTATGTTAGGTTTTTAGTTTTTTTTTTTATTTTGTAGCTGTAAATATGAAAATTTCCACATATATGTTCATGCTTATGCCTGTGTGTTGTATTTGCTTCATTAGCGTCACGTGATTGATGTCCTCTGTTTACGGTTTACGGCGTATGTCTAAATGTTAAGCCTTTTGTGTGCTTTAAGGTATTGAAAGCAACGTTTTCTAAAGTGTTTTAACGCTGCCATTGTTCTCTACGTAAATAATTGGGGGCATCTCATTTCAATTCTAGAACTAGAATTGTTTGAAACTACAGTCCCCCCAAAAAATATTTCAAAATAACGCTACGGGTTGCGCAAATAAATGGATGGCTGCATATTTTGTTGAAGCTGTCAAAGCCAAGTCAGTTCACTGATAGCGCTTGTAGAGTGCTGCAGTCGGCTTTGGGTCTGTGTACGTATGGAATAGCGGACACATTTTAAGATTATATCAAGTGTTGATTTGTTTGCGAAATGGTAGTACAGGACTAAATTAAAACATACGAAAAATATTGTTAGCTTCTTCTTCTTCTTCTTCTTCTTCTTCTTCTTCTTCTTCTTCTTCTTCTTCTTCTTCTTCTTCTTCTTCTTCTTCTTCTTCTTCTCTTTTGCCTCTCAATGTTGGGATGTAGGCCTATGGAGCAGCCGTCCATCGTCTTGATTTTAAGTGTTAATTTTTTTCGAAACCATAGTAAAGCACTAAATTAAAACATACGAAAAATTATTACCTCCTCCTCCTTCTTCTTCTTCTTCTTCTTCTTCACCTGGCTCTTTTGCCTCTCAGCGCTAGGTTGTACGGATTCTCCGCCCATCGTCTCTATCTATTCCTAGCTCTTTGTCTCTGAACCATCGGCTTTACTTCAAGGCACTTTTTTTTTATTTTGCTTGCTTCATCTGCGCTACTTACATATCCCAACCATTTCAATTGTATCAGCTCCAGGAAATCCGTTAGGGCCTTTACTCCCAAATTTCGTCTGCTCGCCTCATTTCTAATGCAATCTCTCCTTGTTTTTCACATTATTCGCCTGAGAAACCTCATCTCTGCTGATGTTATCCTACTCAGGGGCGTATTAGAAACACGTGGTGCCCTATGCTGCAATCATACTGGTGCTCCCCCCCACCCGATTCAAATTTCAAACTTTTATCCATTATTTACACAGATAAATTGCAATTTCGAAAATTAACAATTATTTTATTACGCTCTCAGATTACAACAAATGTTTAGCTAAATAGTAGCCTAATTACAATGCACGTAGTAGTACTTAAGCTTAGAAAATACTAACCGATCCATTTTTTTCTTGATTTTGCCTTAACGAAGTCAAATATAATTTCTTCTAAATCCAGCGATTCGCGTATCTCGCTTTCAATATTCATTCTTGCTAACGAAGATAATCTCTCACCTCCCATAGTTGAACTCAACACATCTTTTATAAGTTTTAATACAGAAAATGATCTTTCAGATTCGCAGTTAGCTATTCGAATCATCAGAAGCAGACGATAAGACTGTTGGATTGACAACATTAGTTTTTGTTTTTTTTTTCACATTTTTATCTTCAAAAAGTTTTTGTGATTTAGGGATGGTAGATGCTGAGGCCTTGGTGCCGGTGCTACACCATACCCTAGCGTTATGGATAATCCGCCATTGATTCTACTTACGTGTTTGTCAAGGTTACACATTATCTGCTCCATAAATTATTGTTGATCGGTACACAGATTTAAATATCTGTAATTTTGCTTTCTTACCTACTTCCCTTTTTCCTATAAGTGTGGTGAAAAATTATTACCAACGAATCGGAAAAACCGCATACAGTAGGCACATCTATATAATATTCGAATGGCAAGCAAAAACCTGTTTAATATAGAAAGTTTTGAGTTTTTTTTTTCAATTTATTGGGGATTTGTAATCTGCTCGACTAAGCGAAAATTGAACAAATTGGCTGACAACATACATACAGGATTATGAAGAGCTGACCATAGACAGCTCTTCTAGTTTTTGTTAGTAGATTAAAGAGATACACAAATTACAAAACTAAATCAAAATAAATAACACTATTACATTAACGACTCGGAACACTAGGTTTTTTATAAGTAAAAGCATAAAGTTTTACCTTACAGCCTGAACCGGTTTTCTCCTTTAAAAGGCTTCTTCAGAGGCTGCCGCTGGTAGCGCTGTCCGTCTTGTTGTGGGCGACGGAATCGAGTTTCGAAAGATCGATGCTGTGTTTGTGGGGTGAGATATGTTCGAATAATGCGTGCGATTTGAATTGTGTCTGCTCGTTTAGGATGTTGTTTTTATTTATTTTTTTGTGTGTTTGTGTATTTCCAATTGTTCTAGAGTGTCTAGTTTTCGGCTTTTTGTGTGTACGTGTAGAATGTTCATGTTATTGTCGATGTTTTTATATGTGTGGTTTTCTTCAATGAGGTGGTTTGCAAAGGTGGATTCTGTAGTGGACCAAAATACGCTCAAATCAAAATTAAACACGACAACCAGGCCGCTCAAAGAACACAAAACATCGCACAAAGGACATACATAAAAGAATCCATAAAACAGCTATAAATAAGAAAAAAGACGCTCTCAACCGCAAAGCACTAACGCTACACCTACAGATCGCCAACATATACGGACACAATTACATGACTGAACTAATACATCACACAAATGAATGGACAAAAAAACAAATACATAACATACAGACAAAACACGACAGAAAAATAAAAAACCTGACATCAATCAACACAAATATAATTCCCTCACACAAATTCTACCCACGTACAGTAAACCTCACGAACGTCACACTCACTAAAAACGAAAAAACACTCCTTGATAAAAGCCTAAAACATAACATACATTACAAACATAACAACCAAACACTAACAAAACTCATAGTTGACACTGAAACAAATATACAAAACACAGCACCTGAACATCAAGACACACTAAGACATAATATAAACAATATAATAGGAGCACACAAGACACCAGACAACAATAACCACAACTCAGAAATACACACAGCCATCAAACTGAGGGAAAAGGCAGACAAACACAACATCACATTTGTAAAAGCAGACAAAGGCAACACGACTGTAATCATCCCCACAGACAACCTACACAAAAAAGTACAAAACGTCATGGAACAGGACAACATCACAGAACTAAAACACGACCCCACCGACAGATACCAAAACACAGTAAAACAACTAGTCAACAAAGCCAAACACATAATGACACACAAACAAAAGCCCTACATGAAACAAATCCGACCATCAGCCCCTACCCTCCAAGCGCTTCCCAAAATCCATAAAGAAGAAATTCCGATCCGCCCCATTATCAACTACCGTAATGCCCCTGCACACAAACTCGCAAAATATCTAGACAAAATTATCAGACAACACACACAACTAGACAACAACATTGCAGTAAAAAACAACACAGACCTAGTAACAAAAATAAAAGACATACACATCCCCCATAATGCCACATTAGCCTCCTTTGACATTAAAAACCTGTACACAAACATCCCCATCTCTGAAACAATCACCATCCTACAAAACAAACTCAAACAGAACAACACACCAGACGAACGTATCAACGAAATAACAGAAACTCTGAACATTATCACACAACAAAACTATTTTACTTATAACAATAAATACTACACACAGAACGATGGCTTACCCATGGGCTCCCCCATATCCAGTATTCTAGCAGAAGCTTACTCCAACACTTAGAAAAAACAAAAATACTCACAAACAATGACAGACACTCACATAAAATACTATATTGGCACAGATACGTTGATGACATTCTAACACTATACAGGGGAAACAAAAGACAATGTGAACAGTTACTAACGCACATAAACCAAGTACATAAAAACATAACCTTTACTGCCGAATACGAACACAACAATACCATAAACGTCTTAGACCTCTCCATCACAAAACTAGAACACAGGCACAAATTCAGTATATACAGAAAACCAACTACAACTGACACACTAATACACAACTCCTCCAATCACCCAATACAACACAAACTAGCTGCCTTCAGAACCATGATACATAGACTTAACATCCCCTTAGATGAAAAAGACTACAAAGACGAACTAAACACGATAAAATATCTAGCAGAATCTAACGGATATGACAGAACAATAGTCAGTAAACTCCTACACAAAACACAAAACAAACAACAGACAAAGACAGAAAACAACAAATTCATAACACTAACTTACATCAACAAATAAACTGAAAAAATAGCCCACAAATTCAAAAAAGCAGGATACAGAATCGCCTACAAAACTACTAACAAAACAGAACACACACTATCAAAACACACACACAAAACACAAAACAAATTCGATCTACCCGGTGTTTACAAGCTAAATTGCTCAAATTACAATAAATTCTACATAGGCCAGACAGGACGTAGCTTCAAACAGAGATACATTGAACACACAAAGGCACTCCACTCCACTACAGAATCCACCTTTGCAAACCACCTCATTGAAGCAAACCACACATATAAAAACATCGACAATAACATGAACATTCTACACGTACACACAAAAGGCCGAAAACTAGACACTCTAGAACAATTGGAAATATACAGACACACAAAAACAAATAAAAACGACATCCTAAACGAACAGACACAATTCAAATCGCACGCATTATTCGAACATATCTCACCCCACACACACACACACACACACAGCATCGATCTTTCGAAACTCGATTCTGTCCCCACAACAAGACGGACAGCGCTACCAGCGGCAGCCTCTGAAGAAGGCTTTTAAAGGAGAAAACCGGTTCAGGCTGTAAGGTAAAACTTTATGCTTTTACTTATAAAAAACCTAGCGTTCCGAGTCGTTAATGTAATAGCGTTATTTAGTTAAGTAACGGACACGTCATGGACAACGAAATCCAAGAATTTAAATCAAAATAACATGTTAACAAATGAACAAAAATCACTTCCACTTGCTGCTGGCATGATACAATAAGTTCAAATGTTAAACACTGGGCCCATAAGGCACACAAACAGGTTGACATTAACACTTAATGTTGACATGAATAAAAAACACAGAACAGAACAGATATCACGGACATTACAATACAGATAATGCAGAGAAACATTATTAATTAAATCTGAATGGTAAGTCTAACAGTTTGTGCCTTTTTAGTCTATAAATATCTTCAGTGTTATCCAACAAATTCATTGCCAGGTGGTTTGGATGTTTTTCTAATTTGGAGATGTGAATCCCGCAGAGGCGCATGATTTCTTCTCTCACGGTTGGAACTTTGAGGTCGCGGTGTATAGAGTTGTTGGAGACAAACCATGGAGCATCGACTATAGATCTTAAAGTTTTGGACTGAAAGCGCTGGATAATCTCAATATTGCTCGTACTAGCAGTACCCCAAAGTTGAATACCATAAGTCCATACCGGTTTAAGAACTGCTTTATAGATTAACAGAACAGTTTGTTGACGAGATTTAACCGTGATTTTCTGCCTATCATCCAGTAGATATTTCTGGCCTTGTGATTAAGTTCAATCTTCTTAGATGTTATATGTTTTTTTCATGTTAGTCTTCTGTTCAGGTGCATCCCAAGGTACTTAGCACTTTCAGGTTGCGGTGTAGGTTGACCGTTAATTGTTACTGGAGGGCAGTTTGCCTTACGTGTGGTGAAGGTAACGTGTACTGACTTGGACGAATTGATTTGTATGTGCCGTTTATCAAGTCATAACTGAACGTTGTTTAATGATTCTTGTAGTATAAGAAATGCTATTGAGGGGTCGGAGTGTGTCACTAGGATTGCTGTGTCATCGGCGTAGGTAACAACAGTGGTTTCACTTGCTGACGGTAAGTCCGAGGTGAACAGGAGGTAGAGCAGAGGACCCAGGATACTACCCTGCGGAACACCTGACCCCACAGGTAATAGAGGAGAAGTAGCATCCGAGTACTTGATTTGAAACACTCTGCCCACTAAGTAGGAATGTAGAATACGATAACAATTGTGTGGCAGATTTTTCTTTATTTTGTATAAGAGTCCAAGATGCCAGACTTTGTCAAAAGCCTGGGAAACGTCGAGAAACACACCTGAGCAGAACATCTTCGATTTCAACGATTTATTGATAAAATTTGTTAGTCTGTGTATTTGATCTACCGTAGAGTGCTTTTCTCGAAAGCCAAATTGGTGATCCGGAATTAGGTTGTTTTCTACAATTGTTGGCATAAGTCGTTTTACAAACAGCTTCTCAAAGATCTTACCAAGTATCGGTAGAAGGCTTATGGGTAGATAAGAACAGGGTTCTTGAGGGTTTTTAACCAGGTTTTAAGACCATGATTACTTGAGCCGATTTCCAGAGAAAAGGAAAGTATTCAAGTCTGAGTATGGCGTTGAAAATGTATGTTATTAGTACAACGCCTTTGTGAGGCAGCTCCTTTAGAATTTTCCCCGATAACAAATCAATGCCGGGAGCCTTTTTACTTTTCAAATTATACAGGATTATTTCCTTGATTTCGTTAACCTTAAAAGGCTTAATAGCTAGATTCAGTTGGAGCGGGGAGTGTAAATATCTTCCTACTTCTTCATCGAAAGAGACGTTCTTGGCAAAAGTCTGGGACTTCTCTGTATTGCTTCGCGCCCAGCTACCATCTGGTTTATGTATTGGTGGTATTTGTAATAGTGGCCTTTTTAATCGTTTTGTAGCCTTCCACAAGGAATAATCAGTACTTTCATTAGGTGACAGATTTTCTAGATAATCCTGAATGGCTTCATTCTTTAAATTTTCTAACAATCGTTTTAGTTTTCTGGCCGCGGAATTCCACTTTCTTTTATCATCCGGTTGATGAGTATGCTGCCAAATTCGTCGCAATCTACGCTTCTCAGCTAATTTCTTTCGGACAACCAGAGGAATTTTTAAGTGCTTACTCTTCGCTGTATTGCAAGGTGTAGTTTCCCAGGCTGATTTTTGAAAAGTACTGGTGAGATAATTTACAGCCGCATCAAGTTCAGCAGGTGTGTGGAGTGGAAGTTCTAGCGAGATATTATCATTTATAAGCTCTCTAAAATAGTCCCAGTCAGTATTACATTTTGTGAGTGTTGGTAGACTTTCAGACGCAATTATTGTAGTGCTAATAGTGGCAATAATTGGAGTGTGATCAGAGGACAAGTCAAGGCAAGATTCAACTTTGTAGTATTTATGAGACAAGCCTCGTATTAACAAGAAATCAATGAGGTCAGGTATTTTATTTGTATCAGAAGGCCAATAGGTTGGTTGACCAGTGGACAGAAAGGACAGGGATTCTTGTCTAATGACATTATTTTTGAGTGTCTGCAGAATAAATTACTAAATTAAAAATATCGTAAACCGATTTGCATACTATGCGGGCTGAATACACGAGCATTCAAAGACTAATTCTTTCCTACTGGCTAAGAGGACATAACGTCAAAAACTAGGATAAAAATTTGAACCAGCCCTCAACCAGCAGACAACTTGCAATGTTACACTCGTACTGTCATTACTAATTAGCATAATTAATTATTTCGACTTGTTTTATTACTTTTTTACCAGAATATTGTTATGACGGTCTACTCGATCGTCGTAGGTACAGTGGAAAACAAAATAAATACAAGACACCAATTAAGTCATTAATCACCAGCTTTAATTTTCACAGTTAAACAGTTCGTAATTAACAACACAGTCTCTTATAACAAATCAAATCAAAATTGTTTACACGAAAATAAATGTCATTAATATTAAAAAAAAAATTGTATTACAATTATACCGCCCGATTATAAACGCAACACTTCACTAATAACTAGTTGAACGTACACAGTAATCTCGCCCGATAATAACTCGAACCGCTCTATAAATATATCGCCACTATACTGACTTGAGCGTCCCTGAGTAATTGTATTTATAGTCGCCGAAAATCTAGACTATGCCTAATTGCGTCTTAGCGTCCGTATGAATACGTAATTAACTGCGGCCTTGACACAGTCCGCACGGCTGGCGGCATCGAGAAGACTCTCGCAAATGCGTCTACAATCACGTACGCCACACGCTTACATTCTTGATCTCTCTTGAACGTTCGATAAACACGTAGATTGTTCTGTGACGTCGTAATACTGCCTCCTCCTGTACGTCCCGAACTGGCAAACCGTCTCTGAAGTAATACTCGACCAGGCAGTCTAGGTGGACGTCCTTGCGAAAGATAATTCTCCGGTTCTTCGAATTCAGTCTCGTGTGATCCGAACATCACGTTCCCAGGAATGCGAGTCTTCCGCTCAACCACTAGTTTCGCTGGAATCACTCCCGTTGTGTCATGTACTGATGACCTAACCACCACTGGCTGATCCAAGTTTGTTTGGTTCTCGTCAACAACCTGTTTTGTAACCTCATCTTCAGCTACTTTCCCTCGAGCGTTTCTATCAGCTCAGGAACAAGCAAGAGTTTTGTCTCGACACCCATAGTTGGCTTTCCAATCACTTCTTTTGTCGTTACACTTATTTGTATTTCCTCTGCTAGTTCTTCCTCCATTTCCGCTTGCAATAGGGAGGGTTCCTCTTGACCAGACCTGTTGACTTTTTCTTCGACTAATGCCACTCGCTTAATCGAATGGTTGGTAGACCCTGTCATTTTAGCCACGCAAAGCTTTATCTTCTCTTGGCCAACCTTCAGGACATTCTCTCTTAAGTCCACAACGAATCCGTAGGCATTCATAATGTCCGTACCAAGAACCACTTCATCGACAGTGTCTGCAACGAGCATTTGGTGGCTAAACTCGAGAAGACCCAGGCGTACACGTACGTCTACATTTCCTAGCACCTTGACTGGGCTTCCAGTCACAGTCTGTATTGTACAAGAGCTAATTAGAGGCTGGCGATTGGTGACTAAGTCAGGGCGCACAATGGACACTGTTGCGTCCTTGTCAACTGTAAATGATGTTGGTTTACCTTCCGCAAATCCATTAACAATCAAATTTCCACTGGTCTTATGTAGCGTGGAAACTGTGTGCTGTTCTGGGGCTTTACTTCTCCAATTGGTGCGATCACTCTCTTCTCTCGGTATCTTCTTCTCCCAACAGTCTACCTGTAGTTGACTACATTTTCCACAGTTGTCACATTTCGGTCTTCTGTCTTTTTCAAATCGTTGCGACTCTCTTGAACTTTTGAATTGTTTGTCCGACAACATTGTTTTTCTGCACCCATCGTAACGGCAATGTGATACAGGGATCTTCTGACTGCAACGTGATGTCACAAACCCATTAATGTAGCGGGACGCTGACTTGGCAGCTTCAAATCTAGGGTGTGAACAAGAGCTTCTGAGCTATTTCGGTGTCATGCCATTCGTAACACTTGCTGAAGTTCACAATCTCCGATGCCATCAATAAATGTCAGCACCGGAAACCTTATTCGAAAGTCTTCTGGTACTTCAGCACCAGATTAGATTAGACCAATCTAATCAATCTGCGATACTTGCTTCAAACTCATGAAGACTCTACCCGGAACGTTGTCGTCTTGTTCTCAACTGAGCGTAGTACACATATCCCAAATGTTTATCACCGTAGCGTAATTCTAGAGCTTTTATCAACTCGGCATAGATGTTTTGGCTGTCAGGTGGGACTTTCTGTAGTAATTCTGCCGCAGGTCCTTTTAATGCGAGAACGAGTGAGACTGCCTTGTCTTTCTCTGTCCAATTATTTGCGCATGCAGCAGCTTCGAATTGGCGTAAATACGTCTAGTCTGGGGGCAAGTGTTAAAAAATCAGGTCCCGTGGGCTCCTTGATGATAGAAGTATGGGAGAGGTGTCAATCCCTTCGTTATAAGTTGTAGAATAAGAATATCAATGGTGTTAAGGTGAAATTTTGCTCAGAGATCCAAAATCAAGATGGCGGCCAAAATGGCTGCCAAAATATTTAAATTCCTTATAGTTGAACTATACTAACAAAATTAGTGTCAAATTATATGTATTTTAGTTCATAGAATGACAGTAAAATTTTGGGAAAACCTAATTACGCACACATGTTGAGATATTCAACATGGCGTCCAAGATGGCCGCCTCTGAAAGGGCATTATGAATTCCTTCTACTTGGGTCTTATGATATATCAAATTATATGTTTTTTGGGATTTAGAATTCAAAAAAGTGAACTAAATTGTTGAAAAGATCAAACTTTATTATTTTAAATGATGAAATCAGATGTGTGGGGTATTACAAAATACAAAAAGGAAATGCAACCGAGAAAAAAATTAGTTTTCTAAGCACTTAAGTTTCCAAAAATAACAATCCTGCAGTAGAAACAGGTTTTAAACACTGATCTAATCATTGTAATTGACACTGTCATCATCATCATCACTTTGACAAAAAGTGTCCTCATCATCAGTAAGGGAACCAACATTGTCACACAATTCCGGATCACCATTGCATTGGCACATTTCTGTGCATTTCAATTGGTTTCCAACACAAATACATGACTGGTTACATCTTTTCTGCTTACATCCACACCTACTGACTTCCAAAAGGAATGATGGAGCACAAGGTTTCGTACACATAATGGGCTCGAACTTATCCTCGACTTTCTTCCAGCCATGTTCTTCTGGAGATGGTAATACTGGGTATTGTGTTAAACTTTGATTCCATATCATAGCCTGCAGATTTGCTCTTTCAATTGCTGGTTGAAGTGCTTCTCTTGTTGGTGGTAAACGTTCATCATAAAACTGCTTTTTGGTGAAAAGCCACCATCTTGCCTCGCCAGTATCCACAATCAAAGTGTTAGGTATATATACTTGACAAATGAACTTCTCTAACAAAGCCCTGGTTTCCGCTGAAATATCTGGTGACGTACCAAGATTAGCTAAACATTCAACAACATCAGTAGTAGCACATTGGAAAGCTTTCCACCAAGTCAGTTTGCCTTTGTTTACAAAAGAACCAGTGGTGTCACAACCAGACAATGAATGTAATCCTGGTAATGCGGACGCTTTTAAAGGGCCCATAGCATTGTAAATAGGTCGTAGACTTATAAATCTCTTCATTCCATGTCCAAAGTAAATGCCTGTGACTTGCGGAAGAAGGGCGTATCTTGCTATAGCCAGGATCATCACGTCTGAATCTGGAGAGTAGATATGCAAGTTTTTGACTCCTTTTTGAGCCACGTGAGCACCATGAAGAATTATTTTGGAATCTGCTTCCTCTTGACTTGATTCCAACATTGTGACATCTGTGTGAGTAGCTGCAGTTTTATCTTGCCAACTGACAATAAATTTCTTCTTATGCTCTTTACCATATGCAATGAAATATTCTGCTAGAAATGCGGTCAACTCGTCTTTTGTTTTTTCATGTGACAACAGCTTTCTCATTGTTGTGTTGCTGATGTTTGTTGTAGGCAAAATCTTGAACTGGGTTCTACCTGTTATCTGGCGGTGGTCTCTAATAGCAGTTTTCAATGATCCTTCTTTGTAGTGATCAAATATGAGATGAACTTCTGTATACCCATTGTATTTTTGATCAATAAATTGACTGAAGAATTGACCAAAATCATGGCAAGTTTTAAGTGATGCAGGTTTATGAACAGCATGCAATTGGGCAATGCCATCTACAATTGCTACGATATTTGAATCGGACGATGACGTAGCAATAATTGGTTCTGGTTCGCTACTGTGTGTATTATCTGTGCTCGTAATGGTCTTCTTAGGGATATTCTCTAAAATCTGTGTAAGCTTATATTTTGCCAAGCAGTGGTGCATGCTACCATCAGGAGCAAAAAGGGATCTTGGAACTGCGGAAAGTTCATACACATTTAGGCAAAGCTTCATGTCTACATCGGGTCTTGATCGGGAAGCTATAACAAGTTTGGAGAATAGGGAAACATTAGACTTCATTTCAATCACTTTTCCTTTCAAATCAACTTTAACCTTTTTGGCTGCTGAGTTACACGTTTTTAACTTCAATTTATTCAAGCGGGACCAAAATGGTATGCTTTGTGTTTCAATGCGTTCTTTCACAAATTTGGAACACAATTCTTCTCCAGCTTCTTTTACTTTCCCAACATCATGTTCAATATCTTGGGGGAACACTCGCTGAGTGACCAATTGTACCAAATGCGTGTTTCTGCATGCAAAAGGATTGGTTGTCGATTCGAAAGCCTTTTTCAATTGAATGGCATGCTGATCTAGTCGATTTCTGAACTGCAGTGAAGATGTGTGATGTTCTTCGCTATTTTTTGTGCAACGTCCATAAAGTGTATTGGTATCTTCTGCAATGCGGGTTAATTCTGCATCTGTAAGGAAAAATTTGACCCTGCATGAATCATTGAGAGTTATTCCAGTCAATCCTCCTTGAACTTTCAATCTTCTATTTTGATGTTCCAAAGGTTCATCATCACCAAGAGCACAAAATGGTTTTCCGCTCCGATTCACTACCCAATTGCCAGACACAAATTCATTCCAGATAAAAGGAGCTGTTTCCTGAAGTTCATCCATTTCTGACAGATACAATGTTATCATTCGTGCGTAGTAGTGCCGATCCATAGCAAAGAAATATTTTAAGAATTTTTTCAGTGACGCTAAAGAAAGCAAAAAGTCTGAAGATCTTACTGATTTCACAAACATCAACATTGATTCGACCATGTAGGTGCAAGCGAACTTAAATACTGGCTCATTGCTTCCCCTTTGATCACAAAATTGATGTAGTTTCTGAAGAATTCCTTTGTCGTCCAAAGTAGATACCAATTTGAGATGCTGTTCCCTTATGTCTGCTATTTCTCCTTTGGTAAACGCATTTGCAACATTCGCAACCTGTGGTGCTACATCCTCAATAACAGTGGGATTTTCGGTACAGAATTCTTCAAGTAGCAACATCATTAGTGATGACATAGTTGTAATATGTGCTTGTAAACCTCTGCGGACGTGTTTACCCTCTATAATTTGACGAGCTGTAGATGTACCATACATATTACTTTCTATCCATAAATCTGGAATTCCACTTTCTGCAATAAAGTCTCCAATTGTACGTAACTGGGCAATGATTATGTGTAGTTCTCCTGGTTTTAACACCCATTTCTTATGGCAATCTTGTATAGCCATTTCGAACTACTTTAACGGTTTATACAATGCTAAGTCCACAGTAACAACAACTTTGTTGTTCCTGCAATTAACGGCAGCGTGGATACATTTGCAACTGGTTTTGTTTCTTCTAACAGAGACATGTAACCTGTCCAAGTTGGAAACGTTGTAGCAAGCTTTGTTGAACAATCTGCATTTTGTTCTTCCAGTTCTACGGGATCTTCTGCTGTTATGCATTTCTTTCTTATCAGTATCCAAGCAAAATTACTAAGTTCTGCAGCTTGTACAGCAGTTCTATCACGTATCTGTTCGCTGTAGCTTTTGCTTTCAGGACAACATGATGCCCAGTTAGAAGGCTTTTGAAAAGGAACTATGGTAGGTACAGCATCATTCGCGTTTTCCAATGAGCGAGCATTTGATGGCTTAAGAGAAAGCCGTTCCATTCTGTCATTCTGATCCTTAATCTGATATATCGTCATAACGGTGCCAAGTAGTGTTCTTTTACCGTCTGGAGTGTCCTCAGAGAAATCTAAATTGTCTGCTGCACAATGTATAAATCTTCCATGTATCACATCAGGAGGAATGTAAATTCCAGAGTTAACTTTAATGTTTTGGAGAACAGAGGAAGCAATCTGAGTTTCAAGTCGTAACACTCTTGGGTAATCTATAGAAAAACCAAGCCCATACAACCTTTCAACCATCGTCTTGCTTCTAGTAGTACCATGAACTGTCAAACCAACAGCTACTTGTAGAGGCATTTCACGTTGAATGTGGAATGTTGTCGATGTTTTATTTTTTAATTGTCTATCTGATAGGCATGAGGAAATTAACAGTTGAGGTAGTACGTCAGTTTTCTTTTCAATGTCTCTATGTTAAACTTCTATGGTGTCTGAAATATCGCACTTCCCTTTAATGCACCACTTGAAGAATGTTTTTACAGCATCTGGTACTAAATCTGTTGGAAAAGAACCATTAAAATTCCAACTTTTAGAATTCATTATTTCCTTTCGAATAATGTTAGCAGCCCGGTATAGGATATTTAACTCTCTGTTCATCTTGTCACCTGCGCTTTCTGCTTCAACCAAAAGGGCATCCCTTGTACACTTCATTGAAACTCTCTGACTCTCATTTGCTCTTATAGATCTAGAAAATTCAACACCTTTTTCTGCCAATTCAATTCCGATTATCTTCTTAAGCTGTTTACGAGACATTATAACATCTTCGCTGACACCATTAACATTACATAGAGATTTATAACTTTCCTCTAAAGTTCTCATACTGAATACTTTTCCGTCTGCCAGAGCTTCTGATAGGGCACCAATAAATTCAATTTCAGTAACGGTATGAGCTATATCAGGACCTACTTGAATTCCATCTTCTATTACTTTCTGTTTCCTAAGTATATTAGTAACATTTTTTTCCCAGCATGTCGGATGGTACTGAACATCTATTGCATGTGCATCAAAGGGATTACAAGCAGCGTTTAGTCTGACACGGTATATGTCATTTGTATTCAACTGCACAGCTTTACTTAAATTAAGTCCGGCATTGTCAGTGGCAACTGTACTAAGTTTCTCTCTGTACGAATTTCCTTCATTGCAGAAGAAGCATTTCGATTTATCATAGATTGGTGCTTTGCCACGTGTAAGTACACTACTACTTTCTTGTTCGAAAGGTCCTGGCTCCTGTGACAACTCAAAATATTTTTTTTGTAGCTTCTCACAAACTTGTTTATGGGTAAGTAACTGGTAACAACTTCTGTGCCATTTTAAATTCTAAGACTTAAGATTGTTAGTAGAGAAATTGTCATCTCCAAAAGATCGCTTAATTTCACTACATTGTTCATCACCCCAAACAGACCGATTTAAGATGCACGTCACAAGTTTTTCATAACTACTATCAGCTGGATTGAATAAAATTGCTTCTGTAGACTTAGTTCCACAAAGAAAACATACAACCTCAACTGACAGTTTTCTTTTCTTCACTTCTACGGAAAATTCAGGATTAAGACGATCCATATTCTAGAGACTCTCTTTCATCACTCCTGAAAAAAATACAACTATATATACTATTTGAAAAAAAGCAGGGGTTGTCCCCCTGAAAATTAAAAAAAAATTGAACTAATAAAAACTACATTTGACACTATTCTAGCACTGAAAACTAGAGGAAAATAGGCAAATTTCTTTACTAAACTATGACTTGCCAATTTCAACAAGAAATCACTACCTATACTATACCTATACTAGGCCTATACTAATTATTACTATTTATAAGAAAATATAACATATGGCATGGCTATACATTATACTCTGCCAAATAGTTATGAAAATGTGAAAACTACAATGTCACCCATAAATTTACATTCCTTCGTTGATTTTAAGACTTAAAATATTGAGATTAACATATGGTAAGCCTTTTGTAAAACGCTAATTTATTGTAAATTAGAAAAACTCTATCTATAACTGAAAATGTTCAGGTTGGTGGGCCCCTAACTTTTTAATTTATAACTTTTCCTCCACTATCAACGAGTAAAAGGGTGTAACTAACAAACAGTCCACTTCGGTCATTTAGGCTACATTATTCGTAAGTCAGTCCTAATTGACTTTCTTGTATAACTTAATTCTACTTTACTTACTATTACCGCTGAGACATTTCTGCTTAGGCATTTTGTTTAAATAAAACTGACACACAACACTAAGTAGCCTACGTTACCACAATCAAGTAAATCGCTTCAGATAAACTACGAAAAATCACTGTCTGACAACGTGACACCGACTACACTGACACAACAAAACAAAACAGTCGTCCATCTTGTCGCTACGGCGCAGGCGCGGGCAGGCCGCCTGCCAGAGCCCGGAAACAGTGCATAATAAAATTTTGCTGTTCAGCCTTGCGCGAGGAGCACGGAACGAAATTTTAACTAATTTACAATGATTGGAGTAGTGTTACAGCGATGGTGTCCGATTATAAACGCAACACTTCACTAATAACTAGGCCTACTTGAACGTACACAGTAATCTCGCCCGATAATAACTCGAACCGCACTGTAAATATATCGCCACTATACTGACTTGAGCGTCCCTGAGTAATTGTATTTATAGTCGTCGAAAATCTAGACGATTCCTAATTGCGTCTTAGCGTCCGTATGAATACGTAATTAAGTGCGGCCTTGACACTGTCCGCACGGCTGGCGACATCGAGAAGACTCTCGCAAATGCGTCTACAAGCACGTACGCCACACGCTTACATTCTTGATCTCTCTTGAACGTTCGATAAACACGTAGATTGTTCTGTGACGTCGTAACAATATTTTTTTATATTTTTGATGTTTCCTTTTTTAATTCTTCGGCGAGGGGGGGGAGTTAACCTCCAAACCCGCATCGCTGTAAGACTGTGTGTGGTACTTCGTTCTTTTTGAGATTAGTATAGTGTGTTTAAGATTTGCAACGTACTGACTGGGGCAATATGTGTTAGGAACAAATAGGTTACAACGCACAATGAACTGACGAGAATGCGATTAGATTCTAACAGCAAACATAATGTGAACATAATGTTCGAGTTTTCGAGCCTTAAGAGCAGTGGCGTGGGGTGGGTAAACATTTTGGTGAAGCTGAATTATATCCGGTACTGTAGTTAGGTCTGTACTTCATTTATCCTGAAATTTTTGCTGCGCCATCATATGCTTGAGCCACTAGTTTTTCATTACAAATTCAAATTCAATAAGCAACTGACGAATAAGCTCTGTAATAGCCTGAGCATGTCGATCACAAAGCCTACGTCAGTAAAGCCTAAAAATCTCTCTTTTACTTCTCCATCGTAAGCATACCGATAATGCAGAACTGTAGAGAACTGTGTTTTATTTGAAACGTCTGTGGTCTCATCGACTAATACAGCTAAAAAGTTTGGTCCTTTATTTCATTTTTTTATAGCAACTAAAGGAGCTGAGCTAACTGCTTCAATGAGATCATTTTGTATTCGATTAGACAGTCCCTTGAATACAGTAGATGTGTTTCCATATTATCCGCAAAAACAGGACCATATTTGGCTGTGTACGTTAGAAGTTCTACGTAATTGTCCCGATTAACTAAATTTTCCGTTTCGTGGTGTCCTCGAAATGCTAATTCTTGTTTATCTGGAAAACAAACAGGGTTAATTAGTCTCCTAAGAATGTCTCTGTTGTGTCAAACTTTCTGGTTCTGAACCGATATCTCCGATTTAAATTGGTTATCTTAAGCAGTTTCTATTCTACTCTGACCGAAAGCAGAAATACACAATGATAAACGATGATAATTCACAGTAATTTCATGGCCATCAATAGATTTAACTAGGTTTTCTACATGTTCGAATCTAGTCTTGGCTCAGCTAGTGCTCCTGACCTTTCGAAACAACAAACAATATCAGCAAAATAGTGCATTTAGATCAGCTCTACCAGCCAACCCTCACATTTACTGTGCATCTGTTAGGGGTTTGAAAGATCCGTGGTCGGCCTACCAGTTTTTATAACGTCAGTTTTTTTCGTTAAATATCCGGGAAAAAAGGCTATCCGGGCCAAAACGTCTTTTATTATACAAACCGACATTGTAGAAAGTACTTAAGCCAACACTGAAACTATTCTAAAATATACAACTATAACTTCACATATAATGTATATCGTTGAAATGCAACATAAATAAAACGTAAAACGCACTATTTAATAAGGTATTAAATATGTAATAATACAAACTTCAAATATAAAATATGTAACTTCAAATGTTAAAAATGGATAAGCTATATGGATTAAATATAGCACTAAATAAAACCTAACACACACAGCAATACCAGAAAATCAACACCAACTCAACTTAGCATCAGTTAGCGACCACTGCAGTGGTGGTTTTCTATCTCGCCCTACGTGAGCGCGCATTTCTCTACACAAGTCTATCTCACGCTGAGACAAATCTTCTTCACCTACTGTAGCAGTGCCAGCGTATAAAGTCAGTCTACTTAGTCACGTTAGATAACTCTAGTGAATTTTTATTTTGGTTAATTAAAATTAGATTCGGTTAAATAATAACATCTTCTATAATTAATAATTGCAGTTAGTGTTTCGTCAAACATCAGTGTAGCAGTGCTTCACTTGCTTCCCTTGACCGCACGCCACTGCTTATGAGTGACTGTAGTGAATTAACATTAGTAATGTAACAATGGAAAGAAGTATCCTCCTTGACTACCGCAGCGAGTACAGGATTTTTCATGACATGTATTCGAGAAATTTGAAACTTAACCAGTGTCAGAAGCAACGCGAATCTATCGGGAAACCAGACTTCGCTTGTGCGACTAGCGACTACTATTCGTATAATGTCGGAAGCCAACAAACTACCATTAAACCCAACCCTTCAAAACCTTGGAATAGGCACAAACAACATAGAGGCAGTAGAGTTCATAGAGTTCATTTATCTTGGCTCCCAGATAAACAGCACTAACGACATCAACACTGAAATAAGAAGAAGAATATATCTCGTAAATAAAACATATTATGGTTGAAAAAGCATCTGACATCTAGCTTCATCTCAAGAAGCACGAAATGCAAAACTTACAAAACACTTATCAGGCCAGTGCTGACATATGGTTCAGAAACCTGGACAATGACAAAAAATAGCGAGAGATGTCTAGGCTGCTGTAAAAGACGGATTCTAAGAACAATAGAGGAGTGCAAGAAAATGGAACGTGGAACAGGCGCTATAATTATTAACTATACCATCTTTACAAAGAGCCGGACATTGTCAGGATAATCAAAATACACATGCTAAGATAGGTCGGACACATAGAGAGAATGGAGGAAGGACAGCCTACGAAACATATTTTCTACCAGAAACCAATGTGTAGTAGAAAAAGGGGAAGACCCCGAAGTAGGTTTAAAGACCAGATAGAGGAGGACCTCGGAAAGCTGAACATAAGAAACTGGAAAGCCAGGGCATGCAATAGGGAGAAATGGAAGCAGGACAAGATCCACCAAGGGTTGTAGAGCCACGGTTGATTGATCGATTGATGTCGGAAGTAATTTGTATCCTTCAAGACTATCTCACTGTTAGGACGAGACCTTCTGGACGACCGCCTGAAAATGGACTGACAGTTTTCGACGGGAACAGAAATATTCGGCTCAAACTTTACTGGGGAAAATACGTGCACACTCGAGCGTTTCCAGCAAGCGAATCATAGTTAATAACTTCAGAATAAATTAAACGGAATAGTCAGCAATACTGACGTTAACGAGTACAATATGAATCAGAGCGAATCAGCACTTGAAGCGTACTGGTTGGAACACGTGAACTTGAACTCAAGTCGCCGGTTACGCTCGCAGATTCCATCTCTCGTTCGAAGTTATATTGTAGCTTTCAGGAATTGTTATGCGTCTGCTGCATTGTATGAGAGTGACGCGAAAGACAAACGAAATAAACACAAACAAACGAAGTGATCAGTGACAATGTAAACGAAATAATAAAAATATGTTTAAAGTGACATTTCAGGTTTCACACACGCGCGCGCGCGCGCGCGCTTCCATTTCTCAGTTTTTAACTCGAGCATTTGGTATCCCTCTGTCTGTTTATCGTCTATCTATCTGTCTGTCTATCTATATGTTTGGGGTGTATCTTACGAAAACGTTTGAAAGCATCAACCGATTTTCGTAAAACTTGGCATACGTGTCCATATTTTTCCTTACAGAGCCCTATTGTTTTTGAGATTAATCCCCCCCCCCCAAAATAGGGTGGTGGGGGCAAAAATGTAAAGAGGTCAAAGTTGTGAAAAAAAAATCACTAAAGCTCATGTAGGGTATCAAATTAAATGGAACATTACATTCGTTACAGTCTGAACATAGTGTTAATTTCTGAAAATTTATAAAAGGTTTGTACGTCGGGGTCGAAAAAGTCGGCGAATATTTGTTAATTTTCAAAAATTCATCAAATTAAAGAGAATTTTAAGAAGTTATAGACATTTCAAAATTTTCGGACCCTAGCCCCAATGAAAGAGATTGAATTTTTTTTAAATTTTGAAATGAAACGGAGTCTCAGACTAACAGGAATTGTAATGAATTTTTTTTTAACTGTGAAATCAAACGAGGTCTCAGACTAACAGGAATTTTAACACAAATCCGAATGTTTCAAATTTTTATTGTTTAATGTATGATTGTATTGTAAAGTATATACAGTACAAGCATATACAGATGGCAGTAAGCACAACAATGGGGTTGGGTCGGGTATAGCCTTGTTTGTTAATGGTGAGCTCAAGTATGAGATGCAGTATAAGTTGGGTGTTCGGTGCTCTAATAATCAGGCTGAGCAATTGGCAGTCTTGACGGCCCTGGAAAAGATAGCTGAATTAAATTATATTATAACTAATTTGAGAATGGCAGCTGTTTACACCGACAGCAGAGTAACTCTGGACTCACTTAGGAGCTCGAGGAATCATAACTATTTGATAGAAGAAATAAGTTAAGAAGTTTATAGGCGGACAACTGGTCAATTGATTTTGGTTGGGTTAGGGCACATGTGGGTATTTATGGTAATGAACTGGCTGACAATCTGGCTAAAGAAGCTGCGTCCAGTAGCAGTATGGTGTGCTATGAACGAATACCAAAAAGTGCAATGATTAACAAATTCCGTGAGGTGAGCCTAATGGAGTGGCAAAGTGAGTGGGAACAAACATCAAATGGAATGCTGACTAAGTTGTTTTTCCCTAGTGTGAAGCACAGACTGTCCTCAAGGTTTGCACTGTCTCCTAATTTTACCACAATGATGACTGGTCATGGCAGGCTTAGAGCCTACTACTATCGTTTCAAAATAAAAGATGATCCAACATGTGTCTGTAACGACGGTGACCAAACAGTACATTTGTTGTATGAGTGCAATATGTTGAATGAAGAAAGACGGGTTTTCAAAAATAGTGTACTAAGGAGTGGTGGACGATGGCCTCCATATAGAAGTGAATTCAAAATATGTTAGACAGTTTATTAAATATGTTAATAACATTGATTTTGATTCTTTGTAGTGTTTATTGTTATTGTGCTTGAATGTTATCTATTTTGAATCATTGTATGCGTTTATTATTATGAATTAACTTACATATTGGTTGAACAGCTTCGTCATGCATACATATATGCATGCAGTTTTAACATGTTAATAATGTATTACTAATTTATTGTATCATTGTAATTGATTGATTTTTATTTTTCTTGTTTACTTTGAATCTTTGTAATTGTTGTTTTATTGTTGTAATAATGGAATTGTCTTTACACGTATTGAGAATTCGCTTGTAATAAGTTTATATGTAGCATGTAGTATTACTTTATTTGCAATAGAGCATGCTGATAAAATAAAGGTATTAAAAAAAAAACACACGCGCGCGCGCGCGCGCGCTTCCATTTCTCAGTTTTAACTGGAGCATTTGGTATCTCTCTGTCTGTTTATCGTCTATCTATCTATTTAACTATCTATCTATCTATATGTTTGGGGTGTATTTTACGAAAACTTTTGAAAGCATCAACCGATTTTCGTAAAACTTGGCATGCGTATCCATATTTTTCCCTACAGAGCCCTATTGTTTTTGAGGTTAATCCCCCCCCCCAAAATAGGGTGGTGGGGGCAAAAATGTAAAGAGGTCAAAGTTGTGAAAAAAATCACTAAAGCTCATGTAGGGAATCAAATTAATTGGAACATTACATTCGTTACAGTCTGAACATAGTGTTAATTTCTGAAAATTTATAAAAGGTTTGTACGTCGGGGTCGAAAAAGTCGGCGAATATTTGTTAATTTTCAAAAATTCATCAAATTAAAGACAATTTTAAGAAGTTATGGAAATTTCAAAATTTTCGGAGCCTAGCTCCAAGGAAAGAGATTGAATTTTTTTTTAATTTTGAAATGAAACGGGGTCTCAGACTAACAGGAATTGTAATGCATTTTTTTTAACTGTGAAATCAAACGGGGTCTCAGATTAACAGGAATTGTAACACAAATCCGAATGTTTCAAATTTTTATTGTTTAATGTATGATTATGTGCTCCACAATTGTTACGTTACTAAACAATAATAGAGTAACCGGGATTTTTGTAATTTTTCCCATAATTGAAAAATTATTTAATATAGAAATTTGTTTAGTAATAAATATACTTCGTACAAAATAGTGAGCCAGTTTCGCAACTCAGAGAGCATACTACTATAATGTAAATATTAGAACCGTACGTCCAGTAGTCGACCATACCGGACAAGAATAAATGGAGAAATCTGTTATTTATTCCCCCCATCAAACCTGAATTTGCTCAAGACGGTTTTTGAATTCACTGCATACATTCGCCCACATTTTCGGAGCCACTTCTTACCTCCAAGAGAATATAACTATGCTTCAAAACTGCCTAATAGAATGAAATATTAAAATAAAGAAATCCAAGACAAGCTATGAAAAGATACAGAAACACCAATCTAGAAATACCACAACCTTCAGCAATAGAATATCAAGCTTTACACTTAAGAAATAAAATTAAATCTAATGTGCCAAATGTGTAAAGCGACAGATGCCAAGTTGGAATTGTTCACTGTAACCAGTTCTGCAAAACATACAATTTGCACAACAGCATGGCTGGATTAATTGTTCCTACAATGTCTTCTGTATTGTTTGTCTCGGATAATTACATGCAGCTGTAAATAAAACTTTTCATGAGGCAGAATATTCAGTCAGCATGCACTGAAATTATATGTACGATTGACGCCAGAATTACTGGACGTATTTGATTTTAAATTTTTTATTTATTTTAAATTATATTTAATATTTATAATAACTTTACCTCAAGATGTTTTATCCTTGTTTGGAACATGTTTCGGGACACTTAGTGTTCCCATCTTGTTAGTGTTCCCAATTAGCCTTCTTAATTTTGAATCTTGTGGAGTACGGTACTTATGTGTTGGTTGGTTGTTGTTATGGTTTCCTGTTGGTTTTTGATATTTTAAATTGGTATTATTGTGTGTGATTGTGGTGTATATATTAGTATTTTGTGTATTTTAGATGTTGAGTGCTTTGAAAATTGTGTCATGTTTTGTATTGATTTGTATTTGTTCAGATATTAGTTTGTTTTTGTTTTTTGTGTTTGTATATTTGTAAATTTTCCCAAATGTTCATTATGGTGTCTTTGTGTGGTATGTATTTTATTAGTGTCATGTTGGTTATGTCTGGGAATTCATGTCCAGTGATTATTGCATGTGTGGCCAAATTAGATTTATATATTTCTGGTTTTTTGTATGCATTTAGATGTTCAATAAACGTTTTATCAGTTTTTTTTTTTTTTTGTCCTATGTAACATTTATCGCAATCTTGGCATTCAATTTTGTATATACCATTGGTTGTTGTGTTATCTTTGTTGTGTGGGTTATTTAGTTTTTGTAAATTATTTTTATTAGTTTTGTATGCTATTTTAATGTCTGTGTTTTAAAATAGTTTTGTTAGCTTTGTCATTTTATAATTCATGTATGTGAATGTGGCCCATTTTTTATTGTTATTATTATTTATGTGTTGTTCATTTTGATTAATTCTTAATTGTTCAGTTTTTATTTTATATTTGATTTTATTTTCTATTGTATTCACTTATTTCTGTTCCTGTATTAATGAATATATGATGAATAGTTGCTATAAAAACTGGACAAAGGCGTATTTACGGGGGGGGGGGGGACGAATAGGACCGGCCCACCCAGAGGGTCGAAAAAGTTGACGAATTTGTTTAATCTCTTAATTGTTAAGCTGTCTTAATTATTGTGTGTTTTTTTTTAATTTTTTGTAACTGTGTACGCTAATATAGTAGTAACTCCTTTTTACTTCCATGTTCCTTAAGGAAATGGAAGTATGGTGATGGCGAAAAAAAACGTGTTCGAGATTATTGCAGAATATGATTGTACTACACTCAAAACATGAAAAAAAGTCATTTTTCGAAAAGTGTCTGTGTGTGTGTCTGTGTGTCTATGTGTCTATCTGTGTGTGTCTGTAGATTTTTTTTTGGCAAACGATAACAGCCGCAAATTCAAACAGAATCAAATAATTTTTTGCATACAGCCCTGATTTGTAGAGTACTCGCGACCTATTGTTTTTGGTGAAGATCGGTTGAGGGAAAGGGGTAGTTTACCTGCAACGGTTTTTTTTTATCAAGGATAATTTTGTTTGTTTGGCAAACGATAACAGCCGCAAATTCAAACAGAATCAAATAATGTTTCACATACAGCCCTGAATTGTAGGGTTCTCAAGATCTGTTGATTTTGGTAAAGATCGGTTATTTTATAACAACCCTTGGTTAACAAGGGTATTTTATATGGCAAACGATAACAGACGCAAATTCAAACATAATCAAATACGTTTTTGAATAAAGCCCTGATTTCTTGAGTACTAAAGACCTATTGTTTTTGGTGAAGATCGTTTAAGGGAAAGGGGTAGTTTACCTGCCACGTTTTTTGTTTTATCAAGGGTATTTTGTATGGCAAACGATAACAGCCGCAAATTTAAACAAAATCATATAATATTTTGCATACAGCCCTGAACTGCAGAGTTCTCAAGACCTATCGTCTTTGGTGAAGATCGGTTAAGGGAAAGGGGTAGTTTACCAGCAACGGTTTTTTATCAATGGTAATTTTTACTTCCATATTCCTTAAGGAATGGAAGTATGGTGATGGCAAAAAAAATCGTGTTCGAGATTATTGCAGATTCTGATTCTACTACACTCAAAACATGAAAAAAAGTCGTTTTCCGAAAAGTGTCTGTCTGTCTGTCTGTCTGTCTGTCTGTCTGTCTGTCTGTCTGTCTGTCTGTCTGTGTGTCTGTCTGTCTGTAGATTTTTTTTCTATGGCAAACGATAACTGCCGCAAATTCAAGCAGAATCAAATAATTTTTTGCATGCAGTCCTGATTTGCAGAGTACTCGCGACCTATTGTTTTTGGTGAAGATCGGTTGAGGGAAAGGGGTAGTTTACCTGCAACGGTTTTTTTTTAGCAAGGGTAATTTTGTTTGTTTGGCAAACGATAACAGCCGCAAATTCAAACAGAATCAAATAATGTTTCGCATACAGCCCTGAATTGTAGAGTTCTCAAGATCTGTTGATTTTGGTAAAGATCGGTTAAGGGAAAGGGGTAGTTTACCAGCAACGGTTTTTTATCAATGGTAATTTTTACTTCCATATTCCTTAAGGAATGGAAGTATGGTGATGGCAAAAAAAATCGTGTTCGAGATTATTGCAGATTCTGATTCTACTACACTCAAAACATGAAAAAAAGTCGTTTTCCGAAAAGTGTCTGTGTGTCTGTCTGTCTGTCTGTCTGTCTGTCTGTCTGTGTGTCTGTCTGTCTATAGATTTTTTTTCTATGGCAAACGATAACTGCCGCAAATTCAAGCAGAATCAAATAATTTTTTGCATGCAGTCCTGATTTGCAGAGTACTCGCGACCTATTGTTTTTGGTGAAGATCGGTTGAGGGAAAGGGGTAGTTTACCTGCAACGGTTTTTTTTTAGCAAGGGTAATTTTGTTTGTTTGGCAAACGATAACAGCCGCAAATTCAAACAGAATCAAATAATGTTTCGCATACAGCCCTGAATTGTAGAGTTCTCAAGATCTGTTGATTTTGGTAAAGATCGGTTAAGGGAAAGGGGTAGTTTACCTGTAACGTTTTATGTTTTAACAAGGGTATTTCCTATGGCAAACGATAACAGCCGCAAATTCAAACAGAATCAAAAGATTATTTGCATACAGCCCTAAATTGTAGAGTTCTCAAGACCTATTGTTTTTGGTGAAGTTCGGTTGAGGGAAAGGGGTAGTTTACCTGCAACGTTTTTTTAACAAGGGTATTTTCTATGGCAAACGATAACAGCCGCAAATTGAAACAGAATCAAATAATGTTTTGCATACAGCCCTGATTTGTAGAGTACTCAAGACCTATTGTTTTTGGTGAAGATCGGTTAAGGGAAAGGGGTAGTTTACCTGTAACGTTTTGTGTTTTAACAAGGGTATTTCCTATGGCAAACGATAACAGCCGCAAATTCAAACAGAATCAAAAGATTATTTGCATACAGCCCTAAATTGTAGAGTTCTCAAGACCTATTGTTTTTGGTGAAGATCGGTTGAGGGAAAGGGGTAGTTTACCTGCAACGTTTTTTTAACAAGGGTATTTTCTATGGCAAACGATAACAGCCGCAAATTCAAACAGAATCAAATAATGTTTTGCATACAGCCCTGATTTGTAGAGTACTCAGGACCTATTGTTTTTGGTGAAGATCGGTTAAGGGGAAGGGGTAGTTTACCTGCAACGTTTTTTTATCAAGCGTGTTTTCTATGGCAAACGATAACAGCCGCAAATTCAAACAGAATCAAATAATTTTTTGCATACTTCCCTCAATTGTAGAGGTCTCAATGACTTTCGATTTTGGTGAAGATCGGTTAAGGGGAAGGGGTAGTTTACCAGCAACCTTTTACGTTTTAACAAGAGTAAAGTACTTGTTCCTTAAGGAATGGAAGTATGGTGATGGCAAAAAAAATCGTGTTCGAGATTATTGCAGATTCTGATTCTACTACACTCAAAACATGAAAAAAAGTCGTTTTCCGAAAAGTGTCTGTGTGTGTGTCTGTCTCTCTGTCTGTCTGTCTGGGTGTCTGTGTGTCTGTAGATTTTTTTTCTATGGCAAACGATAACTGCCGCAAATTCAAACAGAATCAAATAATTTTTTGCATACCGCCC
Organism: Magicicada septendecula; assembly: GCA_034769895.1. NCBI lineage: Eukaryota > Metazoa > Arthropoda > Insecta > Hemiptera > Cicadidae > Magicicada > Magicicada septendecula. Next base: position 268,537,782 of record CM068376.1, read on the forward strand.
TGATTTGTAGAGTACACGGGGCCTATTATTTTTGGTGAAGATCGGTTGAGGGAAAGGGGTAGTTTACCAGCAACGGTTTTTTTTTAGCAAGGGTAATTTTGTTTGTTTGGCAAACGATAACAGCCGCAAATTCAAGCAGAATCAAATAATAGTTCGCATACAGCCCTGAACTGTAGAGTTCTCAAGATCTGTTGATTTTGGTGAAGATCGGTTAAGGGAAAGGGGTAGTTTACCTGTAACGTTTTATGTTTTAACAAGGGTATTTCCTATGGCAAACGATAACAGCCGCAAATTCAAACAGAATCAAACGATTATTTGCATACAGCCCTAAAGTGTAGAGTTCTCAAGATCTGTTGTTTTTGGTGAAGATCGGTTGAGGGAAAGGGGTAGTTTACCAGCAACGTTTTTTTAACAAGGGTATTTTCTATGGCAAACGATAACAGTCGCAAATTCAAACAGAATCAAATAATGTTTTGCATACAGCCCTGATTTGTAGTGTTCTCAAGACCTATTGTTTTTGGTGATGATCGGTTAAGGGGAACGGGTAGTTTACCAGCAACGTTTTTTTATCAAGCGTATTTTCTATGGCAAACGATAACAGCCGCAAATTCAAACAGAATCAAATAATTTTTTGCATACGTCCCTGAATTGTAGAGGTCTCAACGACTTTCGATTTTGGTGAAGATCGGTTAAGGGGAAGGGGTAGTTTACCTGCAACCTTTTACGTTTTAACAAGAGTAAAGTACTTAAAAATTTATTTAAACTTTTTGAAACAATTGTAATTGTTAAAAATAAAATAATTTTGATGCCAGGCAATAAAATTATAATTTTTTCATTTTAATGTAATATAATATTTTTCATTTAATACAGCAACAAAAAGGCAGGTAAGACACAGCCTGGCTGTTTGGCTGAAAATGATTTTAAATATAAATCTTAGAATATGGAAGTCATGTATGGTTCTCCATACCGATATTTACTTCCATATTCCTTAAGGAATGGAAGTATGGTGATGGCAAAAAAAATCGTGTTCGAGATTATTGCAGATTCTGATTCTACTACACTCAAAACATGAAAAAAAGTCGTTTTCCGAAAAGTGTCTGTGTGTGTGTCTGTGTGTGTGTCTGTCTGTGTGTGTGTCTGTAGATTCTTTTTCTATGGCAAACGATAACTGCCGCAAATTCAAACAGAATCAAATAAGTTTTTGCATACAGCCCTGATTTGTAGAGTACTCGCGACGTATTGTTTTTGGTGAAGATCGGTTGAGGGGAAGGGGTAGTTTACCTGCAACGGTTTTTTTTATCAAGGGAAATTTTTTTGTTTGGCAAACGATAACAGCCGCAAATTCAAACAGAATCAAATAATGTTTCGCATACAGCCCTGAATTGTAGAGTTCTCAAGACCTATTGTTTTTGGTGAAGATCGGTTAAGGGAAAGGGGTAGTTTACCTACAACGTTTTTTTAACAAGGGTATTTTATATGGCAAACGATAACAGCCGCAAATTCAAACAGAATCAAATGATTATTTGCATACAGTCCTAAGTTGTAGAGTTCTCAAGACCTATTGTTTTTGGTGAAGATCGGTTAAGGGAAAGGGGTAGTTTACCTACAACGTTTTTTTAACAAGGGTATTTTCTATGGCAAACGATAACAGCCGCAAATTCAAACAGAATCAAATAATTTTCTGCATACAGCCTGATTTGTAGAATACTCAAGACCTATTGTTTTTGGTGAAGATCGGTTGAGGGGAAGGGGTAGTTTACCTGCAACGTTTTTTATCAAGCGTATTTTCTATGGCAAACGATAACTGCCGCAAATTCAAACAGAATCAAATAATTTTTTGCATGCAGTCCTGATTTGTAGAGTACTCGCGACGTATTGTTTTTGGTGAAGATCGGTTGAGGGGAAGGGGTAGTTTACCTGCAACGGTTTTTTTTATCAAGGGAAATTTTTTTGTTTGGCAAACGATAACAGCCGCAAATTCAAACAGAATCAAATAATGTTTCGCATACAGCCCTGAATTGTAGAGTTCTCAAGACCTATTGTTTTTGGTGAAGATCGGTTAAGGGAAAGGGGTAGTTTACCTACAACGTTTTTTTAACAAGGGTATTTTATATGGCAAACGATAACAGCCGCAAATTCAAACAGAATCAAATGATTATTTGCATACAGTCCTAAGTTGTAGAGTTCTCAAGACCTATTGTTTTTGGTGAAGATCGGTTAAGGGAAAGGGGTAGTTTACCTACAACGTTTTTTTAACAAGGGTATTTTCTATGGCAAACGATAACTGCCGCAAATTCAAACAGAATCAAATAATTTTTTGCATACGTCAGTGAATTGTAGAGGACTCAAGGCCTTTAGATTTTGGTGAAGATCAGTTAAGGGGAAGGGGTAGTTTACCTGCAACCTTTTACGTTTTAACAAGAGTAAAGTACTTGAAAATTCATTTAAACTTTTTCAAACAATGGTAATTGTTAAAAATAAAATAATTTTGTTGCCAGGCAATCTGAAAATTTCAGATTTTGTACCACAAAATCTGAAAAGATTATACGATAGTTTATGAAATGGTTAATAATACGTCAGTGGAAGGTGTAATGAGAAATTAGCAGAAATGGAAACCTGGGGAATGTTAACTGTTCTGTAGATACAATTTTGTCAGAATGTTTGGAAATGATCATCAACATTGAAGAAAAAGTAAGCATATTAAGAAACATATGTAAGTACTTATTATAAAAAAATAATGTTTGTTTTTTGATAAAGTCATTTTGATTATAAAATATAAATATTTACAACAAGAAAAGAATTTTCAATTTTCAAAATTTAAATATATTTTTATAAAACAACGGGTTCTTCATTGAGGTGGGGACCATGTCACTCACTCCATCTCAAGCCTCCTCTCTCATTTTGCAGAAAAAGAGGACCCTGTCAAGGCTGATACTTTGACGACAGTGACAGGGCTTTCCACCAAATTCAGCAGAGTGACAGGTAGGCCCAACTCTGATTGGCTCCTCAGATTTCCCCAGCGTTAGTAGGTTCTATGAAAATATTTTATTTCAAAAATGATTTTAAATATAAATCTTAGATATGTTTTATAAATCTCATGTTTTATGTTTTAACATGGGTAATTTTTTATATGACGAACCATAACTGCCGTAAATTCAAACAGAATCAAATAATTTTTTACATATGTGCCTGAACTATAGAGAACTCAATGTCTGTTGATTTTGGTGAAGATCGGTTACGGGGAAAGGGCAGTTTACCTGAAACATTTTTTGTTGTAACATGAGTAAAGTACTTAATTTTGATAAAGTATCCTGATAAGATCTTAATAATCCACTGTAGAAACGTAGATGAAATATCTATAAATGAAGAGGCTAGTTGAACGGGCTGGGGGTAATTTTCTATAAATCAAAATTATAGTTGAAGGGGGAGGGGATAATATTTTTTATATGTGTACTACGTTATTGGCAAGAAAGAAGTATTTTTTTGTTAAAATTCCTTCCCTGGCTGTTTGGCTGAAAATGATTTTAAATATAAATCTTAGAATATGGAAGTCATGTATGGTTCTCCATACCGATATTTTACTTTTTCTATGGTAAACGATAACAGCCGCAAATTCAAACAGAATCAAATGATGTTTTGCATACGGCTTTGTATTGTAGAGTTCTCAATACCTATTGGTGTTGGTGAAGATCGGTTAAGGGAAAGGGGTAGTTTACCGGCAACATTTTATGTTTTAACAAGGGTAATTTTGTATATGACGAACGATAACTGCCGCACATTCAAACAGAATCAAATATTTTTTTGCATGCTTCCCTGAATTGTAGAGGACGGAAGGTCTCGGTTAAGAGAAAGGGGTAGTTTACCTGAAACATTTTATGATTTAACTAGAGTAAAGTACTTAATTTAGTATAACTAAAGTATCCTGATAAGAAGCTCATAATAATCCACTGTGGAGACGTAGATGAAATATCTATAAATGAAGAGGTTAGGTGAACGGGGTGGGGGTAATTTTCTATAATTAAAAATTATAGTTGAAGGTGGAGGGGAGAATTTTTTATATGTGTACTACGTTATCGGCAACAAAGAAGTAGTTTTTTGTTAAAATTTCTTCCCGGGCTCTTTAGCCGTAGTCCAATGTTTTCTGCAAAACCAGACTTTTCGGCAGTGCCATCGACTGCCATCATCGGTGAAAATCGAGTGCGAAAACGTGAGGTGGTATACTTTAGTGACCACAGTACTGTGGTTAATGCTGAAGCAATAAGTAGAAAGACGTAGTTTCTATGGAAATATTTCATTTCGAATATGATTTTAAATATAAATCTTAGAACATGGAAGTCATGTATGGTTCTCCATACCGATATTTAAATATACTAACAGATTTATTATCAGCATTATCGTATACGTTTGAAATATGAAGCATAGGAAAATCAATTCAGTCAGTAAGTATCCTGTACACGATGTTTCAGTAAGGCGTATTTTTATTGTGTTTTTACCGTTTCCTTTACTGGGACTGATTTCAGCCACTTTAAAGACAATAATGTCTATTAGTCTTAACTTGTTTTTTCTTTTTTGTCAAGCCGACCCAACCCCGGACCCCCCCTAAGGCCAAATGATAGATACGCCACCGAAACTGAAATCTAATCTCGCTGTAGGAAAAACGACAGCAAATTTGCTAAAAATGGAATCGAATTAGACAACGTTCACAGAGATGAAAGTAATCTGGCTTCTTCTGGCGAGGTTAGGGTAACACGGCCACGCAGTTGTAGGGCGTCTCGTGTCATATACTGCTCCCCTTCCTACGTTTTACATCAGTCTGGCAACACTCATCCGGTGGTGACGGTAGCGCGCATGCGCGTGAGGGTGTGTGTTTGCTTGAGATCGCATGCGTGCAAAGTAAGAGCAGAAACACCAGTTTTGTATGATATGTGCTGAGGTCACATATTGTGTGAGACTCTCTATCAAAATACGAAGGGGTAGCAAAAAGTAACATTAAATATTTTTTTTTTTACAAATACATACCGATGAAAATCCATCATTACTTATCAATATAATCCCCTCCGCATTCAATGCAAGTGAGCCACAGATAACGAGAGTTTCAATTCCACGAGAAAAAAATCTTTTGGCTGACTGCACAGCCATGCATGTACTGCTGTTTTCACCTCGTCGTCCGTAGAAAATTTCTTGCCTCCCATAGCAGAAAGTGGCCCAAAAAGGTGATAATCACTCGGTGCAATACATTGCCAAGCTGTAACAACACACCATAAATGAGTAATCCGACAAGTTTGGACCTTATTGCGGGTTTCAAATAGTTCTGAAGGAAGTCACAATACGCGTCACCGTTCAGTGCTGATTCTCGGGGCATACAATGTCCCAAAATTATTCACTTAAGGTCGTCCCAGAACAGCGTGAGCACCACTTCGCCAGCCGACCGAGTTGCACGAAACTTTTTTGTTTTGTTTTGGTGAATGCTCAAGTCAAGTTTTCTGTGTCTACAAATTTAATGGTCAAGTCACACAGGGTAGAAAAAACTGTATCCTTTTCGGATTTCACTGCACTATAAAGTATTAAAAAAAAAAATAATGAAATTATACTATCGATTTGAGAAATACATGAGTATTATAATGGCGTAATTATTAGTTTTTTGTCTCATACATTGTATAAATTCTTTCATACATTGTATAAGTTTAGAACTTATACAATGTATCAGATAAAAAAAACTATCTCCTACACTACTTCAGGTGGAACACACGGGAGCCATTATTATTATTGTATAAGTTATAAAATTATACACTCAGGGCTCTCGTATGTTTGCATAGAGTTTGATTATGTCTTGTATTTGACTTTCAATTTCTAGTGGAATATTATTCGTCACAACTTTCCTGTAGATTTTTTATTATTTTTATAATGTCTTGTAATTTTTTTTTAATTTTCAAATGTTTGTCATATGGGCTTCAGCTTTCCACGTTTCTGCCTTTGTAAGTTATTGACTCCACGTAGTTCCTTACCCCTCTGTTTACTGTGTCAACATCCACTAACTCAGTTCTAATTTGATTTTTATTTATGACTGTGCATATTGTAGAATATTTATTTAATTTAATATTAGTTATTCTAGAGCGGACTGGTGAATTCTGTGTGGTTTGTAAGGTTTTAACATATAGTCCTGCCCAGTGGTGTAACTATAAAATAGGGGCTGCTCCTGGAGGGGGGATGAGACTATCTTCAAGGTTGGACTCCCCTTTTTATTGGACAAAGTTCGTCGGATTTCCCCGTTTTCTTATGCTCAAACACAAATGATAAATTCAGGATTCTTTCCATATATTTTTATGAGTAAATTTTATAAATTCCATGAGTCTCGACGTTTTTGAGTAAACCAGCGTGAAGCAGAAGGGTTGACAAATTTTTGGAAAAGCGCTGATTCCAAAATATTTTATCTTGGTTAACTGTTATTTAAAATAAAGGTGATAAATTAAAGAATCAATTTAATTATAAAATTGTATTCTTAATAAATCTTATAAAAATGAATCTTTCTGAAGATATTTTATTACCCCTTCGTGGTTTAATTTAAGAAGGGGAATCTTAGGATTGTCCTAAGAATGTTTTAGGCAACTTATAGTTCGTGCTAAAGTACGTTATTTTTTATGTAAAATCCAGCAATAAAATCTTCTAATTTTTCTTCTCCTTATTGTTTTTTATTGGTGGTAATACGTACGCCATTTGACAAATATTGAGTAACTGTCGTTATTAGGAAAACTTTGTTTTATTTATTTAAAAATGTTGTAATTCCTTTTATTTATACAGTTTTCGCACACACGACTGGCTTAGAAATACTTACTTACTCCACGGCGGTACAGCTCATGAAGAGCCCTGGCCTCCAGAACGACGTGCCTCCACTCATCTCTATCCTGTGCGACTCTTCGCCACCTTCTGATCTCCAGTCTTCTCAAGTCTTCATCTACATCGTCCACCCATTTTCTTCTCGGCCTCCCTCTTACTCTTCTTCCTCCTGGTCCTCCAATGAATACTTTTTTCACTGTCCTTTCCTCTGTCATTCTTTGTATGTGACCTGCACAACTAATTCTACATTGTTTTATTACTATGACGATTGGCTTTGAAATAGACCTACATTAAGTGATTATGGAATTTCGCTGAAATTTTTATAGCTGAGGGGGGGTTGATCCTCCTGATCCCGTCCGTAGTTACGCCACTGATCCTGCCGTCTTCCATGGAATAAACTAAGAAAATGATGGCAAGTAAGATTATGGTAACGTATGCACAAAGATGAGGAATGTCTTGGACCGGGAACAGACGAGTGTAGCGCTTCTACATGTCCATCATCATCATCATCATTGGCTGAACAGCCCTTTGTGGGCCCTGGCCTTCTTCAGAAGATTTCGCCATTCTTCTCTATTCATAGCCATATTCTTCCAGTTTCTAATTCCAAGAGCACCGATGTCCTGATTCACCCCGTCCCTCCATCTCAGTTTACCTTTACCTTTTACCTTCCTTTACCTTTTACCATTACCTTTGAATTAAATATCTTCTTAATAACTCTGCTTTCACAAGCACGTATAATGTGTCCAGCACAATCTAATCATTTTAATTTAATAAAGGTGACCACATCAGATTCGTTATACAAACTATAGAGCTCTAAATTATGTCTTTTCCTCCAGGCTCCTCCCTCTTCCACTGGACCAAAGATTTGCCTGAGGATCCTCCTTTCAAATGTATTTCGTTGCCTCTCATCTGATCTATGTAGCGTCCACGTCTCTGATGCATAAGTCAGAACCCACTACGCGTCTACGTGTTCTACGCGTCCGCTTCAAACAATAGATATCGCGGGAAGACGTTGACTTTGTACATTTGCCAAACGTTTCTTTGATTCCATTATTTAGTATCCTTGCCTTTAAATGTCTGTGTGTATAAATTTTCTGTCGCAGCCTTACGACGAGCATTCTAGTCTCATAATATTTTGTTATTCATCCAAAAAAAAGAGGGCGTTTAATAACGAGTACTTGACTAACGTCAGACGGAAGGTTCACCGTTCACATCTGCGATTTGTGAGGGCGCCCCCTGACGAGCAGCCGATGACGCGCGATTGGCCAGATATAATGGGAGCAGAGTGGATAACATATAACAGAGAACGGCAGTAGGTCCTACACAGAGAAAGGGTAAGGTGCCCTTTTGCACAACGAGATTTATTAACGACTAATGACTGCAACCGATACTCAGCTATGACGCCAAGCCTGAGTCTACTATGTTGCAGAGGCGTTTTATGATCTGAAGAAATAGGTGTACTGAATCGACCGACCGGAACGTACTGTAATTTTCTGGCACGATGGAATCTGTGGTTAATCTTACGATTTGTACCGTGCAAGATTAGGCCAGCCAAACGATTACCTCGGTGTGAAACTTCTCCCAGTTCGTTTATCGCGTTATACTGAAAGTTCTTTTTTTTAAGAACTCACAAATGGCCGTTTTATTGTCTACTATACTTGGAGGTCGAGAACGATGACTGCACCAAAAACAATGATAAAGGCGTCGACAGACAACGTGGCGAAGACGAACTCGATTAAAACTTTCAAAATTTACTGGAGACACTTTTTTGCACTTTAGGACACTCTTTTTGTCTTTGTTGGAATATTTTTAAAAACTGTCATTGCCCAAAAGGATGAGCATAACGTTGATTTCGTGGAAGAAATTATTTAAGACGTCAGTTGCTTTATTGATTTTAATCTATGCTGAGAAGGTGGAATAACTTGTTACACTTTTAGTACATTATAGGAAAATAAAAGGAAACTTTACACCAGACAGAGGGAATGTTAAAGCAAAGTGAATAATACTGGACGCTGTGAAGTGTAGGTTTTTATGTATAGTGCATGAAAGCTTGTCTGTTTTTTGTTTTCCAGAAGTATTCCACAGTATTCCGGAAGTAATGGGTTGGTCGGACTTTGGTTAAGATCTCCCCCGAGAGTGGGGGCCTGGTAGTTTCGACCCTTCGGCGGTGCAGAACGAGCCTATACCGCCATTCCCGGTGGCTTCGATATCTGCCCTCCCCACCTGACTCCCGCCACCTCATCGCTGGCCCAGGCGTGAACTGGTATTTCGGCTGGACTGCAGTCGATTGACACCGGGCTAAGGTGGGTGTCTGGCGAACACGAACTAGGGTTCCAGCGTCCCTGGCAAGTAGGCGCACTAGGAAACCATCCCTGCCTCAGTGGTCCTAGCTTAGATCGTGTGCGGTGAACCCTAGTAGCAAGTGAAACCTCCACGCGGAACGACCCTGCACTGGTGGGAGAGGGCCGTGCAGGGTAACATCGCGTGGCTCCCTGAACCCCGCCAGGTAGTCCTGGGATTCAGCCCAGGGGGTTGTGAGATGGGCCTATACCGCTGATTACCTGTGACTTCATTTTTCTTCTGAGATCCTCACCCTGGCGCACGCTGCCTCACGGGGCGCGGGGTTATCCGATTTTGTGTGGTATCAGGGCTGATAAGCGAAATAAAGCGTGTATCCAGCGTTGGGAAGCGCGACACGAGAGTTCGTGTCTGTGCAACCCGCGCTGCCGGAACGTGTGCCTAACTCGAGTGCGGTGGCTGGCCCCCATCGTTCGCTTGTATGGGCACCGAAACGGCGCCTTCTCGAGGCCCCCGCTGAGCAACGTTGTGTTTTGTACGAAAACATTCGTGTCTTTAGATAATAAACGGCTAAGTTCGTTAGTCTTCTAGAGAGGAGAGGGCTCCAGCCCCGCCATCTGACGTATCCAGCGGATGGAGAGCGGGGATTTTTCCATTTGACTTCCCTGGTTTGTTGTTCGTGGGTAGTGGATAACATGGGATCGGTATAGAGGCTTGCCCCCGGAGAACGGTAGAGTTGGCCTGGCCACCTCTCCCGACAGTATACGTGGTTAATTCCTATTGGGGTGATGAGGTTCCCTCCCGCCCACGACAAGACCCCTTTTATTAAGTCACAATCTGTACTGCCAATCTTCTTGTTAAGCCGTCTTATGGAACTGCCCGTAGCAGTGGATTTGAATTTAATTCCAACGTCTTGTCGTGTGTAAGACAACGCCTTTTACAGCTGGAATACACATAGGTTGTTATAAATCACGTCATTTTATATAAATCATAGGGCGTTAAGCATTGTTCTTATTTTTGGAGTGAAAACCCTGTATCTCTGTAGTGTCGATGTTGGCAGAACAATCCCAGCCCTACAGCTCGGTACAACAGTCCGAACTGCATACGTTGATTATTTACTTAGAAGTAGTCTTTTTCTACTGACAGCTGAGATTTCCAATCAGTTACCCAGTTCATTTCCCAGTACCTAGTAGCTTGTATCCATTGCAACCTATCTAGTGAAAACATAAATATTTTGGCAAAGTAACCAACAGAAATTACTTCTAAGGCTTACACGGCCGGAGGCAATGTTGTTAAATTGTGGTTGATGGTGATAAGATGGTGGTCAGCACTGTGGTCACTAACGTACACCATCCTACGTTAGCGCAAGCTCATATTGACGGCCATCATTAGTGGAAATATGAGATTGCGCTAACATAAGATGGTGGTCAGCGCTGTGGTCACTAACGTACACCATCCTACGTTAGCGCAAGCTCATATTTCCACTAATGATGGCCGTCAATAGCACGACCGAAGCGTTTGCTAGAGAGTTTAGCACTGGACCACGGGGCCAAACAGTCCGGGATTACAATTTAACATTAACCAACAGAAACGTTACTAAGTTTCTGAATACGTAGTATCATACGGCATATATATATATATATATATATATATATATATATATATATATGCTCTGCGAACAAAACACCGCCTCGTTACATTCTTGGTCATTCTCGACAGCTCAAACCGTGCCACTAATACCAAACCTTGTCCACTAAACCCTACATACGCAGCAGCACTATTAACACTATCATCCACTGTAGGTCCAGGTTGATCAATTTTTCTCTATACCCACTGTCAGCGGCGGAGACATAAATGTACTGTTACAAACAAATGAAGGGATAGAGTCTGAACAGCGTAACTAGATTATATGAGCATACAGGTTACTCGCAAGGATTAAATACGAACAACTCAGAAGTGTGGTGCAGAATGAAGGTCCAAGGTCAATAACCAGCAGAGCAGAAGACCGAAGTTTACTGTCGAGTTAAACTTATGCAAAGAAGTAGGTAACACAAAAAAGTTATTAAACTGGACCTCGAGAAGTGGTAAACGGGGAAGATCTCCTCTATCGTGGGGAACCAGGGGGGTATTTACGAGGGGGACGAACGGGATCGGACCCCCCCCCACCGAGGGTCAAAAAACTTGACGAATTTTGTTAAGGTCTTAATTTTTAGCTGTTTTATTACTTTTTCAGGTGTGTACGCTAATATAGAAGTAACTCTTTTTGAAATACACAAACAGGTTTATTCCACAGCATTAACGTATAGGCCTACGTTTGAAATATGAAAAATAGGAAAGTCACTTCAACCAATAAGTATCTGGTAAACAATGTTTTAATAACGCGTATTTTTATTGTGTTCTCATCGTTTACTATAATGGTAGTGATTTCAGCTACTTAAAGATAGTAATGTTAAATATTCTCAGCTTTTTTCTTTTATATGAATCCGACCCGACCACGCCCCCCCCCCCAAGGCCAATTTCTACATACGACCTCCGTGGGGAACCTATATTACCCAATCAATGAAAGAGAGTATTTGAACAGAAGCGGTTTGGATAGACCGAGATTTTCGTAGGGAAAGAGTGACTGCAACCTCTATAAGGAACAGTGAAAGTAGACAGAAGAAGACAACGATGTACAACAAAGTCGGTCCCAAAACCGGTGGAAGAATTAGGAAGAGAAAACCTAGAAGAAGATTTATACATCAAGTAGCAGAAGAAGGAATTAGGTATGAAAAAAGACGGAATTGGCAAAATGTAGGAAGCGCTAATGGCATTCATCAGCCCTTAGACTTGGAGAACGAGACAAAGACAACCAGGGTGGGTTAATTACTTCAAAACAAAGGGAATAATAATCATTATTATGTATTATAATCTTGCAAAAGCTCACACATTTCGGCATTTTTCAGCGTTTATTGAACCATGTAAACTGGTGTATATAATTATTTTTATTAATAATTTTAAAGTATTTGCCGTAGTCAGAAACCATAGACAGTTTTCTAGAGTTTTCAGCTGAATCTCACGGCTGAGCTAAGGGTTGTGAGATTTAACACGTCCTGACTGGAGTATAACCTGATACTTCGTTTTTCGCATCTGAAATGATACTTTTCATAATTAAACTCTGAACGATCAAGGTGGCGTTGACATGTAATTACAAAATAATCGAATTCTGTTCTTGCGAATTCTGTGTTACAATCGATTTGTTGCGTTTATTTTATTTCCTCGTTCAGTCGTTCCGTTATCAACGAGAATTACATTTGCACGAGACGATTACAAACGTTTAATCAAGAGTAACAACGAAAGATCTCGTAGGAGACTCGCGTGGCGGCAGTTTAGTTTCGTCGGCTACACCCGTCCATTGCCTTATATGTAAAGAAAATAATGCTCCCAGACTTTCGCACATGGAATCGCATTAGTCCTTGACAAAAAAAAAAGGCAAGATTGTTTATCTTAATCTGCGACCTTCATACTTAATTGTAACCAAACCAGTCTATTTAAAACCGGTTCAGTGCATATTATTAAACTGGTTTCATGTGACCAATTTACGGAGAGATCCTATTAACTCATCCGAAGATACAGAAAAATAGTACTCGTATGTGCATATTTGATTTATAATTGTGGAGGTTTATGTCAGCCTGGTTTTGTAACACACGAATTCCTAATTGAATTGTCCTAATTGATTTATTGTTTTACTAAGCGATTTTGTTTTAGTAATTTCATGCTATTTGTTTACTATATTTGCACAAACAATACATTACATATATATATATATATATATATATACACATACACACACTGTATACAGTATGTATATATATATAATATTAATTTAAATATTATTATTAATAATAATAAAACTTTTTGTACAAGAATATATTTTATTATTTTGTGAATTACGATGTTTCAATAGTATTTAACTATCATCATCAGATATAAATTAATAAATTATATTTGAATTTAAGATACATTAATTTTTATAAATAATATAAATTATTAATTTATATCTAATGATGATAGTTAAGTACTATTGAAACATTGTAATTAACAAAATAATAAAATATTTCTTATGCAGAAAGTTTTATTATTAATAATAATATATAAAAAAATTGACCAAATATGAATATATTAATTTAATTTGTTGAATCTGACGTATGACACTTTAAAAAATTGTTTTATGAAATAATGATTTACATCACAAAAATGTTGTTAAAAATATATTTCCGCACTACAACTTAGTATCCTACAAACGTATCTTTTCTTCTTCTGCCGTGTGGGTCTTAGCCTGCTCGATAATTTCCCTCCATTCCGTCCTCACAGCTTTCTCCAGTCCTTCACATTCATACATCTCTAATCATCGTCTACGTCTCTATCCATCTTTTCCATATTAGTATATTTTATATTAATCTAATAAGTTGAATTTGATGTATGACACTTCCTTATGTCACCACTGCTGGTCGTTTAAGACTTCTGTAGATGGTTAGCTTTAGTTGTTTGTTTACTATCCTGGATTCAGCAACTGGGCTGGATTCAGTCTTATACAGTAGTTTATCATGTTCAGTTCTTTTAATAATTCACCTGCATGTTTGTTTATTTCTAACGTTTCACACACACACACACACACACACACACACACACACACACACACACACACACACACACACACACACACACACACACACACACACACACACACACACACACACACACACACACACACACACACACACACACACACACACACACACACACACACACACAATCATAAACGAATCTTTCCTACTTTCCAGACCCAAACATAAAAGTTTACAGAACATAAAGGAGAATAACATAATCAATAATTTAAATGGAATTATCTTAAGATACTGAAAACAACTACAGTTTGCAATGAGCAGCACTAGTCTGACCATTTTTAATGATCCAACCATACATCACAATACAAAAATGCAAACTTTCGCTTGACTGTACAAAATACGCCAAACACAAATAAAACAACAAAAGGTCGAAACATAATTAACCAAAATATTGAGGAAAATGCGTAAAATGTAGAAATTAGAAAACGTAGAATTTAGAATACAAAAAATTAGAAATTAAAGTACAAATTAGTAACAGAACACATGGGATAGTAACAACATAAACAAGTGGGCACCATCGGATTTCATGAACTTTTCATAAATATAAATACACAATTAAAAACGAACAATTATAAATACCTAATTCAATAACAGTGGTGCTCCAGACAATGGTGTTTAAAAACTGAACGTAAAGATTTTATCAAATTTTATATATGGCAGGCAACAAGCGATTAAAATAATGTTACATTGAACTTTTAAATGCGTTTAAAAACCAAACGCCCAGAAACCCAATTTAGCAACACACACGCTAAATACAGGAGACGAATTACAGACAACATTAACTGTCACGCATCCATTAGGCCTCTGCCTAAGCCTATTTATTTTGCCTATGCCTATTTTATTGTGTGTTAAAATAAGCATTACAAATAACTGTGGAAATAAAATGAGTTACAATTTTTGTAAATTAATAAAATAAAGTTAGTTTTTTAACGCAGGTTCAAAGTGGACTGAAGACAGGAAGAAGAGACACAGTGAAAAGATGAAAGAATATTGGAGAAAAAGAAAAGAACAAAGAATAAAGAATTGAAATCGGCATGTGGTCCTTAGATGGCCGATACAAAAAAAAAGTTAGTTTTTTCTTAATAATGACAACATATGGTAAATAACGTTCGTATTTGCAGTAATAAAACCGGACATTTCAAAATATCTTCGGAAAGACTCATTGTTACAAGATCTACTAAGAATGCGAAATTAGAATTAAAGTAATTCCTAATGACGTGAGATTAATTGCCTTTAATTTGTTTAACAGCTAATCAAGATAAAATATTTTGAAATCAGCGCTTTTCCATAATTTTTTTCAACCCCTATACATTACGTTGGTTTACTCAAAATTTTATTGGAGACGAAAAAAATTTGTTTATAAATTTATATGGGAAGAATCCTGAATGTCTCATTTGACTTGAGGAAAATGGGAAGACCAACTTTTAAACTAGTTTCATCCCCCTCAGGAACAGACTGCTGGCACATATACCACACAAAGAGGCTACTATGAAAATCTGGAAAAATCTACAGGTCTATAAAACCGATTAGTATCTGCCGGTGCGAATTTTATATAAATATATATATATATATATATTTGTAAACACATGTCTCTTGTTTGTACCTAAATGTTGCTTATTCTTAATTCAGGCACTTTATTCAGGTGATATTTATTATGTAATATTGATAGGCCTATGATTAGTGGGCAATTTTAAACTAACTTGAACTACTGCTTAAACCTTCATCGCCTTTTACCTGCATTTTCAAACTCATTATTACTCAAAGTAATTTTCAAATACAAACACAACTTTATGTCGTGCACTGTATAGCGCTTCTCCCATTTAGTATTGAACACTCAACACTTTACCACTTTTTCCACTTAGGTAATCTTACCTTTATATTTCCTAGGGCGTGGATACCACTTCTCTGCGGATGTCCAAGTTCTGGTGACCCGAGGTGCATCAACCGTGTTCCTTAACAGTTTATTTTTAAACGCTGTATCCAGGGGCGGGTTAGAAGCGCGTGGTGCTCTATGCTGCCAACAGACTGATGCTCCCCCCCCCCGATTCAAATTCAACCTTTTATCCATTATTTATACTGATAAATGGCATACAAAATTTCGAAAGTTAACAATTATTTTATTAAACTCTCAAATTACAACAAATATTTAATTAAATAGTGATTACAATGAGCATAGTATTACTTACGCTTAGATAATACTATTCGATCCATTTTTTCTTGATTTTGCGTTAACGAAGTTTTGTATAATTTCCTCTAAATCGAGCGATTCAAGTATCTCGCTTAAAAAACATAACGGCAACTCGTCAAAAGTGTGCACACATCTTTTTATGATTTTGGATTTAGAACTTTTTTTCACATTTATTATTTTCAAAAAGTGTTTGTGAATTAGGGTTGGATGGTGCCCCCCCTCTGGTCTTTAGTCTTACTCAGAATACTGGGGGCTACAAGCATATCAGAGCGAACTCGGGGCGTTTATAGGTTCGTGGCCAACGCCATTAAGCCGCTAATTTCATATATTATTTCCAAACGTATTAATCTAATATTATTGATATTTCCGCGGGATTTATTACAATTAATCGCAGTCCAGTTGATATTATAAAAAAGAGAAGAATGTCTGAGTTGTAAGCGGAGATATAATATTATTCACAAGGATTTCTCGTTGAGCAACAATAGTCCTAAATGTTGTTGCCGTCAGATAAATTTTTTCTCCAGATGTGAGTAATAATTGTGCATCTGTTCATATACGCCACTCCTTATTACGTTTTGGTTTCATTAATCTGTCTCAAACGCTACGTGTATATGCATGCTTTCTTACACACGTATACTGAACAATTTAAGCTAGATCAAAGTTTGCTTTTCGTTGTTGAAAACTATGTAAAGTTTAATTTTTAGTTACTTTCATTTTATATGCTAAATTATATTATTCAAGTAATTCGCATTTTACTGTATTTCGTTTTATATATGCTGATATGCACATGCAAAAACGTGAGATGCACCATATGTTAAACTTAAATATTGATTTTTTACTTTTCTGTAATATTATATTAATTTTATATTTTAACAAATTGTTTAATGTTTGAAATTTGTTTAATGTTTAATTGTTTACTGTTGTTTGAAAAGTATAATATTGAATAAACCGATACTGTTTGAATATAAACGTGTAGTCGCTTGTTTTTAGTTCATGTTAAATACCAAAAACGCGTATTATTTCTGAAACATTACAATTTCGAATTAGCCTACACTTACTTCACAGAAACCTACGTTTCATATATTATGCAGTCATAAAATATTCTCGTCATTTCGTCATTTCTCCAGAAGGCATGTACCGCGAATATGAGATTTGTCTGTACTGTATTCGGCAGTCACTTCCAGTTGTTCTGTAAAATATTCATTACTGTTCTGTTGTCTGTAGATATACAGACACACAGAAGTTGCGCCCTGGTGTGGGTCGCATTCCTATGAACGCCAAGTTCTTCCAATGTAGCGCGGTCGTGCGTTCACAGTACGAGTAGTTAGGAAATAGCGTGCAAGTGCAAGTGACATCTTTCACTGGTTCTGCCTGGCTCCACACCTGGGGCCAGATCAGTGGACGCCTTAAGTGGGTCCGGAATTTTTTTTGCAATTTTTTTATTGTTCTACGTTCTTTGCTGTTTAGTTTTGTACATAATACATGGTCATTATATTACGGTAAGTGTCCTAAAAGAATATTATTTTAAAGACGTTAAGCGTGAGCGTAACCAGCAAGCAGCTTCATGTGCACATTACTATTTAGTGCCCATGCATACTTCAGCGTAACCGGCATGGAGTTTCATGTGCATATTACTATTTAGTGCCCATGCATACTTCAGCGTAACCAGCAAGCAGCTTCATGTGCACATTACTATTTAGTACCCATGCATACTTCAGCGTAACCAGCATGCAGTTTCATGTGCATATTACTATTTAGTGCCCATGCATACTTCAGCGTAACCAGCAAGCAGCTTCATGTGCACATTACTATTTAGTGCCCATGCATACTTCAGCGTAACCAGCAAGCAGCTTCATGTGCATATTACTATTTAGTGCCCATGCATACTTCAGCGTAACCAGCAAGCAGCTTCATGTGCACATTACTATTTAGTGTCCATGCATACTTCAGCGTAACCAGCAAGCAGCTTCATGTGCACATTACTATTTAGTGCCCATGCATACTTCAGCGTAACCGGCATGGAGTTTCATGTGCATATTACTATTTAGTGCCCATGCATACTTCAGCGTAACCAGCAAGCAGCTTCATGTGCATATTACTATTTAGTGCATATGTATACTTCAGCGTAACCAGCATGCAGTTTCATGTGCATATTACTATTTAGTGCATATGTATACTTCAGCGTAACCAGCATGCAGTTTCATGTGCATATTACTATTTAGTGCATATGTATACTTCAGCGTAACCAGCATGCAGTTTCATGTGCATATTACTATTTAGTGCATATGTATACTTCAGCGTAACCAGCATGGAGTTTCATGTGCATATTACTATTTAGTGCATATGTATACTTACAAAAGCTGGTGTAAACAAGCTGAAGCAAAAGGTGAGGAATACAAACACAGTGACCATTTTCCCCTCCCCGTAAGAGTGTTGATGGAGGTAAAACCCATCTTCAGAGACTTCGCTGAACCAAAGCTCTTGAAAGGCAGGCTCACCTTTCGTCTTAGTTTCTCGAAAGGTTCTTTTTTGTTAATTTTATGTTTTTTTACAGGACCTACAAAACGTAGAAACCTGAATTTTTTCAGTATCCTATGTGCTGCAATGTGCAAGGTCGCATAATAGAACAAGTAGTCGGTACTCAGATACTGGAATGCTTCGGTTTTATTAAAGATTTTCTTTTTTTAAATTGCACTAATACTTTGATCTTGTTTCTGATAACAAATAAAATTAATTAACTGTTTCTGATACAATTAAAATAAAATTAATTAATTGTTTCTGCTGACACATTCTTTACAAATTTAACATAATTTTCTCCTATATTCTTTTTACATAAAATTTTAATTTATACAAGTTCTTTTTGTCTTTTAGTTTATCTGTTTTTAATAGAGTTTATATGAATAATTTCACATCTCTTTTTGATGGACGATGCGATGTCGATCCTCCGTTCCTGATAAGCGAGGACAACTCTTCCTTCTGGATAGATGGTCAGGATACGTTGGGATCTCCTCCTGCTCTCCGGCATTCAAGGTCGTTCTCGGTCTGGGTACTTCTACAACTGTGGTGAATTAATATTTTAATATTTATTAGCGACCTGTATTGTGTATATAACTACTCACTACTCCGGCTAACTTGAAGTGTTCTTTCAATACCTAAGCGGACAATCTTGTACGCTACTAGACCGTAATAGCACTCGATATTAATTTGCTCGCGAACTTTCTGACTTGTGCTCGTCGCTTTTTTTTGTAGACCTATCGTCTAAACAAGTAGCATCGACCGTGCGTTTTCGAGTTCTGAGCGAGACTATTATATCCCAGGCAGAATAAAATCAACTAACGTTTTAGCGGCTTCATTAACGATAACGTTCTTCATGCAAAAGATTGTCTACTCACATAGCTAAGCTACAAATAAAACCTGTCTAATTTTATAATTTTATTGCTTTTCTTTTGGGTCTTAAAACTTTTTTTATAAAAAACCCATATATTTAGTTCTTTAATTTATTAACAAATATTACCACTAGATAGGTCTTTATTTTATGCATATTCTGGTGTACGTCTCGTGTCAGAAACTTTATTTACACAAAAGTTATTTAATTCAATCTGTTTTTTATTGTTATTCCGTAACATAGTATTCATACCCGCACACGCCCACTCGCCATATGCCTACCTACGCATAAGTTCTCACTACTTGGCAACACTCAGTATTTGTTTTTACTGTCAAAATCAACTTAAACTAACAATTTTGACATGTGTCTTGTTGTCTATTATACAATGTCTCAACATGAGGTCTTTACTTAAACAAATTCTCATTCCAACATGCTATCATACGCTAAGAGTTAAATTATTATTTTATATGTAAATTTCACCTGTTGCAGTACATTTTTTAACTTTTAACATAAGGGTTTGTAAATTTACTCAGTAGTTTAAAGTTTAAAATATTGACATGAATGGAACCGCCTCGAACAGCCGAGTTCGTCTTCCACACGTCCCACTACTAGTAGTGGTAGGCGTAGCCTCAGTCAAGGCCGCACAAAATTACGTTCCAGAATACTCTGGCGAACACTTGAAATACGCATTAGCTGGCACACCGCATTAAGGATGGAAAGTCCATTCTAGAACACGTGCGCTACGTATATAAGGCACATTGCCAGATCAGTTGTGTTTTTCTTAGTGCGGATCGAGTGGCGGTTGAAGTATTGTAGCAAAGTGTTATTGTGTTATAATTAGTGTGGAACTCTATTATTTGACATTATTATTGAGTGTGGACAAATTTAACTAGGATTATTGTACAAGTTGATTACAACCTGTTATTTGTGATTAATTAAAGCTGGTGATTAGTAACTTATTGGTGTCTGCATTTTGTTTTCCACTGTACCATACGACGATCAGTGAGACAGTCGTAAAATATTTAAAAAATACATTAAAAATTTTTTACAACGCAGCAAACATTTTGAAATTCTCTGTGTTAAAGTAGCTTCTGGGCATTTGAACTCTATATATGTGCAAAATTTAATTACTATATGTTTTGTAGAACTGAAAAGAAGGTCCATGAAGATCGCTGATTTAACACTGGTAAGAAAGGGGTGTCAGGATCCAAGCCCGGATTTCCCACTAGGCACACTAGGCACGTGCCTAGGGGCGGCAGGCTTAGGGGGGGCGGCACGAGGTGAAAAATGATTTGTTAAAATTTCACGTTTTCGGTTTTTTAATTACAGTATTTGTATTGGGCACTTGCATTATGGTCAAATTGAAGAAAATGGTTTTGAAATAACCTTTAATTATATCATTGAATAACACGGTATTGACACTGGGCCTATCAATAGCGGTGGTCGGAGCGGAGCACGGTCGTATGCAGGTCTGGATACTCCGTTGAAATTCTTGTACGCTTTTTTGCCGACTAAAATAGTTTGTTTCGATACCCCCCGGGGGGGCGGCGCTAACAATAGTCCCTAGGGGCGGCAGGATACCTAAATCCGGGCCTGTCAGGATCCCTTTAAGGATTCCCTGCAGTAGAGTGGCCCATTGGCGCGGGAGCTGCAACGTCCAGACGGATGGTACACGCACACCTCGTAGTTCTGTTCTATCTGACTCTGAATTGGACTGGCAAGCAGAGAGTTTAAAAATCGCTTCTCTAGGATGTTGCCTGATTTTCTGTTGCCCGTAGCGTTTCCTGTAGTGTGGGATACAAAGTAGTATCCGTAACTGAAATGTTAATATAGTTAACATGTAGTGTCAGATATTTAAACTACGTACATTAAACAGGATTTGCAACCGTTTTGTATGAGAGGAATGTCGATAATTTTAATTAGTACTTGACGCTTATAAAATTTCGGCGAAATTGTTGGAAAGTAGCGGATCAGAACCCTTTTTTCAGAGAATATTTGTGTAATATTATGCGTGGATTTGGCATCAAACCACGAGGATTCGCTGTCTCGTGTAATATCGGAATATCCGAATCCGAATATTACTACTACTACTACTACTACTACTACTACTACTACTACTACTACTACTACTACTACTACTACTACTATTTATAATACGTAATAATGATCATCTCCATTACATTGAATACAAAACGTAACGTAGATACATTCAGTAAATACAATCAATAAAACATTTTCAGTAAAACAAATCTAGTGTATTAATTAATGCATTATAACAAAACTTTTGAAAATAGCTGAGCCTCAGACATTGTTTACGAAGAAAAAAAGGCGTTTCTGAAAGTTAAATTGATTAAAAATTACGTTACATCAACAACGAGCGATGAGAGACTGACAAACTTTTCCACTTTGTCTGCAAACAAAAAATTGCATCTCCTTTGATCTCTGATGATGTATTCAGTAAACTAAGGGTTCGAAAACATAATTTAATTTTTATGTGACTTGATTTATAAGTTAATAAAACTTGAAGCGGTTTTCACGTTTTTTACGTTTCATTAAAATCTGTAAATAATGAATAAAATATTTAGGTAGGTATTATTGTTATAATTAAAAAACTATAAAATATATACCAGTACGATAAAAAAAAACCGTAGTTGTGTCGTCAAAACGAAAGGGCGCCACAGGCCTTGGTTAGCCATTGACCGCCACTGCTTATAGCACTTCAATCTGACTACGGGTTGTATCACAGACCCTGTCACATCAGTCTTCACAGAATAATTCATACATATGACTCTCCATTCACAACATTATTTTGTAAAATATAAACTAATTTACTACGTGAGTCGTTCAAAACTAAAAGGAAAGCGCTAATTGTTTTAATACAATTATTCAATTAACTTAACAATTACCTATTTTTCTATACTAGTATGCTTCCTGAATTGCAGAACTCGCTCACTATTTTAACGAAGTACATTTATTATTACCTAAATTTCGATATTAGATAATTTTTCAATAATTATGGAAAACGTTGCAAAAATCCCTATTTAATTATTATTATTCTAGTATTTATTTTGTAATATAACAATTGTAGAGCACACAATCATAAAATAAACACTAACAATTAAAAACATTCGGATGTTGGTTACAATTTCTTTTAGACTGACACCATGCTGGGTTTCCACGATTTTTTTCAAAATCTTGATCCCTTTTTAGGGCCCTGGGCACCAAAAATTTGGAGATTTCCAATACATAACATTACATTACGATGTTATTTAAAATTCTCTTTAATTTGATAATCCGCATGTATTCTTGCGTTTTTTTTTCACAATTTTAATCTCCTAATATTTTGGTCTTCTGCCCCCCTATTTAGGAAGGGGGGTGAATCGAAAAAACGCTATAGTTCTGTAGGGTAAACGTATGGACAGGCACGCCACGTTTTACGAAAATCTGTTGATGTGCTCTAAGGTTTTCGTGAGACACAACCCAAATAGATAGACAGACAGACAGACAGACAAATGAAAAACGGTCGAGTTAAAACTGAGGTCTCGTTTCAGTCGTTCAATAATCTCACACTAAATTTATACATTTGTCTCATTGCTCTACTACTGTAGCAAAGAACATTTTGTCTTGACGACTGAGCCGTAGTTTTCCGTATTTTTATTTCACTTGTTCGCTGCTGTGACGTTTTTGACTACGCATAAAGTCTCCTTGAGGGGAGTAAACATACAAAAGCCAGAAGGGACAAGGACTGGACTATAAGACGATAAGGCAGAACTTCACAGCCTTGTTGCTTAATGGTTTGAAGCGTTCATTTTGCAGTATTCCGTGGAAAAAGCACTTCTTTTCTGTGTAAAAACCACTTGTCTTTTTTTTTTATTGTGGCAGGCTTCACTTGATTTTCACCATATCTCTGTAGTAATCGCTTTTGATAGTACGCCGTCCTTTCAAAAAATCGTAGAACATTTTTGGCATACCGAATGTTCGTTACATTCGGTCGATCGTTAGCAGTACTTTACTGGTGGGGTAGTGTCTGCCTTGTGAACTGTGACGTAATAGTGACGATTAAAGACGTAATAGTTATAATCCACTCTATGCTTCTTCCAGTATGGCGCTCATAACAATGAATCCAGATCACATCGCAAGTCAACTCACAAATAACGCTTTCCCTTCACACGTGAAGTCTGGTTGTTTTGTGATTTTCTGTACGATGTCTCGGAACCCACATTGCACACGCTTTACGGCATGTTAGATTATTACGAATTATCGAACAAACTGTACCAAGGCTTACGTTACAAATATCAGCAATCTGTTCATAGTGTAACATGTCTGTTTCTTGGAATAGGCTCATCTATGCGAGATTCCAGACAGGGCCGTAGCTAGGCTGAGCAGCCGAGGCACTGCCCCCGGGGCCCTCAGGTCCAGGGAGCCTCCAAAAGGTACATTTTATTTAATTAAAAACGACATCTTTGGAGCAGATCAATATTGCCTCTAAAGCTTTACAAGCTGAGTCCTAAGATAGAATGACATCCTACGATCTTCTGGAAATGCACTGATAGAAGTAATGAACCGTCGGAATTCCTTTGAAATGGTCGTTAAAGAAGCTACAAAGATACGTGTAAATTGGGGGATTACAGATGATGACTTCTCTGGCAAAAGAGTTAGAAAGGTGAAAAAACACTTTGACGAACTCTGTGAAGACCAAAGATTAACAGAACCTAAGAGCAGGTTTAGAGTGATAGTCTTTTATTCTATGGTTGATACAACACTATCATAGTTATACAACAGATTCAAAGGTATGAAAGCAGTTGTATTTGCGTACAACCTTATTTTCTTGTGTCATCTACTGAGGCTGAACTTCTGCACGAAGCTGATAAATTTGCACAAAGATTTTCAGTGATGTATCACCACTGTTTCAGTCGCAGTTTTTATCAGTGAGAAGTGCTTTCAGATCGAAGTTAGAGCATTTGACAGATGTGAAACAGCTACTTTTGATTGAAAACAGTTCCTTAGCTACACAGATGTCATTACTGTTTGTCTGATGTACCTTAAAGTCCCTGTGACAGTAGCAAAAGCTGAGAGATCATTCTCAAAACTGAAACTAATAGAGAATTTTCTACGAAGCACCATGAGCCAAAAACGACTTAATAGTTTGGCTCTTTTGTCTATCGAGAACGACACAGGGCAAAATATTGACTTCAATAGAAATATTGACACCTTTGCAAACGTTAAGTCTAGAAAAAAATAATACCTCTAAATAAATTGTATCTTGTTGAATAAGTAAACTAACTTCCTGAATATGTCAATTAAGTAAAGTATGTGTATATGAATAAATTTTGAAGAGAAAAAATTATTCGTTTTGGTTTCATCCCTCTTATCTACACGTGTCTACAATTCTTGCATTTTTAAGTCCAATAGAAGTACGTAAAAATATAGTCAACATATAAGAGACAATATTCGCATCTAAAAATCTGCACGCATGTAAATACATATTGGTTTACCAAAAATGGAGGGGCCCCTGATAACCTTTCAGCCCCAGGGTCCCCAAGAGTCTAGCTACGACCCTGATTCCAGAGGTGGAGTTGAAACCTCAACTGGTCACTGATGATGGGAGTTGATGGAAGTGCCGAAACGGCTGGTTTTGCAGAAAACATTGGGCCACGCCCAAACAGCCCGGGAAGGAATTTTAACAACTAACAACTTTTACTTCTTTCTTTGAGTAACACTTTGTCGGCCACTTTGATCTGATCAACCCACTTATAAAAATTTGCATTATTTATACACCCTTTAACATACCGTATTGTTTAAAAATTCGGGAGTCAATTTCAGCTGGTTTTTACACCTTCAGAAACAAGAAGTATTATAACTGAATGTTATACTTCAAAGCGCACTTGCCTTTGTTGATTTAATAATAGAGGTTATTTGTACCAAAATATTTTTCGAACAGCTTTTTTGTATTAATGACAGACATGCCAGCTTTAGGTTTTCAAAATACTGACCATCTGATTTAGATGTGTCTTGAACAGCAGATGTTTTTCCCTTTATTTGTTGAATGACCCTCGTACATCTTATATTCAGTTCTCAGATACAAAGAAAAAGGAAAGATTATTTTCAAATTTAAAATCGGAGTAATTACTTTGATTTTGTTATCTCTAAATAGTCAGTTACTCTTAAATATCAATTAAATCTTAAAGCCCATTTCTTACACTGTTCAAAAATACAGTTTTCTTACTTAGACTTTTAGTGTTCTCAGGGAATTATGGTGCTAGAAAATTTTAAGTTTTATTTTAAAAGAATTATATAAACTCATAGTAAAATTGGAAGTTTTATTTTTAAAAAGTTATAAATTCATAGCATTCTAAAATTCACGAAATTTTCTCAGTTTTACTTGTACATATCTTCCACCTACTCAATCTTGCCACTTCTCATATAAAATATCTAGGGAACTTTGAATACTTATGAGGATCTTCAAGGCAATATTTTTAAATTTAGAAAAACGTGGTTGCGAATGCTCCCGCTCGATTTTCTCCAAAATCAATATAAAGTTACTTGCACCATGAAATGCATAACTTACAAATAAATTAAAAATAAGAATTATAATTTATACACAAACAAATAAAGAAAACTGTTAAATTATAAATACATTTGTATAATTGTCTCGACGCAATTTAAAGCTGATTTATAAGGCCCAACCCAGCACAAAATAGCGTTCTCGAGTACTGTTCACGAGTGCAAAGTACGAAGACCGAGGTTTTTGACATGGATACAGGTACACATCATGGAGTTAATAAAATTAACTAATCACAGAGGCGAATTTCAATTGCAAATTTGATAGATTATTTCTCCAAGTCAGTTCTCTATTTAATATATCTCCCAGATATTTGCTCTTAAAGAGCTTTTCTTCAGCGACATTAGTTTGGTCATTTTGCAGTGATGTTCGCAAAAGATATTCTTCGGTATCCCAAATAGCCTTGAAACATTTTATGATTTTTAACTATTGATTTGCCTCGTTATTTTTCGTCATCAGTTTTTTTAAAACGTAAATACAGAAAAGAAATCGTACTTCAGTAAGTTATTTGAAAATGAAATATTATATTTATTAATCTGGGAACCTTTCAATTTCATTATCATTGAAATTAGTGCGAGGGATTGGCGTAAATTCTTGCACAAAATGTTTTACAAAAACGTTGTGATTCTCTCAAAGTTACTTCTTGCCCAACGCCACCCATTTTCCTTATTGGTGGATTCGATATTTACGGTCTTTTGAACTTCTTTGCAGTATGCCTATGCAACTTCCGCCATAGTCTGTTATAAGTACGTTTGTCATCATTATTTCTAGATCTCTGATTTTTGCTTTTCACTTTACGTTTTTTTTTTATTTCTAGCTCGTGTATACAGAGGGGAACATTGCCTACTGTCTTTGCTTCTGCTATCGGAATAGATGTTGAGTGCTACGCTTCATTTTATTTATATTAATGTAGTGAAATATTGTGTTGCATCGTTCAATTTATTAGATTCCTCTATGCTAATATTTAAATTTGTATTTTCTTGTACGAAAGCTGTTACAGTTTGTTTCTTTTGTGGTAAGTGCTAAAACAGTTGTCTTCTCAGATCCACGCTTAAAGTTGCAATGGCAGAAATATGATCCGAGGACAGCTCAAATTTGAACACAAGTTGAATGAAATTTGTTGTTACGCCCTTGCGTAAGAAAAAGTCCAAGAGATGTGAGGGGCAAACCTAGGGGGAATATGGGGGATATTTTCCTCCCCCGAAATCCGTAAAATTTAAAAAATGTTAGAGCAAACAATGTAAAAGTGGTTGTTTGTTTTTTGAAATGTAGTTAATTGACTTCCAAGTTTTGTCAATTTAAAAAAATTATATTTAGGTCAATGACAGGTTTAAATAATCTACACCAATAGGCCTTACACTCAATAATAAATATAACAGATGTTGAAATAAATGGAGAAAAATGAAAAGAAGTCGAGCCTTGAAAAAGAGTAGGAGGTTTTCCTCTGCTTACAAGCAACTTGAAACATATGATTCATGTGACGACGTGCTTACACTATGCTTGAGCCATGTCAGCTGATTTATTTAATTCCGCAAACGAAGGAACTGTTTGCTTTTACCGCTAGTTGGGCATAAACCGAGGCCTACGAAAAAACAGGTCATGGGGCGTACGGCGATTTTTGAAGTCACGTGACGTTAGGAGTCGAACAGTTCCAGTGTTATCCTGTGTACTAGCGTATTGAAATTAGTGAATTACAGCTATTATTTGCCCATTAGTTTTAATTTGTTGGTACGATTTTCATTATAATATAAAAAAAGCAATAGGCCTACTCTAAGAAAACGATATGTGGTTGAAAACATCCCCCCCCGAAATGAAATCCTAGGTTCGCCCCTGAGAGATGTGGTATCTTGTTGGGGTTGTTGGCAGAATAATAGGCGCCAGTAATTGTGAAAGGACATTGCATAGCTGCTTGAATATTAGCTGCTTGTATTTTGTCTCTCCGATAGCTTGTGGTGAATAAATGTATTTCGAATTATAACAGCTTCAAAACCATACGCAGTGTCGTCTGGATGGGAAATTTGGTAGATGTTGTGATATGATATTGTAAATACTGTCGTAGTTGTGCCCTTCTGATATTAAATCAGTAACAATTTATGCGTTTGTAGGAAGTTTTGTAGTTGTAATTTGCGGCTTCCAACTGTTACCGTTCCGGAGTTCAATCGCAGCGAGTTAATTTGTTTATGACCGTACTTAGCACGTTGAATATCATTCCGTTTTGGTTGATCAGTTTATTGAACTATACTTTAAATTCATTAAAAAAAAAAATGTAACTGGTTTGCAATGTCAGATTAATAATGAGATTTTATGCCGATATTTAAAAATAGGAAGGTTGTTGTTTAGTTGAAATTTTTGGCTTCTGGTTGATAAGCGTTTAGAAGAGGAAACTGATTATTATCACCAGTATTGACATTTGTTTGTGGGGTTGAGTGGAACTTTCGCCTTCTGGTTTGGTGTTTTGTTTCTTGATTTTTGAAGGTTTATAGATATATAGTGCTACGAAAATTACGGAACCTTCTCGAAAAGACGAGAGCGTCGTTCTACTCGCTTCTCGACTAGCCCAGCGTGTGCCGTCTGTGCCAAGGCCGTCCGTTAACGTAGCACGCCAGACTCTCCGAGAGCACTTGTAACTGCTTAAATTATGCTAGCACGTGGAAAGTGATTATTGTGCTATAATTAGTGCGGAACTCTTTAATAGTTGACATTATTATTGCGCGTGGACAAATTTAACTAGAAATATTGTATGAGAGTGCTTTGTTGATTTCAAGTCGTTATTGGTGACTAATTAAAGCTGGTTCTTAGTGACTTCATCGGTGTCTGTATTTTGTTTCCACTGTACCATACGTCGATCCGTGAGACCGTCGTAACAATATATATCGAAGCCTATATAATTGGCTGGACGATTTTACTCGCATAAAGCAGTTATGTTTTAGTTCTTATTGGGCTTTCTTACATAATACTGAACCATGTTCTCCACATGGCAAATGGTCTTTGTCAGTAAGTCGTAGTACTGTACTGATATCTTGTACACTGCACTATGCAACTTTTTCTTTTTGGAGCTTCGACTCATGTTTCCACATAATCTACTTAATTAATATCATAGTAGTTTGTAGCGTAATAGTAGTTTGCAGTTTTCTTTAGACTCAAGGTGGATGAAATACAAAGGAAGTGGGCCTTTCTTTTACGTTGTCTCATGTTTAATACATACGGAATGCATGTTAGATTTCTTGTTTCATTACCGCGTTTGGAGTAGAATGGTGCAGATTACGTAGTATTACTATATAGGCTCTTTTCTCTTCCATCTGGTAAGTATGATACACTATTTCATTTTCGATACGACTCCGAAGCGACTTCGTTTATCCGTATCTTTAATTTCAAAATACTTTACAATACTGTTCGTCTGCTGTTGAAACTAAAAATATTCAACCCTCTCTCCACCCCCACACACATTTTTTTTCGTGGTTTATATTCTGTTAGTTCGTTATTTCCAGCGTTTGTTCGTGTGCCATTTACCTCATTCGTTTGTTCGTTTTTGTCCGAGAGTTTGTGACGATTTCATTAATAAAAATATGGTAATTAATAAATAGGTAATGTGTAGGCTGAGAAATTTTAAATTTTTAATAAAATCGCACATTTAAACTAAATCTTATTGCTATCATTAAATAATAATAATATTTAATTAAGAGTTGTAATAATAAAATAAAAAGGAATACGATTGTACAGAAAGGGTAAACCTTGTTAATTAATCCTGCATAGACATGCGCTAACCAGAATTAACTTGATTTCCGACCCCTAAACAAACTAATAATACTTGTAAATTTGACATTATTTAAATAATTAAACAAGACCACTGTAATGTACTTTAATAACGTCTGTAACTAAGAATATCTCTATTTAATTAAATAGTCATACTGTAATCCTTTAAATAAAGAAGGAACTTGGAACTACTTTTATGCTGAGTGGTAAATGTCGCGAGATTACTACTCTCACCCCTTAACTATTTTTACGCCACTTGCAAACGAGCGCTCACGCCGTAAGCTGCGCACAGCTTTGGTTCGCGACGCGGGTACAAATATGTGAATGTTTGGTAAAGAATATTTAAACAACTAAAGCGTGCGCCGATGACATCTCAATCTATTCTTAAATAATAAACTATGTAATTAAGGCAGTACTAGAACATGAGGTGAAATTCAAGTAATAAATAATAATGTGAAGTGAATACCAGTGAAACAAACTTTCGCTTTATTTATTCTAACGACTAGAATTACTACAGTCATCTAAGAAGAGAGTACCACACCCAGAATGATTTAACATACATCCGGAACTTCACCTTCTCCGGAAACTAAGGTAACGACAGACCTTCAGGAAACACACCGAGGACCGAGGAGCCGAATCTGCATCAACTACAGAAAACACAGGTGACATGGAGGCTTGTCTTCCATGGTTATGAGATACTAAAATTATAACCAACAAAAGACAATTTAAATCACCACTTTAAGACTTTAAAAGACAGACATTATTTGTAGCATGTAGTCTGTAATGTAATAAAACTGTTTGTAGTAACAGAGTAAAAGTTTAAACTGAAAGATTTATTGTTTTAAAAGAGTAATAAAGTCCATTCTTCAAATGGCACAATTTCCAAGATTGTATATGGCTAGTGACCATTATTAACATACAGTATTCAATCCCGGATCCGTGGAATAAATTAAATTGATGTACATCTTATTTTGAGGGCCCTTGTGAAAGAATAAAATATATAATCATCTTGTAAACTGTAAGCTGTTGAACCATATATGTTGAGAACCTTTTAATAGAGCAATTAATCGCATTATGTAATAAAGAGATGTCATCTTTAGTACCGACTAAACTGAGTGCATACATCAACAGTCTCCCTTCCCTCCTCCCCAGTATCCTTTTATATTAATTGTTTAGGTGTTGTGATTAATTTTCAGCTCGTCACAACGAAGGCAGCCTGTATAATTGGCAGAACCAATTAATGCGGGTTCCCTACGTTATAACACAAGGTAAGATGTTATAAATTGCGCCACTCTGCTAATTTGTTTAAATTTTGCTACTCCTTTGTAAAAAAAAAAATTGAGTCTTGTGTTGCTTAAGAAATAATTGTGTCCCAATATTCCACACACACTAGCTGTTGATCTATCCACTCATGTATTTTAATATGTGTCAAAATTTTAAATAAAATAAAAATCATAATAATTATTATAGTAATATAGTATAGGTAACGTTAATTGTAAATATAATATGTGTAAACTTATATTAACATATAGTCCCATGTAAACAAAACCATGTAGGTACTTGTCCAAAAATTTCATTCATCAACGTGTCAATTTGACGACAATCTCGGACAGGTAAATATCCTGTTGCCGCCTGTGTAAAACTGTCATAGTCACCCTCCCGCAAGTTGAGTTAGACAATACGCCACCCTCTTTGTTAGTTCTATTGTTATAAGAAGCGTGTATTTTCCTGTGTTTAGTAACCGAAGATTCCCCCCTTTGTCGCACGTATATTCAAGCCTGTGTGAAATTTCTCTCTCTCTACCAATGTAAAATGATTAAGGTTGTCATCACATTTTAATTGTTTATTTGTAAAAAAAAGGGTAAGAATACGATTGATTTATATTTTTATTTTTCTTGTGTATAAAAAAAAACCAAGAAAGCGTTGTATAGAATTTATTGCAAATAGTAGAATAATTATTTATAGCCACTCACATTACGAAAATGGCTGTATTTAACCCTGATCTATTATTAAAAGATGAGCTGTGCTACGAAGCAATTTTACGCGGTTTAAAACACGTGAATGTAACAGTGTCTGAATTACGAAAATCATTACGCGAAACCAGATCAGATATACCCTCGCAGTTAGATAGATTGCGTGAACTCGATTATGAAAGCGAACGAGAAACCTGTTATGCGAAGTATAGGGAACTGACGTTATTATCTCAGAACCTTCAGGACGAAAAATCACCTACTGTAATATTGCGCGTTACGCAGCGAATAGAACATTTAACCCGCCGGTTGAACAATTTATTAAGCTGGCCCGACGTCACAAGTTATGACAGCTCTTCGTATCTATTTAGAGTATTAAGTTGAAAATTATTTCTGTGGGTCAGCCTGGGGACAAATGTCATATTTCGGTTTCTTTACCGTTTTGGAGCTATACTTAATTGTCATTTGAGACACAGACTCAGTGTTTTGTTATTGCCATAATTAGTACATGGGACTCTGTTCGTCGCAGGTTGAAAGCGTTGTTGATCAGTGGCGGCCCGTGCTTAGATTGCACAGTTGTACAACCACCAATAATGCCCAAATTGTATTTTAAATTGTAGAATTATGAATAAAACAACAACTAATAATAGTGTTTTGAAGCTAAATTATCGTAATTAATCATTTGCCGATTGAAAAGCGCAGAGGCATACTAAAAACCGTACACGCTCTTGCCGCGGTGTATGCACCAACTGTGACGCGCTTTGTATATGGGGAATACAATGGAGTAGTGCTCTGGCTGGCTAGACGCGGTTGTTCCTATTACAGCGGTATAGGTTCGCTTGGTGTGATTAGGGACTGCAAACCTCTCTTGTACGTCACGGCGCCACCAGTCTGTTTGTTGGTAAATAACACGTGGTGCGCCATGTTGGAATTTGTAAGTTCGTTGTTAGTGTCAATCCAATTCATCGTCAATTTTAAATAATAGTACTTATAAAGGATTAACGTGTCATAGTGTAAGATATTTATTATATTTAACTGGTAGGACACAATGAATTCTGTTGAAAAACTTGACGAAAACGACGTTCAGTTTAGATCCTATTGAGGGAAAAATCGAATTAAGAGAGTAGGTAGGCCTACACCAGCCCTTTCAAATTTTAATCAAAGTGTAAAAATCAGGTAACAGAATATTTAATCGTAAATTTAAAAAAGATTTATGCAATAAATATTCGTGGTTACGTGGGTGTGACACTAAAATTGCAGTATACCTATTTTGCTTTCCTTGTGTATTGTTTGGAGGGGAGGAGACTTGGACATGTTCTATTCAGAGAACAAAACAATTTTGTTCCATCCAACCCATCTACAACCCCCAAATTTTTCAACCACCAGCCGCCACTGTTGATGAGCCCAAAGGAGTTTATGAATGGGAGAATTGCAGTAGTTGTTTGATGTAAAGACATCATGCTGTAGCTAGTTTGTTTCATTCGGTATGGTGATACTGGTACCGTGAGACGCTATTGCATTATTTATTGTTGCCAGTTTGTACTGACCTGGTGTTATCTGCTGCTGACATTGTATGTAATGTATTTCATCGTCGTCTAAACCGGTTGAGAATTTCTGTATGTGTGTGTTTGTGTTTTGGTACAAATTCCAATTGTACTTGATGCGATCTAAGCCGCCGGCGAGAAGTTTTGCTTCAAGACAACAAATAAAAGCACTACGAATTATTATTCGTGGTCAATAGCCCTACAACCAGCCCGCATACTGATAACAGAACATTGATCACTGAAAACATTGTTCTCCTTTGAACACGAGCAGTCCCTTGTCATTCAAGTTTGAAACTGTTGTAACAGTGCGTGTATATTCCTTTCTTATACGCACGTCCAGTTCGTTTCAAGTAGTGTAGCCAGGAATTCTCCACTGGGGGGGGGGGGGGGAATTAAAATTCTCTTAACTTGGAAAATTATAATATTAATGATATCATACATAGTTTAATGTGAACAATGAAGCTGCTTTTGAACAATTAGCTCTGCAGTATAGACCATGATTTTTCCAGGGTCGTCGGTTATTGATGTTAAGCGGGGCAAAGGTTGTCGGCAGTGGTAGACACTTGAACCAAGCTGTGTGTGTTATCTTAACGAGCGTTAACGAGGTGGTACTGTCTAATACAGTGGTTCCCAGACTTTTCAGTTCACGTACCCCCCAAAAAATTAAAAATTTTATGGACCCCGTCTGAGTTATGATATAAAACAAACAGTAAATATGTTACAAACTCGCATATTTTAATGAAAATGTATTAAAATTAAAAATCTCTTAATTTGCAAAACTATAATATTAATGATATCATACATAGTTTAATGTGAACAATGAAGCTGCTTTTGAACAATTAGCTCTGCAGTATTAATTTTAATGTCTGATATTAAGTCAGTCTCGATATCAAGTTTAGGCCTATTTCTTAACTTTGCCAACCTCGGATCTATTTTTGCAGCCACACGTGTCAAAATCCAGCTACTTAGGCGTAAAACCAGACATGAAAGAACGTTCTGCTTAGATACAATGCTTAAACGTGACTAAAACAGCGCGATCAGTTCTGCGTTGATTCGGCGCTCTAGTCAGTTAGGCTGACAAACAGATCTGCTACACGACATGATTTAAAGACATCATTTCCATGGACAGAAATCCATTATTTGAAATTACTTTTACAATTACAATTAGTTTGAACAAAAAAATACTAGACTCTGCTACTAATTGTTTTAAGATTCTAAAATTTAGATTCTTGACTATAAAAAATCGGAGAAAATTACGGTATATTCTATTTTTCTTAAAAGTGACCGCGGGCCTCCTGAAACATTGTCGCGGACCCCACTTTGGGAACCACTGGTCTAATCTAACCTAACCTAATCTAACCCTTCAGCTATGCCGCTTATTCGTGTATTTTGTTTGCAGTTCTTTGAAACAAGATGTTGGTCGCGTATCTAGAATTTTGTCTGTTAGGGGTGGGGGGTCGAGTCGGCTTCATACAAAAGAAAAACAAGTTAAGAATATCTAAAATCAATATTAACAATATCTAAAGTGGGTGAAAAACATATAACAACATACTGAAATAAATCCCATTAAAGTAATAACACAATAAAAATAAGCGCTATTGAAACATTGTTTATAAGATACTTATTGACTTAACCTATATTTCATATTTCAAACGTACACGCAAATGCTGTGTAATAAACTTGTTTGTAGATCTATATTTAAAAAAAGTTATTGTTGTTTTAGCGTACACAGCTGAAAAAAGTAATAAAACAACTTAAAAATTAAGAGATTAACCAAATTTCTTGTCAACTTACGACCTCTGGGGGGTCCGGTCCCGTTCGTCTCCCCCCACCGTAAATACGCCCGTGGCTGGTCGGTGTTGTTGCCAAAAAGACACCATCTTATTAATTACGACGTTATTCTTCTGTTTACTGTATGTTTCCCTTCTACTCACCTTGTATTGTGTTTTGCGTTAGTATCATGTCTCATCAAGTATTTGAAGTCTCATAATTCAGTGGTTCCCAAACTTTTCAGTCCACGGACCCCTCCCCCAAAGTTTTACGGACCCCGTCCGAGTTCTGAAAAATAAAACAAACAGCATATGATACAAACTCTTATATTTTAATTAAAATTAAAATTCTCTTAACTTGTAAAATTTAATATTAATAATATCAAACATAGTTTAATGTGAACAATGAAGATACTTTTGAACAATTATCTATGGAATATTGGGTTTAATGTCTGGGGACTATATAGTTATGGGTACTACGAAAACGGTGCCTGCAGCAACAATCTTGAGCCTAATTTACGAACACAGATTTGAAGGAGGACATGCAAATTGATCTTAGTAATAACGACATTTCCTTTAACCGCTACTTCGGGTGAAAGAAGTTTTAGTAAATCGGAAATTATTAAAAATTACTTTAGAAACAACGTGGGGCAATATCAGCTTTTATATTTGAATATTATTTCAATTAAACACAAGAGAGGATCGGCTGTTTCCTATATTAAAACATCAAAATCGTTGCTGCCAAAAAAGCAGCTCGCAAATGAGTCTTTGAAAAACTTCTATGATTTATTCATTAGTCTTATTTTCATAATAAGCAAGACAATGTTTCTGAAACCAATCGTTTTCTGAAACTAAAAATCTGGCATATGGAAAATTAAACTACATTAACTTTAAGTAAGATTAAAAATTGAAGATTGACCATTTTCAACCCAATCATGACTGTACTATACTTCTGTGCCTTACAGGGGTGCCCATAGCATGGTGCAATGGTGCAAGTCTCACTACTGGAATTTTGGGGGGAATTTCCGCGGTACTCAAACTTTTTCTTTTACTTTTAAATACCCCCCGGGAATATACTCATTGAGATAATTGATTCGTTTGCTAAAACAACCAAAAATATACAATCTCTGTTGTTGACTATAGAACCAGTGTAAACTAAATCATTGTTAATATACATCTCACTGGATACATGCTAAAAATAAATTGTGATACAAAATTTAGAAGATTTTTATTTTATTGCTAAACCTTCCCTGCCGTTAATAATCATCTTTTTCCTTTCATAATCCCTTGTTGGAAATAGAAGTTACATGAATTTAAGCTAGTTGCGTAACCAGGGGCTCATTACCTCCTTACAAGCGTCATAAATTAAACCAATCAGTGAAGAAAAAGAATGGAATTACCAAATCAAGTTAGATTATCTTGATAAGGCCTAATGTACTACTAATTATGTTAGGCCAGGTTTGACCAGGCTTTTACATTTCTCATGATTTAGTTATTGATTAGGCATACTAGAAAACCTTTTGGAATTGTTAAAAAGAATAACATTAGTTTTTCTATTCCAATAATTGCTTAAATGGTTTTCAAAAATTTTTGGATAAAGCCCCAAGATCCACCGTTAACTGGGGGTTATTCCATACCCCCCTATTTTGGAAAATACCCCACAAAATAAAATGGGAGGAATTTTGGAATACTTGGGGGGGTATTGTACCATGGCTTTTGGGGAGGATGGGCACCTCTGTTGCCTTAAGTTGTTAAATTTAAGGAAATTGCACACTTTTCTATAATAGGCTTTATTAATGTTATGTATAATAGATTAACAAAACTCGCTAACACCTCCAGTGGGGGGGAACCCATATTTGCACCGAGTGACACAGACCTCAGTTGCGGCCCCGGTTGAAATAGCGAGAATCGAAAAGAAACGGGTAAATCCTTTGAGATGTCCTTGGATCAGAAGACCGTACTAGTCTTTTTTTTAACTATCTGTTGGTAAAGTAGTCTTAAAAAATTCGTTTGTCCTAATTGCTTTGAGTCTGTTGTTTTTATGCGTGACGGTGAGCTTCTGGAATTGGTCAAGACGCGAACAACTGTTAGTCACGAACGAAATCAGAGCCTGCTTCTGTCTTTCCGAAAAATTAGTCGGCAGAGCCTGCTTCTGTCTTTCCGAAAAACTAGTCGCCGCACTAATCTGTAATAGCCAGTGGCGGGTTATCCATAACGCTAGGGTATACTGCAAGCAACGAGCACCAGGGACTCAGCTGTCAGAGGTGTCACCATCCAGCTGAATTGTCTAAGCGAAGCAAGCTTGGGATCACATTACGCAATTGTTTGGTTTTCTTGCGCAGATATTAACCATGGAGAGTGTCGAGTTGGAAAATCAAGCGAAAGCTCTTATAGAAGTTTACTCGAATGATTTGAATAACGATCTTCTAATAGAATTGAAACACTTTGTGCTACGAGTAAAATTGCAGGAAAGAGAGGTTTTTTTTCAAATCGTTCGAATGAAGATGACAGATTCCATGATACTACAGTTTGTCCGCTCAAGTTATTAAACTGGATTATTGATTATAAAATGATTTATGTATTTCTGAATATATACATTGCTTTTCGTCTGGTTTTTACGATTCCAATAGCTAACTGCTAATCATGAAATATAATTTGTTGTATTAAACGCATTAAAGATATGTTGAGTTCAACTATGGGAGAGGACATATTATCTTCGTTAGCAAGGTTGAATATCGAAAGCGAGATACTTGAATCGCTCGATTTAGAAGAAATTATACAAGACTTCGTTAAGGCAAAATCAAGACAAAAATGGATCGATTAGTATTATCTTAGCTATTACTATTCTCATTGTAATCACTATTTAGCTAAATAATTTGAGAGTTTATTAAAATAATTGTTAACTTTCGAAACTGTGTGTGCCATTTATCAGTGTAAATAATGGATAAATGGTTGAATTTTGAATGGGGTGGGGGCACCAGTCTGATGGTAGCATAGGGCACCACGCACTTCTAATCCGACCCTGGTAATAGCACTGTACTTTGAAACTGTTTGAGATCGATGCCATCAGAAAACAGAGCACATTGTAGTGAAAAAGAGGGAACGTAGAGGCGTAGAGGCATGAGGAAGAAGAGCGTGGTAAACTGACGGGTTACGCACAGCAACCATGCTGAACGAGCACGTTGCCTCGTTTAGCCGTCCTTTCACCGTGCAGTCTGCAGACCGGAAGCTGCTGAGGTCATAGCCAGAAGAAAACAATTTTAAGGTATGATTAACAATTTTCTTGTAAACCTTTTATATCAGTGGTTCCCAAACTTTTCAGTCCGCGGACCCCCTCAAAAAATTAAAAATTTCACGGACCCCGTCTGAGTTATGAAATAAAACAAACAGTAAATATACAAAAACTCATATATTTTAATTAAAATATATTAAAATCAAAATTCTTTCCACTTCCAAATTATAATATTAATGATATCAAACATAGTTTAATGTGAACAATGAAGCTTCTCTATCTTTCCAGCCACACGTGTCGAAATCCAGCTACTCTTAGGCGTAAAACGATCTAAACTTACATGGAAAAACGTTTTGCTTTGATACAGCGCTTATACGTGGACTAGAACAGCGCGAACAATTTTGCGTTGATGCGGCGCTCTAGTCAGTTCGGCTGACAAACAGATCTGCTACACGACATGATTTAAAGACATTATTAAAGCTATTAGTTTGAAATTACTTTTACAATTACAATTAGTTTGAACAAAAAAAAAGTACTGGAATCTTCTACTAGTTGTTTTAAGATTCTAAAAATTAGATTTTAGACCGTAAAAAATCGGAGAAAATTATGGTATATTTTAATTTTCTTAAATGTCCGCGGACCCCAATTTGGGAACCACTGTTTTATATAATTTGTTTATAGCGCTGGGTCTGTTTCGTTTCAGTTAACTTAATCTGATCTAAAACCGTATAAAAATGATTCTACGCTTGTCATACACTTCTCGGATATTTCAACCACGGACGTTGCAAATAATATTTTAAAAAAAAGGTAAATCAATTGCATCGGAGATTAACTTGTTAACTAAAATTCAAAATTTACATTACGTAGTAGATAAAATTGGAAAAACAGAAGTAGACTCTGGCAAAGTTCGCGACTAACGTTTGTTAAATCCAAACTAATACGAACAAATCTTCGACACGTCCCTTTAAATTTAATATATGCAAAATAGTGAAACATAGGCACATATTTAAGCTGTAAGACTCTTTCTCCAGATTTATCTTTAAATGTGCGATGAATTGAAATGAGCCGAGATTTTCTAATACGGAAATTGCTTAAAAACAAGTCGTCAAAATTTTTCTTCACTGTGCGTTGAGTTACACAGAAACTTCTAATGTCATCAAACATTTTTTAACGGCCGTTATCAGAGGAATAAAACGTTTCCTCCGTCGCGTATCTGATTCCTGAGCAATCGTCTCTCGAGCAAGGTAGCTACAGCCTTAAATTATGGAAAAAAGGATTTAAATATTTTACAACGGTTTAGTAGATAGAGCAAGTGGCATAGTGGCCAGAGCACTCATATCTCAGGGTAGGTGGCAGTTGTGTCGGGCTCTGGCCCTAATCATGAGGTTAAAGGATATCAGTCTGTAGTGCTGGCTGCATTATCTTACTCCCATTGGGGTCTAACTTGATGTCCATTACCTAAGCCCAACAGATAATCGCAATAGTATAAAATGTTAACTAACGTTAGTATAATGTTTTAATATATTAGTTACGGTTTTGCGAATTTTATACGTCGCCTGACCGAAAAGTATCCGGCCATTTTGAATATTACGGGAACCTTTTGTGCAACTCCATTGTAATTCGGTATCCAATTATATAGGGCCTTTTGAAGCATGAGTGAACATTCATTAACTTGTTAGACCAGTGGTTCCCAAAGTAGCGTCCGCGGACCCCTGGGGGTCTGCGACAATGTTTCAGGGGGTCCGCAGACACTTGTAAGAAAAATTAGAATATAGCGTAATTTTCTCCGATTTTTTATGCTCTAAAATCTAAATCGAAATTTTAGAATCTTAAAATAATTAGTAGAAGGTTCCTCCAGTATTTTTTTTTGTTTCAAACTAATTGTAAGTGTAAAAGCAATTTCAAACTAATGGCTTTAATAATGTCTTTAAATCATGTCGTGTAGCAGATCTGTTTTTCAGCCGAATTGACTAGACCTCTCTCTTACAGTAGGCCTACAAGAAGAAGATTCATTGGCAGAACTTTCAACTGGCAGTTCATTAAAATTACGGTTTTCGCAATTATATCTAGCTGACTTCTGGTTATATTTAATGACTGACTATCATGAACTCGCAAAAAAAACTTTGAAGCGTTTAAGCGTGTTTCCCTCTACTTATTTGTGTGAAACCGCATTCTCCGTGCTCACGTACTTGAAATCAAAGTTAAGAAATAAACTTGATGTCGAGGGTGACTTAATATTGAAACTGTCAGACATTAAATCCAATATTGCAGATCTAATTGTTCAAAAGCAGCTTCATTGTTCACATTAAACTATGTTTGATATCATTAATATTATAATTTTGTAAGTTAAGAGAATTTTAATATATTTTAATTAAAACATATAAGAGTTTCTATCATATTTACTGTTTTTAATATTTCAGAACTCAGACGGGGTCCGTGAATTTTTAAATTATTTGGGGGGGGGGTCCGCTGACTGAAAAGTTTGGGAACCACTATGTTAGACTATTCAGACAGCTGTCAGTCTCTGTTGTATAAACACGTGTTGTCTGTGACTGTCGCGTGCCTAATTTCTGACCGACTAGTTCGGCGAATTTGTGTTAAATTTTGCATAAAACTCGAACATCCGTCCGCGGAAACTATCACAGAGACCAAGACCCTTTCTGAGAGGACTCAACGAGTCATACACACATACAAAATTATGGTACAAACGCTTTAAAGAAGGCCGCGAAACTGTTGGAAGTGATCGACGTACTGGAAAAGACCTTTAATAAGCAGAACACACGAAAACGCTGAACGCGTGCGGGCTGCAAAAAACGAAAGTCGAAGGCTGACAGTGCAAGAATTAGAAGATCTGGGCATTCCGCGGACTCGTGTTTCGGAGAGTTTTACGGAAGGTCTTGGAATGAAACGTGTGGCAGCAGAATTCGTGGACGGGCTGCTGTCGTAAGGGAAAACATAATTCCGTGCAGAAGTTTGACAAGATTTGCTCGATACCGCGAGTAGTAACTCAGAGTTCCTCAACTGGAGGTGACATGAGTTTATGAGTGCGGTCCCGAACAGGGGTGCCGATCCCCCAACCCCTATGACGCTTCCCCCAATTTTATAAAAAAATCCCCCCTTTTCTGACAAGACCTTTTTTCTTGTCAAACTACTTACCTGCCTACTTTGTAAAATTTCTTACTTAATCGAGCAAAGGCTGGGGCTTTCTATCTCAAAAATATTACAAAATGTTACCTTTTACCGAAACGATATATTGATTGTAGGTAGTTATAGACTAAAAAATAAATATTTTTAATAATAAATCACAAATTAATATTTTCAGTAAAACGTGATTTGTTTTACAGTACTAGTACTCTATGACTTTATGACTTTATATTAGTTTTGCAACTTAAACTTCTCACTTTTTATCGATATAATGCTATAAAATGGTTCAGTCTATTTTTGGACATTTTCGTAGTGTACTAAAATGTAGTAGAAAGCAAGATAAATAAAAAATATAAACAAAAATACGTTGTAAGTTCGTATCTCTCTGGATATCGGCCTATGAATCAGGCATCACTTCCATTCCGGGTCGAAATAGTCAACTGGGTAGATTTATTGTGCGTCTGATACGTGTCCGTTATAATTTTTTACAGTTTTATAAAATTGGGTAAGATTTTTCATGCAATAGTAAAAAAAAATCCCCCCAAAAGTTTCTAAATGTCGCCAATGGCGACACAATCCCCCCCTGTAGGCACCCCTGGTCCCGAAAGAAGATCTCAGGTTTCCTAACGTGGAAGGAAATTGTGGATACACACAGACACAGACAACACGTCTTTACACAACTGAGCCTCACAGCTAATTACACTTCCAGGTGCCAGGCATCGGGTGGCAAGTGGTAGGCGACGGGTGGCGTCACCAGCAGCTGTGGTATATACATTGTTGAGAATGGGTTTGTTTATACTTCTGCGAAGTGACGTGTGACTCCTCGGTGACGCTATCTCTCACCGCCTGCCGCTGTAGTTTGACACAGATACAGGCGACGTCTCCCGCGCTTTTTGGTATTTGCATGTGTTCTCTCGTGTCGAAATAATGACATGCAGACAAGGCCTGCAATTTGGAGTGATGCAGACCCGAATCACAAAAACATGGATGTGGTGGAGAAAAGTAGGAAAGAAATAGCACAGTTGATGAATAAAGGCGAATAATTTTTTTTTACAGAAATTAAGTAAGTTAGATTCATTATTACATTTTATGTCCTCTAAAGACATAATTCTAGGAACACTGTACTTATTAAAATATTTTTAATAAACAGATTTTGTAGCTGTAAGCTAATATTCGTAATATCACAGAGTTAGGTGAGCTTACCCTATACAATATCTACAAATTATTCGATGTATTCCTGTCTGTTAAATGTTTGTAATACACGAAAAATCACTTTTTT
The DNA here is from genome assembly GCA_034769895.1 of Magicicada septendecula. Taxonomy (NCBI): domain Eukaryota; kingdom Metazoa; phylum Arthropoda; class Insecta; order Hemiptera; family Cicadidae; genus Magicicada; species Magicicada septendecula. Next base: position 268,580,407 of record CM068376.1, read on the forward strand.
AAGAAAGTACGACATTTGTTTAAGAAAAGAAAATACATATTATGCAAAAAGATATTTGTTATTTTATTGCTGACTACAAGCACTAAAAAATATACGATTCTTATTTAATTTATTACTTAATTGTTACATAAATTATTTTAATTTACCTTAGAGTTACGTAAAGCTTTTCAGGAGAAGTAATTGGCAATTTACAAGTTCTCTTCCGCCTCAGATTTCCTTCCACCTTTGCTAAAATGAAGTCAAAAGTATCAGTAGACATTCTCATCCGTTGGAAAAATTTGTTGATGTTGTCTACAGATGGTGAAATTCACCAAATGCTTCACGCAACTCGTTGATCGGATGAACACAATATTTCCTCCTCCTATCCTCCACTTCATTATCATCTTCTAGCATGAGAAACATTTGACTTGTTCCAAACGACATCTCTTGTGTAGTGGTTCGACCGTAGCTTGAAGTATAAATGCTGCACCACCTGACCCCTACCTCTTTATCACCTGCCACCTGCCACCCGTTGCCTGTCTCCTGGAAGTATGAATGAGGCCTAACGAATGTTCGCTCGTGCGTCAAAAGGTCCCATCTGATTGGCTATAGAGTTACAGTGTAGATGCACAACCAGTTCCCATCATATTAAAAATGGTCGGATACTTATCAGTCAAACCTCCTTCTTCCAAATCCTCTATCATCGCATTTCGTAGCTAACGACATCAACTTTTACTTACATAGTTTTAGTTAGTGTTACTATCTGTATGCCGTATGTCTGCGAATTTACTGGCTGCCACGTTAACAGGAGTAATTTTACTTCCATGTTCCATAAGGAAATGGAAATATGGTGATGGTGAAAAAAATCGTGTTCGAAATAAGGGCTGATTCTGATTGTACTACCCTCAAAACATGAAGAAAAGTCATTTTTCGAAAAGTTTCTGTGTGTAGAATTTTTTCTATGGCGAACGATAACTGCCGCAAATTCAAACAGAATGAAACAAATTCAAACAGAATGAAACAATTTTTTGCGTATGTGCCTGAATTGTAGAGAACTCAAAGCCTGTTGATTTTGGTGAAGATCGGTTAAGGGGAAGGGGTAGTTTACCTCCAACGTTTTATGTTTTAACAAGAGTAATTTTTTCTATTGCAAACGATAACTACCGCAAATTCAAACAGAATCAAACATTTTTTGCATATGTGCCTGAGTTGTAGAAGACTCAAGGCCTATTGATTTTGGTGAAGATCGGTTAAGGAAAAGGGGTAGTTTACCTGCAACGTTTTACGTGTTAGCAAGAGTAAAGTACTTAATTTCGATAAATAAAGTATCCTGAAAAGAAGGTCATAATAATCCACTGTAGAAAGGTAGATAAAATATCTATAAAGGAAAAGGATAGTTGAAGAGGGGGGTAATTTTCTATAAATGAAAATGATAGTTGAAGGGGAGGGGATAATTTTTTATATATGTACTACGTTATCGGCAACAAAGAAATAGTTTGTTGTTAAAATTCCTTCCCGGGCTGTTTGGTCGTGGTCCAATGTTTTCTGCGAAACCAGACGTTTCGACAGTGCCATCAACTGTCATCATCAGTGAAAATCGAGTGCGCTAACGTGACGTGGTATACGTTAGTGACCACAGTACTGTGGTTAAGGCTGAAGAAAGAAGTCGTTTCTATGGAAATATTTCATTTCGAAAATGGTTTTAAATATAAATCTTAGAACATGGAAGTCATGTCTGGTTCTCCATACAGATTTTTTATTATATTCTCACTCGTAGGCTTGTGAGATCGGAACTTTAATAACAGCACTTGACAGCCACGTTCCATTGATGTTATTTTTCAGATAAAACGTTTCATCCATCTTATGGTTTGGCAATTTTCGGTGGTAAAGATGAGATGGAAAGCAATCTGGCACGCCTCGTTTTTTTACCCTCCTTCAGCGGACGGATCAATTTTACAACGCACATAACACACTAAATTAAAAGCGGACAATAACGATGATTCATAACATTAGAATGCCACAGGCAATAAAATAAATTAAAGGGGAAAATAATATATGCTAATAATAAAAATACATTAATATGAATAAATAATAATAACGACGATACAACAAAATTAGCATTAAGAAAATAATGGTAATTATAATAATAACAATCATCATCATCAATATAATCGTAATTACATAATATTAATAAACAATAATGTTCATAACCAATCCGTGCAGTGGGCGCTCTTTGCTTAATGTCTGCATTACACTTTTTAATACGATAACGCAATTTATGTCCTTCGCCTTTTTAAAAGATTTTATAGATTCCTAATGTTCTCTGCCGACTCTCATGACCAGCCTCGACGGAGATTATTTGGTATCAATAACAATATCAATAAAATGTGGCTTTCAACCGAAAAGTTGTTGGTATTAGTAGTTACTATTTCAATTATGTAGTTAATACTAATTATAGTTACTTTTTTATTTAATTTAATTTCAACTCGTTACAAACACTAGCAATTTTATTCGAATACATAAGTTAACAGTGAGTAAGATAAGCCCCCGCTAAACCATTCCTCAGTACAGTTACACTTTGTTCATGTGGTGAGAATTACTATACATATTTAGTTCACTACTTCAAATGGTTTCTGTCTCTGCAATCGCCGAACGGGTCCAGCATTATCAAGCAGTTGTAGCACTTCAATGTTTACGTGTTCGTGAAGTCTTCTTTCGTATTTATCCGCAACCCGTTTAATCTCATCAGCAACCGTAGGCATTTTCAGATCCCGATGGATGTCATCATTTCTTACGTACTATGATGCATCAGCAATACTGCGAAAAACCTTATTTTGAAAAATCTGAATTATTTTAATATTAGGTTTCTTAGTACAACCCCAAAGCTGTACACCGTACACCCAAACTGGTGGTTTCAAGACTTGTTTGTATAACAACAGCTTGTTATGAGGCGACAGCTCAGAGTGTCTTCCAAGCAGCCGCCACTTTTCTTCAATTTTAATCCAAGTTCTTCTCGTTTCTTCTTAACACGCTCTTTCCGCCTAAGTTTGGCATGCAGAATCATGCCAAAATACTTCACTGAGCTTGCGTGTGGAATTCTTTGCTGATCGATTACGATTGGTAAATAATCTGTTTTCCTGTTGGTCAAATTGATATGAGTAGACTTGGTTTCATTCAGCTTGATGCACCATTTTTTTGTCCATCTAGTGACGTACTCAACTGCTGATTGTAGAGCGTCTGTTGCTGCAATCTGTTACTAACACCAGTAGCTAGTAAAGCAGTGCCATCAGGGAGTGTAACTGTTGTCACCCCATCACATTTAGGAATATCTCCTGTATACAACAAATACAGAATATGTCCAAGGACAGTAATTATAGTTAATTAATAATTAGTATGTAATCTACGTACTACATATTAATGATCCTATATCTACGTACTTACTGTCTTTAATCTTGTATCTGCGCATCCACTGGGTTGCACAGCTAATAGTGTAAGTTTTAATTAATACTTAACTGTTACTTATAGTATTGTGTGCGTATTTTCAGTCGCCAGGAATAACTTTGACTTAATAATTAAATTTTTTTTTTGAATAATACTGTGACATATGTGTCTACACGCTCTCTATGTTTCATAACTTAATGGCTGCCACAGTTGACAAGGTTTATGCTGGTTGATTTGTGTTCGATTCCACATGGGCCGCAAAGTATGGAGGCTATCCAGGAAGTAAGTTCCGATATGATATTAAAGGAAACTAAGAATATATTTACATTTTTATTGATATTTTAAGTACACAGCTTAATCTACTTTTCTATATAGTTTTCGTCATTTTTGGAATACTTTTCATAGGGAGGCACCAGGCGTTGTATAACTTCGCCGTAGAAATTTCTCGCCTGTGATTTGAACCATGTATTAACAGCTTGTTATCAGTTATTTTCTCTGTGTTAGCAGTCTTCATAACAACTTTGTCGAATTTTATTGCTTCTCTGCTATGTACAATTTTCCCTCGAACGAGGCCTTTCGGTTTCGCAACCATTATCAAGTTCTTCCTACAACAACTAGGAAGAACTTGATAATGGTTGCGGAACCGAAAGGCCTCGTTCGAGGGAAAATTGTACATAGCAGAGAAGCAATAAAATTCGACAAAGTTATTAACAGCTTGTTTGACATTGTTGGCCACTGAGGAAGCATTTCTGATGCTTGAAAAGGTGATATTCGCTTGGTGTGAGGTTTGGGCTGTAAGGCGGATGATCAAATTGTTGTCAGCCAAACTTTGTGACGGAATGTTGCGTTGCAGCGGCAGTGTGTGTGTGCAGTGCCATGATCCATCGCAATGCCCCGGGTAAGCATCCTACGTCGCTTACTCTGGATCGGACTAGGAAAAAAAATCGTATTAGTCTTAGTATCATTGAGTCGCTCACTGCTTCTTCTTCATAAATATCGAAAATATGACGATGAATTTCAATTGTTTTAATGCATTTCGCATTCAAGAACCGAATCAACATACTGCACTAGTACAAGCTGTGCTACCGAGACGCCTGAAGAGCGGGGGGTCTACTGAGTGATAACGCGTGCTTGTGTTGGTGCGGTGTTACTGGTTCTGTAAACATTGTTCAGTAAGCTATATGCAATTAGAAATACCGTGCGAGAGACAGTGTTAAACGTATTTTAAATGTGTAGTAGTACCGTGATGCGCGCAGTGGAATGGCAAACGTCACCGCATTCCTTGTTGGGTTGCAAAGCTTAACACATGATAGTACCTACTTTCACACGCGGCGGACGTCTCGAATTTCTTCGCCATTATAAACACGTCCGACGAAACTTACTCAGTGCACAGTTGTTTACAAATGTTGTTGCTGGGTTGTCAACGAATCAAAAAACTGGCCGCACATTCACAACAGCGTGACTTCATCGATCCGCGGCAATATTTTAAAACGGGAATTTACTTTCTGGATATCCCTCGTAATTGCAGTCAGGTTATGAAGCAATAGCAAGGTGGCGGAAATATAGTGTTAATTGGTAGAGACGTTGTTAATGTCCAAACTAATATTATTATGTAAACACATCTTTTCTTTTGTTTCGCGAGGCTTTTCCGGGGTGTCAAATACCTTCATCGGTTGAATCTGCAGTACTTCTATGCTTGCTCTTTCCAGAGTAAATAGGTCTCGTTACCTGGGTACCTGGTAAGGTAAAAAGTTCCGGGTTTCACACACAGATGCCGCCACTATGCTCATTATTTTGATCGTGTTGTGTTATTTTATCCTTCGTAGGTTGAAGTGCAATGTTTCAAATTAATGAGTTGTTTATTATTAACCTGACATACTACGAAATTAAGCGCCTAAAGCATTGTTTTAACAGTAGACAGATTCACGTTATGATTTTTTGTTTAAAGTCTCATGTACAACCGATATTAAAAAAGAGCTGGATTCGATTTTGCGGAACTCTTCTCCGTAGGATACAGTAGTTAAGCTCTGGATCGCTGAACTTAAACAGGATTCGACGAGCACACCTGTCACTACACTAGAAAAATCTAAGAAAATTCAGAAAATCGTTTTGTCAGACCACAGAGTGAGAGTGAATGAAATATCAGAGGCTACTGGTATATCAATTGAACGTGTGGACAATATCTTACACGAACGTTTGGATATGACAAAGCTGTCCTAGATGGGTGCCGCACCTGACCAAAACAGTGGCAAAAGGATGTTTCAACCTACTATTTCCCACCCTAAGCGCAATTCAGCCTAATTTTTTGCATTGATTTATAACCGTGATGAGACTCAGACTATACAACAGTCAAACAATGTACTACGAAAAACGAACCACCTCCAAAGAAGGCAAAGACAATTCCATCTGTAGCTGACGTTATGGAGAAGTGTTTTTGGAACGTGAGGGGGGATATTCTTTATTATTTATGTTGAAAAGAAAAAAACAATTATTGGACATTATTGTGTGAACTTATTGTAGCACTTATTCAATAAAAAAAAAGAAAAGCTGCTACATTTGATAAATAAGCAAGGCTGTTTGACCAAAACAATGGAGGCCTACCCGTTCACACATCCATTGTTGCGATGGCTATAATCAAAAAATGTAAAGACCGAATTGCTTCACGATTTCACGATCTTCCGAAAACGCTTTGTGCCATCCAAACCTGAGCCCAAGACATCGTCATCGGCCTCATCTCCGTTAACGTGTTTTAACTTGTTAAACGTTTCTGTTGCCAGTTCTTGAAGATGGATCAAAATTTGATCGCACGAAGCAGTTCAATATTATTGAATTTCATTTTTGTGAAGTGAGACGAAATTAAATTACTAGGCACAGTCGGAAGTTCAGGTTAAGGTTAAGGAGTTGAACACTTTTATTAATGTAAACAAACGTTATGACTATCATCTGTTGAATGCTTGGTCGCACAGTGTTGTCACTTAGAGGGAAATACTTAATTCAGTCTCATCACTTTGTTAGACAAATGTCGTGTCTTTCATAACGTGTGCAAACTGTATCCGTGTAATTGCATGTTATACTAATTTACACCGTAACAACTGTATATTTAACATTTTATTATACGCTCAATAAAAATAGATAGACTCAAATAATACGCTCAATAATAGACAAAAATACGCTCAAATAGACTGCAGTGTTCTTCATCCGTTTACCCTTTTGCTAGTAAGTAAGATATCGGTAACATGAACGCTGTGCATTCTTATCACACTAGATATATGTGTGCACTCGCTTATCAGAGTGTGACCCGCCAATCAAGCCAATGAGCGTATTATTCATAACGGACCCAGGCAGCGGTAACTGGGATTCGAAGCCGCGTTTATGGTTCTGGCCATGAGACACAGTGAGCGTACTGCTACGCCTCAAGTACGCCATAGTATAATGTAATTCTTTGACCATATTAGCGATCATTGACCCCGCTGTGAGCAGTACCATTCCTGTATGTTATCGGGGCATGTGATGCATAACAAGTCTGCTCGGGTACCGGAAGCGTCTGAGCACAATTTCAGTATGTGATAGGAACTTCGTTGTACGGACAAATGAACGTTCAATGTAGATACTGTGTGTTTTAATGTTCATAAGTATCGGCTGTGTGAAAATATAAACTAATCATCATCGTTGGCTCTTGATTATCCACCACTTAGTGAAAGGCCCCCATTTATTCTTCAGCTTGCTGTGCTACAGTACTTGCGAAGGGCTGTCGACGCGGTCTCTTGACCTCCAGTCGGTATCCTGTTCAAAGAAAGAAGGGCCCTGATTTTATGACTTTCCAATTTTCACTATGTTTAAGATAAAAAATAAATAAACACAGCACTGAAATAATAGTTCGTTTCTATATTTTACCGTGTAGTTTCTTAATTCGGGGGGGGGGGGTCTTTATTTTGTACTGCAGTGAAATCCGAAAAAAGTCTCAGGTTTTTCTCCCTTCTGAGATGAGCAACAACTTTGTTGAGCTACTGTGACAAAAACAGGCGTCAGGAAAAAATCCCGACAAGGCATTATGTGATTTATACATTATGTGTTTTATTCAAGCTGAAAATTTTTATTTTTGTACGTGTAGTACACTAAAACTTATTAGTCTCCATCTCTTACCATTTTATTCCTTTGCCCGAAAATGCTGCCGCTTAAAGTCTATTTAGTTTTAATGAAAATATTTGTTTGCAATTCCGAATAATGTCAGGAATATATAAAAATACATGATATAATATAATAATATTCATTTTTGCTCAAATTATATTTTTGATTGTATATAATATTATTATTATTATTAAATAAAACTTTTCTTGTAAGAATAAATTTTGTATTTTTTGAATATTTTACAGTGTTTCGACAGTTTGAACTATCATACTCACTGTGGCCGCCTACAACTGGTCAGTGTACGATTGAATTTACTGAAGTAGTCAGTGTATTAACAGTGATGTATAAATAAATTACAACTTGACAGGAAACAGACTAGTGCTAGCAGTACGACGTAATTAGGTTTACTTTTTTTTAATTCCAAACGCATGCGCGCGCGTGTTAGTTGATATAGAAGATAATTTCTGATGATAGTTAAAAAAATACAAATTATATTCTTGTAAGAAACGTTTTGTCTAATAATAATAATAATAATAATAATAATAATGCAATTGTATTATAATGTATCCTTAACTTCGTAGTGACCGTCAATCAATGAATTTTCCAATGAAGGGTTTGTGAGGATCGGTCAAAAATGTAACACAAATTTTAACTTATTTGTGTCGACGTTTCGACAGTGATTATTGTCATCATCAGGACCTGTGTATGAATACACAGTAATCTCCTCAGATGGGGAGGCTGATGATGAAATAAACCATCGGCTACAAAAATACCACCAGATTTCTAATGTTATTATGGGTAAGAAGGAAATCACGGAAGAAGGCGAACTACGTGTGAGCCTATACAATACAGTTTTCTGCCTACGCTATGGGACAGAAAACCTCGCTTTGGTAGAAACGCAAGAGCAGACTGCAAGCCACTTAAATAAGATTTTTGAGGGGGCAGCTGGGAAGACTGGGACAGAACGGATTAGGAATACGACCATCAGAAATCTGTTCCATTAGAAATCAGTTGGTGAGATAGTAGAGAGAGGAATATGTAGTAGAGGAGGAGTTTATTGACCGACTGGTTTCTATTATATATGTTTTTGACGTTTCCCCACGAGGAATCTGTAGGCATAGATTGTATAATTTACATCATATGGTAGAATTTACACCACATTTTTTTATAAAACTATACAGATTTCTGCCTCATGTGTTATTATGTTTTCAATTATAATGTAGAATATCTTATTCCAGATAAATCAATCCAGATACTTAGTCCACTATTTCCCCATCGCGTCTCCAATCTTAGAGCGCTCGTCACATCTGCCATTTTGCAAAAAAAAACTAATTATAAATATTTAAATTGATCACACTTTTTCATAATCTTACTCTTTTCAGCTGAATCTTTGTGTTTTCTTTTTCCTTCCATTCACTGTATAGAGATTAAATCTCGAAACGAGAAGACTCGCTTTTCACCTTACTCGATTAGGCTGAAGCTCGGTCTATTGTAAGCGATTTTTCCATCTGTGTTGACCGATCTGTGGCGTGACTGAGGAGAAGGGCTAATTTCAGAATACAAAATCGGGCTCGAAAAAGACACACATTTGAGGCTGTGCTAACAGATTTGATTAACGGCTACGAGCGATTCACTAGTAATGAAGAATTCTTGAATGTTCTATAAAATTTCGTATTTTAAAAATAATTAATTGTACTTTGTTGAAGTAGCACCTCGCTTAGCCTATGAAATCAGGGCTGTTGTTGCTTGAATACCGGAAAATCGGATAGTTAAGATCAAAATAAATACCGTCACAGATTTTTAATGTTAACATGAAACATTACAAAAATACGAACTCTCTTACATTGTGGTGGTCCAAACCACTTACATTTTCAAACCCATTCCCACGATAAAGTCAGCTTCACACCATTGTTACATTTATTATAATTTAAAAAATATTATTAGCTTTCATGATAAATAGATCAATTTTATTAAACATTTTTATTTTCTTAATAAATAATTACTGTTACGACGGTCTCACCGATCGTCGTATGGTACAGTGGCAAAAACGAAATACACACACCAATTGAGTCGCTAATCACCAGCTTTAATTGATCACAAATAACAGTTTGTAATCAGCTTTTACAATAATTCAATTTAAATTTGCCCACACGCAATAATAATGTCAAGTAATAGAGTTGCATACTAATTATAACACAATAATCACTTCGCCACAATACTTCGAAACACACTTCAATAAATCGCCACTTATAACTGAAACTAAACGGCAGCTGTTCACTGTTTATAGCCTGCAGGGTTTAATAATATGCGTCCTTAACAAACACTCGAAAACTCTAGAGGATACTTCAGTGCGGCCTTGGTAGAAACACCCATCTGCTGGGCTGGCCGAGAAACGCGTAGAACGACACACTCCATTGTTCGAGAACTTTCCTTATTGCATAACAATACAATTTAATTTTCTTTTTTTAATTATTGGGGAGTGCTTTTGTTATAACTGTAGTATAAATACTGGATTGTTTTCCCATCGTGATTTTTGTTTTGTCTATTAATATTTCATAGTCTCTTCATGGTCATCCTTCTTCTTGTGGCGGCTTTGCGACGTTTGTAAACCGCCATCTTGACAATTCGATTTGGTCAAGTATTTGGTCAAGTCAAGTTTCGATTCACTCCTACACTTCGTTTTCAGATACGTTTTACATCGCAGTTTGTTTTCTGTGTACATATAAATAACTGATATTAATAAAACAGTATTAGCTTATACAGCGCTATGTATTTGGATAATAATATTTTATTTGTTAATAATAAAGGCTTTTGCTAATACCTGACAATGTAGCTACTGTAAATATAAGTCTTTGGTATTATATATTTTTCTGTAGGTAGTTATGTCTTTTTCACCGCCCGTTAGTTTGCCGCTTCTTCGCATCCCATTTATCGCGCAAAGGCGCAAACACACACACACTCGTTTCAATACCAACGCCTACGCGTAAGGAACATATTTATAATCTAGTAACGTGTCCCAAGAGAGAGTTATGATGGTCGTGGTGATCTGCCAGTGATACATAACGTGGTGATAGATATACCAGTGATAGTCCGATATATCCACTGATATATTTCTTCTTTCTTTTTGGGTGGTTTCACTATCACTGTAGATCGTAAATTTGTGTTTTTTTTTATTTCCTGTTATATACTGCTTAAGGAACGTCCTTTCTATGTCCTGGGCAGTACTCTGTAAACTTTGCTGTGTTCCATTAACCCTGATAGCGGGTTTCCATTATTGATAGGCTATATCTTGACTGAAGTGGTCACTACACTCATCGTTTATAAATAAATAAATAAACCTCCGCTCCACAGTCCGTTAAGGACCACGGCGTACCGCGCGGCTTTTGTGTTAGTGTGACGGTGTATGGCTATTACTACGCGCCACCAGCCGCTAGTTGCGGTATTCACGGCCAGGAGGCGGCGCTGTTATCTCAGCGCCTACTCAGTTTGCCTCACGACACTGAGTGCACGCCGTATGGAGCCTCCGCCGGGAATTGAACCCGGGACCACGAGCGCATCAATCGCCCGCGTTAGCCACTAGACCACCTGGAGGCTCACTCATCGTTTATATTTTCAAGATTTTTGTGAAAAAGCCGAAATGAATCTAAAATGCATTATTAGATACACAGTATATCTCAGTGTTGTCTAGTTTTCAAGTAGTTCACTTATGTTTCTGACTTGTTTTCTCAGGAAACAACTTTTTAAAGTTGCTTTGCTCTTTCAGGCCCATTCAAGATCCATTCGAAATCTGAATGCGTCAGAAGGTCTCTTAAGGTACAGGAAACAATGAATAATACAATCTATCTTTAAAAAACAATGTTTCATTAAGTCGAGTATTACGTGTAAATGACGAAAGGTAAACTTTATTTAGCTGACACAAGAAGCTGATAAGTAACGTTTTTATACCCAAGACTTAGATCTCTTTCCGGCTATTAATTTTTGACGATTTTTTTGACAGTGTTGTATGAGCAATGGGTGTTAATAAATCTTCACACCCACATAGTGATTAAAATTCGTCTGGATTAAAATGCTGCCCCAAAACATCTAACAAACCATCGTGGTACACAAGGGTTCCAAGAAGAACGGGTGTTGAAATTGTGTGATGCAATGTCTAATCATAAGTATTTTCTCTCAGTTGACTTTCCGCCGAGGCATACAAAATAAATTACATATAGGAGTTAATCCATTTAATATACTTTCTTATTTAATATATGAGTACAAAAATACACTCAGCGGCTACATTGAGCCAGTGAATATAATATTTCAAAAGTAAGTAAGCACCCGCCCGCCCTTGAATTTGTGTTAGCGTTTTGGTAGGTCTTTCATACCCACACCTTTATTATCCTCTCCTATAATTTTTTTTTTTAATTTTTGGTTCGATTTTCCAGATTTTTTTAAAAATTCTGTCATGATACTATTTTTACGCCTTTTCCGGGCTTTCCTATTCGTCTTTTATTCCGTATAATCTTCGCTAGCACTTCACTGTTCTTTTATCAGTCACTCTCTTTGTATTACCTAACAACTGTAGTTTTCTTGATTTCATCACATATCTTTTCTCCGTTGAATGCAGATAATGTATAGCTCCTCGTTATGTCCTTTTTACTTATCCGTCGTCTGTTACCCTCCTTTACAATATCCTTTATCACCTTTCTTTCCCATCTCATGCACAAAGGTCTCATGTGCAATCTTTCATTGTTTATAGTCTGCAGGGTTTAATAATATGCGTCCTTAACAAACACTCGAAAACTCTAGAGGATACTTCAGTGCGGCCTTGGTAGAAACACCCATCTGCTGGGCTAGCCGAGAAACGCGTAGAACGACACACTCCATTGTTCGAGAACTTTCCTTATTGCATAACACTACTTTTTAATTTTCTTTTTTTAATTATTGGGGAGTGCTTTTGTTATAACTGTAGTATAAATGCTGGATTGTTTTCCCATCGTGATTTTTGTTTTGTTTATTAATATTTCATGGTCTAAGTATTGTCTAGTAAATAGAAAGTTTGTTCACTTTTCGTCAGCTGTTTTGCTCTTGTTAATCGGTTCGCTGGCTCAGAAAATCTGTTCAGTCAATCTCGCCTTTCTCTGTTTCACATTTTAAATAATTATGTTAGCTGACAGAAACGGAGCTTTACGTCAAAATCTGAGCTCATTTCGAAAATCAGCTTTACAGAGAATCAGATAAAACTATGAACGTAACTATATCTTTTTTGATTTGTGTTAGTAAGCATAAATTGCGTTTTCTGCAATTGTTAGCTTATCTAGTTCAGGGCGAGTCGTAATGTTTATTGACGCAATACCGATATGTGTAACAACACAATGGATTGGATTGGTACACTATCTACCGTAAACAAGTTCCTGTTATCGCTATCAGCTCCCGATATTTATATTACTAATTTTAACTCAACGCCTTAGTCACTCGCCTATCGTTTCGTGTAAACAGAATTAAACATAGATACTTTTGGACTGCTTTAAGAATAGGAGTCCTACGTACGTTTAGGACTTCTGTGAAAGTTTACTCGTTCTTAGGTTAAAGTTGTATCCCTTTTGTAACGTTGTCATGGTTTTAGTGTCAATGTAGATCAGGTTACATTGTTTTAGCCATACAGTATCAAGTAAATAATGTGGCTGTAGGCCTACTACGACTGGACCGTATTTGTCTTCCTCAACTGGTGAAGCCATGTATCACGAAGGGCTTGTCTATAACTCCGTCCATTGTACACTTCTGCAGTTGTACCTTAGCGATCGACAGGTCTTGTTCTACGATTCGACCCGTCGCTGCTGGCGTCCACCAGGGTTCTGTCCTCAGTACACACAAGCGATCTGCCGGTTCTGCTCGGAGTCACGTTGCCCTTGCTGACGACGCTATGTCTCATTGCAACTCCCTGTCCCCGCGATTTGTGAGTACAACCTTGTTCTTGTCGACCTCCAACAGGTGTAGGCTGGAACCTTTCCAATCGAAAACCCTCCGTTCCTTGTCGGGATCTCCATGGCTTTTCAGAAATGACGTAATGCGCGGAGGTGTTCGAGGTCTCGTAGTGTGCGGTCGTTGGCTTCGACTCTTTTCGTTGCAGTCGCGACGCCATCCTACAGCATCAGGTGTTCAGGACCACCACTCTCCCGATACGGGTCAAACGCCTCTGGCGATTCTCGATGAACCGCCATAAAGCCACGTACGTGCTCTGCTTCTTGTTAACACCCCTGGAATTTACTTTAGAAAAACGGAACCCCTCATTATTCTCAGAGAATCCCATCCTGACGCGTCTGGACACGCTGCTTGCTGCTGTTACCTCTGCCACCGGTACGGAGACTCTCCGCCTCGCGGGAGCGACCGAGGCCTAAAGGTGCATATGAGACGGGCGACACCGTCGTCTGAATCGGTAATAAAAGCCGTGCCACGACATGAAGCCAACATCCTTCGCCATTCGGCGAACACCTGCGTTGGCGGCTTCTCTTCGAGTTCTAGGTACCTATCGATTGACCAGCACTATACTCGGGAGCACATACAGTGGCGAAAAGTGAAAGCGCATTGCGCAGAGAGAGACAGAGTGTAACACTGCGATTGCCAGTAAGCGAAACGATTGACTGCCTCTTATTGGCTGATACATCACGTGATACTATGCTCTTGCCAGTGAGCAGCTGGCAGCTCTCGCCTTCCTTTGTGCTCCGCACTCTAGTTATCTTCTGCCGGTCATCGGACTCAATCCGGACGCTACAACAAAGACCCTCCGCTCCAACGACGCAACGCAACGCCATGTACAAAGTAGGGTTAGGCGAGGTAAACGATCCACACACGATGGGTTTGAAACGATCGATTTTGAATGGATTTGGAATCCACGGCTCACCGCGTTGCAATTACTGCGCCACCTGAACTCTCGGTGCAGACCAATTAAAAATGGGCGATAAATTAGAAACCTTTTATAAAACCCATGTCCTGGTAACCGTGTCGTCCCGGCAATCGTTCTTAATCTTTTAATCGAGACTGGAGAAAAAAATACAAAGATGTTACTCTTAAGTAAAAAAGTAATCAGAAGGGAATTTCCTTTGTTTGAAAGGTTGTACCATATATAATGTTTTTGAGCTCTCAGTTTAATTAAGGGTGATTTACACATTACTTATCAACGACCTAAAAAGAATATTCACTTATACAGGGGGCCAATACATTCCTAACGAAATTGGAGGCGCTGGATTCCTCTAACCTGATCCATTTAACTTGTAGTGGTCACGTCCGCTTTCCTTTGTAGGCCTATATTTTTAGATTGTTGAGTTTCTCCGCATCATCTCCCTTCATTCCCTCTTATTCTTAAGCTTTCCCCTGCATCCTATAATTCCTAAAGTTTTATGACCTCATCCTCCCATTTTATGTTTGCCCCTCCTCTCTCTCTCTCTCTCTCTCTCTCTCCCTCTCTCTCTCTCTCTCTCTCTCTCTCTCTCTCTCTCTCTCTCTCTCTCTCTCTCTCTCTCTCTCTCTCTCTCTCTCTCTCTCTCTCTCTCTCTCTCTCGTCCTAATTCCTTGTGGATTCGACCTCGTAATATTTTTAACATTGAATCTTCATTCTTTCTATTTATACACCCATATTTCTGTTTATCTCAATATTTGACTGATATTATTTTTAATAATTATGCTTCTAAGATGGTACATATCTCGCGATTTTCTGATTGCTGTACAGTTCGCTTTGTCATATGTTCCCTTTACTATTAAAAAAAATATTTACCTTTTCAAAGTGTTTCTTAAGTTTCATTTATATTTTTTCTACTCTGTGCGGCATCATCAAATATTGTTTATTTTTTAATTTTACTTGTCATCTTTGTTTTAATACTTATTTATGTTTGTAATAAACTCTGTACCTTCACCAATTTCAACTCTTTTGTCATTTTTGTTGCTTACTATTATCACCATGTATTCAGCATATCTTCCTCTTCAAATTTATTTTCCTCTATATCGACCTTTGTTTTCTTTTCTAATCTTTCCTTACAGTTTCTTTGTAACATTTATTGAACGAGCGAAGGGTGTTCTTAGTTTGAACTCGACCGTCTGTCTGGCTATCTACCTGTTTGGAGTATGTCTCCCTATAAATTTTGAATATATCAACAAATTTTCGTAAACTTTGTCATGAGTGCCCATACCTTTACCCCTATTGTTTTCTGCAATTATTGTTTTTTTTTAGCAGCGGGTAAAAATGTGAGGTCTAAATATCGAAAAACTTGGCAAAAATCCATGTGAAGTATCAAATTAATGACAATTTATTAACTTAATTAATAATTAATTACATGATCTCGAAATATGAATACCGATTTAATTTTTGAAATTTCAGAATTTTAGGACACCAGGACCTAAACTTAGAAGGTATCGAAATTTTAAAAAATTGTAAAAATCCATCCCGTGTGTCAGACTTAAGGGAATTTTAACCCATCCTCGAATGTAGTGTTTACACTGAAAATTTTTTTAAACTTACGGGCATCGCGGATAACAAATGGAAGCCACAATTTAGAGAAAATTGTGAAAGACTATGTGGGGCGCCAAGTACTAAGGAATTTTGTTCAAAATATGAACTCGGTAACTTTAATAATTGACAAATCTGTCACGCAAATTTGCAAATTTTGCACCGCCTTTAAAAAGTTTGTAAACTGTTTGCATGTTTGCAAAAAACATTACTCACTGTTATCAGTTAGATATTCTTCTGAAAAGTGTTCCATATAGGCCTATAAATATCTATGAAGAAATACTTAAAAACATAAAGCTAGGAGTAAATTATTTGCCATTTGCGCATAATGGTAACTAAGAAACCAATGCAGTTTTTGGGACGTTTAGTGTTTGTTGTATCCATTATAATTAAAAACAGTAATAATTTTTTAATAATTTTAAAAATCTGCTTTTTAATTTTACGTTACTAAAAAAGTGTTAGAGTAATTGGGGTTTTCACTTTTTTACTTTCACTTTTTTACTTTTAAGGTAAAGCAAACATTCGATTCATATTGGCGACTCGGCTAAAATGGTAACAGTCGGAAGCCTTTGATGTAATAATGTGGTCTTAAAAGTGAAGCACTTCCCCACACTGTCTCTGTGCACCAATCAGACTGCGTCCACGCTGATGCAGCTTTGCCACAATTAGTATTCATCAACTTCAGTTTATCACCTTCAATGGTGCCGATCCATCATGTCTTCGCCATTCTGCTGTCGGTGCAGCCGTTGTTTAATTATGTGCAAAAACATGTCAACAACCATCGATGTATACTATATGGATCGCGTGCTGACAGGCAAAGTGAACGGCAGAAAACGTCCCGAAGCACGTACAGCTTCCCACACAATGGGGGAGGGGCAATAAAGCGTTTGGCGCTAAGTTAACACGTGTACTAAACGAGTCATTCAGTCAGTAATGCACTTGTTTTGTCACCTTACAATTATTACATTTGGGACAGTTCTACTGAAAATTTGTGCTTATAAAGACGCATATTTTATTGGATGAGTTACACTATAAATATATTTTGACGTAGAAGTTTTCTCAAGACCACTTGGAACTCTTGTTTTCTTGTGTTAGATCCAGTGGAGGACATAATAACACAATCCTAATGTTAAACATTTTCAGTGGGCCTTGGAAAAACTAATGTTCAGGAACAGTGTCCAGGTATCTAACAAAGGAATTGTTTAGATTTTGATTTCATTAACCAAACTTCAATAATGAGTTTTTCAGAAATAGAGAAAGATTTCAATGAAACGGATATTGAAGAAATTAAAAACTTTAAGGGAATTATGAATACGGTTAAAGACGTTCGGTCATGCTATACGAATAACATTCTGTATTATCTGTGTGGCTTTATTGTAAAAAAAATTATTTCGAATTAAGGTGTGAAGAGTGCATTCATTTACTGATAACAGATGCCAATAACTTGAGCGTTTACACTCATTTTACTGACTTTGTGTCAAGCGGAAAATTAATTAGAGCGTCATCAGACGTTTTAATGATTGTAAAATATATGCATAATTTACTGATTATATCTGACAGTAAACTTAATACAAAAAAAAAAAGATTATATCAGCTTGCAAAAACTTTGCCGGCACAGTGTTTAGAAAACATATTTCAAACAATGATTTTTCTGAAGACAGTCATGAAGTGAAACTTATCAAATTAATAGGGACATTATTTTATAAAATCTTATGCTATGATATTGATAAGAACCGCTGCAGCTACCTTCTCTAAGCTTGGTGTCCGCCAAAGTTAAATAAATTTGAATTATTTAATAATGTTTAATGAAACAATTTTTATACAATTAATATGTAGCGAATTAAATAAAATAAAAAATTTTAATGTACATTAGCATTGCTTATTGAACACTTTAACGACCATGGCGAGCGTATACGCCAGCTTCTTTTACGCAATAAACATTTTAAAGTTCACGGCTCACGTCTTTTATTCTTTGTTTCCCTTATTCTTATCTTTATTCGTCTGGCTTCAAAATTAAATGTTCATAAATAAGAACGCAAAAGAACTTAACGATAAACTGAAATAACGTGTCAGAATACTGAAATCTTACAGTGAAACAAATGTGTTTATTTTGGAAAAGAACTTATTAAAAACCTCCCACTTTGGAGTCATTAATTGTAAAAATGACATAGCTATAGCAAAATATCTTAACGGAAAATATGCTCCGCTAAAGCAGCAAAATCTATAACAAAGCAGAAAAGTCAGTCTTTGTACAGGTACAGTATATAGCATACGCAGTGTTCTTGTCCCCCACTATTGGAGCGGTCGGACCGAATTTAGTGAATGCAGCACGCGACCCATATAGTATGCATCGATGTCAACAACGTAACTACGATGACGCGAAATGAAAAGTTAATTACTCCTGATAACGGTAACTTTGGATCCGATAGGTAACGGTTCAAATGAGGAAGCTGTAGTCACGGTAACGACTTATGACCACCTCCTCATGTTTCCCCCTCGACTGACGTTAAGAATCATACATATGAAGTACTATAATCATAGCTTTAAAATATAAAATTAATGCATTTTATTTTATCCTAGTAACTATCGTCACTATATTTCCGTTTCCTTGTAAGCGGTGTCCAGCCATCTCCAGGTCCCTATTACACCCTTGATTGTTATTGTTACATTCTAAATTGTTAAATATAATGATGTGAAGGCGGCTTGATTACAGCTTCCGCTGTGAGGTTTGAGAATATATTATTTACTATTTTACGGTGACGTTTTGGTAACGCTTTCTTGCTGTGTAGCGCTCTTCAGATGTCACTTTGTTTGTTAGCCATACAGATCAACGATTCACTGTCTCCAAGCATACCACTGAAGCGACGTACAAAACGTACATAAACTTGTTACCTCTTCGTCCGCTTATGGATACCATGGTACCACTAATTGTAACCAATCTTTCTACACTCCATCTTTTACGTTATTTTTATTAAATTAGGACGAAGAAACCGGCCTGCCAAGCCTGACTCTGATGGAAGATAAATGTGTAAAAAATAAATTAAATAATGAAATGGGAAGTAATCGTTGATATTTCTCATCGGTGATGAGAAAGCAAATATTGCCTAAAGCAAGAAAAGTCTAATAATAATTCAACGGTTTTAGTATGTGGGGAGATACCAACGATACTAAATATATTTTAAAAGAACGAAAAACGGTTTAGAAATTAGAACTCTTAAGAAACTATCTTCAGTGTATAAATACTCCATGCGTAGGATCGCCGTATCTCTAACACATTTGAGCTAAAACCTTGATTTCGAATGAGAACTGTAAGGTAATTCGAATACCTCTTACAGCTGTGTACCAGAATAATTAGCAATCCATAAAGAAAAACAGGCGATCTTTTGATAGAAGAAGAAAATGTTTCTCTTTATTTATTTTAGTATTAATTAACTGTAGGTTATGTTTAAGCCCGCTTTTTCCGTCAACTTTCCGATTTAAGCTCTAAGAACAGTATCGAAAAAAGTTTTAAAGTTCGTATTGTGGTCGAATGTTTGCCAGCTTCTCACTATGTTTTAGAGCTGACAATAAGATGGTAGTAAAATGAGGGGTGAAACTTGGAGAAAACAAAATATATTGCGACAGTACAATCATATGCTGAACTGTGCATTTAATAGATAAAATACATATTTAAATTACATTTATAAATATGTAATAAATAAGCAGGTATGAGATTAAAAGCTGAGTTTATGTTAAAAATACGGAATGTAGACAGACAGGAACTGACCTGAACACTCACGCGACTGTCGCTGAGAGTGTGTACAGTAGTAAGTGATGTGTGTGAGTGAGGTCAGTTCGAGCATGAAAGTAATGGTAGAAAAAAATCAAAGACTCCTAAATATGTATAAAATTAACACCCATGTGTAGTGAGAAAACGGCGTGAAAAGGACGCGCAGTGCGATTTTAAGTGCGTAGTAATTACACGGATTATTCTATTACGATGGTAATTACGTGGACATGTGTAATTAAATCATCCATCGTCAGAGCACCCTGTAGTTCACATTAGACTTTGCCATTGGCAGAAATGTGCGAAAATATGAAATTGGACGAGAGTGGGAGAACTGACGCCACTGAACAATTTAAAACAGGCAGAATTCTGTCCCAACAGGAGCTGTACGATGCTCGATTATAAATAGGGTACGAGAGAAGCCAGCCTTCTATTCTCAATCAGTCTTCAGTAGCGGCGGGACACTCTGTCCGTTAACGAAGCGAATTTTTAAATTTTGTTAATTGAACAGTATATGCGGACGGACGCTATGTTCGTCATAAGTGCAAAACAGTAACTCTTAATCTGTTTCCGAATACGAATATAGAACATACTTTACGATGTCTACACACACAAACGTCCGTCAGTCAAGACAAGCTGCTATGTTACATCATGCGGAGGAACGCTATGCTGAACAATAGAGGCGTCTGCTAGAACTACAGCAGCAGGTGCAGAGCAACCTCTCACGCTATACTACATCAACCAGATGGGACCATGATAGACGAGTAACTGGAGGACGACAAGTGGAACCTGGGGACGTGCAGGGAACTCCATCAGAAGAGGACCTACGGATCAACGGAGGATATGAGTATGAGCTACAAAATCGAGGTGACAGATAATCCATTTATAAATTTTAAATGAGAGACTAAAGACATTTAAAAGACATTTTGAAATTTAAACATGAATAAGAGTTTATGTAAAATGTAGATAAAGAGGTTCAGAGAATCTGATTTAAGTTTAATAAAATATTTTCTCTGATGTTTAACGATTAATTTAGTCAATTTCAATTTTATTTTAAAGTTTGTAGAGCAATCAATGATTACCATGTATGCAATACATAAATTAACGTAGTTGAAAGTTGTATAAAAAAAAACTGCAGTAAAGCACACTGTCAGACTGAGCAATCGAATTTTAATATTAACAAATAAATATTTAGAACATAACTTTGTTACTGTAGAATATACGATTTATTTAATGATAAATGTACTGCAACATTTGAACGTTTCAAGCGAACAATAATGAATATTTATGGCGAAGTAAGTGAGATTTTTAAACACGCTTGTGGTTTATAAATAAAAATTATGAAAACTCGTTACAATTCAACCAATGACTACTCTTATTACCATTACATCCAAACTCCATTAATTGGTACACTTTACCAGTAATGTTATATAAATTTTGGCACTCGACAAATTAAATTACATTTAAATTTGTAAATTGTTGTGTTACAATATGTATGCTGCCAACAAACTACCATTAAACCCAACCCTTCAAAAACCTTGAAATAGGCACAAAAAATATAGAGGCACTAAAAGAGTTCATATAAACAGCACTAACGACATCAACACTGAAATAAGAAGAAGAATATATCTCGCAAATAAAACATATTATGGATTAAAAAAGCACCTGACATTTAGCTTCATCTCAAGAAGCACGAAATGCAAAACTTACAAAACACGTATCAGGCCAGTGCTGACATATGCTTCAGAAACCTGGACAATGACAAAAAATAGCGAGAGACTTCTAGGTTGCTGAGGATGACGGATCCTAAGAACAATATTTAGAGTAGTACAAGAGAATGGAATGTGGCGCAGGTGCTATAATTATGAACTATACCATCTTTACAAAGAGCCGGACATTGTCAGGATAATCAAAATATACAGGCTAAGGTGAGTTGGACACATAGAGAGAATGGAGGAAGGACAGCCTACAAAACAAATTTTCGAACAGAAACCAATGGGTAGTAGAGAAAGGGGAAGACCCCGAAGTAGATTCAAAGACCATATAGAGGAGGGCCTCGGAAAGCTGAACATAAGAAACTTGAAAGCCAGGGCACGCAATAGGGAAGAATGGAATCGACTCTTGGAGCAGGCCAAGACCCACCAAGGGTTGATGAAGATGATGATGAAAATGAGGAGTGAGTTAGTATCATGTTCAGACTGTCTTATGAAATAGATCTTTCGGTTGGAAGTGAAGGTGACCCAAGGGCAATCTGCTTATTATGAAAACGATTCTTCTCGAGTTGACATGAAGATGAACAAAAAAAAGAGAGAAGTGATTGCAACTGGGGATGACACAGGTAAAGTGAATGCTGAACTGGGGGGTGTAAAGCTACATGTAAGGACTTTCAGACACGTGGGAAAAAATTAACGCATGGATAGACGATACGCCGAACTCATTATATTCAGGATAGCACAGGTAGAAACGGGTTTTATGAAAAAGAAGTGTAGGCTAATTCGAGAAACACTTGGTTTCATGGAAAGATACAGTTGGAAACACTGAAGTATTTAAACGGATACATGAGAAAAAAAGATCGTGTAAAAACCCATGAGAAGGAAATATCGGTGGCTTAATTAGGCACAGTATCAACCATGATTGAAGTTTTTAAGCGAAAGATTAATGGGAAAAGTACTAAAGGAGGGCGAAAAAGTTGTTGCAAATATGGATTTTAAATAAAGGATTCTAAATAGAGTGTAATCAACAAGAAACCTAATGACTTCACAAAATGTCTACGTGACCATTCCTTGGATTTAGGCCATACGAAGAAACGTCTTTGATCATTATCTGCTACTTGAACGTAGTTTTTAATGATAGTATATACTGTAAATGAAATACAGGATAGAATATATTAAACACTTACTTTATTGGAAGAACAGAAATGGAAAACCTACAATACGATGACTGGTGGTAACTTTATTAGAATAGGCTATAAAGAAAGATTCAGATCGAAGTTTTGTCATCCTCAGCTGTAACCGCCAGGCTTTCTTGCTAACAGCATGGCCCCTACCAGCACGCTTGACTTCTATCCTCGCTGGATAAAGGGAGGGAGACGTAGCTTCAGTATCAACCGTGCATCCTAGGCTTAAATACTTATTCTCTCCCTGACTAAGCTTCAGTGACCTGTTCCAGAACATCTTGGTGATTGGTGAAACATGTTACGGGGTATATCCTGGCGTTCTTCAGTAGGGATCGAGGTAGCGCGCAGAATTGGAGTGTCTTAGATATTATTCCAGCTCTAGCTACGGTCTCGTTTATATTATTCTTTCGCTATTTGTTTCATCATAACTTGAAATTCACCCATTTATAAATGTAGTAGGTGTACCAAACTTTAGTTAGCTTAATCGAAGAAAAATATTCAGTGGTAGACTTAATTATCGTCCAAAGGCATCCACGTGTTTCGACACTGATCGTTTGATAAAATGCGTTGTCAGATTTGAGAAAACTGTAAAACCGATGGTCACAGAAGAAACTGAAAACGCTCTAAAAATTTAAATATTTGTTATGCAGTACGTGCGATAGTCTGCTCGCTGCTTTCTAACAATGTTGGGAAAGTCAGCGTTAAAAGGATAGAGACGTTGTTTGTGGTTCGCGACAGGGGTGACTGAGATCGACGATCACGTGTTTACAAAGTGTGTGACGAGTTGTATGAACAGGCTGTGGGGAGAAGAAAGCAGACAAGTGCCGTATAACGTTCGCCACCCTCTTCTCAGTGAGGTGCGTGTATCGTTTACGTCATCATTATCATCATAAACATTATCAGCTGTTCCTCCCTCGTGCGGGTAACGGTAAAATTAGGGTGACCGTTATGCCCTGTTCACTTTTTGACACTACTGAGACGTCTGTCTGTGCCTCTACTGAAGGTTTGTCAGCCTCTGCTGTCTGCTTTCGCTCTTATTATTTCATTTGTATTTATTTTTCCTTTTCACAATATTCTTATTGTCACCAACTCTTGTTCTCTTGTAATATTGCATATTCACCTTCATTTTTTACTTATGCTAATAACCCTAAATTTTACTGTTCTCATACGCAGTTCTAAATTGTCATGATTTGGGTACCTGTTTAAATGTCGAAAGAGTATAATTTTGTATCTTTGTAGACTTTGTACATATCTTTAGTTGATACGTGGGTTCTATTGTGGTTTTTATATTGCATTTGGCTATCAGTTTTTTTGTTTCAAGATTCGATGTAATAATTTAGTTTTCTTGTAATTTGTAAAAAAAAATTAAATTATTTTACTGCGCATATCACATTCTACTTTTCAACTAAATTTTTCATAAATCATATAAAGAGGTTTGTGATTTTAACTATTTGATTTCTGATCCAGTATCTCATTAAAATACTACAGACATTAAGATTAGAAATTGAAGGGATTCAGAAGGATTTGTAGTGCAATTTATAGAGCTTTGAAGAACAAACCTCGGGCGGACGCCTTCATAAAGTTTTATGAAACACTGGCTGTTCCGATATTCCTTTACGGCTGTGAGACGTGGATCCGCGGGGAAAGTAAGATTTAGGCTGCAGAAATGTAGTTCCTAAGAAGTATTCAGGTCTACCTACTTCTAGGAAACGGAATGAGGAAATCAACAGGATTTAGAGATAAAGCCTTTAAATGAGATTGTTAAGGAGTATAGTAGTTGATTTTGTGAACTTTTAAGCCGCATGTCACCTGAAAGGTTACCAGCTTACCAGTCTTAACGTACTAGCCGACTGGAAGCCCGACGCCGTGAGACGTCTTTAATCTTTAAGCCTGGAGTCCAATCAAATCTTCTTTACAAAATAGTCCGTTGCACTCTGTCTGCCTCCCCATAAACGTTTCAAAGTCTACTTTAATCTACTTTCCCTTTTGTTTCGCGTAGGAGTAACATTTACACCTATCAAATGTAAAAATCAATCTCTTGATAAACTCTATAAATATAACTAACTTTGTTTGTATGCGGTGCACAAGTAGGTGACCGTGTAATAAGCGACTGGCAGAAACCTAAGTTTTTGTTGATTTTCGAGAATATTCGATTTTTCTTATGGATCCCTGCCCCATCTGCATTTAACTAAGTTCTCATATGCTCCTTCTCTTCTATTTTTCTCCTAAGGATCTGACGCATAATGTTAGGTTCCAGTAACCGTTCGTTCTTTCCAAGACACCCATTGTATTGTTTCATGTAGTGAAAGTCCTGTCACTTCCTTAAGCCTATCCGTCTACTTCACTGAAGGTGTATTGTATCTTTTACTTTACCTGTAACTAGAAGGTTTCCCCATTTCGCCTGTCCTTCTGGAATGTATCTAATGTATGTTACGTACGATATTGTGTGTTTTTAGTGATTGCGATAACTCTTCAATTTCTTGTATAAATTGAAGGATTCGTAGTGCTCTCTAACCCACAATATTTTGAGAATACATCTGGAGACCCGTATTAAGCATGCTTCGATACTTTCAGTGTCTGCCTGCTCCATCGTCTAAATTTAAGGTATCAACTGGCAAAAGCACTAGCCACAATTACGTTTCATATATGTGTTCGTTTCATGTCTATGTTCTGGCAACAGGTATCCGTTTAATTTCCTCAACGCAGTTCCTGTTGGTTCACGTAACTTACTCTAAGTGTATACAGGGACACCACGAGGATTTCATTCTGGGGGGCGGATACTGGGGGAGTTTAGGTTTTCCTGAGTAACATCACTCAAATTAAAAGCAAAAGAATTCGTTATTTGCTTTTTATTTTGTTGTAATCAAGAAGGCAAGTGTGGAAAAGAGAGTTATATTAATAGACACATCTAAAATTTAACAAACTCGTAAACAGTAAATATGATATCTTAGAACACGAATAAAACAAACGATATCAGAAAACTGGCACAAATTTTCTCCCATCCTCTGCAGACGTAGATAGTGTTAAATGTTTTGAACGGATGTTGTTGGAATTGCTGTTTGCCGGGTTGTTATTCCGTGGTCCACAGCTTATATTCAGACAGACGTTTCGGCCCAACCATCGGAAGCCATCTTCAGTGTAGAAACGATTAAAAATATGGCATGGTGCCAATCCACTCCGGTACTGAGGTACAGGTTAAGAGTACTGGGGTGAATTGGCGGACACCCTGCCAATTTTGTTAATCGTTTCTACACTGAAGAAGGCTTCCGATGGTGGGGCCGAAACGTCTGTCTGAATATAAGTAACTAGCTGTCATATCCGCGGTTTTCTGTTAATTGACATTTTTATAAAAGCCTTAATTCAGCCAGCCTCACCCATTTCCGCTCCTCAGGTGTTTCCGCTGTCCTTAATTAAGCTTGCCTTAGACGTTGTTGGTCTGCGCCCTCCCCATGCTCCTCACGTGTCTCCGTAGCCCTAATTTCTGCCTGCCTTCTTCGTTGTTGTCAAGCCGAAACTCACGTTCCTCGGGTGTCTCAGCTGCTCGCAATATTAAAGTCATTGTATTGGTATCCGCGTCACAATTATTATAATTAAACTATAAAGTTTTACCTTAATCCGTCTATGTGATCGCTTAACTTTTCTTCTTTTCTTCTAACGCGTTTCGGATTGTTAATCCATCATCAGAGGTTAAAATAATTCGTCGGTTAAGACTTCGTTAAACATTAAAAGTTGCGTAAAAGACATTTAAAAATTACACTAAAAGAACATTTAAAATTATAGTCCACAAACACAGCGACGTAGCGGATGTGAGTGCGCACTCAATACCGGTCAGCGATGTACTGCACAGTTTATTGGAGTTTTCATGTTATCTATTGATGTGTTGGGGTATGTATTCTATGGCTATGTTATCTATAATCTTATCGTATAGTGTATGCGATTTAAATGCCAATTGTTCGTTTAATATATTATTGGGATTATTTCTGAAGGCTCGGTAAATTATTTTAATTATTATTATAATTATTTTAACCTCTGATGATGGATTAACAATCCGAAACGCGTTAGAAGAAAAGAAGAAAAGTTAAGCGATCACATAGACGGATTAAGGTAAAATGCTCGCAATAACCTTCCTCGCTTAACATTTGGATGGACCTGCCCAGTGCTTGTCGTTTTTTCGGAGGCATTCCGCAAAGTAAGGTGACAAAGTACTCGTACTACAAAGGAGGGTTGATTTAAAAGGACGTGAAGAATAAGGAAAACAAACGGGATTGCAAAGTTATTTGAAGGTGAAGTTTAAAAGAAGTGCTGTTAACTGAAACTTGAAAGGAGGGTCAGTTTGATAGGAAGTGAAGAGTAAGGAAAACAATCGTGACTGTAAAGTTATTTTAAAGTGAAATTTAAAAGGAGTGTAGTCAACGAAAACGAATAACGGAATGCAGAATAACTCGACCGAATAAATGTAACTGATACGACACTCAATGAACAACTCAACAGAGAAACAGAAATGGTAAAAACTCTTGTGTACTGTTTACTTGTCTTCAAAGTCGAAGTAAAAACTGATCAGCGCGGGCGATCGCTGCACCTTATATACCCTTCCACCCGGTGAAGGAGTGGGGAGAGTGGTGCGTACAGAAGGTAGAAAGATGCAGAATGTTCTAGAGGCGAAGAGAGAAGCGGGGGAAGCGTCCCGAATGCTCGCGAAAGGCCTACACGAACGGACGGAGTGGTAGCGGGTGGAGGTAGAAGGCAAGTGTGCTCGACATTGGATGGTGGTAGGGAGAGAGGCAGAAAGAGACAGAGGTACAGGATACAGAAGCGAGGAAGGCGCAAAGCGGCGCTTGTAGGCAACCCGCATGACATATAATTAAAAGGGCCTAAATCGTGCGAACGGGGAGGAATATCAAACTCCAAGTTAGACTGTGCTTACTGCCTTGTGTCAAATGTTACCTGTGTAAAATTTGGTCGAAATCGTTGCAAAGGTGTGTATTTGTATTCAATACAAACAAATCCTCAGACTTCGAGTTGTACATAGATAGACCACGGCCTAACAGCCGGTCGTGAAAGCCTAAGGAGGTTTGTACGAATATTTTAAATTTTGCATTGGTGATTACGTGTCTATAAATATTTGTAGAAAATGGAATCAAATCCGTGTACTCGTTTTGTCGCAGAAATGAACCAAAGGGTTTTCATAAAATGGGCACTACATATACTCAAAAAACAAATATTTAAAAGTCGCGCTACGGGATGCCCAAATACAGTTGACTTGACTTGACTTAAGTCCTTAAATTCCTAATTGGAACATAGGGCCTCGACGAAATTTCTCCAGCGTGTTCTGTCCATTGCCAGAGCCTTCACCATGTCTTGTTGGCACCAGCCAGCTCTCTTTCCATAGTCCTCTTCCAGGTGTTCGTCGGTCTTCCACGGCTCGGCTACCTTGCGGATTCCAATTCAGTGCCTGTCTAACGATATTTTCTGGTGGTCTTCTCAGGGTGTGACCGATCCACCTCTATTTCCTTCTCTTTATCTGTAGTTGGATGGTACTCTGACTTGTGGCCTCTCATAGATCTCTGTTAGAAATGGTCTTGGGCCACCAAACTCTCATTATGTACCTCAGGCAACGGTTTATGAAAGTCTGTAACCTTGTGGTAATGTCCTTTGTCACTTTCCACGTCTCACATCCATACAGCAACACCGATTTGACATTTGAGTAAAATATTCTGAGTTTTCTCTTCCTGTGTATATGGGGTGATCTCCATACTGGTCTTAACTGTGCAAAGGCTCCTTTTGCTTTATTTATACGACTTATCACATCCCTAAGAGCAGGCCCAAATACACGGTTGGCCGCAAATTTTGTTGAAGTTTTCGTACAAATCAGGTCACCGATACAGGCTATGGAGCAACTGTGAACGATAATCTGAACGGCACGTTAGGCCTTAGGTCTGTAATTGTAGAGAACAATGGATACGTTTTAAGATTTCTATTGTTGAATTGTTTTCGCAATGGTAATAAATTAATAGATTAAAAATACTAAAAAATTATTAGGTACGGATCGAAAAGACGTGTACATCTGTACAAAATCCGAGTAGCAAGCAAAAATTTTTGCTCGATACAGACGTCTTTTTAAGTTGCTGTGGAGTGAGTTATTGCATCGTAAGTATCGTAAACAGAGTTGTTTATATTGTGGACTGAATAAACATTGGAATGCCAGTTCTTTTCTCCTGGCTGTGATGAAACACTAGGATGAACATTTGAATCATCGCTCAACCACCAGACAACCAGCGAAGCGAGGTATAGCGTACGCCGCGCAGTTCGTACTCACGTAAGTAACTAATTAATCGAATTATTTAATTATGTTTATACGATTACATTTTACGTTTTTCTTTTAATTTTTGATATTTCCTTTTCTCTTTATAACTCAGGATGTGGTTATAAGTTTGTTTCGGACTTCATTATCCCCCTCCCCGGATGATATTAACTGAATCATTGTCAAGATGATCAACTATCATCTTGTTATTATTAACCTAAAAATAACAACCTATTTGTTAATTAACCTACTTGCTTTTGGTTTTATTAACTTATTTTCAGACAGTAATCTAAGTTGCCACACAGTCGATTGTAATAACAATGTAGCATTTTATCTACTGATTTATAGGGGCGAACGGTACTGGACACCATCCAGAGGGTGGAAAGTTAACGACAAAAATTTTATTATTCTCTTAGTTTTTAAGCTGTTTTATTAATTTCTCAGCTGTTTACGCAATACAGTAGTAGTCCTTTTTTAAGTATAGGTATACAAACAAGTCTCGTAACACAGTATTCGCGTTAGTCTTAATTTGTTTTATATTTTGATTGAACCCGAGTCGACCGGACCCCCCCCCCCCCAGACCAAATTCTAGATACGCTACTGCTGATTTATATAAGATCCAAATATTATTCCAGTACCGTACGTAAATACTACACACCGCTTTTACATTCAGTTCATTTTGAACAACATTACACAACATTCTCTTTAGTGGAACGTGAAACGTGTTATGAATAAGATTTCTATTGTATATGGTAAAGAATATTTTACATTAATGTTTACTTAAATAGTTTATTAGTTGTGTGTGTGTGTGTGTGTGTGTGTGTGTGTGTGTGTGTGTGTGTGTGTGTGTGTGTGTGTGTGAAGTGCGTCGCGAGGTTGCTCGCTCGCAGTTATGAGAGCTTTCGTTTCTCGTATTGTGTTTAGATTTCACAGTCTGATTAACTCGAATAAGTTTTACCCATGGTTGTCGGAAAGCAAATAAATTTGATATAAAACATATTTTTATCGTTCTTCAGCGAGCGGGGGACACTATACGATGGCAGTGAGAATTCTCGTGCATACGTTATCCGTGAGAAACAATTCATTGTGTATGGTGTAGGTCAGTGTAGTCAATATCGTCAGTAATATTCGTGGTCAGTCAGTAACAGGGAGCCACATTGCCTCTGGTTCCTCGTGGCGGGAACCTAATAGAGGCTCGGAACGCACAAGCGTCCTTATCATTTGTGTAGACTTGACGATAGGTTTTGACCAGTGTCTTAGCGATGCGCAATGGACAGATACTTCATTGCAAAGCTAACAAAATTTTTGTTCATTTCGCACATGCGCACAACAGTCTTGTACAGTGTTTCACATTGTGAAGATCTGGTGCAACACGGCTGGAAAGAAAATTAGAAGCAAGCAGGTGTTGTTATGAAGCGTGGACAGGGCAGGGGCATATTTACGGGGGCAGACGAACGGGATCGAACCCCCCCCCCCAGAGGGTCGAAAAAGTTGACGAATTTTGTTTAATCTCTTAAATTTTAGACTATTTTATTATTTTTTCATCTGTGTACGATAATATAGTAGTAACTCTTTTTTTTTAAATATACAAACAGGTTTATTAAACAGCATTTGCGTAAACGTTTGAAATATGAAATGTAGGAAAATAAGATCAGTTAATAAGTATCTTCTAAATAATGTTTCAATAATGTATATTTTTATTGTGTTATTATCGTTTGTTTTATTGGGAATGATTTCAGGATGTTATCACACTTTTTCAACCACTTTAAATATAATAATGTTGCTTAGTTACCCGCTTGTTTTTTTCTTTTGCATGAAGCCGACTCGGTCGGACCCCCCACCCCCCCCCCCACCCGAGGCCAAATTCTAAATATGCCACTGGGATAGGGAAAGATGCTGTGTGTGTTATCGCGTTGTCTTGCTTCTCTCCTCCTTAGACACTTTATGCTATACTTGAGAGTGGGTGTTATTCTTTGGCTGGCTCGGCCAGTCCACAGCACAAGAAAGGCTGTCAGGTTTCTAGTTCTGTACTCCGTAGCCAGTAGCGGAAAACCACATTCTCTGTCCCCGTGGGACACGGCATCACCGAGGAGTATTTGTCGTCGGTACATAGTTCCGAGCTCTTGTAAATTAAGCAAAGTCGGTCAATCAATTCTCATATTTCCTCTCCTGTTTGACATTTAGATATAAAATTACTTTCAAGGAAACGCGTTGTGTTCGTAGGAATACGACTGAATATTTTATACCGACATGTTCAAATTGATTGAGTCAACTTTAGTTGTACCTGTCTAATAAAAAAACAACGCAATGACTCCCATTTATAATGGTTGGAAGAACAGTTGGATGTCGACACTAATTAGTTAGGCAACGTTACTGTTGCATCAGCGAAACCATTGTTCCCAGTGAGAAATGTGCACATACAACAAATTGTTCACACACACACACACACACATACACACACACACACCGGGCTACGTTTCACACTACGAAAACTTTCTTATCCAGGCTCCTTATCCGCTTCCTAGTAGCGGCCGTTTTGTCCGCGTGGTTTCGAGATACTGTGTGCCTCTGCGATCACTCGTCTGTTTACAGAACGTGCGTTACTGGTATAGTCTGTTATTAACCCTCCTTTTATTCTCTAGGGTTGGGTGTTTCCAAGTTGTTGTTCAACACAGTCCATAACACGAAGCAAAGCAGCAAACACAAAAGGGGCGCGAATTTACAAAAAGAAACCGAAGGGGTGTCATTTAAAGGGACAGATGTTTACACATGAACAACGACGTTAAAGTGTAGGAGACAATTTTCACTTAGATATTTACCTACGAAAGTGTGAACAGTGGCGTACCTGGGCCGCTGGAGACCCGGGACGTATTTCTTTCTGAGGCTTCTCCTCCCATAAGTCACAGGTGTTTATAATCCAATTTATCTTTAAGAAATACATAGCAAATACAATACATGAGCCTATTCCGTTGAGAAAATACTTACGTTAAATATGAAAATACAGTACTGTTGTTTTTAATTATGAAAACTACGAAAGCTTAGGAGCAAGATAAAAAGAAATACATAAAGTCAACCTCACGCGACATTTAAATTTTTTTTAGGCTACTTGAACATATTCTTGACAAATTTGAAATTATATTCTCGACCCCGTCCTCGTCTGACCTCTTTATACAGACAGTGGTAATACGCGGCCACTGGACGCATAACTATGATAACTTTATTAAACCATTTCAGTCACGAAACGAATACCAGTAGGCCTACAGTTAATCGAAACAAACGATGAACAATAAATAAATTAATTTATCGTTTCCCTCTGTCTACCGTTTCAAGTGTAGAAGCCCGTGTAGTCGTCTCTGCACTCACAGTTGGACGCTTGACTATGGGAGTGGAATCGCCTCGTGAACAAAAACAATACAATAAAATTATCGTTTAGGCCACCCCTTTCGTACTTAGAATTTCTAACTATCGCGTAAAAATAGAGCTTACTGTTGTACTTTTTCACCCCGTTGATACAAAGAATATTTAAGGGCACTCGTAACCAGCAAATCGACCCAAAAATCGATTTCTGTTTTTTTCTTAGAAAAATCTTCAATATTTTCTGAGTAATTTGATACCAAATTTATGTGAATATGCCTGTTAATAAAGTTTTTATGATTTTAAAAGAATAGAGATCGTGGGAAAAGTTCTGTCAAAAGTGCTGATAATATTACCACTTTTACAAATCTTTAACTCCCTTATAACAATTCGTAGAGACATACGGTTTTTATCATTGGAAAGAGAATTTTTGTGTTTACAAAGGAAAATTTTCTATTAACACAAATGCTTACAAGCCTATATTTCTGATCTGAGTCATCCTGATTTGTTAAAAACAATGTCTTCATGGCAGTACACAGAATGCAAACGAGCTGTTAAACCATTTGATTGGAATAGATTGTCAAAAAATATATTTGTTGGACTGCATACATTGGTTTTGGGTGTACATGATGGTGTGTTGGCCTTCAGTGAAGGTAGATGTCAAGCAAATGTTAAGTCTGACAAAAGTTAGGGATCAAACAGGTTCAAATATGGTTGAGGTAATGAAAAAAATTGACTTGCAACGAATACTTGAGATAAACTCAGCAGTAGATAAATTGATGAAAAAGGTTAGACAGTCAAAGTAGAAATGTGAAGAAGAAACTAGAGGACCAATTGGACATAACCCAAGATCCCGAGTATGGAACCGGACTATTTTAAATGAGGTAAAACAATAAAAATCTGTTTTAAAACTTTAAACGCGGTTTTCTCAAAAATCTACTTTTTACGTTTAAAAACGTAAAACGTTTTAAAATTTTTCCTTAAGGAAATGGCAAAAAAAATCGTGTTCGAGATTATTGCAGATTCTGATTGTACTACACTCAAAACATGAAAAAAGTCGTTTTTCGAAAAGTGTCTGTGTGTGTGTCTGTCTGTCTATCTGTGTGTCTATAGATTTTTTTCTATGGCAAACGATAACAGCCGCAAATTCAAACAGAATCAAATAATTTTTTGCATACAGCCCTGATTTGTAGAGTACTCACGACCTATTGTTTTTGGTGAAGATCGGTTGAGTGAAAGGGGTAGTTTACCTGCAACGTTTTATGTTTTAACAAGGGTATTTTCTATGGCAAACGATAACAGCCGCAAATTCAAACATAATCAAATAATTTTTTGCATACTGCCCTGCATTGTAGAGTTCTCAAGATCTATTTTTTTGGTGAAGATCGGTTAAGGGAAAGGGGTAGTTTACCTGCAACGTTTTATGTTTTAACAAGGGTATTTTCTATGGCAAACGATAACAGCCGCAAATTCAAACATAATCAAATAATTTTTTGCATACTGCCCTGAATTGTAGAGTTCTCAAGATCTGTTGGTTTTGGTGAAGATCGGTTAAGGGAATAGGGTAGTTTACCTGCA
The DNA here is from genome assembly GCA_034769895.1 of Magicicada septendecula. NCBI lineage: Eukaryota > Metazoa > Arthropoda > Insecta > Hemiptera > Cicadidae > Magicicada > Magicicada septendecula. The sequence continues at coordinate 268,614,332 of CM068376.1, forward strand.
ACATTTTATGTTTTAACAAGGGTAATTTTTTTTATGACGAACGATAACTGCCGTAGATTAAAACAGAATCAACTACTCTTCTGCATACCTTTTTGAATTATACAGAACTCAAGGTCTGTTGATTTTGTTGAAGATCGGTTAAGGGAAAGGGGTAGTTTACCTGCAACGTTTTATGTTTTAACTAGGGTATTTTTTCTATGGTAAACGATAACAGCCGCAAATTCAAACAAAATCAAATGATGTTTTGCATACAGCCCTGTATTGTAGAGTTCTCAAGACCTTTGGTGGCGGTGAAGATCGGTTATGGGAAAGGGGTAGTTTACCTGCAACATTTTATGTTTTAACAAGGGAAATTTTTAATATGACGAACGATAACTGCTGTAAATTCAAACAGAATCAACTACGTTTTTGCATACCTTTTTGAACTAAAGAGAACTCAAGGTCTGTTGATTTTGTTGAAGATCGGTTAAGGTAAAGGGGTAGTTTATCAGCAACGTTTTATGTTTTAAAAAGGGTAATTTTTTTATGAGGAACGATAACTGCCGCACATTCAAACAGAATCAAATATTTTTTTGCACGCATTCCTGAATTGTAGAGGATTGAAGGTCTATTTATTTTGGAGAAGATCGGTTAAGAGAAAGGGGTAGTTTACCTGAAACATTTTATGATTTAACAAGAGTAATGTACTTAATTTTTATAAATAAAGTATCCTGATAAGAAGCTCATAATAATCCACTGTAGAAACGTAGATGAAATATCTATAAATGAAGAGGTTAAGTGAACGGGGTGGGGGTAATTTTCTATTATTAAAATTTATAGTTGAAGTTGGAGGGGAGAATTTTTTATATGTGTACTACGTTATCGGCAACAAAGAGTAGTTTTTTGTTAAAATTGCTTCCCGGGCTGTTTAGCCGTAGTCCAATGTTTTCTGCAAAACCAGACTTTTCGGCAGTGGCATCGACTGCCATCATCAGTGAAAATCGAGTGCGAAAACGTGAGGTGGTATACGTTAGTGACCACAGTATTGTGGTTAATGCTGAAGCAAAAGTAGAAAAACGTAGTTTCTATGGAAATATTTCATTTCGAATATGATTTTAAATATAAATCTTAGAACATGGAAGTCATGTATGGTTCTCCAAACGATAACAGCCGCAAATTCAAACAGAATCAAATAATTTTTTGCATACAGCCCTGATTTGTAGAGTACTTGAGACCTATTGTTTTTGGTGAAGATCGGTTAAGGGAAAGGGGTAGTTTACCAGCAACGGGTTTTTATCAAGGGTAATTTTTTTCTATGGCAAACGATAACAGCCGCAAATTCAAACAGAATCAAATGATGTTTCGCATACAGCCCTGTATTGTAGAGTTCTCAATACCTATTGGCGTTGGTGAATATCGGTTAAGGGAAAGGGGTAGTTTATCAGCATCGTTTTATGTTTTAAAAAGGGTAATTTTTTTTGACGAACGATAACTGCCGAAAATTCAAAGAGAATCAAATAAAAGTTTGCATACTGCCCTGAATTGTAGAGTTCTCAAGACCTATTGGTGCTGGTGAAGATCGGTTAAGGGAAAGGGGTAGTTTACCTGCAACATTTTATGTTTTAACAAGGGTAATTTTTTCTATGACGAACGATAACTGCCGTAAGTTCAAACAGAATGAACTACTTTTTTGCATACCTTTTTGAATTATAGAGAACTCAAGAGGTCTGTTGATTTTGTTGAAGATCGGTTAAGGGAAAGGGGTAGTTTACCAGCAACGTTTTGTTTTAACAAGGGTAATTTTTTTTTAACGAACGATAACTGCCGCAAATTCAAGGAGAATCAAATAATTTTTTGCATACGGTCCTAAATTTTAAAGTAGTGAAGGCCTGTTGATTTTGGTGAAAATCGGTTAAGGGAAAGGGGTAGTTTACTGGCCACTGTTCATTGTTTCACCGGTACAAGAGTAATTGTTTCTATGACGAACGATAACTGCCGCACATTCAAACAATCAAATATTTTTTTTGCATGCATCCCTGAATTGTAGAGGACTGAAGGCCTATTAATTTTGGTGAAGATCGGTTAAGAGAAAGGGGTAGTTTACCTGAAACATTTTATGATTTAACAAGAGTAAAGTACTTAATTTTTATAAATAAAGTATCCTGATAAGAAGCTCATAATAATCCACTGTTGAAACGTAGATGAAATATCTATAAATTAAGAGGTTAGGTGAACGGGGTTGGTTTAATTTTCTATTAATGAAAATTATATTTGGAGAGGGAGGGGAGAGTTTGTTATATGTGTACTGCGTTATCGGCAACAAAGAAGTAGTTTTTGTTAAAATTCCTTCCCGGGCTGTTTAGCCGCAGTCCAATGTTTTCTGCAAAACCAGACGTTTCGGCAGTGCTATCGACTGCCATCATCAGTGAAAATCGAGTGCGAAAACGTGAGGTGGTATACGTTAGTGACCACAGTACTGTGGTTAATGCTGAAGCAGTAAGTAGAAAGAAGTAGTTTCTATGGAAACATTTCATTTCAAATATGATTTTAAATATAAATCTTAGAACATGGAAGTCATGTATGGTTCTCCATACCGATATTTTAGATAAATGACCCATTATTTCAGAAACCAAGTAAACTATCAAGCTGAATTTTTTTGTGGATATTGGGTTAATGGAGATATAACTACGGTACTAGAATTATGTAGTTTCACTGAAAAAAAAAAAAAAATTTTAAGTATGCTTTTTGTATGAACATTTTTAGAACAAAACAAAAAATTATAAAAAATCAAGAAATTGAGTATCTTTATATCTGTAGTAGCGTTTGAAGAGTAGAATGTGTTAACGTGTATGCTAAAATTTCAGACTTTTACCTTTTACAGGTTCTGAGATAATGGTTCTCAAAATTCATGAATTTAACATGGTAAGCATAGCTGGTTACGAGTGCCCTTAAATTACGCCTAAGCCAGACAAAATATATATACTCTGAAAGTACAACGCTTCGACGGAACTAAATTAACAGAAGTTACTCCTTATATTACACCACTGACAGGATTTAGCGTAAATGTAAGTTAGGCTACGTTATTACCGTCCACAAGTAGGGCGATGTGGCTAGACTGCCTGGGGTCAGGTAACTATTAGGGGTGCGTAAACCTAAAGTCCGGCTGAACGTCAGGAAAAACGATTCGCTCTGAAGTAGATTCATACCTACAAAGTTCCGCTTTGTAATAGACGGCGCCAGGGGCGTAATTACGGGGGAGCGGACGAACGGGACCGGACCCCCCCCCCCCAGAGGGACAAAAAAAGTTGACGAATTTTGTTACTCTCTTAATTTTTAGGCTATTTTATTCGGCTGTGTACACTAATATGCGCTTAGTAACTTCCTTTCTACATATACAAACAGTTTTATTACCCATCAACGGCGTATCCGTTTGAAATATGAAATATAGGAAAATCAATTCAGTCAATAAGTTATCTTCTAAATAATGACTCAATAACGTGTATTTTTATTGTGTTTTTACCGTTTACTTTAATGAGGTTGGTTTCAGGATGTTATCACACGATTTTCAACTACTTTAACTGTAGTAATGTTGATTAGTCTTAACTTGTTATTTTTCTTTTGTACGAAGCCGACTCGACCGGACCCCCCCCCCCCCCCCACTAACAAGGCCCAAATTCTAGATACGGCGCCGCTGGCCACTACGCTACTCGGACTCCGGGTATAACTAATGAGGCCCTGTTAGATTCCTGCGAAAATCCCCTGACTAAAAAAAAAAATATAATTATATAAGTCTATGTGAAATGTTAAACTAATAAATACTATATGTTTAAAACATTTTTGAGCTCATATATAGCTATATGAAAATTGAGCTATATATTCTTTAGCTATAAAAACTATTTATTTTGGACCTATAAAAAAATTTTTATAGAAGAACGACCTCTATAATTTTGTTAGATAGAAGAACAGAAAACGGAACAAACAAAGACAAGTTTGGCTTTAGAGAAGGCTAGACGGAAGCTATTCTGACTCTACGGTTAATTATCGAAGGAAGAATAAAATAAAACAAAGATATCGTGTTTATAAACTCGAAAAAGGCTTTCGATAATGTCAAGTGGAATAAATCGTTCGTAATTTTAGGAAAAAATTGGTCTGGAATACAGGGACAGAAGAACGAATTTTAATCCGTAAAAGAATCCAGTAGCTATAATAAGAGTAACACATTAAGAAAGAGAATCACTAATAAGTAGAGACAGGCTTGCTTTCTTTCGCCATTGTTTTTTAACATATGTATAGAAGAGGTAATAAAGACAATAAAAGAGCCGTTTAAGAATGGAAAAATAGTTTAGGGGAAAAGAATAAAACAGTAAAAATTAATTGATTATGATAATTTTCTATCTGCAGAAAACAAAGAAGATTTAGAAAGAATTATTGAATGATACAAATTATTAGGAAAAGAATTTGGCTTAAAATCGACAAATGCATAACTAAAGTCGTGAAAACCTCCAGAAACGAAAGAGGGGGTTCTTTAAATATTAAAATTGGGAAGGACAACTTAGAGGCAGTGTACGAGTTCACCTGTTACGGAAGCAGAATCACAAAGGATGGACGAAGCAAAAAACAAAATAGCGCAAGCTGAAAGTTTTTTTTTAAGAAGAAAAATTTGTTTCTGTCAAATATTGGATTAGAAATTAGGAAGAAATTTCTTAAGTTTTATGCTTGGAGCAACGAGTATAATGGCTAGGTCACCTAGAACGAATGGATGATCAGAGTTTTCCAAAGAAAATCCTGAGGGTACAGGCGTATAAAAGCAGAAAGAGGAGTCGAACCAGGATCAAATAGTTGGTTGGTGTGCTGGAAGATGTCAGAAGAATGTATGTGAGGGGTTACTCTGAGATGGCAACGGGGAGGAGACATTGGAGAAGATTAGTGTTGGAAGCCAGGGCTCACGTTGGCCTAAACACGAAGAAGAAGAAGAAGAAGAAGAAGAAGAAGAAGAAGAAGAAGAAGAAGAAGAAGAAGAAGAAGAAGAAGAAGAAGAAGAAGAAGAAGAAGAAGAAGAAGAAGAAGAAGAAGCTTGAAGCATCGCGTTACATCGAAGCTGTATTATATTGACAACAAGGAAAGCTGCAAACGAGCAACAGAAACATTAAATGTAGAATTATAGGAGAATATTAAAAATATGGATAGACAAATAGATAAAGTAAAGGGTTCAGGAAAGGAGATGGGAGAAAGGAGAAATTTGCGGAGAATGAGAAAACGAGACAGGTTGGTAGGTCACATCACACAGCCAGGATTACTGACTTTGGTGATACAGGGTCCAATGGATTGAAGGGAAGACAGAGACTGGAGAACCTGAGGCTGTGGGATGTTGCAGTTATTCGAAGGTGACGAGATAGGCTCAGCAAAGAAGGATCCAGAGGACCACATCAAACCAGCCAGAGGAGAGAACTCGTTTAAAATATTCCTGGAGCCTTCTTCGAAATGTTGAGTGGGGACGCAGACCACTCAGCCTCTACGATGCAAAAAGTATCGGGTGGTGGTCCGGCCGATGAGAAACACGACATACACGCACACAACACGCGCGCTAAAATGGACGACTACGAATTGCGTGAAAGCAACGGCAAAAAGTAAAGAAAGAAAAGCTTTAAAAACGTGGTGGTGTTATCACTCAGTTGTAACTGACCTCAGTAGTTTATTAAACTTACTGTTGATTTCTCAAACATTATAAACGCTGAAGCTCGTCGTGCTTTTAAATGTTTTTTTAAATAATTAGTGATGAATACGTGGTGCGATCGTTAAATACTGAGGTTGATTTTGTAAAAAGGAAACTGAACATAGTGGGCGTCATCTTGTATTACACGTTTGCATGTCAAACTTGAGCAGAGTGGTAAAAAATAAAGGAAATTTCCAACGCTGACGTTTCGGCAGACATATAGCAATGATGAAATGAGCGGGGTAAGATATTTAGAGTTGCACACACGCTTAAAGGGCCGCAGTCACTAGTGAATAGGGCGATCCTCCACGTCACCAGAAAATATCAAAAGTCAACCGGATTTGTGCGTGGGACTCGTCGGTTCACCATGATATCAACTGCGTTTTACCAACCGCGTGTCTAGAATTTGGTCTTGTGAGTCCGGGGGGGGGGGGGTCGGATTCGTACAAAAGAAAAAACAAGTTAAAACTCATCAACATTACTATCTTTAAAGTGGGTGACATCAGTCTCATCAAAGTAAACGGTAACAACACAATAAAATACACGTCATTGAAACGTTGTTTACAAGATACTTATTGACTGAATTGATTTCTTATATTTCATATTTCAAATGTACACGCTAATGCTGTGTAATAAACCTGTTTGTATATTTAAAAAAAAGAAGTTACTATTATATTAGCGTGCACAGCTGAAAAAAAAACCAATAAAACAGCCTAAAAATTAATAGATTTACAAAATTCATCAATATTTGACCCTCTGGGAGGGGGGGGGGTTCGGTCCCGTTTGTCCCCCCGCGTAAACAACACGCCCCTGCGTGTTATTGGAACAGCGCAACCAATCCTCGTGTCTGAGGATCTCCGTTAGTAGGGTTCGAAGTATCGGACTTGGGTATCGATACCGAGTACTCATATGGTATCGGACGCCACGGTATCGATACCCAAAAAGTATCGACCCTGAAGTATCGATACTACTCAGTATTGAGTACTTTTTTTCTTTTTAGAAATAAGTTATAGGCCTACTTTACTTGAAACAAAAAAAAACGTACTCGATTATCGAGAGTTTGGGGTCGATACTTTATGGGTATCGATTTCGCACTTTGGATATAGTGTGTCGAAGAACAAACAGAAAAATACATAACATCGAGAATCAATATCGTTTTATTAGAAATTGTTCAGCAAAAACAAAACATACCATCGAGAATCAAAATCGTTTTATTACAAATTGTTAATCACAAACGTAACATCGAGAATGAATATTGTTTTATTACAAATTATTGTATTACTCCATTAAACTTAAAACCATTCTTCTTCTGGCCGGCCTGATAAGAATAGTAATTTATTCAGCCTCTTAGGTTTGAGACGAGAGACGATTCCTCTCCTGTGTAGCTGTAGCACCAGCTTTGGAAAATAACCGTTCTGCTGGTACGGATGAGACAACATGCTGATGGAATTGTCGATACAATCCAGGGAATATTTCTTTTAAATCTTCCCACGTTTCGAGAGGATTTGATTTTAAAGGGGTGACGGGATTTTTAATATAAACGGAAAGTTCGTCATGTAGATCCCCTTTAACGTTTATCCCTTTTTTATGAGCTAGTTCTTTATGCTCCTTCCAAAAATCGTATTCCCCGGTAACACTATCTGTATCAGATTCGGAGGAGATATTTTGGGAGGTAGAACTCTCTGAAATTGTCCTACGAAGAAGGCTCATAAATTATAAAATTTATTTATAAAAAAAATTCGGGGCGTGCTTTCTCGGTTTAACCGATTCTTTAGTTTGCTCATTCCATGCAGACAGAGGCATAAGCCAAAGAACAGCCTCGTGTTATTCGATTTCCGGTTTTCAGATTTAAAAAAAAGTGAATTATTTTGCAAGTACTCGATACTCGATACCGATGAAAAAATGAGTACTTTACTCAAAGTATCAAGTCTGAGTATCGAGTACTCGGTATCGGGTATCGAAGCCCGGAGTATCGATACCTACTCGGTATCGATACTATCGTTCGAACCCTATCCGTTAGTAGACCCAAGATGATCCAACCGTCACCGGTTACGACCTAGAGACCTCGGTGTGAGAGAGCCCGCTCCCTCCCATAGGTAGATCAGAAATAACACTGAGTTCATGTTTGTTGTTTTCGATTTTCGTGGGGTTGTGCACTGTGAAGCGATCCCGGAGGTAACAGACTATCAAATCATATTTTACTGCAAAGTTATAAGGCATCAGGGAGAGGAAATTCGCCGCAGTACGTACTGTGCCGCGCTCCACCATGTACATGCTTCTCTCTAACATGTCATACTCGTATGTCACCCTCGTCCTTCGTTCTCGCCATCTTTATCCGCTGCGACTTCTTTACTTTCCCCGAGACGAAGTTCAAATTGAAGGATGGCTGTTGAGACCGCGGTAGGGATCTAGCGTCAATCGCAGAGGGTGAAGTGTTGGTAAAGACACACATGAATTACGGGACTTCCTGGAAACACTGGGACCCTAGAAGAAATTCGGGAAGGCAGTATATCCCTCCACAAGTGGACTGTTCGTGGGAATGGTGGCCAAATAATCTAAATCAGATGTGTTAATTTTTATAATATAGCTTTGGAACTTTTTGATGGTATCTCCTAACGTTTTGCTTTACTAACAGACTGACAGTACAGCCGAAATTACCTAAACGTAGCATTTGATTTTAATGTTTTATTGTGACTTGAGAATTATATTTGTCTTTACTCTAATAAATTAATATTTTTGTAAAGATATACAAAGTGTGAAATACAAACGCGTGAAATCGGCTAAGTTATAGAATTCTAAACCTTATTTCATGTATTTTGAAATACTTTGTAAGATATGGCTGAATTCATCAATCGAACAAATGGATAAACGAAAACAAGATTTGTCTCATGTCACGACGGTTCAAGACACGAATTAAAGCGGCGCGGCGTCGTGATGGTCAGTTCAGACTGTCAGTCACGCAGTCGGAGTTGAAAGTAAAGTAACTATTTAATTTAAAGGCTTATACCGCTGAATCAAATTAACCAATCACAATTAAAATTACATTAATCTGTAACTGACATTTACAAACGTATAATCGGCTCACAGAGGAGTGGAATGTAGTAGAGGATGTGGCAACGGGCGATAACGGTTACAGCTGGTAGTAGGGTGGTTGGCTGCAGTGGCCAGCAGTTGCTTCGCTACGGCAGTCGCGAGTTCGTCTCATTTGTGTTCAGTGTGTTTTGGAATCAGGTCAAATAAGTAGTCTCAGGCCTCTTGTGTGTAGTATTATTGAAGTGAAGACTTTTTTTGTATTTAACAAATGATTTAAAATTCTATGTATAATTTTGCGTGTTGTTGCAATTGTGTTAGTGAGTCATGGTACGTCACGTGTGGTTTTGCATTAATAAGTTGCTTAATATTCGTAAGCATCATTCCACAATTGTCTAATCTAACCTGTCAAAGATAATTTTTTGTTTAGATTGGCGGTGATAATTCTAAAGCGATGTTGCGTGGCAGGCGAGATTAGTACTGTGCGGTAATTCGCTTCGTATTTATCTTTCCCTCCGTGAAATTAACAAGTTTTTGATTGGATGGGGACTTCGCATTGTTTTCTATAAATGTAGAAAAGTTTTAATATTCTTGAGCTGTGATTATGAAACATCGTTTTGTTTTTGTGTTGTGAATAATGGTTGTAGTTCCTTTTAATAAATTTAAATGTAGTATAGTGTTGCGAAAGTATTGAACAATGATGAAGTTCAAATCTTTATTTCGGAGAGGACACGGTAGTCCTTCTTCCAGCGGCACAAAACACAGGGCAGATAGGAACGGCAGCCATATTGGAACATCAGCTGTTCCAAACAATAACGAAGCACCGATGCGGCCGGCGGCGTCAGTTAGTAGTTTAGATAGTAAATACCATAAAATAAGTCCAATGTTAAAACAGCCTGCCAAAAATGCAAAATCTTTTGAAGCAGAAGACTCGGACCAAAGTCGAGGAATGGATATAGAAGCAATTAAAAGAGAAATGGAAATAATGACTCAAGATAAAGCGAATTTGGAGGCAAAGGTACAAGAATTAATCCGTTGCCATGGTGAGCTTGAGAAACTTAGGTTGGAGGTCACCAAATTAAAGGTCAGTGACCAATATAAAATTTTAATGGCATTGTATATTTGCCTCTTACCTGCTTACAAATGGTCCTGTTACCTTGGTATTTGGGGATTTCTTGGTGGTATGAATTAGGTTAACACATATTGATGTTCGAAGTAAACGTTCACAGTTTCGATATTATGTTTTTTAACAGAAGCTGTGTATTACTAGTAAATGTTATTTCGGAATGATTAATTTGTAAAATACAATTCCCAGGTTTGAAATTTACTCGAATAAAATATGCACATTATATATGGGTTAACCTAACATTTCTGTGTTGTCATGGTGGAGTCGAATACATCTTCTAAGACTGTTCTTCTGTATGTCTTGATCTTCTTTAAACCGTGGTGCAGAAGATATGTTCAGCATGTTTAGAGATACAAATACTCACAAAATACACAATAAAACGCAGTAACACCTCAGCCACACAATGCTGCTGTGGACACAATACTTTAGCTTGCATATATGTTAGAATTGAATTATAAAGCATTTGGAGATTCGGCAGATGTAGACTGAAATGTATCCATAGTTAGACCAAATTAAGTAAACCATTCTTACTGAGAATAAATGTAGGTTATGTGTAAGCATGTTATGGCGCTTTGTAAACAAACGATATTTTGAATAAAAGTTTTGAAACCAATACATCATTTAGATGGATTGTTGTTAATGGCTGTGTCAGACAAGTTAGAAACATCTACACTTACTGTGGTTTCATTGTTTTTTTTTTTTAGCGTTTTAGATTAATGCAGACAGATCAAGTGATCCCATTGTAGGCCTAATTGATGACATTGTCTATGTGATATAGGAACAAGAGTTCCCATTGCTTATTGTTCAGTGGGTTTTGATAACATTGCTATTTGTGGTACCAAGAAGTGTATTATTCTTCTGTAACAGATTCGCTTCATTATGCATTTTTACGGCAAAGTTAGAGAAAGTTGTCACTTTTTGTAATTGTTTAGCAGTTTCTATGTAAATTTTGCATTTTATTTATTAATACTATATTTTATGCTTAGCTTAATGAACACACACACACACACACACACACACACACACACACACACACACACACACACACACACACACACACACACACACACACACACACACACACACACACACACACACACACACACACACACACACACACACACACACACACACACACACACACACACACACACACACACACACACACACACACACACAGCATGCTGTATTAGTGTCTTATGTATAGATGTACATGTTCTGTACATGTTTTAAGTATCTATAAATATTGTCTATTGCATGCTGCTTAGTGTGGTAACCGAAGTTGCCCTAAAAATACATTCGAATTTTGCGCTTATGAATATTGGGGAAAAGTATATTTTTTTTTAATGAATGTAAAAAATATAAATTCCTTGTGTTTATGTTTATATGTTTACCAGAAATTGTGTTTTATTTGTTGATAGGACTTTTAATGACATATTGTATTCTTGAAATCAAATTGTTGAACACCTGTGACTAAAGTGTTGAGTTTTGTATTGTTAGGGTATCCAGTTTTCTTTTGCTAGTTGACATGTTTATACAAAACATGACATTTCCATTCTTCCACAAATATGGTATTTATTAAGCGCTTTTTTTAATATATGGTGCTGAAATTTTTAACAGACAATCTCTGAAGAATGCTGTTCTCACAGTTGTTCTGCATCATAAAACTTGTAGTTTCATATTTTTTTAATTAATTTAGGAGGCATTAAGTTTCTACATTTTTAATGATATTATGTATCATTATAATAAGTAAGCTGACTAACAACTAAAGTTATATAAATTACAAGAGGTTTATGTTTTTTCAAACTATACCGTAGTGATAACTTTTAATAGTAAATATTATATATAATTATATAAATGTGTTAATCATATCACCCCCCTGAATGTTACATCTTCAAAATAATAATGCTTTCAACAGTCTGTGGGTGTCCCAATTACATATCATATTTTGTAACTTATAGACTCTCTTTTTTTTATATTTTTAAATTATCTTTGGCTCACTTTTGGTATTCTTTATAGGTAGATATTGTGGTTTGCAAAATTTTTTAAACCCTGTAGAAAAACTATTTTAAATATATTAATAGTATAATCAGTTATAAAGTACTAATGGTTTTTATCAAAATGTAAATAAATTTTGTTTTGTTAATATTTTTATCTAAAAATATAATACTTTGTAAAACTGCTCAGGTAGTGGCCATTTATCATCACAAACAGAATTATTACTGTTGCACACCACTATAGGAAAATTATTCCGATTATCGGAATAATTTTTCTATAGTGGTGTGCAACAGTAATAATTCTGTTTGTGATTATAACCACTAACACAACTTTCTTCTTTAAACATTTATCATCACTTTATTTGACTGTGCGTGTACACAATTTAATATTATATTAATTTAATGTAAAAGACTAAAAATTTGTAATATGTATGTTTACTTATATCTGACCACTTAAATGAACATACACATTATAATGAAGACCGTGACAAAATATTGAAATCCTGTGAAAAACCCATAAATTTCAGTAGTAGCCTACATACAGTGAGTGATACAGTACAGTACATATTTATTAAAATATAAGAATGCGATAAGGCATGCAAAAAATTGTAGGCTTATTCAGTGGGTTTCATATGAGCATTGCTAGAAAATATCCTTATAAAAAGGTACATAAAAATCTTATTAAACAAAAACTGTTTAAATGAAATTAAAATTCAATAATTTTAAATATATAATAAAGTGAACACACTATACATTTGTTTTTATTGTATTCGTATTGTTTGGGAATAACAGTGTAAATGCCAACATAATTCTTGATTGTGTTGCCTTTATATAGATTGTAAACAATGAACAGTAAGACTAGCCCCAAGGTTAGCTGTGTACACCAGATGTCTAGAAATAGCTGTCCATTTTATGGACTATTATTTGTAGCATTTTATTTCTATGTTACATTTCCTTTATTGTGTTGGTTGGCTTAGTTACCTATCTGACAGTCATGACAGTTTTATTGAAAGTAGCCTATCTTTTTTATTTACCTGTTTTGTGTTTCCATTAATGGTGAACTGTAATACTTCTTGATCGCTGGTGGTATGTCATGTCTGAGACAGAAAACATCTGAGAATTGAGGGACATAAAGACACATATGAGATTTTACGTTTCAAATGCTGAACAGCTGTTAATGAAAATAAAGGCAGATTTTGTGAGCCACACTTTAGCGTATGTTTGGGACATGTTTGGTTTTGGTGGGGTTTAAATATTCTCTATTTATTTAATCTTCTAGTTTATTTACTCAATCCATTATTATAATACATTATCTTCACACACACACACACACACACACACACACACACACACACACACACACACACACACACACACACACACACACACACACACACACACACACACACACACACACACACACACACACACACACACACACACACACACACACACACACACACACACACACACACACACACACACACACACACACACACACACACACACACACACACACACACACACACACACACACACACACACACACACACACACACACACACAGAGAGAGAGAGAGAGAGAGAGAGAGAGAGAGAGAGAGAGAGAGAGAGAGAGAGAGAGAGAGAGAGAGAGAGAGTTTATGTTGACTCATGAATACTTCATTATAAATTAGGGGGACGGTTATTCCTAGTTTGTTTGCTTGAACCTTTGAACATAGGTACCAGTTAAGCAGATAACAAATGTTGTTTGACAGCTGCTCTCAGATTTCCTTGTAAAGATGATAAATATCATCATGCCAGTTTTGAAATGGTTTATTTTGTTATTATTATTATTATTATTATTATTATTATTATCTTGAGACTAATATAGTAGCTTTGAAGTAAGCTTTCTAAATCAGTGTTTCTTAGCTTGAGCTTCTTGTAATGAGTCCAATAAGAGTTGTGCAGGAGATGATGGGTGGAAAAAATTAAGTGTAACTTTTTAAATTTGGGCAACATATTCATATTCAGGAAATTGCAGAGTTTAATTACATGAAGAGATGTAGAAATACAAAAGAAAAAAACGATTCTAGTGTCTGTGATTCCTATACTGCAGAGAGAAGAGTATGTTTTTGGGAGGATAGAACAGAAAAATGGGAACCTAAGGCTAATAATTGTAAAGAGAAATATAGTCCATTGAAAAAAGCACTGATAATTATCCTCAAATAATTGTTTCCCCGATGTAGCTATGTTAACTTACAGTGTAGTTACCTTTGTCTGTTATGCCATGGTCTTTGAAAACTATATGAGAGTTTTGTCTAGCCAGAAAAGATTGGAGGAAATGGCGAATGATATGTGAGTGGCATTATCAGTGAAGGCAATTAGGAAGAACTGCAAATGTAGTATTGCAGTGGCAATCTCTGTGAACTTTGATCTTGTCAGCATGACATTTATGTTTAAATAAATGTGCTCTGTTATTAGCCTGTGTAAATTTATGTCAGTTGAAAGTAAACAATATGTGGTTTGCTGGATTAACACAACATTAATTTCAAGGATATTATTATGACTAAGAAACCAGTGCTTGTAATATTGAATAAAAGCCCTGTTCTTGTTAAATGAAAAAAAAATATACTTGAGAGAGAGAGAGAGAGAGAGAGAGAGAGAGAGAGAGAGAGAGAGAGAGAGAGAGAGAGAGCACTTCCATTTTATAGCACTGTAACAACACATGATTGCAAACCAAATAAATACTTGAAACACGTTTGTAAAGTTTTCTTATGTCCTGTATTAAAAGTTGTTGAAGTAGCGCATTTATTTTATTAGTAAAGCATTGCATCTTTAAGAAGGTTGTTAAAGGTACTACTCTCTTTTGGTATGTCAGATCTCTTATGAGATATAATTATTTCAACTCATGTCTAATGAGCACTGAGCAGAGAGAAAGTTATGATCAGGTGCTGAAAATCTGTGTTTTTCTACGTTAAAAGAAGACCCTCTTGTAGACTTACATTTTTATGTGTTTGGTAATGTGCATATATATTTCAGTTCATGGACGAATTACATGCTTATGGAAAATGTAGATTCTAAGTAAATTGTAAAGGAATTAAAATGGCATTGAATATTTATAATGTGTGGAAAATCATTGTAATGCATATGCTTGACTATATTGTATTGTCGTGATACACAATATTGTATAAAAAAAATGATTAAAAATGGAATAAATAGTGAACTTACAGTGTCACCTTTGAAATCCACCTGTTGGACATTCAACATTAAACTTCAGGGTATCAACTTTTAAAGTGGCTAAAAATAAAATGTCTCATATATTGGATGGTAGATTTGAAGAAACATATTTTAGAGGAATGTGTACTGTGTGTCCAGAACAAAACTTTATATTTGTAACAAACATCTCTTCCAAAAATTATTACTTTATGATTTGTCATTTTATTGCTGTATAACATGGTTTGCTTTCACCAAAACTGCAGCTGTTTTTTTAGAAAAATTTGTTTCTAGAAACAGAATAGCCTACCTTTTCTGGAAACTATGGGAAAAGGTGTTTAGTATTGTCACCTTAAAAAAATTGTTTTTAAGAAATAAGAAGTTAGTTTTGTATTTGATGAACCGAGATGTGAGGGAAACCCTGTGTATCCACAGATATGCAGTGATTCCTTTGTATACATTATGATACCTCAGTTTGTGGTAGCAATCCTATTTAATTTTTTTTTTTTTTATTCAAGACAAGGGTGGCTGTTTGTACAGGAAATCCAGTTCTTCTCTATAACTTATAAATAGGATTCCTGTGAAATTACAAATTAAAAATTATTTTTGTTTTATTAAATTTGTGTTTAAGATTTTATTGTAGAAATATATGCTAGTTTTAGAAAGTTTTACAAAATGTGTCGTTTGGAAATTTGGTGTAAAGCAATAAAGTTTATTTTCTTGTGTAGTGAATAATGCATTGTAACAATCTTGACAATGGTGCCTCTAAAAAGACTGCTAACTGATTTTATTGTAGTTGATGAAATGAATTTCCATTAGTCAAGGAACACAGTTTATTTTTATTGTTGTTTATGAGAATCCTACCAGAAGTAAAGAGAACATAACAGGAAATATGTTTATATAAACATAAAGTTTTGTAGTATAAAACAGAAATTTAAATTAAATCGTTTTAGCAGATGCAGTTAGTAGCATTGAAGGATAAAAACATCTATGTTTGTAAATTGGTTTAAACAGAAAGAAAATATAGAGTGCAGAATACTTTGTTAAAATAATATGTGAAAAATCTGAAAGCCATGCACATTTGTCTTTAGCTACTCTAAACTTTAATAAAAGATAAGAGAATATAAAACATCATTTCAGTGTATCCACTACTCCATGCTGTATGCTGTTTTTATAATCGACATACCACCATTTCAAGGGATAAATAAAGGGTTTCTAAGTTCAGAGGAACAATTAAATGAAAAGTACCCAGTACATTCAGTTATTGAAAATTTGCATGGGCTTATCTTATGTTGATAATTTTTGTATCAGTTGGTTTTATTGACTGGTTAAGAAATAAGTTTTTACAAACAAATATGGGGATGGTTAGCACAACTAAAGTGTAGTCGTTATGGCTCACAGTGTTTCCTCAGTGTTAAGCCTTTGCAAGTCCTCTAAATTTTTATATTTGCAAGTTTAAGAAAAGTGTATGAAGACCTTATTAACTTGGAACTGATTTAGCTATTTTAGATCTATTAGATAATAAAAATGCATGCATTTTTATTCTCTATAGATAAATAGGGCCTGTCTCTGTATTGTGTCACCAGCCTTAAGTAAACAGTATAAAATGTGTTAGCAAAATTTAGATTGTTTGTAAACTCTATATTTTCAACAATCACCCGTTATACTGTTAATTCTGAATAGTATCAAATACCAATTATTTTATCTAAAAATTACAATCAGAGTACAGACTCAATTTGATACCTTTTACTTTGTAAATTTTTAACTGTGTATCTGTTTTACCTTCTATATGTGACCTATGGGGTAGTCGTAAATTAACGCTGAATAAAATCTAAAATAATTTAAATTTTATATTAAAAGCTAACAAAAGCAAGCACACGACGCAATTTCTATCAGACTGGGGAGATATCTATCACTTTTTACTGGTCTGTTGTAAGAAGTTGAAGGACATATTATTATTATTATTATTATTATTATTATTTAATACTTCAATATGTTATGATCTCAAAGTTAGACAGTTTTTACTGACATGTCCTGTATAGTTAATAGTAACAATTTCTAGATTTATGTGTTTATCAGAACAATTTTAAGTTCAACAAATTCTTAGAAGTTATCTGACTGCTACTTACAGAAATTTATCCTATATAAATAAATCCGAGTTTCCTATATACATGAAATAGTCATCAAACAATTTTGAGGTAGAGAGTATTAACAGAAAAAAGTTTCCAAGTCGTTGATGTATCAGTAAATTTGTTGTAGATGAAAATGCATTTATAGACGTGATGGCTTATGACCAACGTATGATAGCCCAAAATTGTATCAAATGAAGAGGTATGAAAACCAAAATTCAGCAAACATTGGAGGCTTAAGTTAGAGATATGGAAGTTGATGTATATTACATAGCTCAGTTGCATGGAAATCCTAGAAATTTCAGAATGGCTTGTAGGAACACGTGAATAAGTTGGCGAATCATGAAGCAAAGTGGAAACACTAGCAGGAACCATGGAAAATGTCTCTGTGATGATGTGTCACTACATATGAATAAATGAATAAATTTAAATCTTTATATTTACATTATGTAGAAAACTTAAAAGGTGTAATACATGAAATGGAATTATATAATTGGAAGAGAATTAAATTACTGACTAAGATAAGAGTAGTTACTAAATATTTCTTTAAATTTATGAGAATAAGTAGACACAGGAAGAATTAAAATTTGTAAAAATTCACGGTTACAGTTACAATCTTGTATATATGTGTGACTGTGATAGTTGAAAATAGACTGTGAGATAACAAGTAAATATGACTGATGTACTGGAGGAGAATGGAAGTAAGAACAACAAGAATTCGTGTGATAAAACTGCAAGGAAACATTTTGGTTATAAATTTAAAGATATACAATGGTTTAAATTTAAAGGCTGTACTTTTTGTAGGCTGTGTTACATTTATGACAATGAATTTTATTAGCTCTAATTTCAGTGTTTTCAGCACATTGATATACCACATTACCCTGTACAGTTGTATATATGTGTTTACCATTTTTCTTTCTCTGACCTTTGTGAAGAGACTATCAATGCTAGCCTTTGTATTCTATACTGTTATCTTCCTTGCTTTCAGACATCAGTTGTGAATCTCTTTCATAACTCTCTGGTTTGACAGACACATTTGTGTTGTGGTGTTGATTAAAAAATGATAGGATAACCAGCCAGATTAATCTATAAACAAAAAAATTCTCAAGTTCTTAATGTAACCGTTTTTAATAAAAAAAAATATAAATATACGTTAACGTACATAGGTAAAGCGTTTTGACTAATAAAAGAGTTCCATAAAGAATTTTGAATCTCACACACACACACACACACACACACACACACACACACACACACACACACACACACACACACACACACACACACACACACACACACACACACACACACACACACACACACACACACACACACACACACACAGAGAGAGAGAGAGAGAGAGAGAGAGAGAGAGAGAGAGAGAGAGAGAGAGAGAGAGAGAGAGAGAGAGAGAGGAAGCAGTTAGTCACTGTGTCAGTAAACAGACTTTCCTCTATTTGCTGAACAAGTACCAGCTGTATGTACAGGAAATTATAAAGTTGTTATGAAACAGTATTGAATGACAAAATTTAAGAGATTATTTCCAGTGATTCACAGTGAGCACAAAAAAATGTTACAGTTTTGCTATGATTTAAGAAAACTTGTTACTGATGTCTTCAAGGACAAACATGTCTCAGTTTTTATTGTTACAATATAATATACATATGACTTCCTTTCTTATATATTTGCAGACAATAACAGAATGAAAACACACACACACACACACACACACACACACACACACACACACACACACACACACACACACACACACACACACACACACACACACACACACACACACACACACACACACACACACACACACACACACACACACACACACACACACACACACACACACACACACACACACACACACACACACACACACACACACACACACACACACACACACACACACACACACACACACACACACACACACACACACACACACACACACACACACACACACACACACACACACACACACACACACACACACACACACACACACACACAGGGGCACCAAAAAGAGCCTCAAAAAATAAATTTTAGAAATTGTTTTCTACTGATTTTTTTTTGCTTTATATTTCTGTAAACTAGCGTCAGTTGCATCATCTTCTTTTTTCACCATGGACAAAAGCGAATTTCATAGTACTAGTGCGCGTGTTGTATGTTTAGCGCTGGATGGTGGGAACTTCGTGCAGACCATAACGGCTGCTTGCGACTGCTGACTACAGACTACATTGCAACTGACAGTTGCAGTAGTTTCCCCCCTCCCCCCACAGCGAATCGACCACTGCGCCTCTAGAAACAAAACATGGACTCGTCCTACTGTCGACGGCAAGGCGGATAACAAAAGACCCAGTAACCCCATGCTACCCAAGTGTATCAGAGGTGTGGTGTGAGTCTGTGCGTAGTGCATACCATGTTGTTTCGTTTCAGAATGTTAGTAAAGTCTAATCTTTAAAATGTCAGACAAAAAGAAACATTCGGGATCTCACTACAGAAAAAGATAACTGCAAAAAAGTGATGAGGAAGAAAAACAAGCAGCAGCTTTTGATAAGTTTATTAGGCATACTACTGCTGCAAGTACGTCCACAGCAATGCCTATAGTTTTAGAAAAGTTTATTGAGGAAAATTTGTTGGGCACGGAACTGACGGAACTAGAAATTTCAAAAAAGTCACCTGGAACATCAACGATTAAGGTAAATGTAAATTGTATCTGAACAATTCTAATATAAATTTAAAATTTCGATATACTGTACTATTTCATGTTTCATAAATAAATCAGAAATTTAATCACACAAAAATTACTGGTCCCATGAAATTGTACTTTTTTTACAAACTGGTTTAATGTGGTATTTCTAACAATGATTGTTTCATCTAGGTGAATGAAGAATCACCACTGCATACAAGTCAAGACACTGACAGTAATGATCCAGCAAATGAAAAGAACTTTGATTCTGAGTCAGTTCAAGGGGAAGCTTATGCTGATGTATTTGAGGGAGCTTCTTCATTTGAGGTAGGAACGAGGAATGATATTATTTTGTTAACATATTTTATGGTAACAAATACTGTTTGAAAGAACCGTCAACATAAAAGTACGATAATCACGTTGACTGAGTGGTCCGTCGTCAGGTCAGCACAGCGCCTCAGTAAAGAGATTTTTGAAATGTTACAAACTTTTAGGGCTTGCCGGCTTCAGATTAATAAAATAACTTTTATTTTTATGTTTTGGATCAAGCCGTAAGCTCACTGGAAGAACGATTTTCTCAACTAAACCACCATAATGACCTATTTGGGTTTTTATACAAAATAAAAAATGAAGACGAGGATTACCTGATAAAGAAATGTGCTGACCTGCAGATGGCCTTAACAGATTGACCATTGTGATATTGAGGGGTTCCAACTTCAACCGGAACTGTTGGTCTTACTCGCCCGACTGCCAGATGAAAATGCTAAAAGACCCCTTGACGTATTAAAATACTTGACAAGTAACCACCTGACTGAAAATTTCCCTAATGTGTCAATTGCACTAAGAATTGCCCTCACCCTCCCTGTCAGCGTGGCTTCAGGCGAAAGGAGCTTCTCAGAATTAAAATTAATGAAAAATTATTTGAGATCTAACATGTGTCAAGAGCTCGCCTATCTAACGTGGGACTCGCCATGATGTCGATTGAGTTTGACATTCTCCAAGACATTGACATGGATGTCATTGTTAGAGACTTTGCGGATAAAAAAGCTCTGAAGGTTCTGCTGTAATCATGTCACCATTAGTAGTGTTCAATAAATGTTGTTCGTTGTTGTTTTTGTTTATACATATACATACCGGTACATAAATAAAAAATGTGTAATGGATATCATGTGCATATTTTTTAAGTCCTACGTATTCCTGTATCATGCATTTTGAGAAACGAATTTGAGTATTTATCTTGCTCTTTGAAAAATGGGCTTTAAATTATTAAAAACCACTGTAATAAAATGTAAACTACAGGGCAGGACTAGGTGGGGGGGGGGGGGGCGCCGCCAAAAAGTCACTTTGCCCGGGTGAAAATTTTACCTTAGGCAGTCCCTGCACACACACACACACACACACACACACACACACACACACACACACACACACACACACACACACACACACACACACACACACACACACACACACACACACACACACACACACACACACACACACACACACACACACACACACACACACACACACACACACACACACACACACACACACACACACACACACACACACACACACACACACACACACACACACACACACACACACACACACACACACCATGTTGACAGGTATTAAAAAGTTACAACAGGATGGTAGCTGATAATAACAACTATAAAATGGTTCATACTGAAATGTTGACAGTCGATTGTATTTGATATTCTATATATTTGCTATTTTAGTACACATGTGGTCACAACAAATATTTTGCCTATAGTGTATTTTTAACCATCTTCACTGCTTAATCAATTATTAGTGACTTTTGACATTAATCTGTTCTCGATTTTATAAATTACTGAAGGGCAGATACAAATAAAAAATTGTATTATCAGTTTTAGAGAGACAGTAATAACTATACTGACATTAATTTCATACATCAATTTCTGACACCCATAATGTGTATTAATTTTTGTATAGACTTAATTAGATAAAAATATTCACAGAAAGGCCTTGAAAGTATTATCTGAAATACAGAATAGCTTTTTGTCTAGTGGTTTTATGAAACTATTGTAATAATTTGCATCAAGAATACTGAAAAAATGTAGTAGCAATGTAGTAACAAGACACACACACAAACACAAAAGGCGGTTCCCAAAAATAAAGAAAAACACTCATATGTACATGTGTATGTGAAATGCTTTGTTTACAAGTTACAGCCTTTAAATGTTTAGTCAGAATTTTGTGAAACAATACAAATTTATTAATTTTATGACATAGTTGATGTTATGTTTTAAAATAGCTGAGTTGATGTTATGTTTTAAAATAGCTGGAAATTTAGATTGTTCAAAATATACAATTAATTAAGTTCTGATAAGAAATTACATCATTATAAAAAAGGAACCGAAAAAGGCTGATTTTTAATATTTAACGCTGAATAAATAAAAAAAAAAAAATGGAAATAGAAAATTCTGTCATGAAAATGAAGAGTTTATTTGTCATCGAGTTTTTGTAAATACTTTGTTTACAAAGTGTACCAGAATTATTTTAATTTGTAAAACATTTATAACCTAAATTTAGATTACAAGTGATAATTGCAGGCAAAAATGTATTTGAATATAAATTTGTGTATATTTAACTAGCATAGTCATTGTACATAGTGGCGTGTTAATTCCACTACAAAGGCTTAGCACATATACTATATGCTGTGTGTCAGCATGGATTTCAGACTAGATTTTTTTATTTATTAAACCTGTAGTTCTTTTACCTAGAAACTAGAGTTTATTAAACCAGTAGTAGATTCACAGACAGCCGACGAGCCACATTTGGAGTGTGGCACTGTATGGAGTAGAGGTGTATACTATGAGATATAGAGAAGGCAAATTATCTGAAAATTTTTGAGACGTGGCCCTGGAGGAGAATGCAGAATGTAGGCTGGACAGACATTATCTGAAACTATATAGTGCTAGGAAAGTTAGCAGAAAAGAGAAAATTATTAAATTGAATTAAGAAAAGGAAAGCCAGCTGGTTAAGACATAGGTTTGGAAGGAATTGCCTTACTGGAAATATAATAGAAGGGAAGACAGAGGGAAAAGAAAAAGAGGAAGATGTAGGATAACAGTTATTAGTGGCATCAAGGAGGAAGCTCTTAGAACGGAATAAAGTGGGGTGCATGAAGTAAAGCATATCAGTGTATGAATTTGGGGGGGAGGGTAAATCCCCAGACAGTAAAATTGTTTCTGTAGTACAGTTTTCCCTGTCAGGGAATGTTGGCAAAATATTTCCCCCTTCAGTAAGAAGCTTGAGGTGTGTAGTTCAGATCTTAACTCACAGAGCTGTCACAATGAGTGAAGACTTGATAAGTAGATTGAGAATGTGGTTAACGGGGGAAATAAAAAATATCGGTATGGAGAACCCATGACTTCCATGTTCTAAGATTTATATTTAAAATCATTTACAAAATGAAATGTTTCCATAGAAACTACTTCTTTCCACTTATTGCTTCAGCCTTAACCACAGTACTGTGGTCACTAATGTATACCACCACACGTTATCGCACTCGATTTTCACTGATGGTGGCAGTCGACGGCACTGCTGAAACGTCTGGTTTTGCAGAAAACATTGGACTACGGCCAAACAGCCCGGGAAGGAATTTTAACAACAAACTACTACTTTGTTGCCGATAACGTAGTACACATATAAAAATTATCCCCTTCCCCTTCAACTATAATTTTCATTTATAGAAAATAACCCCCACCCCGTTCAACTAGCCTATTCATTTATAGATATTTCATCTACGTTTCTACAGTGGATTATTAAGATCTTCGTATCAGGATACTTTATTTATCAAAATTAAGTACTTTACTCTTGTTACAACAAAAAATGTTTCAGGTAAACTGCCCTTTCCCCATAACCGATCTTCACTAAAATCAATATGCCTTGAGTCTACTACAACTCAGGCACATATGTACAAAATTATTTGATTCTGTTTGAATTTACGGCAGTTATCGTTCGTCATGAAAATATTTCTCTTGTTACAACATAAAATGTTGCAGGTAAACTACCCCTTTCCCTTAACCGATCTTCACCAAAATCAACAGGCCTTGAGTTCTCTACAATTTAGGGATGTATGCAAAAGATTATTTGATTCTGTTTGAATGTGCGGCAGTTATCGTTCGTCATAGACACAATTACTCTTGTTAAAACATTAAAGGTGACAGGTAAACTACCCCTTTCCCTTAACCGATCTTCACCAAAATCAATAGGCCTTCAGATCTTTACAAATAAGGAACGTATGCAAAAACTTATTTGATTCTCTTTGAATTTACGGCAGTTATCGTTCGTCATAGAAAAAATTATCCTTGTTAAAACATAAAACGTTGCAGGTAAACTACCCCTTTCCCTTAACCGATCTTCACCAAAATCAACAGACCTTGAGTACTTACAACTTCAGGAATGTATGGAAAAAATTATTTGATTCTCTTTGAATATGCGGCAGTTATCATTCGTCATAAAAATAAAATTACCCTTTTAAAACACAAAACGTTGCAGGTAAACTACCCTTTTCTTTTAACCGATCTTCACCAAAATCAACAGGCCTTGAGTACTCTATAACTCTGGACAGTGTGCATAAAAATATTTGATTCTGTTTGAATTTATGGCAGTTATCGTTCGTCATAGAAAAAATGACCATTGTTAAAACATAAAATGTGGCAGGTAAACTACCCCTTTCCCTTAACTGATCTTCACCAAAAACAGTACGTCTTGAGAACTCTGCAATTCAGGGCTGTATGCGAAACATTATTTGATTCTGTTTGAAGTTGCAGCTGTTATCGTTTGCCATAGAAAAAATTACCCTTGTTAAAACATAAAACATTGCAGGTAAACTACCCCTTTCCCTTAACCGTTCTTCACCAAAAACAATAGGTGTTGAGAACTCTAAAATTCAGGGCTGTATGCGAAACATTATTTGATTCTGTTGGAATTTGCGGCAGTTATCGTTTGCCATAGAAAAAAAATACCCTTGTTAAAAAAAAGTTGCAGGTAAACTACCCCTTTCCCTTAACCGATCTTCACCAAAGCCAATAGGTCTTGAGTACTCTACAATTCAGGGCTGTATGCAAAAATTATTTGATTCTGTTTGAATTTGCGGCTGTTATTGTTTGCCATAGAAAAATACACACACACACACACACGCGCGCGCGCGCGCGCGCACGCACACATTTCGAAAAATGACTTTTTTCCATGTTTTGAGGGTAGTACAATCAGAATCTGCAATAATCTCGAACACGATTTTTTTTGCCATCACCATACTTCCATTTCCTTATGGAACATGGAAGTGAAAAGGAAAAACAAAAGAGATTTGTTCAATTCAGCATATAATTACTTGCCAGTCATAGGTATAATCTTTAATAAGGTTAGCAGCTGTTTGATGTTTAGTTGAACAAGTGGAAGTGAGTTCTCAGTTTTAACTCCTCAACCTTTTGGCATTTGTCTGGGATATGTCTTATGATAACTTTTGAATGCATCAACCGATTTGCGTAAAACTTGGCATGCATATCTATACTTTTACCCTACAGAACACTATTGTTTTACTTCCATGTTCCATAAGGAAATGGAAGTATGGTCATGGCAAAAAAAATCGTGTTTGAGATAACGGCTGATTCTGATTGTACTACCCTCAAAACATGAAGAAAAGTCATTTTCCGAAAAGTGTGTGTGTGTGTGTGTGTGTGTGTGTGTGTGTGTGTGTGTGTGTGTGTGTCTGTCTGTCTGTCTGTCTATGTGTAGATTTTTTCTATGGCAAATGATAACAGCCGCAAATTCAAACAGAATCAAATAATTTTTTGCATATAGCCCTGAATTGTAGGGTACTCAAGGCCTATTGTTTTTGGTGAAGATCGGTTAAGGAAAAGGGGTAGTTTACCTACAACGTTTTATATTTTAACAATGGTATTTTTTCTATGACGAACGATAACTGCTGTAAAGTCAATTGTAATCAAATAATGTTTTGCATGCATTCCTGAATTGTAAAGGACTCAAGGCCTGTCGATTTTGGTGAAGATCGGTTAAGGGAAAGGGGTAGTTTACCTGCAGCATTTTATGTTTTAACAAGAGTAATTTTTTCATGACGAATGATAACTGCCTTAAATTCAAACAATCAAATACTGTTTTACATATGTGCCTGAGTTGTAGAGCTTTCAAGGCCTATTAAATTTGGTGTAGATCGGTTACAGGGAAAGGGTAGTTTACCTGCAACATTTTATGTTTTAACAAGAGTAAAGTACTTAATTTTGATTAATTAAGTATCCTGATAAGATCATAATAATCCACTTTAGAAACGTAGATGAAATATCTATAAATGAAGAGGCTAGTTGAACGGGGTGGGGGTAATTTTCTATAAATGAAAATGATAGTTGAAGGGTGTGGAGATAATTTTTATTTATATGTCATGTGTACTACGTTATCGGCAACAAAGAAGTAGTTTGTTGTTAAAATTCCTTCCTGGGATGTTTGGGCTTGATCCAATGTTTTCTACAAAACCAGACGTTTCTGCATTCTTACCGACTGCCATCATCAGTAAAAATTGAGTGCACTATTGTGAGGTGGTATACGTTAGTGATCACAGTACTGTGGTTAAGGTTGAAGAAAGAAGTAGTTTCTATGGAAATAGTTCATTTCGAAAAGTACTTTAAATATAAATTTTAGAACATGGAAGTCATGTATGGTTCTCCATACTGATATTTTTATATTGAGACCCACCAAAAAATGAGGAGCAGAAGGCAAAAATTGTTGAGGGGGGGGGTCAAAATTGAAAAAACTCAGATGCCCATGTAGGGTATCAAGTTAAACATAATTTTATTTACATCCTGAATATAGTCTTCATTTTTGAAAATTAAAAAGTTTTTGGACGTCAGGCCTCAAAAAGTATGAAAATTTTGATACAATCACAAAAATTCATGTGGGGTATTATATTAAAGATACATTTAACTAACATCTGAATGCTGTCTTAAGTTTTGGAAATTTAAAAAATTTTGGGATCCCAGGGCAGAAATTTGAAAAAAATTGTGAAAATTCAGCAGGGACTGAAAGGAATTGTAACTCTAATCTGAATTTTGAATTTTCAGTGTTTATTGTATGATTGTATGCTCTGCAGTTGTTATAAGAATAAGAAATAAAATGAAAATTAATGAAATAGAGTAATCGAGATTTTTGTAATTTTTCGTATAATTGACAAATTATGTAATATAGGAATTTATGTATTAATAAATGTACTTTTTTCAGAATAGTTTCACTGTGCATGTTAGTCCATTCCTTGACGTTCCTCATCCTCAAACTGTTTCTGTCAATCTGTTCCTCTTCACCCTTCTATCATACCATTTAATGTTGTCTGCGTCACGTATTTTTTTATGTTACATTTAAATGCCTCAAAGTAAGAGAACGTTCTATACTTTATTGTGTTAATATGTTATGCCTGTGTCTTCTAAACGGTCTTCAAGATACTATATTGTTGGTTACTCTGTCTGTCCATTTAATTGTAAGCATTCTTTGGTACTTACATTTTGAAGCAATTAAGAACAGGAATTATTGGAGAGCTGATTTCAAAAAGTCACAGGCAGTTCATGAAAGTTCAGTTCATAAGCTGGACACACGCACGCACGTGCGCCACACCACTGAGCTGTGAGCCTGGACCAGTACTAGAATCTGTGAAACGTTTGTTGCACGTGATCAAACTCTTGATTTGTCAAACAAGCTAAACATAAGTTTGTTTTGCTTCATGTATGCAATACTGTATTTATAGTGGTATTCAGGTCTTGTACTTTTGTAGTTTTAATATTTGTAGTGGTATAGTAATTGATTCATACAGTAGAATTTTGAACATGTAAACTAAAATAACTGTGATGTCAGTATGTTTTATGCAGAATAATTGCTTCATCGACAGTCTGTAACTGTCCTGTTTGTTTTGATGTATGTGAAAATATATTTTGACATTTTATATAAAATAATGGCTGCTTTTGTACCATCATATATACCTATGTGAGCTGTACAACATATAAAGATGGCAGTGTGATCAGTACTGCGTTTCACCCACCTATTATTACTGCATATGTTAACGTAGGTTCTCATTTCCAGAGGCTGAATCTGCCTGCAGTAGCAACGCATCCTGATTTTGTGATGCAGCCAGGAATTGAACCTGGTACCTATGGGTTATTAGCCAAGTGCAATACCTAGCTCTACTGATCCCTCCCCTATAAGATATATATTTCGTTCCACATAATTATGTAGGCAGCAGCCATACCGTGATATCAGATGTTGATATGAATTTTTTTCTGTAGAAATTGCCTGAGAAACATGGTATAGGGTACTAGGCTGATTCACAACTAGACGAGTATTGGAAAACCTTCAGTTTTCAAACATAATATGTTTGACTGAATTGCATATTCTAATGAGAAACACGCGTTGAACTTCATATGAAATTAATTTTTAACTATATATTGGCCAAATGATGATATCCTTTTTGATCACAATATAGACATGTAAAACTGTCAAATGATGGTAGTTATTATACTCTTTTTGATAGTAATATTTGGTTTCTTTCAAAAATTCAGGTAACCGGATTATAAACAACAGTGTCACTAGCATTGTTTTCAGAAAGGTCAGTTTGTCTCAAACAGTACTGCTGACCTTCTGTACTTTCCGTAACAAGGTGATATCCAGAAACAGAGAATTAAAACTTACTATTATATACAGAGCACTTTATATTTCCTTTTTTTATTGTATGTTTATATCTGTACATGTTTTTTATGTGGGACTAATCATGTGAATGTACATGATTAACATTTTCAATGTATCAGTGAATTCCTATAGCCCTACAGTTTTATATCATTTTAGTCAAGAGTTTGTAAGTATTTATGATTCACATATTTGTAAATATAAAATGCATGCACATACACAGTTATGAATAAAGTAATCTTATCTAGGTATAAAATAAAACTTTCAAGTTCATTTAATGTGTGTGTGAAAAGATAACTGTCTTGATGTACACACCTAGTATTGATGCCAACAATATTATTATTTTACATACTGTTTTAATAAGATACATCTTTTCCTGGTGACTGTTAAAAACCTGATCATAATATACTTTGCCATTTTCATTAAGCGTTAGCTTTCCTCATTGTCAGCACCTTTCTGTGTAGATTCTGTAAAGTTCTGCATGTGTTCCAAGGCATAGATTTTAGCCCAGTTTGTAGCCTAGATTTATCCTTGGCACGTTAGACTATGGAGATGTCTTCCAAGTCCTAACTGTAGTTAATACTTAATCTGCCCTGACAATTAATTGTTCATAATTCTTGTCTGTAGGTATTGATCTGTGTATTGGTATGTGTATCTTATGTTAATGTGTATAATAATTTCAGTCCTGTATAATTGCTCATTTCAGCTCATATTGTACTTAAAATGCTTTTGTCACCATTTTTTTATGCTGTTTCTATAAACAATTACTATTGTGTGATGCACATTAATGCACGATAATAACATTGATGTTCAATTGTATAATTAAGTTCTGGGTAAATAAATAGAACAGTTGTTTTATTTGCCAATGAAAATATCTTTTGATAAAATTGTTGGTTGATGATTGACAAATATTATTTGCAAAGCATTGATTTCGTTGTTGTTTGGTATGAGTCTGCAGTTGGCATTGGTATTGTTTATGGAGCCTCGTAACCTAGTTCTGATCCAGCCCAAGTAGTCCAGGAATAAAGTAATTGCTTGGTTTTGTTTTTTATGATAAATGTTGTGTTTTGTGACTCATGATTGTTATGTGTTGTCTGTTTAACCACTGTTATACTTTTTCCTTGTTTAACAGTAGTGTGTGGTGAGCACATCAATTATAGCCAGTTAAGGATATTTATAAAAAAGTTCGAAGTTCTTGGGTTTACTTCAGACGCTGTTTATATTGTTTATATGGAATTAAGCGAAATAATTATTCCCATGCTAGGAGTGCCATTGTCTATGAAGATGTCTGTAACTTTCCATCATAAAGTGAAACAGTATTAACTATTTTTAGATTTTCTGACGTTTTCAAGTGATACATAAAGATGCTTCCTAGAGATGTTCCTTTAAATTCATTCCCTTGTTCTCTTCTATGTATATACACAACCTCCTCCCAGCCAATCGACCAGTGCACCCCCCACACATGCACGCTCAAACATATGGATTTAGAGACGTGGTGTTGTGTGTTTGAGCCTGTTGAAAGACAGAGTAATCTGGTATTTAAAATTGTAGTTCTGGAACCAGAACAAGGAATACCATTGGAGTTCTGGGGGGTATTACCAGAACCAGTGTTACCAGCTGGTCTTGTAGTAATTGTAAAATAAGCATACGCTGTGCACAATTACTACTGGTCTCATAATGATTGTAAATTATATAAAGCTAGTGGTGAAGTATACAATGCAGAATAACCACACACACACACACACGCGCGCGCGCGCTAAGAAGTCTGTGTGAAATTAAAAATCGCAAACATAATATACCTGAAAGAACTCAATGGAAGGACTGTGAGGAATTGGAAATATAAGAATTTTTAAAGAATAAAAAGATGTTTATAATAGAACCTGTCATCCAAATTCAAATAGTAAAACTGACAGTTTAAAACTGCCTTGTAAAAAATAGCTAAATATGTGTATGCAAACTTCTTCTAATAAATTACTATGTCAAATAAAGTGAAATTTTTTTTTAGACAAATAACCATCACTAATGTGTGACAGGGAAATGATAAGCCATTTCCATTTCCAGAAATCACCACGTGAACACTAATGACTGGCTGCTGATACTGTTGCCTCAGATAGGTACTATTCGTGTGGGTCTTTACCTGGTGTCAGAAGTGTATGAACTAGACGTAGAAACTTGACTTAAGAACTCAGTGTTAGGATGCCAAATTCAATAAAAGTCTACAATACTTTAGTATACAAAAGTATAGGATGTGCTATACTCTATTATTGTGAACTGGGAAATACATAAACAGAATTATCACTGTTGCACACCACTATAGAAAAATTATTCCGATTAGCGCTTTCAAGCTTCTCAGCTCATCGTCAGATCGGAGATTTCCACTGAGAAGCTTGAAAGCGTTAATCGGAATAATTTTTCTATAGTGGTGATTGCAACAGTGATAATTCTGTTTGTGATTATAACCACTAACACAACTTTCTTTATTAAACTTCTGAGAAATACATATTTTTAGTTAATACAGATTTGTATTAAGTATAACAACATTTTACGATACCTAGAGGTAGACCGAGGAAGAGGTGGGAAGATGGCGTTGCAGAGGACGCGAGAGACATGGGGATAAGAAACTGGAGGAGGGTTGCAGTGGATAGAGTGGATTGGAGGCGGAGATTGGTGGAGGCCAGGGCCCGACTTGGGCTGTAGCGCCATAGGAGAGAGAGAGATAACAACATTTATTAATTTACTTTCTGTCATATCCACCAAATCAAAAGCGGTTTTCTTAAAACAGACAGCACAACTAAAAAATTGGTTTGAATTTAAATTTAACTGACGAACTTTTGCCATCACAGAAAAAATATAAATATGACATTTCAGCCACCCAGGCAATCGGCAGTCATCTTCAGGATAATTATATACTAATACATGTAAAGAAATGAATAATACTCTTTATCAACTTATGATATAGAGTCAACAAAATAATAACAAAACTTCACATAATATATAATCAAATGATAAAATAATCCAAATGAATACTTACTGTGAAAACACACACACAAAACTCACAAAACACAAGCACAATGAGCACGAAACACATGCACACCACTTTGGTCAACAAAACACTGCGACACAGATGCAACAGATCGAACCCTTTTATAGTAACACTGCCTGTGAACAAACCATTAAGGCCACCCAGCAACTAAAGTACTTTCTGAATGGAATGAAGCCAGATGTTGGGAATTTCGCTGCCGACTTGATTAATGTAATTTATTATTTATAACAATAAAAACCAGCTTCCTTGAATCTTAGTACGGAAAGAAATGGTAACTTTGTTCATCAAAGTCTGTCGAATGAATGGTTTCATTCCATTCGGAAAGTACTTTAGTTGTTCTAAAGTGTGGCCTAAGCGGTTTGTGCACTTAAACGTGTTACTATAAAAGGGTTGGACCTGTTGCATCTGTGTCACAGTGTTTTGTTGACCTTGGTGGTGTGCATGTGTTTCGTGCTCATTGTGCTTGTGTTGTGTGTGTGTGTGTGTGTGTGTGTGTGTGTGTGTGTGTGTGTTTTCACAATAAATATTGATTTGGATTATTTTATCTTGTGATTATGTATTATGTGAAGTTTTGTTATTATTATTTTGTTGACTCTCTTATCACAAGTTGATAGAGTATTATTCATTTCTATACATGTGTATTAGTGTATAATTAGCCAGAAGATGGTTAACTTAGCCCGAAGACTAATCGTTTGGGTGGCTGAAACGTCGCATTATTTTTTTCTGTAGTGGCAAAGTCCATCAGTTAAATTCAAATTCAAATATGTACAATCCATTACAGCCATCTTTTAAAGAAGTTAAGAAATTGGTTATCCAAATAAAGTTGTAGACAACTGCTGTGAGTGTAGGTAATTCTGGTCAGTCAAATCATTACTGCAGGGGCTTGTAGAACAGTAGTTTCTTCTCCAGGGATTTCAGTTGGGGTCATATAATAGATCATAATTGTGAGAAGCAAACATTATTTGTCAACTTCAGCCAGTTACTTGTAAAATGTAAATAAGATACAAAATTAAAAAGAAAATCAATAGTAACATTTGATTGGATATCATGTCTGAGAAGTAAAAACCTAATACTTTACCAGTATATAAATTAATATAACCAAACATGTATTAATATAGATCTGTACACAACAATAAAAAAGAATACTGGCAGTTATTACTGACTCATTATTGCTAGATTATTGCCAGAAGGTACTAACCAGTTTAACCATGTAGATAGTTTCAGATGTAGTTGGATGGAAAGTGTTTGTGACATCTGAATTCAAGGTTTCTGCCAAAGTAAAAAAAAAATCGTATAAACTTTTTCTGATACTCATATATAAAGTGTTTTTAATGTTCTTTCTTGAGGGCTTGCCTTCTTGGTTATATTTCTGTGTCGTTATTTTCAAAACAAAAGAAATTCTAGAATTGTATGGAGGAGTTTGTTTCTTTGCATTATAATTTATGTTTATTCTTTCTCATATAGTATCATAATATGATACTACTTTTCTTTGGCTACATTGTTTGGGTTCAGACTATTTATTCAGCACAATGAGTCGAGCATCATTATTGGTTTAAAATTAGCTATAAGCAACTAGTGTGTTTAAAACCAGTCATAAGCAATCAGAGTTAAATAAAATTAGCATTTGTACTGTGGGTCTTATACTTTTGTTTGTGATGTAATTTGTGGTATCACAAACATTTTGGATATAGTTTAGTTTCTGCACGTTACTTTTGTGCAGGAGTGCTGTGAATACATATCAGGTAAACATTCATTCAGAAGTCGGATGGGTGATATTAAGATTTGTTTATGTTGTTGGCTAACTCTTTATCGTTACAGTTAAGATGTAGCCGGATAGACTTTGTTTTTGAAGAGGCCATTGCTAAACTTTCAGAACAGTAAAACTTTAGTTTTTTAGTAGTGGTGGGAAATTAAAATAATGTTATGCCTATGTATAGGAGGAACTATTTTCGTGGTCTCTAAAGAAATAACGAATAAAAAATTGTATACGGTACTATTTGTTTCATTTGGGGGTAACTCTTACATCCCATTCTTGTCGTGACATATTCTTGTCCTCATCCTGTTCTTCTAAACCTCCTGAATGTTCCTTATAAAATCATTATGTCTCATGTTTTAGCCCACAAAACTTAATCTTCTTAAATTCAATTTCTTTTACTAACTTGCTGTCCTTATTCAGTTATGAATTCTTATAGAGCATTTGTAAAATTTCTCGGTTCTCCATTACTTATAATTTTTTCAGTCTGACAAGTTCTTATCATTTTGCACCATATCTACATTACTACTGCATCAAAACAAGTTGATTAAGAGGGTTCCAAGATTAATTGGTAAGTCTTGTGTCCGGCATTTAGCAGTATGCATACCAGCATGAACATCTCTAATGTTTTGAAGATGTCTGTTGGCTCTAACTTTCCATGTTCTCCACACCATTGTTTCTGTAAATGCTTCCATCATGCAGGCAGCACAAAAGTATGTTACTGCTAATGTTGATATGCTGGTTTTTAAGAAGCTTTCATTGTCCATAAGTGCTTATTTTGTAAGTGCTCATTCATTATTTCTACTGAATGTGTGTTGTCAGTAATTTGTATTTTTTAGGTGACAGAATTCTTTTACATATTTTATTTTGTTATTAAGTATCCTAATACTTTTCAGTTCTATAATTTCTTCCCAATCACATTTTTACAACTAACACGTTAATTGTCTTTATGCTCACTTTTCATTTCATTGCATAATAGTTCAAGTGAACACTTCGAGTAACCTGTTCAGAATCCGTATTCCCCTGTTTTAAGACTCTGTAGCTACTACGTCATCCACCCAAATATGGTGTAGTCACCATAATTGCCATTTGATGTCATTTATGTTTTATGACTTCAGTAGGCACCACATTGTATATATAAAAAAAACACTGAGAAAGGGGAATCATTGCTTTATTCTGTTTGTTATACTTGCCTCTTTTTCATTCCTACTTATATTTACTTTTGTAACTTGACTTTGATTGGGTTGAAAATATATTGTCCATTCTTCCAGTTAGTACCTTTTTAATTCTGAAGAGTATATTAAAATTCATGGTTTCAAAAACTACTATGGCTTTTGATTCTATGTCTGTTCTTCATTCATGTGCAAATCAAGGGAGTCATACTTCATTTGTGTTTCATGTTCCTCGGACTTGAAACTTATAATCAAATTTCCCTTTTTATATAAATTATTTCAACGCTGTAATTGTTCAAGGGTGCTCCTCCCTTCGAAGAGGTCCATTCCGTTCTTAAAGGGTTTGTCATTATATATAAGAAATCTAAAATATGTCTCATTGTATATACCTGACTTACAGAGCTCATATATAAAGGCTGTATAAACGGTCATTTCTATCTGAATTTAGTCACCCGGACACTTGTCCTGACAGTATAGTGAATTTGGTATTTATTCCATGACGAACAGGACTATTATTGATGACAGAGTGGGTTTGTTTGACTTGACAGTGACTGACATCTATTATTTCTACTCTTGACATTGAGGGATTTTAATGTGGTTAGTTGAAGTACGTTATTTTTTTCAATAAAAAAATAATGCAAATTTATACTTAAACATTATGGAGTGAATTTAATAGTGAAATTGTCCAAGACAACGAATTTGTTGTGAGTCCAATAATTAGTTAAAAAGATGTATGTTTTTGGAGTGACCAAATGCTGTAGCATTTCACAGATGGCATTTTGAGCTGAATTATTTATCTTCACTGAACAATTTAAGTGAAGACCCAAAAAATTATTATTTTAAACAATTAAAGCTGTAGACAAAAAATAACACATTTTTTTAATAAAACGAATAATAATATATTAAGAACCAATGTAAACAAACACATTTAATAAAATTCATAATCTTTTTTTTAATAAACATGAAAATATAGATTTTTCAAGTTTACGTTATATTTAATATGTTTGATGAAAGGTGATTAATGATTTGCATTAATTATATTGTGTGTTTTCACAAGTTCACAAACATTAATTAAAGAGTTTATGTATTATTCTAAATTTTATGGTAGCACATAATGTATTTTTTTTTTATTGGAGTAGATGCATACGTATTTACTGAATCGCGTTTTATCAGTTGTATGAACAATTATGAACTGTTGATTTCATTGCAGTCATTCAGATTAACAGAATCAGTGTGATTTTTATAGAACAGTTTTATTGTAAAACAAACACAATCACGAGCATTGTGTTTTATTAATGCGATTCTTTTATTTTCACTTTTCATTACCTTTCTTGTCATTGCATTGAGGTATTCTGTAGTGAAAGGTTGGATGGTTTCTGTGACTGTCTACCAATCACGTGTAAACATTTGGTATAAGGAATTGGTATGTTGCTGTAGGTTATCTGTATATACGTTATACATGTCACTTTGCTAAATATTTGTGTGAATTGTTGCTTTGACTTTGTAAGAAGGAGAAAACTCTTGATTTGGTTTTAGTTTGTCCAAGATTTGGATTTTATCCATAATTGTGATCAGCCGGTATGAGAAAAAGTTATGGTCTTCATTGTGTAGTTGTTTAAAAGATTTTTTGTTGCTTTCACATCAAGTCAGTGCCATTTATTTTAAAATTGAACAGTCAGTTTTTTTGACAGGCACAAAAAACTTCACAACAAGAGATACGAGTGTTTTCTATAACCCACCCTTTTATTAATTAAACTATTGTAGTTGCTGTCTTTTTACTAAACGGTAAATATAAAAACTGTTTGGCTGCATGTAGTGTGCTGGTAATAAAGTTATCCAAGCATCATGTCTGTTTATACCTGTTGTCGCATTTTCAAACACAACAAGCTTATTATTTATCCTCATGTTTCATTGTTTAGTATTTAAGGTCCAATACAGGAATTAATTGACAAACGGATTGTTATCTGTAGAACAGTACATTTTGCTATTCATTTACTTTTCTTTTGTTTTTTGTTACTTTTCAATTTACAAGTGTGGTTAATACTTAAAAGTGTATTCTTAGTATACTATTACAGTACAGAATTATAGGTTGCCAAAGGATTTTGGTATTCCATATTGCTGATAATTCTCTTACCCTATACAGCTAGGAGTTTATAATCAATGTAACCAGAATGTCTCAGTATTAAGAACATTTTGTTGCAGTTAGTGTATTGTTTTATTTAGTTAACTATGCTGTTTACTGTATGAATCCTATACAGAAATTATTCAGCCATATATATTATTTTGAGAAAATTAGTTTATCTAGCATAATGGGGGCTTGGTGTCCTTTCAAAGGACTTTCCTTGGGATTTGCACAATTAACCCAGTGATTCTTCCACTTCTTGCAGCAGTCTGGAAGTAACAGTTTTTCAGTAGCCATCAGCTGCCTAGTTCCTTTTGTCTACCATATAAAGTCTCCTCCCTTTCAGTGGCTGTTTTAGCTTGGAAAAGGCTAGAAGATAGAGGGAACCAAATCAGGACTGTAGGGTGGCTGAGCAACCTTCACAAAGAATGTATAAGTACTGCACCATCATGGTGAAGGTGGCAATCACCACTTACTTGCCCATCTCCTCACTTCATTGTTCAGCCAGTGAAGAATTTCTGTGTAGACGACTTCATTATTTGCCTGACCTGGAGGACTCTTCTCATGATGGACCACATAATTACAGTAAAAAAGAAGTTGTGACATTGGTTGAACTTTAACATGCCTTCTTTGGATGAGGAGACTAGGCGACTTCCATCGGAAAGACTGGGTGTTCGTTATGGGTTATAGCCTTATAACCGCTCATTTCCTGTTGTGACTGTTTAAAAAAAACTGGGTCATTGTCTGCAGTTTGGAACAAGTCCACTGCAATTGCAGCATGAAATTCTTCTGCTCTTACAACAGGAGCTGTGAAACTGATTTTGCAGCCACATATGTTATGCTAAGATTTTCTGTTAAAATATCAGGAACAGTAGTTCATTTAATCCTTCTTCTATCTCATGTACCTCTTGCACTGTCAGTCACTGATTTCTTGACTGCTGCTTGCTCATGATTGACATTTTCTGAGTTTGTCTTGAGTGAAGGTTTACCAGAATGTGGATCGCTTTCTAAAGAGTTATGGCCAATTTGAAAGTGTTTTTACAACCCTTTCATTTTAGCATCACTCATAGAATCCTCCCTGATCATTTGATTGATTTCCGTGGATGAATGTCCCAAGTTTGAAGCAAAACTTAATACAGATTTGCTGATTTACTCACTTAGTGATCGTGAATGAGATGACCACACAGAATAAACTTACTTAATGGAGTCTCACTGACAATGAGGGGTCTGGTGGGAGCCTGTTTGTTCATGCTTGTGTGGTAGTTCTGCGATTGGCTATGTAGTTTTGTAAAGGTACGTAGTGCATTATTAACATATTCAGAATGGTTGGTCTTACATTCCAGAGAGAGCTCATATTAGAACTAAGCTCAGTTTTATAGTTATAAACATGTAGAAATTTTATTGTTTAATTTTTCAAAATATACTCTATATGCTCTAAGTGCTCCTCAAAAGTCCTCGATGCTATTAATATGTCATCTACATAAATCGTTAAAAAATCTAAGTTTTTTGGTTGTAGAATCTCATCTAAACATTTTATGAAACTGGCTACACTGGTGTTCAGTCCGAACGGTAGTCGTTTGAAATGATAGTTTTTTCCATTGAATAAAAAGGCTGTATATTTATGACTATTCATGGCTAACGGGACTTGCCAATACCCTGCGGTTAGGTCCAATGGCGTCATGTACTTTAGGCCGCTAAATTTTTGAAAGATTTCCTCGATCGCTTCCAGCGACTCCCGGTCAGGAATTATTATTTGATTGATACGACGGGCATCTAAACACAGTCTCACTCTACTGTCTTTTTTAATAACCACTACTAACGGGTTTGAATAAGGTGATACCGATCTCTCTATTATACCCCCTCTAACATTTTGTCTAGCTCTTCCTGAACGGCCCTTCTTTTGGAAAATGGTACCGGATAACTTCTTTGTACATAGGGTGCATGTTCCCTTACCTTTAACTCACACTCGTAGTTCCTGGCTCTTCCAGGTAACTCTGCAAACACCTCTTTAAAACTCGCTACTACCCGCCACAACGCTGTACGTTTTGGACTCCTTACCATGCCACCCTCACTACAAAACTTGTGTGCCCTCTCTTCCCATATTTGCTCTTCCCGTTCATCATTCTCTCTCTCTCTCTCTCTCTCTCTCTCTCTCTCTCTCTCTCTCTCTCTCTCTCTCTCTCTCTCTCTCTCTCTCTCTCTCTCTCTCTCTCTCTCTCTCTCTCTCTCTCTCTCTCTCTCTCTCCATGCATTCACTCTAACTCACTCTAACTTCCATTCCTCTATCACTAACCCTGTTCTGTATCACCCTTACTCCCGATATTCTCACCGTGTCTGAAACCCGCTCAAAACTGACCCTGATTGGTTTAATTTCATGACTTAGTTCTAACACCCGCTTCTTAAAATCAATCACCGCACTATGCCTAATTAAAAAATCGTTACGTAATATGACCTCCAAGTTCAAACCGCGTACCACCAAAAATGTGTTTTCATATGTCCCTTCGTTAATCATCATGTTTAGTTGTACTTGTTTGGTTACCCTTTTACTTCTAACCCCAGTAATACCTACAATGCTAACCCACGCAACTGGCAAAGATGGAACGTTTTTGTTGTTTTCCCTTATCTTGTCTAATATGTGTTCTGAAATTACGGAGACCTCGCTCCCTGAGTCTTAATTTCCTTACCTTCGATATTGATTTTTATCTCCGTTAATCCCGTCTCCGTGTCCTCCTCCATCAATTCCTTGGACATGTCTGTGATGATGATATGGCTCTGGTAGTGGCACTCCTCTTGGACCCCGCTGCTACCTGCTGACAATGGTTGGGTCCTTTCACCCACTGTCCCTGCTAGTTTCCCTGTGGTATGGCGGCACTGCTAGGTGAATATCTTCCTCTACCCCTCGTCGTATTTCCACCTCCTCTGCTGCTATCTCCGCCTCGTTGCTGCTGACTGTGCTGGGTGGATGCTACGTTGTTCCTTTGGCAACCTCTCGCCTTGTTACACCTGTAACACACTGTTCTGGTAGCAAAGTTTTCATACCCACATTCCGAACACTGCCACATCTCGTTCCTACGGGTACTGCTATCTCTCCTCGTGCCTCTATATGCGTTCGGATACCCCCTCGCTTGGTTATTATTCCCGTTAGTAAATGCCATCGGCGGATTCGGACGCCTGCCTATCTTCTTGTCCCGTATGCTCTGAAAAATGTCTAATATTTTTTCAAGTTCACTGATCTCTGCTATCTCCCGTATCATTAAAGTAATCTGTACCTCCCGGGGTAGATGCTTACTAATGTGCCGCACAAACGATCGGAACGGTAAAGGTGTTTCGAGGTATTTTGCCTCATTATACATTTTCATAACATATATTGTAACATTATTATGGATACCGAAATTACCCGGTCCCATTATTCTACTTCTTAATACTTCCTGATCCTCTTCCGACCAGTATTTTTTCGGAACGCCCTTTCAAAATTTTCATAATCCTCCCACTCAGTTCTATGAGCCTCCGCCCATATCGCGGAACTCCCCTGGAAACACTTAATTATTTTTAATAATTGTACCTCCCAATTATTGTGATTAAACTTATCCCAAAAGTTTCACAATTATTGTGAACTCCCTCACCCGATTCAGAAACTGCATGGGGTGTACCCCTCTACTATCGCAACTAAATGATTCCAGTTCTATTTCATTGTTGACATCTCGCGTAATCAACATTCTCTCTATAACGCCAGTTAATTTTTTATTTATTTCCCCGCTTAATTCGTCTTTCACATTATTTATATTTTGTTCAATTAGATTAAATTTACTATCGTTAATACATTCAGATTGAATATAATTTTGGTTCATTGTCTTTACAGTGTCATGCAATAACTGTATTTTTGTCTTACAACTAGTATTTATTTCACTAAGTTTACTATCAGTATCAACTTCACATTTTTTAATATTTTTATTAATCTCTTCCATTTGACTCATTGTATTAGCTTTGCACTCATTTATTTTAGATTCAAAATTTTCAGTCACCTCATGTATTTGTTTATCGATTCTTTCTGACATACTACTATCTATTTCGTTAATTCTATTATCCATACTTTTTAATGAATGACTCAATTTTTCGTTTAATTCGTTAAAATTACTTTCACATTTATTCTTTACAGTATTGATATCAATTTTAAGTTCGTAATTTAGCATTTACTTCCTCAAAATTTCTACTCTGTTCATCAAACTTGCTTTCGAATTTATTATTCTGTACCTCAAATTTTATGTTTATACCCTTCTTAGTTCATTAAAATTGCTATCTTGTTTTTCTAAACTGCTATACACCATACTATACAAACGTTTTAACATATCATCGTCATCAGATTTCTTATTTTGATTAATTGAAATTGGCGTCGAATGAATTTCAACTTCATTCATTATTTTTGATTTGGTAAAATTATTTTCACTTGTTAGCATTACATCTGTTTGGATTCCTGAGTCGCTTCTATCAGCCGACTCAGTCGACATATTTTCTTTGTTTACAAACATCGACTTATTTTCCGATTCATCACTCACAATTACGTCAATCGTATTGATCTTACTTTCATTATTTTCTGCCATCTTTTTAAATTACCAAATTTCCATATATCTTAAAAAATTCTTATCTTAAATGTATTCAGTAGTATTCAATACAATATAAGTATCACTTAAATATAACATAGCATAACATAACCTCATTTTTTGTACTTAATTTATACGTAACTTCCAATAATATCTCTTACATCCACGAGTAGGCATAGCCTATACAAAAATTAATTTGTACAAACTGTCCGAAGTTCGAGGCACCACTGTAAAGTTACTCATTTTTTGACAATGATAATAAGATCGAGTCCCTAGTTCGGACGCCACTGTAAAGTTACTAATAAATTGCAAATAACTTTATTTATTTCACTATGAATTATTTGAACTTCACAAACTCCAAAATGTTTACCTGCACGTGGGATCCAGGGTCTGTCATGCGAACTCGTAACCTGTAAGAGTGGTTATTGTAATAAACATCAACTCTCATTTGCCATATTCTAAACAACTTTGTTTTATTAACATTAACTTCAACATTTTTTCGTTCTTTTGTACGTTCTTTACTACCAATCTGTTTCGTCTTATTTCTGATACATTTCCCAGACGTTGTTTATGAACAACTGTTCTACATAATTTTTGATTCTACATAATACATAGATTTCTCAAAGCTATTATTAGCGCTTAATTAACTTTCCAAACATAAAACAAGAATTAATGAATTAAATATCTTAAATTATATATCTTAACAAATATTAAATATCGAATAAGGCAACCCAGCACTTTACTCATTCATTCTTTCCCTTTCACACCTTTAAACCCCCTGATTTAGAGCTCTTTTTTATATTGGCATGTTATTTAATTTATATATAAGTACTTTCCTGTGATGTCCTCCGACACGTGGTTGAACACTACCGGTGTTTGTCCTTCGTTAACTTTTTTGTCCGAAATATAACTGGAACTGGTTAAATTTTGATCACTTTCCTTTCGAGATTGTTTTAACACCTTATACCATATTTATTTATTGTTTATTACCACATTTTACCCATTGCATCAGACTTAGGCTCGCGAGCACTTTTACACTGAACCGTGCGGTTCTGCCAGCTGACGCTAAGTGAGTCGTTTTCAAGATGGCTAGCATCATCCTGAGCGTGGCAACTTGCCTTCTCATTGGCTGAGCGCATTTCTCGCAGATTCTCGTTATTTATCGTAATCTCGTAGCCGGCGACCAGGAACACTGTACGTGATCTTCACGATGTCAAAATCGGCATGCGCGCGCTCGGACACATTCCGATGCTACAGATTTCGTCGCACCTCGCCTGGCTTGTTGTACAAACTGACAACTGGGTGGTTCAAAAAGTACGCTTTGATCATTAAAGCCGGGGCTCAGTGTGGGTGACTCCACATTATTACAATTGATGAAAGTATAAAATAAATCCCATGGGTTTGTCCCGTTACAACTTGTACTCTCAGAATTATATGCTGATTGTCATATCTGATACTATCATGGGGGGAATGGGTAGCAGACATGTTGTTTAATTACAAGCTGTAATTCTGATCTTTTCCACCAGATGTTGTTATACAGTGCAAACACATTTGATGTAAAACACACTTGGCCTCAAATAGGTTGATGTTACACAAACCACCCACATGATTTAAGAAGTGCATCTTCTCGTTCCTGAGAGAGAACAACATTATTGGGTGACCTGTTACTTGTGTTGCATGTATATATTACAGTTTGGTATAGAACTAAAAATTGGTATAGACAGTGTCTTGCTCTTGTGGTTTTTTTTTAAAGATGCCTGTAGTTTTTCTTATTTTATAATTTTGATTGGTCTTACAAGCATTTCCCTTATTGTCACTAAGTCTAGTCTTGGTAAATGCTTCTTACTTTTGTCACTGCATCTGTGTGCAGTTTAAGCAAATTTTATACCATTTACTATATAGCTTGCTATAGGTTGTTATCAAACCGTTCAAATGCAGAGTACAAGTAGACATAAGGTTAAAGTATATGTATACATTTATAACATGTTTCTGTGTGTACATTACAAAGAAGTATGCATTTCATATTACTGCTTTTGTAAGAAGGAGTTTCAGCACCAAGAAGGCGCACTTGTGTGATTCTGAAGCATTAGAAATACCTTTTTTACAAGGAACAAGTATTTACTAACCACTAACAGTTTCACAAACTACTTAACCTCTTAAGCGCAGTAGTAGAAATTTCAAAAGTTAATTTTAATAATTCCTGAGCATTCGTTGATAAGATGTGCCCAGGATCATTATTATAGATACGATCCAGTAAAACAGCAAATCCTGATAGGAGGATTTTTCACCCACAGACATTGTACAGATTACAAATTCTAATGCTTCTGTAATGGAGAACTCTCTCCTTTGTTCTGCTTAGCGGGGTTTATAAAAATAAATTTTATTAATTCTTTCTCAATTTTCAAAATGATTATTATTATTTTATGCTTCAAAGAGCTTTGATATTTGAAATGTTTTAAATAGTAGAACAAGATAATGTTTTATTTCTGTTAGAGCAAAGCA
Source organism: Magicicada septendecula (assembly GCA_034769895.1). Classification (NCBI taxonomy): domain Eukaryota; kingdom Metazoa; phylum Arthropoda; class Insecta; order Hemiptera; family Cicadidae; genus Magicicada; species Magicicada septendecula. The sequence goes on from CM068376.1 coordinate 268,658,127, forward strand.
GTCTTCCTTTTGTTTTTATTAAGGAAACATGGAACACAATTTTCTATGGAGCAGCAATTAGTAAAGTTAAATATCTGCCATCACTTGTATAATAAACAAGTTTAATAAACTCTCACTTGTCTGTATCCTGTTAACTACTTTATGCTTAAAACTAGCAAGAAACACATACAGTTTGTTATACTGTTTTGTTATTTAATTAAATTCCAAAGGGTAGATTTTGTATTTATAGTATCATATTGGTGTGGATATATGGGTCCTTATTTAAAAGAATGTGGTTAACATATAATTGAATACTTTCTTGTGCATAATTTTAGAGCATTTAAATGCTGTGTGTGAATAACGTGTTTTTTTTATTAAACTAGATTTAAAAAAAAAATTTAACCTCGGTCACAACTTTATGTATAAATGTTTATGTGAAGACAGGATGCAAAAATTAAACAATTCCCTGTATATGTTTGTTTATAGTGAATGTGAGATCTGATAATAAATTGTCCCCATCTAGATTCATTTGTTATTAATTACCAGATTTTGTAAGCTCGATTTTGTTTAATTAAAATTTCCTTGATGGGATATGGAATTTGAGACAGACTATGGAAGGTCAGTTGACTGTCATTCACTTTTTTTTTTATATTTACGATCTTTTGCAACTTTTGTGTTATTACAATTATTGTATTTGAACAATTCCATAATAATGTAAGGTAACAAAACGATTGTTAAAACTGAAAAGTAGTTGTTAAAGACAATTCAGTTCGCGGTTTTGACTCAGCAGTTGTTTCAAGTTGTTAGCAAAACTGAAAGAAGAATTACGTGCACAGCTGCTAGAAGATAATGTTCCTAGAAGAAAATGGTGTTATTCAGTGGGGACAGCAGAAAAATAATTACAGAAACAAAATCAATGAGGAAGTCTTTTTTGGTGGGCCTAAAAAGTAAAGTACAAGGAAGAAGATAAAATCGTCAAGGCATTCGTAAATAAAAAATGAAATCAGGTGTTTTCTGTTTCAGAAGATGTTCTAATAAAGAAACCAAAAGAGATAGCTCAAAATTTAAATGCAAATCAAATTTTTGTGGGTGTAAGATATTCAATCATTTGTAGCAGATTAGTGCTGAGACAGTGCACATTATCTGAAGTGTTTTCTATCAAGTACCAGAGAAGTTGTTTTGACATGACATGTTAAATTGATATCTCTTGAATGACATGTTATAAAAGTGATCAAACTTCGATTTTCTGTGATATATGCCAAATAACGTTACTTTCAATAAGCAAGGTGAAAAATCAGAAATCACGATTATGCTTTGCATTTGGCAAGTAGTGCTAAACTCTCTCCATGTATTGTTTTAAAAGAAACAATACTGAAAGAAAAATTGCTAAATGGAGTAGTTGTGAAGTATAATGATAAACAGTGGACACGCAATTCATGTATAACTGATTGGCTAAAATAATAGTGGTGTAATATTTGGGAGGATTAAGGCAGCCATCCTTCATGTTGGCTGGTGCTAGGTGCACAGAAATTGAAATAGGATTTAGTGATTTTTTGGGGAGTGATAACATCGCAGTTACAGTTCTTAATGTGCGGTCAGTAAGCTATTTAAAAATTATTTAAAGCAACAAGACAATGAATGGAGGTATTCTTCCAGTGTTACTTATAATGTTCACACATTTACTCTGTTTGAAAAATCCAGCATTTCAGTGCTGTGTGACTAGATGTTGGATTTGTGGAATAGAATCTTAAACAAATCATACAGGGTTTTAGGCATTGCTACATTTCTAACATGTGGGTGGAATGGAAGGTGACATATTGTGGAATGATAATTTTTTCAAAAGTGACTAATGAAAGAGTGACTAGAGATATAACAGAAGAGGGAATAATGTCAAAGAAGCAGATGAAAACTATGACTGATTTTTAAATTGCTTGTTTCACATTTTTTGATCAAACAAAACGACTAGTAAACAGTACAACATTTTATAGTAATGTTTCTTATAAAATGTTTTGTGCAAGATTAAACATTTTTTAATGAGTTTTTTTAGTTATTTCCTCAATTTTTAATAAAAAAAGTTTTCTTCAAATTTAATCCCCCCAAAATAGGGGTCATCACATATTCAGGGCTGCCTTGTATTTAGTACAATTTAGTATATAGTACATTTGTGTCAATTCCTCTTTGTTGCAGTGTAAAGTGTATTGTATATACACATGAGTGTACATTGTATATTGTGATCTGGTAATTATTACAAAATTGAACAGGATGAGTGGATGTGGGATGTAAACACAGTGTTGTTACAGTATTAGAATATGATTGTCAAAGGTAAGCCAGTGTTTAACGAATGAAGTATTTGTGGAAACACCATAAATGATCGAAGAGGGCATAGAAATCTTACAGAGCCTTGTAAGTAAGAGATTTCTTTTTAGTACACTCATAATAGGCCAGGAAATAAATGATCAATTATGAAATTTATTTTAAATTATGTAAGAGTGTTGAAAAAGGGCATAAATCTATAAGCAAATTTTGAAAGGGAAGCGTTTAGTCCTTTCTGAAATCAGTATTAGGAGAAATTTTTCAGTGTGTAAGGGTTAACTTTATTGCCAGAATATATTGTGTGGTGCTTACTATCTTGGTGTTTGAGAAATCGTCAGCTGATATTTTAGTCGCAAAGGACTTTTAGAAATAATTTTAGTACTTATTGAAATAGAAGATTATTCCAGATAATGGTTCTACTGTCTTAGATAAGAGTCGATTAAATTTTAAACATCTTCCAATTTCAACGGTATTTGTAATAGAGCAAGAAACCTCATCATAAAGATTTCAAAAAGAATCTTTACTGTGTGTATTTACGTGGTGTAGGTATGATATAGGTAAATATCCTTTGATTATGATTGGAAATTGGAGAAATCCATAGCATTCAAGAATTTAAATTTACAGCAGACTTTTTTGAAATATCTTCTTGGGTAGATTATTTTTTTTTAAAAGAGCAGTTGTTTTTAGAACTTGTTATAAAAAAATAAAATCTACTTGACGAGTCGTAAAAATCCCATCGAAGGCACATACTCTTCTTGATAGTTCCTCAACAAGTGCTAGCAAAAACATTTCAGACAACATAAATGCAGTGTTAGTACAAACAATGAATTTGTAAGTTTGAAATTTTGTATTTCAACATGATTAAGCTTCTATAGGGAATTCTGGGTTAAAATTACAGAATAAAACTTCAAAAACCTGTAGACACAACAAATATAGATGTAATCTACATTTTAAGGAGAGCTTTTGAAAAAATGCTGTGGATGAATTATTTAAAATTTGGGATAAAGTTGTGGGTCAAAGCTGAAAACTGTGCAGAAAATGCCAAACATAACAAGATGAAGGTTTTGAATGATTCTGCATTTGTGAGGAAATGTTAGATACTGATGTCTTAATAACTTATATATAAATAATTCTTAATGACTTAATGATTAGGCTTGGTGTGACACAGTAGATTAAGCTGACAAGGAAAATGGTTAAAAGTGGTACAGCTGGAAACTATTTTATTAGCTTTGAAAAAATTACAACCTTATATTTTGTTGCAAGAAAATTATTATAGGAATTGAACTCCACCAAGTAAATTTTTTTCTGGCCTGTTCTAGATAGACCTTGTTTTTACATATGTTCATATGTTTGACAGTCATAGGCGTGTGCAGGACTTCGGTAGTGGTGGTGCCAAGAATGGCTTCTGGGGGGGGGGTCTGGGGTCCTCCCCCGGAAGATTTTTGAAAATTGATTGCTTAGAAACGTGTTTTAATGCTATCTGGAGGCCATAAAAAACATTTTTTGGAGGTTTTTTGAGGGCCTTCAAATAAATTTTTACTTTTTTAAGGGACTCAACTCTTTGCACTTACCGGACCGATCAAAAGTTGACAACACACACATGTTTAACAAAGTAGCTTTAGAAATATCAATTTAGACGAATTTTGTCTTTTAATGAATGATTCAGATAGCCTATCTGGTTAATTTGTATAACAAAACGGAAACAACTTTGATTTTTAGAATAGTATTTATTTATATCCAATGTACAATATTAGTGAAAAAAACACAGAATTGAAAAATTGATTAATTTGTACTGTAGACAAATAAAGCTGCAACAGGTTCAAGTTTAGTATTTAATAGTTAGTAGTGTCCAGAACAAAATATAAAAGTAAGGAAATATTTTACATTACATTACAGGGTCATCCGACGGTCGAATGCAACACTGTTTTTGAAGTTGTCAATTACTGTACATCACATGTTCTTGCGTTAGCAGCCAGTTCTTGTTCCACAAACGGAATCATCAAGTTTTCCAAACGATCTTGACACATCGTAGATCTGAGCTTGGATTTATGATAATCAGCTTTGAGAAGGTTCTTTCACTTGTACAGCTAGTTACAGGCATCGTGGAAAATTTATTAATAACAGCACTAAAGTTTTCAAAGGTTGAACTTCGCTGGAACTTCGATAACCAGTTAATCCAGTCTGGAACACTTTTAGGCGGAAAGTTTGAATCAGTTTCTCCACGCTTCTTTGATTTCAACAGCTTAAATTCTGCCTCTAGTTCTGCAGCATTGACATTGAATTGTTTTGCGAAAATTTCGAAGTCCTTATTTTCACACTTGTAACAATCATTAAGATTCAATCCCATCAGTTTCCCTGTGGCAGAGATAACGTTTTTTGTTTCTTGAGCAAATTGAGAATTTAGATTTTCCACAAGGCGGTCCAAAACAGGATTGTAAGTGAACAGTTTCAATTCCTCTTTTTTTGTGTCTGCGTAGAAAGCTAGTGCTTTCTAAGAGGACTGATACTTTCCTTTTCCGAACATTAGGGATTTGAACATCTAATGTACTACACATTTCCTTTGTTTTGATAAAAATATCCTCAAACTCTTCTTCACTATTTCTCATTTCTACCAAAGCAAGAGCTAGGCTTTCAACATCTTCAACTGCTTGGCAAAGGTCTATTTTAGGACTTTGCAGAGCTTTGCTCACTTTCACCACAAGCTGAAGTACGGGATGCATAATTTGCAAAGACGCAATAAAATTAAAAGATTTTACTTGTAGCAAAATACCTTTACCTTGGGCCCGAACTTTTGAATCGGAAGTAGATTCTGTACACTCTTCAATGGCTTTTACAATTTCGTTTAATTGAACATAAATAACAGACACCGCTTCTGAACGGCAGGGCCATCTAGTGTCTGAAAGGGATTTTAGAGTCTTTAGTTTCATTGTAGTTTGTTTGACAATATCCTCAAAGACTGCGTGCCTCTTTGGACTACCTTCGATTAAGTTAAAAACTAGCTGGATTATTCCAAAGAAGTCGAAAATAATTGGATTTTCCTTGTGACTTGTGCAGGCACTTACCAAGGCAAGGTTCAAACAATGTGCATAACAGTGCACGTACATTATGGATGGATTGACTTCTTTACATCTGGCCTGTACTCCGGTCAATTCACTGGCCATTGCCGACGCCCCGTCAAAACACACACAAAATACATCTCTCCACAGCACACCTACTTCAGACAGCACACAGTTTATTGTCTTAAATATGCTTTCCGCATCAGTAAACTTCAATCGCTGTAAGGACACCAATCTCTCGACAGGATATGCATTTCTTTTCGGTATGTAGAGAAACACGACTGCTAATTGCTCGTGATGGCTCACGTCAGATGTTTCATCGCCAATAACTGCAAAGGGCTGTCCCTTGATTTCATCACTTATAGTTTTCAGTATCACTGCTCTATTTTGAATGAGGTTGCTAAGATAAGTACAGTTCTTAGGAGCATTTTTTAAGTAGTTTTGAAAAAAAGGGTCATATTTTTGCAAGATAGCAACAATTTCCAGGAAAAGACCTTTCTCTGTACTATTCTCGCTCTCGTCATGTCCCCTAAGAGGTTTTCCACCTTTAGCCAACAAACGGACAATATTGAAAAGCCACGACATGTACTCACGATTTTCTAGGCGTTTTTTCTCCTTCTCTTTTAGTTCACCTTCCTTACCATCATCACATTCATCATTACATCAGTTCACATTACATCAACTGGTTTGCTAGTAACATAATTTTCTCAGCCAACCATACTCGATACATAGCATCTACTTTTTTCATGGGCTCTGAACATTTCATTAGCTTTATGCCAAAAACTAAACCCTGTTGTTGTAAACGCATTTTCAACTAACCCAGGAAGTGAACTGTCATTTAAAGCAAAACAACGACAGGCAAAACAATAAGCAGCATCTTTTGCCACGCTGTACTCCAGCCATTTGTAATTTTCGAACCATTTGGGTTTAAACGATCTTTTCCTAGAATTTTTCCCCTTACCAACTTCTTTTGTAGGGTAGTTTGAAATTCGTGGTTGGTATGGTCCATGAGAAATCCTAGCTGACTTTTCTTGCCTGTTCTTTGGCAAGTCTTGACAAGGATCATCGAGCTCAGCTGCTCTCTTCACTGGCTCACCGACATCGTCCTTTTTTTCATCATCATCATTATAAATAATTTCCGAACTGGGACTAGCAACAGCATCTGAAAAGGGAACATACACTTAGGCTTAGGCCTATTTTTATCGCTTTAATTTATACTATGCTGTACAATTTACTGTAGCCTACAAATCTTTTTCCCTCTTGACGCTTCGTAATATGTGGATGGCCATTTATTGTAAATATAAACAAAATTGCATGTTAGGGGCACGTGAGTAATAGTGTACAATATATTGCACACTATTACTCACTCACATACAAAAAAGTTAGTAAATTTAATTTTAATTTAGGATTAATTTAGCAAAAACAAAATTAATAATCGAAATATGTAAGCAAAAAGAAAGTAACACAGTACAAGACAGACATGGCTGTAAGAAGTATATTACAAAATATAGTGAAAATAACTTACCGGTTTGTGGTTGAGTGTCCAAATCCTTGGTGGGCTCGGGTTTTTTAATCAGCCATTTATAGCCTACATCATAAAAATAAGCTTATTCAACAATTAAATAACATAATGAACAGTACTGTCTTGTGCCCAAACTGAACGCCACTGGCCGACTGAGTCTCTCGTCTCAGTCTGACTGGCACCAGCACCGCGATAGCTGGCGCCGCCACCCTGGCGCTGAGTAAGGCCTAAAAACACGGCAACGATGGCAACTACACTATTCATGCAGCCGCTTCCCGACGCGACGGCCGACGCCAGATTATGTGACAAAAGCTATACGAAATTAAAGTTGATTAGATTCATAAATTTATCGGTTTAATAGGAGTGCTGTCACGGAAATTATGCAGTTTCTACGTAAAAACATATTCTGCACGTAAAAAAAAAAATTCTCAATTTAGTGGTGGTGCCACGGCACCGGTGGCACCTTCGTTGGACACGCCTATGTTGACAGTAGTATACAGTAGTATATATTTTCTATTGGTTTGCTACTGACAATTAGTTATATGATTTTACTTCAGAATTGGAGTTCTGAGCAACAACATTTAATTTAGCCAACTGTTCATATAGCATCAAGGAACAGTTTCTAAAATAGTATACGTTTACAGAACTACAGGTGGGTAGAGATGCCAAGTATTGAAAATATTTCCATTGCAGACTGCCAAAAACAGAAACGGAGAAGAAATGCAAAATGAAGAACAAAGGAAAGCCAGTCATACATTAAATTAAAATGTTGTGATTAGTATGCACTTTGTATATTTAGCATTTTCTTAGTTTTCATGTTATCCAGTTTTGAGTTTATTCATCCAGGAGCCAGCTAAGAATTTTGATGTAAATCACTTTACTCCACATTTAGGGAGGGTTAAAATTACAGAATCCACATCTATTGAGTTTTTAATTTACAAAAATAAATACAAAAATTGAATACTTTACAGTCTACTGTAATTGTTTAAAGGCAGCCTTGATTCCTTATGTACAGAAAGTTGGGTATGTATTTCTGAAGTTTAAAATGTGCAGTGAAAGCATGAACATTTAGATGACGAAATTGTAGTCTAATCTACAGTTTGAAGAAACTGTATTCTAATCTACAGTTTGAAGAAACCATGAGTTGGCCAGAAAATATTGGATAAGTAATTTTAAGATCAGGTAAGGTCACTGTTTGGACCTGAATAACCTGTAGATTTTAAAAGTAAACCTTCAGATATTTTGATGGCTGTTGGATGCAGTTCAGAGTGACCTAACGGTGTCAATAAATCTGATTAGGGCTTCTGTCTTTGTCCATATCACATTTTCTCACAACGCAATTGAATGAATCCATGGCTCACTTACTATATTAACTATGTTCTTATTGAGAACATTTTTCATCTGTTTCAGTTTTTACTATAAAATTTTTCATATTTGTCATTACATTGGTTTTGTTAATTATAGCAGCAGAATTTTTTTAAAATCAAGTCTCATGAATTACTGGAATACAGTAAGTCAAAAAGTGTAACAAGTGTTAGTACCCATTTTGTTGTGCTGTTTGTCATTGTTTTATTTTGTGTAACTGTAATTACTTGTATAGTGTGAAGTAAGTTTTTCAATTCTGTCAGTTGTGTTATTCTTTCTGTTATGTGTAGTAGTTTAATTGCGAGTGTATTTGTTTGTGTTTTTGTTTATGTAAATTATTGGGTTTGGCTACTTAATAAATTTTTGTATTATTTTGGTACATATTATTGAAACTTCAATATTATAATTAACATAACAATTTATATATTTTTTGTTCATATGAGTTAAACAAAAGATTTCAGTACTTTCAGTGTATAATTAGTGGAGGTCCCAGTTATCACATCTTGATTTTATAATTCATTTTAAAACAGCTGATGGTAATAAAGATTAGTATATGATTTCGTGTTATGCTTAAGAAATCTGTACATATGCATTAACGAGAGGTTCAAACCTATACATTACATAGTCGTGAGTATTGGTGAAATGTTAATTTTGGGGTCTTGGCTAACTTTGCACTGTTGCTGATGCTCAGAGGTGCATCAGATGCCTCATATTATGAGGTTAGATTTTCTTTTGGGCTTTAGTTGAGCAAAAAAGTTGTTAAGCACAGTTTTCGTTGTTGAGAAAACACTGTACAATTAAAGTCTAGTCATATGACTAAGGAGCAACTTTGTTCTAAACTACTGCTTTACTTACATCTAGGAGTTTCTCTCTACTAGCTTATGGCTTCTTGTGCTAAACAGCAATGATGTGCATTGACATTTACACTAACTCTGCTTTTTAATTCATATTAACTCTGAGGTGTTTCTTCTTTTAGTCTTTATGGTATCGTAATCAGGTTTTGTAGCAGTTGGATGACAGCAGTTGAAGCAGTCTTCATGGTGACTTTCCCCATGTTTCCTCACAAACATCTGGATTTCGTCAGTTGTCAGTGCATTTCCAGATCTCTGTGATGGTGTTGTTTCTGCTAAACGAAAGCATGTCACCAGTGTTTCGTACTTTATTGCAAAAACAAATAAAATCTTCATTGTTGTAATGTACTCTAAACTTTCCAAACAAGCTGTGTATAATTTTCTTTTGTAAACTGTATTCGGTATTTCGAATATATTTTAAACTTACTGTAAAATTCTATCATTTATTGATATTTATACGTTGTACATGCTATGTACAATAAACTGCATTGATATGTAGGTTTTGCGTTTGAATCTAACTCTCTGCTTTAAGAAATGCATGGTGGAGCACACAGAATATTATTTGCATGCATGCAGCATGGGGATATGGCTGTGTATTAGACCATTTGATTGTGAATCAAGAAATTGGTTCATGTGGTTTAGTTTGAAAACTGAAAAAAAGATTATTGTCACAGAACATTGAATTCAAATACCATGTGATTCCATTTATCCAATATTACCTGTAATAAATTTGTCAGGTACTCAGAGATATGTATAACAATTGTGATAAGACAGTTAATAATCATTTAGGAATTTTTTCAAGATTAGAATGTCAAAAAACAGGGTGTACATAGATTAACATGCAAGTTTTGAGCACTCGTAGCAAATGTTCTTTTCTTTAGTTTGTGTATTCTGATTTTAGGCACTTGGTTCCCAGTATTTGTATTTGTTGTTTTTGGAGCACTGAGAATTTGTTTGACAGTTCTCAGCCAGTTGTGACAGATTTTGGAATGCCCGTTGAAGCATAATCGCCACGGATTGACATACAATAAACGTAAAGATTCGTGTCAATAAAAATAAATGTTAAAGATACTAGAAAAGAACACAAGTTTAGTGTTTGAATTGATTATTTCATAGTATAAAATGTGAGTTATTTTGTACTTATTTATGATTGTTAAATGTGTTCATTTCTGTCAGTCCTCATCTGTTCTGAGTTGTAATTATAAATTTCCCATGTGGTCAGAAGTTAGTGCAAACAAGACCCAAGTATTAAGTAATTTTTATTTCATTATAACTTCCTATATTTCCTTACAACTATTTCTTCACAATTTTCAAATATTTCTGAAAATATCTGGTTTAATATATTACAGAAGAACATATTGCATAGGAAATTATTAACTTGTTTTGTAAAGTGGTAAAAATATGTGGTCATTTGATCAATAAATGATTTTAAGGTCTCATACTTGTGTATAAAGCATAGTATTCTGCGGTTGCTTGGAACACACATGGACGGTGTCTTAATTTCCCATTTGTTTACAGTTAGTCCTGCCATTTAGTCTGCATATGAATTGTATTTCAAGTACACAACAATACTAAAGATTATGACTGTGTTATTACATGAAACTACAATTTTACTAATATATTTAAAAGTTTGTCATTAAAAATTTTGGACAGGTAAAATTGGAACACTGGAAAAATAAGAAACCTGATAATTGAGATTCAGATGAATTTCATATGTTTTTGTTAATAATAATTGTTTATACATTGTATTAATACAGATATTATTATTGTCGTATAGGAGCAAAGAAATGAAGCAGAACAGGGATTGCTGGCTAAATTAGGAAATGTAGCTCATTCCCCTCTTTCTGACACCGAGAAAGAACAGCTTTTGTTAGGAGCTTCAAACAGCCGTTTGGCAAATTCTGCTCCGGCATCGATTGCTCCACCAGTGAGTATTCCTGTTTTGTATTTTATAGTGTGTGTGTGTGTGTTCAAGCACACACGTGTGCATGTTCTTAGTATTTAAACATGGACACAGTATAGAAAAGATGCATTTAGTGTATCGTAGTTACACATAATTAGACTTTTATCATATACACACTTTCCGTAGTTTTCTTCCAGCATGAAATGTGTGTTTCTTCCAGTTTCTTCCAGTGTTGATTCTAGTCCTCATAGTCAGCAGTAAAAGAATTGCGAATTACACAGCCTGTAACAGCCTTTTGAATCAATTTTGAATTTTATCAACATATTGTTACGACGGTCTACTCGATCGTCGTAGGTACAGTGGAAACAAAATAAGTACAAGACGCCAATTAAGTCACTAATCACACCTTTAATTGTTACAGTAAAACAGTTCGTAATTAACAACACAGTCTCTACAACAAATCAAATGAAAATTGTTCACACGCAAATAAATGTCACTAATATTAAAGACAATTGTATTACAATCATACCATCCGATTATAAAATGCAACACTTCACTAATAACTACAGTAGAGCCTCGCTTATCCGACATAAACGGGCCGGCAGAACGTCGGATAAGCGAAAATGTCGGATAATAGGGAGGTGTTAAGAAAAAGCCTATTAAACGTCAAACTATGTTATAATTTCAAACTATGTTATAATTTTACACATTACAAACCTAATAATCATGTTTTACAACAAAACAACAGAAAAAATGAACTGAGAAAATGAACGTACAGTTACAGAATTGTCTGAAGTTAAATACACTTAAAAAGTTCAGTCCTGTGATGATTTAAAGAAATTTTTGATCGTAGTCTGCTTTCCTGACAAGTGCCGTTTCTTCACTGCCAAGTCTCGCCATCTTTGCAGCATCATTATGTCGATTCCAGTAGCTTCTTGTTGCTCAATGCATTTAATTGCAGTTTCTAGAGCCTTAACTCCGTCGTTATGTGAAATTGTGAGAGGCTCGACAGTTGGTGCTTGATCTTGACCAATTTCATTGTCATCGCAATTGACAAGAGCGACAATTTCTCTATCAGTTACATACTGATCATCATCCTTCATCCAACTTTCGATTTCTTGCAAAGATGCATCCTCACATCCAGGGATACGTTACACTATAAGTAGAATGGTTTCTTCGGTTTTATCTGTGCTTTCCGTTTCCGTACTTTCATCATTGCCTAGCAGCTTCTTCCATGATTTGGCAATTGTTGGAACCCTTACTTCAGCCCAGACCCTTGCAACCCAATAAGCAACATCCTTTACATTGATGCATTTCAATTTTTCAATCATGTCTTGTCCTTCTTCAATTTCTTCTATCACTGTGGGCAGTAGCTTCCTGCGATAGTTCCTTTTATCGTTTCTAAAACGCCCTGATCCATAGGTTGGCATATGGCGGTTACATTGGGGGGCAGAAATGTTGCCTTAATGTCACCATCTTGAAGCTCCACTGCATCAGGGTGCGTTGGGTAAATCACCAACAAAACTGCTTTTCTGGGTAAATTATTTTCTTTCAAAAACTTCTCTGTTGAAGGAATGAATTCCTTAAAAAACCAGTCTTTGAAAATTTCACTGCTCATCCATGGGCTTTTCTGACTGTAGTATTTTACAGGAAGAGTGTTTTTTGAAACTGTTTTAAAGGCTCTAGGATTTTTGGACTTTCCAATCATTGCAAGGTCCATTTTGAGGTTTGCTGTAGCATTGCTGCATGCTAAAATTGTCAGCCTTTCCTTACTACGCTTGTAGCCAGGGGCTGCCACTTCAGTTCTGGCTGCAAGACTCTTACTAGGTAACATTTTGTAATTAAGGCCTGACTCATCACAGTTAAATATCTGATCACCCGTTAGGCTTTCAGTTTCAATAAATTCCTGAAATATTTTCTTGAATGCTTCCATTTCTTCAAAATTCGATGATAGTTTTTCACCACAGACACTTAACTGATGGATACCGTAGCGTTTCTTCCATCGGTCGAGCCAACCGACACTTGCTGTGAAATCTGGGTCCCCTTCATTCAATCATTACGAAAATGCAACGCCTTTTGCTGTAAAATAGGCCTGAAATAGGCACACTACAACGTTAAGCAATTATGCTAACAATAATGAATTAATTAATCTGCGATTAATTAATTATGTAAATATACTAATTTGCATAATGAGCTCATGTAATCACACAATTAGGTTACTCATATCAACTGAACTGATTGACGCTAAATAACACGTTAATTTCTTTATGTTAGCACAATTATTGCATGGAGACTCTAATTGTTGTATTAATAAAAACTACTATAAATCACTCAAATGCCATTACTTTCTTGTTCTGAGGTAATTTGACAATAATGAACGCATTTATTCTGGATAAAATAAACACTTATTTATTTAACATCATATCATTAAAGAAAGAGACTTCAATATATATAAAATATGGATGATTCCCTGTAAATACATTCATAAACTCATAAAAAGAACATAAAAGAACACATGTATATACATCAAATTACAATTGAAACCCCCTTTTATTTTCTAAGTTTTGTAAATATTTTTTTGAATTTTATTTAATTTTATTTTTATTAAGTTTTTTTTTTTGTAAACGGGGAGAGACATCATATTTAGAACTAGGTAAAGAGAAACCTAGAGGAAGCAAGAGTGTGCAAGGCCCAAATACAATTACAGACATGTCCCCCCAGGTGAATGACAGGACTTGCAAATGAAAAACTCTTTTAACCAACAAGCGTGTGCTTTATTCGACCTGTAAGATTTTACATAAATAACAAGTTCGTCATTGTGTGAGCACACCATTTAAGGCAGAATTATATATATCTATGTATTTCCATTAATTCATAATATCACAAAGTAAGTGAATTGATATTACTAATTGCAAAAATTTCTGCCTGATCATGTATGAGTCAAAGTTGGTAATGATCTCATTCATTAAGCAATAATAATCTATCAGTGTTGTATAATATCAATTAGGCTAGCCTGTTGTCTCAGCGAGCACATGTATGGTTATTCTCTTGTTTTAAATCAGTTACATATTCCCCAAAAATATATCTATATATATATATAGTAAAATTACACACACAAACACATATACGACATGAATAACAAAACATCCCTCATTTCAACACTAACCTCCACATAAACCGATTCCCACTACAGTAAATAAATGAAGCCTAATATGTACAGCTAGGTACAAATATAAATAACAACGTAAAATGGAATATCACAGCTCCTAGGCATAGATTTGCTAGTATATTCACAAGCATAGTTCACACCAGAGAATGTAAGTGACCGCCCCGAAACTCAACCAGCCAAACGAACCCTTAGCTTAATCATTAAGCATTAAGTATGTGTGTGAAAGAAAATCGTTTCTCATCAACAGCATCAGACAACCCCCCAGCTACGTTATTAAACTCTGCCATGACCAGATGACTTGATAGCACGAGATAATTAACTCCCTAATGGTCTTAATTAGATGAAAGTTAGATCTTACAGTAAACTGCGGATGTGTGTGTATGTGTGTAACCTCTTACACATTATACAGTTATAAGATACTTCATTAGGTGTACTGTGGTAATGTTCACACATGCAATAACATGATGATCACACATAATTGAACATGAGAGCTTGTGCTAGAGTCTAATTTTCAGAACTTCACGAGTGAGCTTCTGGCGGCTTCTGTGCATTCACAAGTTGTAGAGAGAGAGAAATAGATAAACAGAATTTTCCCACCTGGATAGTCCGGTGTACTTAGTTCGTATAGGCGAGGATCAGTGATGTCACAGTCATATCACCCGTCCCTGGTGCAGCTTAGCGTTGGAAAAGTTCTTGGTTCAGCTTAGCATCGAAAAGTCCTCGACTGACGGCATTGTGGCTAAAGATCGTCTCTGCTATTAGGGGGAACAGATGTTCGTTCGCCCCTGACACCCATCTCGTCCTTGGTCGAGCACCTGGACATACAATACTTGTAGGAGGTGTCATAAAGAAAATCACGCCACTTCGGCCGTCCACATTAAATACCCACACTAACTTTAAGTAGCTACAGCGCATACACACATCGCCACTAATTCAGATTAAACAGTACTAAGCTCGTCTAGCCATTACTTTCTTAAATGTTTCATTGAGATATTCAAATTGAATTGCTGTGTCTATCGTTGTTATTAATTACATCAAAACAGCTGAGTGCAAGATACATTAACATATTCTCTATTGAAATTAACTTGACCCACGACTCTCACATTCATAATTTAATTAAATATAATTTAATTTGATTTTGTAACAGCGTTAATGCCCAGATTAAAAAACTGCTCTATACGCACACACACACAGGCATAACTCATAATGAAAGCTGAAACGCAAAATATATTTGGGGTTAGAATATTTTCAGAACCCACAGACTTGCACGTACCTGGAGCACGCTTTATCTAGCCTATCATAGTGATAGGTACGGAAGTCCTGGTTAGAAGTTCGCCGCCAGCCGAGACCAGATGAACAGCTTGGAGGATGAAACAGAAATGAGAGCGAATCAACGTTTCGCTCCAGCCAAGTAACCTCCAAAGCAGGAATGTACAGACACACAGCTGGCCGGCAGTGCCAGCAGTATTGCGTAGCCACACAACCTTTTGTGTGTATAACTGACCGGCAACAAACAATCTTAACAGAGTGGCAGTGCGTGACGTCAGCGGCGCTCGTTTTTAAAATACTAATAATCTAATACGTTGCCGAAGCCAGTTCGGCACACAATGTAGATCCAATACGTTGTTTGCTGGAAAACATACACATACATATATAATGCAATCGATATATAGAAACACAAATAGTCAAACAATAAATCTTATACTAATGCGTTCATCGTTTGCCTCAGATGGATGGCGTTAATTATGTTTATCATGTTTAATTTAAATACTCAAGGGGTGTTTCTTGAAAAAGAGACAGGACAGTAGAGTTCTTATGATAAGAATAGCATAAAGATTACTTGTTAGACGAATTATCCGATATTTCCATCGGCGTAACTCCTCCTCTCTGCTGGTCCATGAGTGGGAAGCTGCGTAGCTGTGATGTCACTGACACTCAACACACGCGGAACAGATTCACTCGCGCTGTGTGTGTATTCTGTTGATTCGGCTGTTACTGTTCGAGTCATGAAATTATGTGTCGTGAAGATAAGTTCATCGTTAACTATGGTGTATATGTCTGTCTGTCTATTGTAGAACTTCTGGTATGTACATTAATGTTTAGTGTTTTTGATGCCGTGGTGTAATTGTTCCAAATGATATTGTATCGCTCCGCCGCACTGTATAACGTTACGATTTCGTTGTCCGGTATTACATCAACGATAGTTCTACGCGTCGGTTATTGATGAAAGTGTGATTGGTTAGTTCAGTTCTGAATTTGAGTGTAATAAAGAACTCTATAATTGTTAAGCACTGGCGTATGTCGCATGTTTTTAGACACTGTAGGTACACTATTACCGGATACGCGCCAATATTGAAATGTGTAAGTCACTTAGTTATATGTCGCGTAGCAAAATTTCAAAGTCCCACTGCCGTCCGTATGTTAATCGAACTTTGACGACCGACTGTTGAAAGTTATAAATAGACTGTTTAAAGTACGTGAAGACTGCTCAAAGTATATGATTGAAAATTTATGAAAGACTGTTCTCCCGCGTGCTCTGCAAACAGTTTTTATCAAGCATCGTTTACCACAATGCACTTCTTCTGGAAAACACGCCTCAAGTCGAACATGATAGGACAGAAGATCTCCTACCCTTCTGCCAGACCATCGTTCTTCACTTCTCATTCGACGTTCCCGTTGCCATGCTGGCGACGGTCCTCTCCACCTGTTCTCTGGGTAGATGCTGGGTTGTGATTGGGTACCCTGTCTCCGCACGAGTTCGCGCCGAAAGCCTCCGTACTCTTTTCCTAGAACAGGAGCGATTTCATGGGTGTCCATCAAGTCTTTGTCTAAGCGTTCTCCGGATCTCGCTGCAGTTCTCACGCAAACAATGTGTCGTATTTTGTTATTGTTTCGCTGTGCTCGACCCCTTTTCCGAACGCTGTCCTGGCGCAGCGTGTCGTCGTTTCCAAAACGGCACTCCTTCTCCCTGTCGTAAATATCCGTTGTCGCCAGTAAGACGTTCCCCTGCTGTGTACAAGTTCGATTCTATTCTTTTAGGTATCGATGTCCGTTCTCATATAGGGTACATACTATTGTGTGTCTTACACCCTTTTCTTATTGCTGGTACACTTCAAATTATCCCGACAGTGTGTCCGTCACAGTTTCACTCTAATTGGTACTTGACACAGTTTCTTTTATCTTACATTTTGCAGGCTGTAAATCTCGTGTTTGAGTCGAGTCTGTCACGGCCAACCTTGTTCCCTATTGTAAAGCTATGTGAAGCGTATTTGTATTGTCCAAAGCAAACGTTCACTTGACACCTCGTCACACAGTTTCTTTATTTATTGCTCGTGGCCTGCGTAGGGGTGTCTAGCTGTATGTAACGTCTTTTCGATCATACTAAAATTTTTAATTTTTTTTTGGTTGTTACATAGGTCCCCAAATCGGATTGGATGTTGGATCAGCAGAAGACACTCTAATCCGATTTCTGCGCTCTGTGTTTGTTGTGGGAGTCCCCTCTGATAAAGTCGCGGTCATTGACCTACTTTCCTCTGCTTGGTGTATACGGGTATATATTCCCTATATTTTGTTGTAAACTAACTCTGGGAATTTATTGCCGTGCATCTGAGGAAGGATGAACGCATTTTTACACATTTGCATATCTAATTAGATATGGGATTATTTACAATAATAATAATAGCTGTGGATGGCTGTGTCATCCGCTTATAACCTAATACATGAAATAATGGTTTTCGACATGAAATGCAATTACTCATGTATCGTTTAAATATCATTACGATAGCTAATGTCCTTAGTCTATCTTGAACATTTAAAACACAACTAATGACCTGTAAATACATATCGATACATTCACTAATTGTTATTGAGTATCACTCACAATACGTATTACTACCATCTATACTGATTATATTGATTATAAATTTATATACATTATTTAGGAATAATTAACAATTCATTTGAAATCATTATGATTATAGATAACTTCGTTTTATATCACTCAGATTTGATTAATTAATCTAACATCATCGTGTGTCTATAAAACTCGTTATAACGTCTTTGGCAATTTATTGCTGCACATTCAATCGAACTTTTCGCATCATAAGTGTCTTTTCTATTTAAATTTCCATTAACACTGGCCATACATATGTAATTAACGTCGTTAGGTTGCCACATCGTGACTTAAGAACTCCTTGTACAAAAATCTTTAAATTATACACTAATGAGTTATACATCATACCGATTAGCTAGTTGGACCGGTTTTCGCAGGACATTCACCTTATGTGTTTGTCCGTCTTCTAGTCCACAAGTCTAACAGCTGATGCCACTTTCGTTTTCTTTCGAGACTTGTACTCTCGTCCCATAATATTTCTTTAGCAACTGTACGTTGAAAATACCTCTCACTTTCCCATTGCTATCGCACTCAGTGAGCTCGTATGTTGCGTCACCAAGGACGCGATTAACCTTGTATGGTCCGGTGTATAACTCGAAAAACTTGTCGATCCTTTTCATTGCGGCGTCGGATTGGTGGTAGCTCCTTAACAGCACCTTATCGCCGGTAGCAAATTTAGTAATATTCTTACCATCATTGATACGTTTAGCATATTTCTCTCTTTTGTCTTTTATTTTTACAAACACGTTGATATTTGAATTGTGTTTATTGTTGATGACATCCTTGTCCAGCCACTTCTCCCATGCGCGGGTCGGCTTCTTTCCTAAGTGCGCCTCGTGGGGTGTTATTTCTATTGTTTCGTGGTATGTTTCATTGATACATGTCTCAATTAATCCGACGTATCTTGACCACTTGCTATGCTGGTCGTGTACCAGGATCCTGAATAGATTTCCCAGTTGGCGGTTAATCCTTTCCGCTAAGTTGGCTCGAGGATTCCTTATCGCCGTATATCTTGGTTGTATTCCTAGCTCCTCGAGACTTTTAACCCATTTTTCTGCGGTAAATTGCGTGCCGTTGTCGGTTAAAATGACTTTCGGTCGTCCAAACTTCGTACAGTAGTCGTTGATTCGTCGTAGTGTCGTGGTGGTTGTCGCTCTTCTTAGTGTGAATAGTTTGACGAACTTTGTGAAGTTGTCCACCATGACAAGTAAGTATTTGACACCTCCTGTACCCGTTGGTAAGGGTCCATAGTAATCGACGCTCACGATGTCACCTCTAGCTGATGGTATCATGGCCTTTGTTCCGCCAAACAGCATCCTGTTGTTCGTATCCTTGTACCATTGGCATGAGTCACAAGTTTGGATATATACTTTCACTTTCTTGATCAAGCTGTCGATCGTGAAGTGCTCCTGTAGCATTTTTATACACCTTTTTGGGCCTAGGTGTCCGTACATTTGGTGTATCTCTGCAATTAGATCCTTCGACACGCTGTCAGGAATGTATAGTTTCCATTCGCCACGTCGTCGTCGGTACAACTTATCATTAACAATTTTATAAAATTTACCCAATTTATTATCTACATTGTTATTCTTAATCTTATCTATAAGCGTTCCGAGTTTGGCATCTTCATTTTGGTATTTGCCGATATCTCTAATTATTTTACCTAATTGTTGACTCATTTTAATAACTAGGTGATTAATCAAATATTCGTGCGTTTCCTCGTTTGTCTCGTGTTGTTCCGTGTCAGCCGGGTATCTACTCAGTATGTCCGCAACGACATTATCCTTTCCTTTGCAGTGGATAATGTCGAAATTGTATTCCTGTATGGCGAGAATCCATCTTGTAATTCTGGAATTGTTTAAGTGACACTTGTGCATGAATGTTAATGCTTTATTGTCCGTGATTATCGTTAGTGGCTGGCCAAGTATGTACATACGAAACTTATCCAGACATCTAACGATACTTAGGAGCTCTTTCTCCGTCGTGAAATAATTGCGTTCTGCTCCCTTAAATGTCTTGCTTGTAAAAGCGATCACGCCGATTTCTCCTCCTTCATCGATCTGGTAAAGCTGGCCACCATACGCAAAATTACTAGCGTCACACTGAATATAGTATCTTTGGTTCGGCCGTGGGAACCGTAGAGTTACTGTGTCTATAAATAAATTCTTGACTCTCTGGAAACACTCGTCCACTTCCCTTGTCCATGAAAACTTTCGTCCTCCTTTCAGCAGTTCATGTAAAGGTTGCGTTGTTTCTGCGTATTTACTCGAGAATCTATTATAAAAATTGGTAAGACCAAGGAAACCTTTGAGTTGTTTTGTATTCTTCGGTGCTGGGAAATCCATAATCGCCTTTACCTTGTCATCGGTTGCTTGTATCCCTTTTGTTGTAAGGCGATAACCAAGGAAGGAGATTTCTCGTCTGAAGAATTGTGACTTGGTGAGGTTGACAGTGATATTTGCTTTATTGAGGTTGTTTAGCAACCCTTCTAAATGATTTAAGTGTGTTTGTATATTATTGGAGTAACACAAGCAGTCGTCCACGTAGATGATCGTGTTCTTCTTGACCTCCTCCTCGAGGGCCACATCCAATCCACGTGTCAACGCCGCAGAGCTGGTGCTAAGTCCAAATGGTGTCACTGTGAATCGGTAGCACCTCCCTTCATGCATAAACGCAGTGAAATCCCTACACTCTTGTTTTAATGGGACTTGCCAGAAGCTACTGGATAAATCGACTGTCGACAAGTACTGCATATCACCACATCTAGCCAATATCTCATTTACCGGGGACACTCCTTCGTAATCGGGCACGGTCACGCTGTTCACTTTCCTTGCATCAAGGCATAGGCGAACCCTCCCATCCTTCTTGATAACTGTCACGATTGGGTTGACGTACGGGCTGGCGCAACGTTCGATTACTCCATATCGTAACATCCGGTTAATCTCCTCGTTCACCTTGTCTCTGTAAGCAAGCGGCACAGGCCACCCTCGTTGAAAGTAAGGTGTCCTGTCCGTAACGTGAAACTCGTGCGTGTAACCCTCTATTCTTCCCGGGCACTCCCTAAAAGCATTTCGGTTCCTTACCAAAATCTCCTTCAGGCGTTGCAGTATTCCTTCATCCACGCAGTCTATGCTTCCAATCTTTTCATCGATGCATCGCAGTACTTCCCCTTCTTCTTCACTGTTTATCACGTCAATATTCATGATTGGTATAATGTGCTCCCCATCATCAGTATCGCTTTTTAAACTAACTACTTTGTTTCCAATGTCGATGCGACACCCAACTTCTTGTAAAAAACTAATTCCTAGTATACACGGTTTCACTAATTCTGGTATTATCAAAAACACACATTCATATCGGATACTATCAATCTCAATGTCACACAATATTTGTCTCTTAACTAATTTGGATTTATTTCCTACAGCACTTATTATAAATGTATTCGTTACGGGTAGTGTCTCATATGGTCCTATACTCTTCTTATGATTATTAAACCACGTCTCCGATAATCCGTTGACGAGACAACCAGTATCAAGCAAGGCTTCCACAATTACATCATTATTAAATTTAATAGTAATTTCGGGACATTTCAATATTTGTTTATTGATAATCTCGTCGTCCTCTTGTAGTAGGTCCTTTCGTAAATCAGGTAGTAATATATTTACATTCTCACTCGGAAGTAAGTCACTTAAAAATTCTATCTTCTTCCCTCGTTTGACATATTTTGTTGTTGTTGTTGTTGTTGTTGTCGCTGTTACCGCTCGCCCTTGGGGTGGTGTCAATGACTCTACTAGGTCCCGCCTCTGCTGGTGTAAACTGTACCGTATTGACGTATTGTTTGTTGTCATAACGACCCCTCGGCGGCCGGTCACTTTCACTTTTGTTATATTGTGCCTCCCTCTCTCTCGGGTTGTTTTTTCCTTCGTTGTAGGGTCTATAATGTGGCCTGCGAGTGTTATCTCCGCTTGACTGTATACTCGTAAATTCCGTAATCAATGCTTCGAAATTTGGTATACTTGTGATACCACGTGTGACCACGGCGAGCTGCAAGTCCTTACCAAAGTGGCGAGCTAATTTTCTGATCAGCTGAGTATCAGTTAATGCTGGTGACAGTTGCCGACTTTCCAGTAAAATCCGTTCTACATACTGGACAGCTGTGATTGGTCCATTCCACTCATATCTGCCGTACTCCAGATTGTCGCGTATATTGTCCTGGCGTTCTTGACCCCAGTACTTCAAGGTGAAGGCTTCTTTAAATTCTTCGTACGTGGAGATTTGATTCCGTATGACATGCCACCATATTCCAGCGTCCATCTCCAAGTGTCTCCCGATCCATTTAATGTCACTGTTGGTGTAGTACTGTTCCTGGATCTCTGACAATTCCTTCAGGAACTCCATTGGGAACCTGTCAGTGCCGTTGTACTTTAACTCTGTATGTGTGTGTCCGTTAATTCTACTGATTATCCCCGACTCACCTTCAATTAGCTGACGCTGTAGTCGTTCTATCTGGGACTTTAATTCGTTGATACGAGTGGTTTTCTCTCTGGTGCTCTCATCTAGTTTTAGTTCCGCCGACTTCTGTCTCCCATCTACCTCATTGATCTTCTGCTGCATTGTGTTGTTTACGTCTCCCTGTTCCTGTTGTAATTGTCTTACTGTTTGGAATAGCTCGACTCTCAATTCCTCCTGCTTCTTGTGATTTTCTTTTGCGTGTGTCTCTACTCTGTTGTGGATCTTTTTGATGCTTGTTTGAGCATTTTGGGCAACACTCTTTAGTTCCTGTCGGTCTAATTCTCTTGTTTCTCATACCTCTTCGAATTTCTTGTCGGTGTCCTCCTTTAACTCTTTTATGATCTCGTTCTGCTGCTTCTGAACCTCGTCTATCTTCTTGTCACAATTATTTATGTATTCACGCATTTCCGCGCGTATTTGTGTAAAATTTTCATTCTGCTTCTCGAACTTTTCATTCACTTCTCTTCTAATCTCTATAAAATTTTCATTAATTTCTTCCTTTTGCTTTTCAAACTTTTCTTCTAATTTCTCGAATTTTTCATTAAAATTTTCATTAATCTCTTCCTTTTGCTTTTCGAATTTTTCATTAATCATCTTAAGGCTCTCACTCTGTGCCCGCATGAGGTCCATAAGTGAACGCATTGTCACTTCTTCCTGCGGTTGTTGTTGGGACTCCTGTCCCCGCGCTCTGACGTTTGACGTCTGCTCGGTCATTTGTGAATAAGTTGGTGATTCCTCTCGTTCGACATCAGGTACTCCCTGTTGGTTATTAATATCGAAATCCATGGAATCTGTACTACTGGTCGTCATTTTTGCAGCTTTACTCCGCGTTAACATTCAGTCCCAGTCCAACTAGCTTCACACTAATAATAATTGTTCTTACAACTAACATGTAATATTAATATATACGCTTATCCTATCTCTACTGCCTGCTCTTTGCCGTGCGATGGGCGCCAAATACAACGATTGCCACGCGTTGGGAAGCCAAATACAACGTTAAGCAATTATGCTAACAATAATGAATTAATTAATCTGTGATTAATTAATTATGTAAATATACTAATTTGCATAATGAGCTCGTGTAATCACACAATTAGGTTACTCATATCAACTGAACTGATTGAAGCTAAATAACACGTTAATTTCTTTATGTTAGCACAATTATTGCATGGAGACTCTAATTGTTGTATTAATAAAAACTACTATAAATCACTCAAATGCCATTACTTTCTTGTTCTGAGGTAATTTGACAATAATGAACGCATTTATTCTGGATAAAATAAACACTTATTTATTTAACATCATATCATTAAAGAAAGAGACTTCAATATATATAAAATATGGATGATTCCCTGTAAATACATTCATAAACTCATAAAAAGAACATAAAAGAACACATGTATATACATCAAATTACAATGTAGATCCAATACGTTGTTTGCTGGAAAACATACACATACATATATAATGCAATCGATATATAGAAACACAAATAGTCAAACAATAAATCTTATACTAATGCGTTCATCGTTTGCCTCAGATGGATGGCGTTAATTATGTTTATCATGTTTAATTTAAATACTCAAGGGGTGTTTCTTGAAAAAGAGACAGGACAGTAGAGTTCTTATGATAAGAATAGCATAAAGATTACTTGTTAGACGAATTATCCGATATTTCCATCGGCGTAACTCCTCCTCTCTGCTGGTCCATGAGTGGGAAGCTGCGTAGCTGTGATGTCACTGACACTCAACACACGCGGAACAGATTCACTCGCGCTGTGTGTGTATTCTGTTGATTCGGCTGTTACTGTTCGAGTCATGAAATTATGTGTCGTGAAGATAAGTTCATCGTTAACTATGGTGTATATGTCTGTCTGTCTATTGTAGAACTTCTGGTATGTACATTAATGTTTAGTGTTTTTGATGCCGTGGTGTAATTGTTCCAAATGATATTGTATCGCTCCGCCGCACTGTATAACGTTACGATTTCGTTGTCCGGTATTACATCAACGATAGTTCTACGCGTCGGTTATTGATGAAAGTGTGATTGGTTAGTTCAGTTCTGAATTTGAGTATAATAAAGAACTCTATAATTGTTAAGCACTGGCGTATGTCGCATGTTTTTAGACACTGTAGGTACACTATTACCGGATACGCGCCAATATTGAAATGTCTAAGTCACTTAGTTATATGTCGCGTAGCAAAATTTCAAAGTCCCACTGCCGTCCGTATGTTAATCGAACTTTGACGACCGACTGTTGAAAGTTATAAATAGACTGTTTAAAGTACGTGAAGACTGCTCAAAGTATATGATTGAAAATTTATGAAATACTGTTCTCCCGCGTGCTCTGCAAACAGTTTTTATCAAGCATCGTTTACCACAATGCACTTCTTCTGGAAAACACGCCTCAAGTCGAACATGATAGGACAGAAGATCTCCTACCCTTCTGCCAGACCATCGTTCTTCACTTCTCATTCGACGTTCCCGTTGCCATGCTGGCGACGGTCCTCTCCACCTGTTCTCTGGGTAGATGCTGGGTTGTGATTGGGTACCCTGTCTCCGCACGAGTTCGCGCCGAAAGCCTCCGTACTCTTTTCCTAGAACAGGAGCGATTTCATGGGTGTCCATCAAGTCTTTGTCTAAGCGTTCTCCGGATCTCGCTGCAGTTCTCACGCAAACAATGTGTCGTATTTTGTTATTGTTTCGCTGTGCTCGACCCCTTTTCCGAACGCTGTCCTGGCGCAGCGTGTCGTCGTTTCCAAAACGGCACTCCTTCTCCCTGTCGTAAATATCCGTTGTCGCCAGTAAGACGTTCCCCTGCTGTGTACAAGTTCGGTTCTATTCTTTTAGGTATCGATGTCCGTTCTCATATAGGGTACATACTATTGTGTGTCTTACACCCTTTTCTTATTACTGGTACACTTCAAATTATCCCGGCAGTGTGTCCGTCACAGTTTCACTCTAATTGGTACTTGACACAGTTTCTTTTATCTTACATTTTGCAGGCTGTAAATCTCGTGTTTGAGTCGAGTCTGTCACGGCCAACCTTGTTCCCTATTGTAAAGCTATGTGAAGCGTATTTGTATTGTCCAAACCAAACGTTCACTTGACACCTCGTCACACAGTTTCTTTATTTATTGCTCGTGGCCTGCGTAGGGGTGTCTAGCTGTATGTAACGTCTTTTCGATCATATTAAAATTTTTAATTTTTTTTTGGTTGTTACATAGGTCCCCAAATCGGATTGGATGTTGGATCAGCAGAAGACACTCTAATCCGATTTCTGCGCTCTGTGTTTGTTGTGGGAGTCCCCTCTGATAAAGTCGCGGTCATTGACCTACTTTCCTCTGCTTGGTGTATACGGGTATATATTCCCTATATTTTGTTGTAAACTAACTCTGGGAATTTATTGCCGTGCATCTGAGGAAGGATGAACGCATTTTTACACATTTGCATATCTAATTAGATATGGGATTATTTACAATAATAATAATAGCTGTGGATGGCTGTGTCATCCGCTTATAACCTAATACATGAAATAATGGTTTTCGACATGAAGTGCAATTACTCATGTATCGTTTAAATATCATTACGATAGCTAATGTCCTTAGTCTATCTTGAACATTTAAAACACAACTTATGACCTGTAAATACATATCGTTACATTCACTAATTGTTATTCAGTATCACTCACAATACGTATTACTACCATCTATACTGATTATATTGATTATAAATTTATATACATTATTTAGGAACAATTAACAATTCATTTGAAATCATTATGATTATAGATAACTTCATTTTATATCACTCAGATTTGATTAATTAATCTAACATCATCGTGTGTCTATAAAACTCGTTATAACGTCTTTGGCAATTTATTGCTGCACATTCAATCGAACTTTTCGCATCATAAGTGTCTTTTCTATTTAAATTTCCATTAACACTGGCTATACATATGTAATTAACGTCGTTAGGTTGCCACATCGTGACTTAAGAACTCCTTGTACAAAAATCTTTAAATTATACACTAATGAGTTATACATCATACCGATTAGCTAGTTGGACTGGTTTTCGCAGGACATTCACCTTATGTGTTGGTCCGTCTTCTAGTCCACAAGTCTAACAGCTGATGCCACTTTCGTTTTCTTTCGAGACTTGTACTCTCGTCCCATAATATTTCTTTAGCAACCGTACGTTGAAAATACCTCTCACTTTCCCATTGCTATCGCACTCAGTGAGCTCGTATGTTGCGTCACCAAGGACGCGATTAACCTTGTATGGTCTGGTGTATAACTCGAAAAACTTGTCGATCCTTTTCATTGCGGCGTCGGATTGGTGGTAGCTCCTTAACAGCACCTTATCGCCGGTAGCAAATTTAGTAATATTCTTACCATCATTGATACGTTTAGCATATTTCTCTCTTTTGTCTTTTATTTTTACAAACACGTTGATATTTGAATTGTGTTTATTGTTGATGACATCCTTGTCCAGCCACTTCTCCCATGCGCGGGTTGGCTTCTTTCCTAAGTGCGCCTCGTGGGGTGTTATTTCTATTGTTTCGTGGTATGTTTCATTGATACATGTCTCAATTAATCCGACGTATCTTGACCACTTGCTATGCTGGTCGTGTACCAGGATCCTGAATAGATTTCCCAGTTGGCGGTTAATCCTTTCCGCTAAGTTCGCTCGAGGATTCCTTATCACCATATATCTTGGTTGTATTCCTAGCTCCTCGAGACCTTTAACCCATTTTTCTGTGGTAAATTGCGTGCCGTCGTCGGTTAAAATGACTTTCGGTTGTCCAAACTTCGTACAGTAGTCGTTGATTCGTCGTAGTGTCGTGGTGGTTGTCGCTCTTCTTAGTGTGAATAGTTTGACGAACTTTGTGAAGTTGTCCACCATGACAAGTAAGTATTTGACACCTCCTGTACCCGTTGGTAAGGGTCCATAGTAATCGACGCTCACGATGCCACCTCTAGCTGATGGTATCATGGCCTTTGTTCCGCCAAACAGCATCCTGTTGTTCGTATCCTTGTACCGTTGGCATGAGTCACAAGTTTGGATATATACTTTCACTTTCTTGATCAAGCTGTCGATCGTGAAGTGCTCCTGTAGCATTTTTATACGCCTTTTTGGGCCTAGGTGTCCGTACATTTGGTGTATCTCTGCAATTAGATCCTTCGACACGCTGTCAGGAATGTATAGTTTCCATTCGCCACGTCGTCGTCGGTACAACTTATCATTAACAATTTTATAAAATTTACCCAATTTATTATCTACATTGTTATTCTTAATCTTATCTATAAGCGTTCCGAGTTTGGCATCTTCATTTTGGTATTTGCCGATATCTCTAATTATTTTACCTAATTGTTGACTCATTTTAATAACTAGGTGATTAATCAAATATTCGTGCGTTTCCTCGTTTGTCTCGTGTTGTTCCGTGTCAGCCGGGTATCTACTCAGTATGTCCGCAACGACATTATCCTTTCCTTTGCAGTGGATAATGTCGAAATTGTATTCCTGTATGGCGAGAATCCATCTTGTAATTCTGGAATTGTTTAAGTGACACTTGTGCATGAATGTTAATGCTTTATTGTCCGTGATTATCGTTAGTGGCTGGCCAAGTATGTACATACGAAACTTATCCAGACATCTAACGATACTTAGGAGCTCTTTCTCCGTCGTGAAATAATTGCGTTCTGCTCCCTTAAATGTCTTGCTTGTAAAAGCGATCACGCCGATTTCTCCTCCTTCATCGATCTGGTAAAGCTGGCCACCATACGCAAAATTACTAGCGTCACACTGAATATAGTATCTTTGGTTCGGCCGTGGGAACCGTAGAGTTACTGTGTCTATAAATAAATTCTTGACTCTCTGGAAACACTCGTCCACTTCCCTTGTCCATGAAAACTTTCGTCCTCCTTTCAGCAGTTCATGTAAAGGTTGCGTTGTTTCTGCGTATTTACTCGAGAATCTATTATAAAAATTGGTAAGACCAAGGAAACCTTTGAGTTGTTTTGTATTCTTCGGTGCTGGGAAATCCATAATCGCCTTTACCTTGTCATCGGTTGCTTGTATCCCTTTTGTTGTAAGGCGATAACCAAGGAAGGAGATTTCTCGTCTGAAGAATTGTGACTTGGTGAGGTTGACAGTGATATTTGCTTTATTGAGGTTGTTTAGCAACCCTTCTAAATGATTTAAGTGTGTTTGTATATTATTGGAGTAACACAAGCAGTCGTCCACGTAGATGATCGTGTTCTTCTTGACCTCCTCCTCGAGGGCCACATCCAATCCACGTGTCAACGCCGCAGAGCTGGTGCTAAGTCCAAATGATGTCACTGTGAATCGGTAGCACCTCCCTTCATGCATAAACGCAGTGAAATCCCTACACTCTTGTTTTAATGGGACTTGCCAGAAGCTACTGGATAAATCGACTGTCGACAAGTACTGCATATCACCACATCTAGCCAATATCTCATTTACCGGGGACACTCCTTCGTAATCGGGCACGGTCACGCTGTTCACTTTCCTTGCATCAAGGCATAGGCGAACCCTCCCATCCTTCTTGATAACTGTCACGATTTGGTTGACGTACGGGCTGGCACAACGTTCGATTACTCCATATCGTAACATCCGGTTAATCTCCTCGTTCACCTTGTCTCTGTAAGCAAGCGGCACAGGCCACCCTCGTTGAAAGTAAGGTGTCCTGTCCGTAACGTGAAACTCGTGCGTGTAACCCTCTATTCTTCCCGGGCACTCCCTAAAAACATTCCGGTTCCTTACCAAAATCTCCTTCAGGCGTTGCAGTATTCCTTCATCCACGCAGTCTATGCTCCCAATCTTTTCATCGATGCATCGCAGTACTTCCCCTTCTTCTTCACTGTTTATCACGTCAATATTCATGATTGGTATAATGTGCTCCCCATCATCAGTATCGCTTTTTAAACTAACTACTTTGTTTCCGATGTCGATGCGACACCCAACTTCTTGTAAAAAACTAATTCCTAGTATACACGGTTTCACTAATTCTGGTATTATCAAAAACACACATTCATATCGGATACTATCAATCTCAATGTCACACAATATTTGTCTCTTAACTAATTTGGATTTATTTCCTACAGCACTTATTATAAATGTATTCGTTACGGGTAGTGTCTCATATGGTCCTATACTCTTCTTATGATTATTAAACCACGTCTCCGATAATCCGTTGACGAGACAACCAGTATCAAGCAAGGCTTCCACAATTACATCATTATTAAATTTAATAGTAATTTCGGGACATTTCAATATTTGTTTATTGATAATCTCGTCGTCCTCTTGTAGTAGGTCCTTTCGTAAATCAGGTAGTAATATATTTACATTCTCACTCGGAAGTAAGTCACTTAAAAATTCTATCTTCTTCCCTCCTTTGACATATTTTTGTTGTTGTTGTTGTTGTCGCTGTTACCGCTTGCCCTTGGGGTGGTGTCAATGACTCTACTAGGTCCCGCCTCTGCTGGTGTAAACTGTACCGTATTGACGTATTGTTTGTTGTCATAACGACCCATCGGCGGCCGGTCGCTTTCACTTTTGTTATATTGTGCCTCCCTCTCTCTCGGGTTGTTTTTTCCTTCGTTGTAGGGTCTATAATGTGGCCTGCGAGTGTTATCTCCGCTTGACTGTATACTCGTAAATTCCGTAATCAATGCTTCGAAATTTGGTATACTTGTGATACCACGTGTGACCACGGCGAGCTGCAAGTCCTTACCAAAGTGGCGAGCTAATTTTCTGATAAGCTGAGTATCAGTTAATGCTGGTGACAGTTGCCGACTTTCCAGTAAAATCCGTTCTACATACTGGACAGCTGTGATTGGTCCATTCCACTCATATCTGCCGTACTCCAGATTGTCGCGTATATTGTCCTGGCGTTCTTTACCCCAGTACTTCAAGGTGAAGGCTTCTTTAACTTCTTTGTACGTGGAGATTTGATTCCGTATGACACGCCACCATATTCCAGCGTCCATCTCCAAGTGTCTCCCGATCCATTTAATGTCACTGTTGTTGTAGTACTGTTCGTGGATCTCTGACAATTCCTTCAGGAACTCCATTGGGAACCTGTCAGTGCCGTTGTACTTTAACTCTGTATGTGTGTGTCCGTTAATTCTACTGATTATCCCCGACTCACCTTCAATTAGCTGACGCTGTAGTCGTTCTATCTGGGACTTTAATTCGTTGATACGAGTGGTTTTCTCTCTGGTGCTTTCATCTAGTTTTAGTTCCGCCGACTTCTGTCTCCCATCTACCTCATTGATCTTCTGCTGCATTGTGTTGTTTACGTCTCCCTGTTCCTGTTGTAATTGTCTTACTGTTTGGAATAGCTCGACTCTCAATTCCTCCTGCTTCTTGTGATTTTCTTTTGCGTGTGTCTCTACTCTGTTGTGGATCTTTTTGATGCTTGTTTGAATATTTTGGGCAACACTCTTTAGTTCCTGTCGGTCTAATTCTCTTGTTTCTCGTGCCTCTTCGAATTTCTTGTCGGTGTCCTCCTTTAACTCTTTTATGATCTCGTTCTGCTGCTTCTGAACCTCGTCTATCTTCTTGTCACAATTATTTATGTTTTCACGCATTTCCGCGCGTATTTGTGTAAAATTTTCATTCTGCTTCTCGAACTTTTCATTCACTTCTGTTCTAATCTCTATAAAATTTTCATTAATTTCTTCCTTTTGCTTTTCAAACTTTTCTTCTAATTTCTCGAATTTTTCATTAAAATTTTCATTAATCTCTTCCTTTTGCTTTTCGAATTTTTCATTAATCATCTTAAGGCTCTCACTCTGTGCCCGCATGAGGTCCATAAGTGAACGCATTGTCACTTCTTCCTGCGGTTGTTGTTGGGACTCCTGTCCCCGCGCTCTGACGTTTGACGTCTGCTCGGTCATTTGTGAATAAGTTGGTGATTCCTCTCGTTCGACATCAGGTACTCCCTGTTGGTTATTAATATCGAAATCCATGGAATCTGTACTACTGGTCGTCATTTTTGCAGCTTTACTCCGCGTTAACATTCAGTCCCAGTCCAACTAGCTTCACACTAATAATAATTGTTCTTACAACTAACATGTAATATTAATATATACGCTTATCCTATCTCTACTGCCTGCTCTTTGCCGTGCGATGGGCGCCAAATACAACGATTGCCACGCGTTGGGCAGCCAAATACAACGTTAAGCAATTATGCTAACAATAATGAATTAATTAATCTGTGATTAATTAATTAT
The DNA here is from genome assembly GCA_034769895.1 of Magicicada septendecula. Taxonomy (NCBI): domain Eukaryota; kingdom Metazoa; phylum Arthropoda; class Insecta; order Hemiptera; family Cicadidae; genus Magicicada; species Magicicada septendecula. Next base: position 268,689,949 of record CM068376.1, read on the forward strand.
GTAAATATACTAATTTGTGTACAAGTTCGATTCTATTCTTTTAGGTATCGATGTCCGTTCTCATATAGGGTACATACTATTGTGTGTCTTACACCCTTTTCTTATTACTGGTACACTTCAAATTATCCCGACAGTGTGTCCATCACAGTTTCACTCTAATTGGTACTTGACACAGTTTCTTTTATCTTACATTTTGCAGGCTGTAAATCTCGTGTTTGAGTCGAGTCTGTCACGGCCAACCTTGTTCCCTATTGTAAAGCTATGTGAAGCGTATTTGTATTGTCCGAAGCAAACGTTCACTTGACACCTCGTCACACAGTTTCTTTATTTATTGCTCGTGGCCTGCGTAGGGGTGTCTAGCTGTATGTAACGTCTTTTCGATCATACGAAAATTTTTAATTTTTTTTTGGTTGTTACAACACCTTTGTCCCTGAACTGTGTAAACCAAACATACAAAGCTTCACTAACTTTTTCATAGTCACATTTTTTCATAGTTTTTCTTTCTTTTAATGCACCCTCCGTAACTCTTGATGCACAACAATTTTCTATTTGCCAAAGTCGTCAGCTACCTTCTGCATTGTCTCTCCCTTGTCCAGTCTCTTGATTGCCTCAAGTTTTTGTTCCATCGATAGAACAACTTTCTTTCTTTTCGTCGCCATACTTGCATAAATTTCAACTTTTAAAGAACACAACACACACAGACACATACGCATGTAACAGACAATAAACCGATCCGCATACAATGGTAAACTGCACTGCACTGAGTAGTGAGTTGTGACAGTGAGTGAGTGAGGGTGGGGCGAATGACAGACACATGAGTCATAGTGTAGAGTGTACAGTCGGGGTAACTAATTAGCTGCGGTAGAGTCGGGAGCAACGAAAAATAGACTACGCTCACACTCGCAACTTGCAGTTCTTATTGCCGATTAATGCGTTTTGTTGTTGTTGTTTTTTGTGGTGGGACGTCGGATAATACGGAATGTCGGATAAGCGAAGGTCGGATAAACGTGACTCTACTGTACTTGAACGTACACAGTAATAACTCGAATCGCTCTGGAAATATATCACAGCTGTACTCTCGAACCGCACAGTCAAAAATTCGCCTAATACTAAACTGAACGTTGTTGAGTACCGGTATTTATAGCCAGTTGAATATCTAGACGATTCCTAATTGCGTCGTAGTGTGTGTATGAACTACGTAATTAACTGTGGCCTTGACACAGTCCGAGCGCCATAGCGAAGCCCGGCACAGTCGAGCAAAATGCGTCTACAATCACGTACGCCACGGATCTCTCTGGAATGTTCGATAAACACGTAGATTGTTCTGTGATGTCGTAACACTGCCTCCTCCTTAAGCCTGTTCGTCCCGAACTGGCAAACCGTCTCTAACATTGTACTTAGCCAGGTGATCTAGGTGGACGACCTTGAACTTTCGCTGTCCTTCCTGTTGAATCCGATAAACAAGATCGTTAATTCTTTTTTTCACAGTGTAGGGTCCTTCCCAGTTAGACTGAAGCTGAGGTGAGTGACCACGACGGCGCTTTGGATTGAACAACCAGACCTGATCTCCTTCTTGGAAACCCACACTATTGCTGCGAATGTCATACTGAGTTTTCATTTTATCACTGACAATCTTCAGCCGTCCTCTTACCAAGCGATTCATTTCTCGCAGTTGGTTTTCTAATTGTGAGGAATAGTTGTGCGGCTTTTTGGGACCGAGTCTCAGGTGATCCGAACATTAAGTCCCCAGGAAGACGAATCTCCCGCCCAAACACCAATTTTGCTGGAGTCATGCTGGTTGTGTCGTGTACTGATGATCTAAACACCACTGGCTGATCCAAGTTTGCTTGGTTCTCATCAACAACCTCTTGCGTATCCTCATCTTCAGCCACTTTGCCCTCGGGTGCTTCTATCAGCTCAGGAACAAGCAAGAGCTTTGTCTCGACACCCATAGTTGGCTTTCCAATCATTTCTTTTGTCATTACACTTATTTGTCTTTCCTCTGCTAGTTCTTCTCCCATTTCCGCTTGCAATAGGGAGGGTTCCTCTTGACCAGACCTGTTGACTTTTTCTTCGACTAATGCCACTCGCTTAATCGAATGGTTGGTAGACCCTGTCATTTTAGCCATGCAAAGCTTTATCTTCTCTTGGCCAACCTTCAGGACATTCTCTCTTAAGTCCATAACGAATCCGCAGGCATTCATAATGTCCGTGGCAAGAATCACTTCATCGAGAATGTCTGCAACGAGCATTTGGTGGCTAAACTCGAGAAGACCCAGGCGTACACGTATGTCTACCTTTCCTAGCACCTTGACGGGGCTTCCAGTCACAGTCTGTATTGTACAAGAGCTAATTAGAGGCTGGCGGTTACTGACTAAGTCAGGATGCACAATGGACACTGTTGCACCCGTGTCAACTGTAATTGATGTTGGTTTACCTTCCGCAAATCCATTAACGATCAAGTTTCTACTGGTCTTATGTAGCGTGGAAACTGTGTGCTGTTCTGGGGCTTTACTTCTCCAATTGGTGCGATCACTCTCTTCTCTCGGTATCTTCTTCTACCAACAGTCTACCTGTAGATGACCACGTTTTCCACAGTTGTAACATTTCGGTCTTTTGTCTTTTTCAAATCGTTGCGACTCTCGTGAACTTTTAAATTGTTTGTCCGACAACATTGTTTTTCTGCACCCATCGTAACGGCAATGTGATACAGGGATCTTCTGACTGCAACGTGATGTCACAAACCCATTAATGTAGCGGGACGCTGACTTGGCAGCTTCAAACTCTAGGGCGTGAACAAGAGTTTCTGAGCTATCTTGGTGTCTTGCCATTCGTAACACTTGCTGAAGTTCACAATCTCCGATGCCATCAATAAATGTCTGCACCGCAAACCTTATTCAGAAGTCTTCTGGTGCTTCAGGATAGGCCAGTCTAATCAATCTGTCGATACTTGCTTCAGACTCTTGCAGACTCTCCCCGGAACGTTGTCGTCTTTTTCTCAACTGAGCGTAGTACACCTCTCGCAAATGTTTAGCACTGTAGCGTAATTCTAGAACTTTTATCAACTCGGCATAGATGTTCTGGCTGTCAGGTGGCACTTTCTGTAGTAGTTCTGCCGTGGGTCCTTTTAATGCGAGAATGAGTGAGACTGCCTTGTCTTTCTCTGTCCAATTATTTGTGCATGCAGCAGCTTCAAATTGGCGGAGGTACGTTGCCTAGTGACTGCTTCCGTTAAAGGTTGGAGCTTTGACATGAACTGTCCCTACTGCAGGCAAATTGACTTTCTCTATTAACTTATTTTCTGTGTCTTTTTCTGTCTTTACCACTGGTACAGTCTGTTCAGAAATTTGTTTTGGTTGAATCTTCATGCACTGTTCAACTTCAATTTTAATTTGTTCTCTTATGTTTGCCATTGAGTTTTCTACTGCAGATATTTTTGTTGACATAACTTCTTCCACAGTCAAGACAGATTTTTCTACTTCAGCTATTTTATTTGACATGGATTCTCCTACATCAGATATTTTTGTAGACATCGATTCTTCAACACTCGAGACAGATTTTTCTACTTCAGCTATTTTTAATGTCATTGATTCTTGTACCTCCGATATTTTAGTAACTTGTTTATTAAGCTCACCTCGTAGGAGACCCAATTCTGCAGTACTGTGTTCTAGCAACTGTTTCTGCATAGCTTCAAAGAGAGCTTCCGTTTTATCTGCTTCTTGGCTACGTTTTTCATCCTGTCGTTTTTCTGCTTCTTCCGCCTCCTGTCTGCATTTTTCATCCTGTTGTTTTTCTGCTTCTTCTCTTTCTTGTCTCCATTCTTCTTTTTGTTGTCTTTCTGTTTCTTCCGCCTCCTGTCTGCGTTTTTCATCCTGTCGTTTCTGTGTCTGTAACAGCAGCGCCTGTAAATTTTCCATCATCTGACTGGCATCCATTGTTTTAATTAATTATGAACTACACTCGTCTTGTACAAAGTGTCCACTGTTAAGCGTTTATCCCAGTTCTGACACCACTGTTACGACGGACACCACTGTTACGACGGTCTACTCGATCGTCGTAGGTACAGTGGAAAAAAAATAAGTACAAGACACCAATTAAGTCACTAATCACACCTTTAATTGTTACAGTAAAACAGTTCGTAATTAACAACACAGTCTCTACAACAAATCAAATGAAAATTGTTCACACGCAAATAAATGTCACTAATATTAAAGACAATTGTATTACAATTATACCGTCCGATTATAAAACGCAACACTTCACTAATAACAACTTGAATGTACACAGTAATAACTCTCGAACCACTCTGGAAATATATCGCAGCTGTACTCTTGAACCGCACAGTCAAAAATTTGCCTAATACTAAACTGAACGTCGTTGAGTACCGGTGTTTATAGCCAGTCGAATATCTAGACGATTCCTAATTGCGTCGTAGTGTGCGTATGAACTACGTAATTAACTGCGGCCTTGACACAATCCAAGCGCCATAGCGAAGCCCGGCACACTCGAGCAAAATGTGTCTACAATCACGTACGCCACACGCTTACATTCTGGATCTCTCTGGAACGTTCGATAAACACGTAGATTGTTCTGTGATGTCATAACAATATGTTGCTAATTGGCTGAACATCATATATATGTGTGTGTTGGGTTATATGTTCTTTAATAGTCACATTTTTCACCATAACTTCCAAAATCAGCTATTCAGTAAATAATGGACAAAATCCCCCTTATTTCAGTGACTCCCCCCCAAAAAATTAATCTTGGTCTTGTTTTGTACTCTGTCTAGTGAAGTGTATTATATTAGTAAATATGCTGCTTAATAATTTATTAAGTGAAGGAAACTGAAGCTTAATTAACTATCAATCATTTCATCAAATACATGTATAAAGTAATTAAGGAAACATGTAGTATGTATGGTGTTATATTCTTGATATTAAGATGTAGGATACTCACTGTAAAATAATGTAGATGACACTGAGTGTCTTTATAACTCAAAAATTGTTGTAGGGTATAAAACTTATCAAATGCACTGTTTTCTAATAAACATACAGATATAGGCTAAGAAAAACAATTTTGGTTTGAAATATTTCACTTTCATATACAGCTTCAAGTCCTGTGCAATGTACACAACACAAACTTTATCTGTTTTTTATGGTATGTTTGTGATCTGCTTGTGGTAGGAACAGATTTCAATAGATATTTGTTTTTTTTCTTTTTTTTTGTGCATTTATTGCCAAAAAAAAAAAAACAGTGAATTTGTTAAGTTTGTTGGAAAATAAGAAAGCCATTAGCATCCATTATTTGGTCCAAAATCATTATTGCCATTCATCTGAAACTGCAGCAGTGATGTTTTTGTTTTAATGTGAAGAATAGATATTTGTATTATAAAAAAATAGAAATCTTTTAAATGAGTAAATATGAGGAAGTTGTAATGTAGACAGTTATTTGAAAATAACCTTGAATCTTATCATAAATCTTACCGTTTTAGGAACAACTTGAGACACCTGACTGGGATAAGCGATCTACGAGCAGCCTGAGTGAGGTTTCTGTGGCCTGTCTTCAGGACAGGATTATGCAGATGGAAGAAACCCACTACAGGTAAGTAGAAATGAATGTTTGATTTCATTTTAATTGTATTTTTATGTTTAGGCATGATATTGTGATTGATATCTAGTTCCATTTTAGTGATATTTAAAATTTAAAGAATTTACAGGTGTAGTTGTCAGCTTGATACTGTGTATTTGTTTTATAGTAGTGCGGCACTTCATTGTTACTTAATTGTTTTCATCTTTTTGCCATTTTCGTAATGAGTATTGGACCTATGTAGTTGTACGATTATTAACACTTTCAACACCACTGTTTTTTTTTCAATATTCCCTGGTGAACCACCATTTTTATCAAAAATTGTGACAAATTTATCTTTTAACAAAATATAATGTACATTATACCAACTTTAAGGCCTTCCTGTGCAGATTTTACACATATTCTTAGAATTCTGATAATGTGTATATAATTTTACCAAATTGGTCTTAAACACACTTTCATCGTGAAAATATTTTAATCTTTATTATTTAAAATTATGGCAATTATGTTTGCACTCTTACAGCTAATTTAATTAGTCTCTATCAATAAATAATGAAAAAAAGTCAAATTATGAACAGTTTTTGTCATTGGGACTACTGTAGCAGATTTTTGTTCAAACACAAGGAGACCGGAATGTTAGTGCATTCATTGTCAATGTTACTGTCATGATTTTCCCCCCTTTGCAGCATTGGTTGTACGTGTTAGATTCATTTACACACAAGAAAAACCAATATAACTACTACAGGATGAAAGAATACAAATAAAATATATATGATAATACACATAACCCATTTATGTTATGTGTATGAAATTACAGTGAAACTAATTCGGAATTTCTATAATTCGGACTGGGGTTCTCAGTACTGTAATTTATACGTACATATGTAAAAATTCAAAATCAAGTATAGATTTAGCCTACTTGAGAAGAGAAAGGCCGGAAATACTGTACATAGTGTTTTTCCATGAACTGGGATTATTAATTGGTAGGTCAGCGATAACGAAAAGCTGTGTCGTATACATTTCCTGGAAATTCTGAACAGTAATGTACAATTCATAACAACGGATACGACTCATACAGACTTTCACATTTGTCATCATTGTGAACGTTCGTCCCATAGCCAGTCACTTTACGTTTTGACTCTGTAGTGTTCGTACCTTTTACTGTGTTAAAAAATGAGTAAACGTGGTTCGTATAAATCGCTCACGATAGAACAAAAGATAGGAGTTTTAAAATGTATTGACAAAGGTGATTCGGTTCAGAGTATTTTACGCGATTTCGGTATCAGTAAATCGACATTTTACGATATTAAAAAAAACAGATCAGCAATTACAAATTTTTCATTGAATAGAGACTTTGATAGTGCCAGTGAAATTAAGTGAAAACGGATGACTCCTGCCAAAGCGTCTGACATTGACGAAGGTGTTTGGACGTGGTATAAACAACAACGAGCTGCTGGTGTACCGATCCATGGGATAGAATTGCAGACTGCTGCTGAACGTTTTGCTACTCGATTTCAAAACCAAGATTTTAAGGCAAGTACAGGGTGGTTGTTTAGATTTATAAATCAACATGGCATAGCAAACCGAACGATTTGTGGAGAACTTTTAAGTGCAGATCATGAAGCTGTTGAACCATATAAGGATAAATTACAAAAGATTATTAATGATAATGAACTTGAACCGTGGCAAATCTACAATGCTGACGAGACGGGATTGTTTTGGAAGGGAATGCCAAAAAATACACAATCGAGTAAAAAAGAAACCCATACACCTGGAAATAAAATAAATAAAATGAGGCTGTCTGCATTACTGTGTGCCAATTCCGATGGTACGCATAAATTAAAATCTGTCGTAGGAAAATCTAAAAACCCAAGAGCAATGAAGAACATAAACGAGACTGATCTTCCTGTGATTTATAAAGCTCACAGAAACGCGTGGTTCAGCTGTGAAATTTTCAGATCTTGGTTTCATAACAATTTTATTCCATCAGTCACAACATTTCAGATGGAAGAAAAAAATGTAGCTAGGGAAGAAGTTAAAGCAGTGTTGTTATTGGACAATGCTCCAGTGCATCCTGCCGAGGACATTTTACGAAGTGATAATGGAAACTAAAATGTCTATTCATACCTTGTAATACATCGGGACTAATACAACCAATGGACCAAGGAGTAATCTATAGTTGCAAACGGCTGTACAGAAAGAAACAGCTACAAGACTGTCTCGTATTTTTTGAAGATGAAGAGGGGTTCCAGTACCAGTTTAGGTGAACAGACTTTAACCAATATGAAAAATTACAACATAAAAAATGCTTTATTTAACTGAACTTCAAGTTGGAAGGAGGTGAAAGCCACGACGATTGCTAATTCTTGGAAAAAACTTCTTAACCCTGAAGATAATGAAGAAGAGGATTTTAATGGAATTGAAGAAGATGATTACAGAAATATTTTAGAAAATGCAGGAGAACATGAGACAAACACGGAAAATATTCGAGAGTGGCTGGATGAAGATGCTGGTGAGGTAGGGTACGTTGTGGAGTCGGAAGAAGGTATAGCTGCTACTATAGAAGGTCGCCAAACTAAGGGACTGATGACAGACGATCAAAATGGCGATGATGATGACGATGAAGAAGAAAACGATCACGAAGAAAGTGAAAATGTTAAAATAAGTGATGCAATAAAAAACGTACAATCCTTGTTGAAGTTCGTAGAAATGCCTGCAAACTCTGACTTAAGCAAATATTTTTTTGTTTTAAGTGAAATGAAACAGAATTTTGTGAGGAAACAGCTAAAAACAAAATACACGCAGAAAAAAGTTAGTGATTTTTTTAAGAAGCTGTAGGCTTGCTAGAATACGTACTCTGCAGTGAAAATAGAGTGTTTTGTATTTAAGTACTGTATTTAAGTTTTGTTTTGTATGTAAGTTACGTACTACAGTATAAAACTGAATCAAATTTTTTTAGTAAACCACATAAACAGGTACTGTACGTTATTTATTATTTTATACCCCTTCTACTACTAATTAATAGAGTATTAAATACAGTATTTTTAACAAGAACATGCAGTAGACCTCTTGTAGATTCAAATTCGGTTTCAGAATGATTTCTTTTATGTTGTCTGCTATCGGTAACCGATAGACACGCAAAAACTCGTGATCAGTTCGTAATGTTCTATAATTTGGACTTTCAGCAGTTCGGACTGAGCTTGGTCCGCATTAGTCCGAATTAGCGAAGTTTCACTGTATATGTCTGTTTCATATTTGGAAGATCCTTTAGGTTTGTAGGTACATTCTTATCCTTATCATCAATTTAGGAATCCGATTAATAGGAATTTCTATTATGTATTGATTTATGAAACAAAAAATTACATGTATTTGACATTTTGTTTTTCATGACTAGTACATGCAAAAGCTGAATCTGAACGCTGATTACTTTACTGGTTTGTGGGAGACATCTACTGGTAAAATATCAAACTAAATTATAACATCAGGAGATGTAACAAATAAATTAGCCTTACATTACAGACTTCGATGAGTTAAGTGTTTGGGTAAATGCATTTAAACACATAAAAACTGAACACCTGTCAGTTTGCCCATGCAGGCATATGGGCATGGTCCTGCTTCATCATTTAGCGCTGCCTGTATTATGTACAGCGCTGTATTATGTTGAAAGTGCTCACTGCTTTGCAGAGTAGCGGTAACTTTTCTTATCTACATTTCTCTTCTCTTCCTGGTTTACCTTTTTCACATTGTTCAGGATGTGATCAACATTGTATGTTAACTCAATCCACAAATTTTTTTCATGACCCTCTTAATGGTATTTAATCAAAATTTTATGGTATTTAAGAAAATGTTAGCATTTGACTTCACATTTCTGTAGACTGAATTAAAAAAAAGTTTTAGGAATTGCAAACAAAACAATGATTTTAGTCGGCTGCATTTCCACGATAGTGTTATTTTGAGAAAAGGGTAATATAACATTCATAGGAATCTTTTTAAAAATTCCTGAAATTCTATGCCACGCCTGAGTACTATTATTTGTAAAATACACCACACTTGATGTATAACAGTGACTTGCAAGATGTAATACTGATGTATAGGAATTAAGTTTAATCTGCATTTAAGTGCCACAAAAACATGTCTTACCACAAACATTTTACAATATTTTCAGTGTTTAGTAACACTAAACTTTCGTAGCGCTCCCACTGGAAATGACTGAACTATTGGTTCTTTTTACTTCCATGTTCCATAAGGAAATGGAAGTATGGTGATGGCAAAAAAAAATCGTGGTCGAGATTATTGCAGATTCTGATTGTGCTACCCTCAAAACATGAAAAAAGTCATTTTTCGAAAAGTGTCTGTCTGTGTGTCTAGATTTTTTTCTATGGCAAACGAGAACAGCCGCAAATTCAAACAGAATCAAATAATTTTTTGCATACAGCCCTGAATTGTAGAGTACTCAAGACCTATCGTTTTTGGTGAAGATCGGTTAAGGGAAAGGGGTAGTTTACCTGCAACTTTTTTTTATCAAGGGTAATTTTTTTCAATGGCAAACGATAACAGCCGCGAATTCAAACAAAATCAAATAATGTTTCGCATACAGTCCTGAATTGTAGAGTTCTCAAGACTTATTGTTTTTGGTGAAGATTGGTTAAGGGAAAGGGGTAGTTTATCTCCCACATTTTATGTTTTAACAAGGGTAATTTTACTTCATGTTCATAAGGAAATGGAAGTATGGTGATGGCAAAAAAAATCGTGTTCGAGATTATTGCAGATTATGATTGTACTACCCTCAAAACATGAAAAAAAGTCATTTTTCAAAAAGTGTCTGTCTAGATTTTTTTTCTATGGCAAATAATAACTGCCGCAAATTCAAACAGAATCAAATAATTTTTTGCATACAGCCCTGATTTGTAGAGTACTCAAGACCTATTGTTTGGTGAAGATCGGTTAAGGGAAAGGAGTAGTTTACTGGCAACGTTTTTTTTTAAATCAAGGGTAATTTTTTTCTATGGGAAACGATAACAGCCGCAAATTCAGACCTCTCCATCACAAAACTAGAACACAGGCACAAATTCAGTATATACAGAAAACCAACTACAACTGACACACTAATACACAACACCTCCAATCACCCAATACAACACAAACTAGCTGCTTTTAGAACCATGATACATAGACTTAACAACATCCCCTTAGATGAAATAGACTACAAAGACGAACTAAACACGATAAAATATCTAGCAGAATCTAACGGTTATGACAGAACAATAGTCAGTAAACTCCTACACAAAACACAAAACAAACAACAGACAAAGACAGAAAACAACAAATTCATAACACTAACATACATCAACAAACAAACAGAAAAAATTGCCCACAAATTCAAAAAAGCAGGATACAGAATCGCTTACAAAACTACTAACAAAACAGAACACACACTATCAAAACGCATGCCCAAAGCACAAAACAAATTCGATCTACCCGGTGTATATAAACTAAATTGTTCAAATTGCAGTAAATTCTACATAGGCCAGACAGGACGTAGCTTCAAACAGAGATACATTGAACACACAAAAGCACTCCACACCACTACAGAATCTACCTTCGCAAACCACCTCATTGAAGCAAACCACACATATAAAAACATCGACAATAACATGAACATACTACACGTACACACAAAAGGCCGAAAACTAGACACTCTAGAACAATTAGAAATATACAAACACACAAAAACAAATAAAAACGACATCCTAAACGAACAGACACAATTCAAATCGCACGCATTATTCGAACACATCTCACCACACACACACAGCTTCAATCTTTCGAAACACTTTCTCGTCGCCAACAACAAGACGAGCAGCGCTACTAACGACAGCCTCTGATGAAGCCTTCTATAGGTGAAAGCCGGTTTAGGCTGTAAGGTAAAACTTTACGTTTTTACTTATAAAAAACTTTGTGTTCCGAGTCGTCAATATTATAGTGATATTTAGTTAAGTAACGGACACGTCATGGACAACGAAATCCAAGAAATTAAATAATGTTTTGCATACAGCCCTAAATTGTAGAGTTCTCAAGACCTATTGTTTTTGGTGAAGATGGGTTAAGGGAAAGGGGTAGTTTACCTGCAACGTTTTTTGTTTTAACAAGGGTATTGTCTATGGCAAACGATAACTGCCGTAAATTCAAACAGAATCAAATACGTTTTTGCACACCTTCCTGAATTATAGAGTACTCAAGGTCTGTTGATTTTTGTGAAGATCGGTTAAGGGAAAGGGGTAGTTTACCTGCAACGTTTTATGTTTTAACAAGGGTAATTTTTTTTGACGAACGGTAACTGCCGTAAATTCAAAGCGAATCAAATAATTTTTTACATACGTTCCTAAATTGTAAAGATCTGAAGGTCTGTTGATTTTGGTGAAGATCGGTTAAAGGAAAGGGGTAGTTTACCTGCAGCATTTTATGTTGTAACAAGAGAAATATTTTCATGACGAACGATAACTGCCGTAAATTCAAACAGAATCAAATAATTTTTTACATATGTTGTTAAGTTACAAACTTTTTTTTATAAACTTTATACTGCCAGACTCTTACTTACCTTGCGATGTTTCTCTCGTAGCTTACCTTTTCATACACCATCAGAAGTTCAGGGCCGCCAACATATTTTTTAAGTTGAAATATGTAAAACTTTAGTACTCTTCCCGTTAATTAACCCTTTAATAATTTCAAAGCAATCTAACTCCCCTTAATCAGAAGACTCCCAGTGTCGTGAGACGAATTTGTGTGGACACAGAATATAGGAGAAGGTTAATGGTGAAATTAATTATTCTAACACATTGTTGTGCTGACTAAATCAATTATTTTGTTTTATTAAAAAAAAAAACTTACTTCTCTTTTACTAACATTACTTTCAACTCCTCAAACTCTACACTTTCTTTTAACACGCTATTGCCTTTTTATAACATCAAAATCATAGATCTGAGATTACAATGGCTTAATTAATATCAACATTATAAATGGTTAATTACTATAAAACTATTCTTGACCAACCAGTGCAGTACTTTTAATATTTTTGTATTCTCACACGCACACCCACTTCCATTCTCATTATATTTTTTAAAATTCCCCTTTTTACTAATAGAGCTCTTTCAAAATTTAATAGATAGCTAGCTAACGGGTCTGTCAATTGAAAGTTATAAATGTGTTTAAGAGGTACTCATCCTCGTAGCTTGTCTCCCCGGCGTTGCGTCTTTACCATATATTCACTTTTTTGTTCATTTAACATCCGAAACTATTTTCAAATTTTATCACTGTTGTCTCGTCTCCACGCATGTGTTTAAAACTGTTTAATACTCATTTATGAAATCACAATTTAGTCGGCCGACTTGATAGTTGCTCGCACACTGTTTTACACAACCGCGCGTTAACATACCCACGCAGTTGCGCGATCTTTTATCGACTGAAGTTTCCAAAATGGCTAAGCATCTCTCTACGCCCCGCACCTTGGTATCCCATTGGCTGGCGAGCATCTCGCGGTTTCTCTTCATCTCGTATATAGCGATAAGGAATTCTTGAATGTGACTTTCACGTTGTGAAAAGGCGGTACACATGTGCGCTCGTACGCAATAATAAGCACCCTACAGACAATAAACATTCCGGTGCTGTGCTGTGCCTTCCACGGAGCTACAGTCAGTGACCAAAAAGTACACACTGGGTAAATAAAAAGTTACCTCAAAGGTTGTCTATAGATAGTTCAAATGAATTTACTGAAATTACAAACCCCCTTCAGTTTGTCCCGTTACAATGTGCCTGAGTTGTAGAAGACTCGAGGCTTATTGATTTTGGTGAAGATGCTATAAATGAGAGGCTAGTTGAACGGGGTGGGGGTAATTTTCTATAAATGAAAATTATAGTTGAAAGGGGAGGGGATAATTTTTATATGTGTACTACGTTATCGGCAACAAAGTAGTAGTTTGTTGTTAAAATTCCTTCCCGGGCTGTTTGGCCGTAGTCCAAAACGAGACGTTTTCTGCAAAACCAGACGTTTCTGCAGTGCCGTCGACTGCCATCATCAGTGAAAATCGAGTGCGATAACGTGTGGTGTTATACGTTAGTGACCACAGTACTGTGGATAAGGCTGAAGCAATAAGTGGAAAGAAGTAGTTTCTATGGAAACATTTCATTTCGTAAATGATTATAAATATAAATCTTAGAACATGGAAGTCATGTATGGTTCTCCATACCGATATTTCAACTCAAAATGAAGTTCATTTTATTATCTTCAGTCAGTTCTTCAGCTTTTACAAACCTATTCATCTACAGGTATAAATGGAGAAAGGAAATTTTGAGAGGCATAATGCTGCCTAATTCATGGTCATTCACTGTGCTGCGTAATTTTCTAAAAGACCATTCATGATTTTAACATAGTTTTCAACACATGTGTTGCCCTAAAATCCATGAACAACACCTTCAAAAGTTGTCAAGCTTCTTTCTCATTGTCATTGAGGATTGCTAGGAACTGTGATCTTTCAGAAGCTTACAAATCTGTGGACCATGTATTCCTATAACTTTCAGATCTCCACAGATCTGCTATCAGTGGCCTTCATACTTGATCACTACTAGAAGTAATTTCAAGTTTGCCTTTTTTTTTTCATACTTGCACTGTGGCCTAGAGGAATAGAAGAAAAGAATTGCAATTGTAAAGCAAAACAGTTTTTAACTTCTTTTGATGATTATATGGATATCATCATACAGAGTAGATTGTACTCTGTATTGTGACAAAACATAAATTAGGCATAGTAATAATTGAACAATGTAGTCAGTTATCTGGAGCAAGGTTGTATATTTTGAAACAGCTTTTAAAAATGGTGTGTAATTCACAAATAATTTATTTTACTTTAATTATTGTCTTTGAATTATCAGAACTGATCTGTTTAAAATGTCAATTGTTACTTGAACATAGTATCCAAATATGCTGATTCGTCTCACTGCTGGTCCTGTGATCCGTCGAAATCTGCTCCCTCGTCGTCTGCTACTCTCTGCACACTGATGCTTCGCTGACACTCCTCTTGTACGCACGCACGCCTACACTCCCAATAACAGTTTACTCTTTATCTCAAGGTACTGAACTGGGCTGTAATTTATTATTTATTTACTATGGTGCTTTAAGCGTGCACCTTCCTGCGCCTTGAGATGTCCTCGCGTTAACAGGAGTATCCCGGATGGATAAACCTTCCCTATGTGGAAATATTGACTCACGCGAGACTAGCACTGTTTAATGTAAATATTTTATTATTTGAGAAATATTGAGTTCGTACCAATACAAGGTATTAGCTAACGGGTAACTCGTCGCTAAATTGTCCTTGATAACTCTTACATAAGAAAGTTTCTGTTCGAAAAACTTGCACAGAGAGCACGTCCGTATTATTCAAGCTGCTGGATGGAACTAACTAGACTTACGTTGCCGGAGACCCAATCTTAATGAAAATTGGGGCCGCTGATTGGTCGAAACACCTATCACGTGATTGATGGGTAGAACTGATAGACAAACTTCTTGAACAGATTGGGAGATTTATGCAGAAGCAGGTATAGATTTTATCTACAAACCTCATTATTTCCAAAAGATAAGGAATCTATAGAAGTTGATTTTTACTAAAAAAATCCCTATTAAAATAGTATGTAACAAGTCTCTGACACACAGAAAATATAGCGCTATTTAAGATGCTTGCGCTGTCCACATCTCAGTTCATACGTTCATTTATAACAGAGTTATTCATAAAATAGAAATGACACGCACACTCGTGCACTCGCACATGACATGATCACAAATAAATTTATGGGCATTTTGATACATTATAGTTTTTTACCCAATTCTTAATTCAAAACTTATATCTAATGAACATAATCAAACAAAAATAAAATTTTAACATGTCTATAATGTCATAAAATGATATATCAGCATGTAGTCCTAGCCACAGTTTCCTTTACTGCGATGTTCTATTGCAGTATTCAAAAATATCATCAAACTATTGACATTATAGGATGTAGAAAGGTTATTTTTCTCCTTTAAATGTAGTGCCAGATGTTTTTGCATGCTTCTGTACACAATCATTTTGACATCAAGTCATAGAAGATTCCACTGTTGGAGCATTGAATCTAAAAGTTCTGCTTTGTCTTTAGCCAAATCCAGATGGTGAATGAAATCATCTAGTTTATGCTGAATAAGTATGGATGGCTCATATGACTAAGATTGCAGCACAGAATCAGGATCCTGTGATGTTAAAGGTTCTTGTGTAACTTCCCTTTCACCACTTGTGTCTCTTCCCTTTCCTCGCTTTAATTTATGGATAGCTGATGGAATGTTTGAGTTTTCCGTAGTCCACTTTTGTCTTGACATGCCATGTTTGAAATGACTGTTATGTGTACGATTTGTTGGGTTATAACATTCTTAATGTAAATGGGTTAATTATTTAATATGTAAATTTAATAATTTCTCAAATGGATCTAGTCCTTAAGTTGGACGCCATTTTACAACATTAATTTAAATGGGTTATAAATCTATTATGCCACGCGTTGGGCAACCATTTATAACTTTCATTTTATATGCGTATTGATAGCACAATAAATTAATTATTAAATATATAAAATTATCAATCTCTGACATGTATGTTTATAATTTAATCTTAATGATGATTCTAACTATCTATGCTCATCAACACATACGTGATATCATTTATTTAATTGAACATAAGAAACTCTTAAATCTATTTGCATTCTTTCAAACTTTAAGTTAATATTTGGGTTGCATTGGTAATAATGAACGCATGTTTCTGATTAACTAAAATACTAGTTTAATTATCATTTATGACATATTATAAGAGTACATAGGTTACGTCGCTGTACCTGAAATACATACATATTTATAATAAACAAAGATATATCTTAATATATGCTGAAACAAAGAAAACATACATACATATATAAATCAAATGATGTTACAATTCAATATTCTACTTATTTAATGCGCTCATTAAATCCCAAATAAGCTTTTGTTTATGTGTTAATTAACTACTTTATTCGGATCTATTCATTACTTTTCTTAATAATTTTCTCAGGTGTGAATTCTTTGAAAGAAACCAGGTCAGTAGAAGTTACAAATTAGAAGTAATTATAATAATGGTTACTTGGTTATTGAATATCCATTAGTTGTTGATGAAGTCTCGTTCTGGTGATGGAGATGGCTCGTAGATACATTCCGTAGTAAGTTGTTTTATCACTGCCACTTATCACTTTATTCTTCCGACCACTCGCGTAGGTGTTTGTATATGTGAGAGTAGTTGAAGTTTAGTGTTCAATCAATGTTCTATCTTACTGTGTTTGCTGTGAGTTCGTTTTAAAGTCAATATACATGTCTAGTTTCATTAGTCGCTGCTTCAACAAACGATCCTATAATTGATTAGTTTGTTTAATGTTTCGTGTTCATTATGTTGTTGATACACAATATTAAGTTCAAATAATTTGTATATCGTTAAGTGATGCTGTCTGTTAGTGTAACGGTCTGATTGTTCACTTGGTGTAAATTTCACTAAGTCCGTTACTGCGCAATCCGGTGAAGTTCCACTACCGCGATATGAATGTATTATTAAGTTTTAAGTTCCTTGTTATTTATCTAACTTCCGAATGATTTGAGTAAACAATGGGAAGTTTATAATATACCGTCTCTCGCACTTGTAGTTAAACTACTTGATAATTGAAATGTAAACTGTCTGAAAATTCTAACTGTAAAAACTTTAGTATAACTATTCAAAATTTAAGTGTTGACTGTCTGTCTGAAAATTGAATATCACTGTCTAAAATTTGAGTATGACTGCCTCTCCGTCTTCCTGGACAGCTAGTTTTATTAATTCGTCCCTACTCAAAATTTTGTCTCTGGCGCGCTTCACGCCCACTTCTTTTCGAGATTGGTCAGTTTTTGATTTTCTCGGAAAATACTGTCCCACTATGTCAAAATCCTACGTCATAGTTCTTCCGATAGGTTCTTCGTCTCAGTTGCTATGGAAACATCCCTCACCATCAAATTTCTCGCTGGCTGAAGGTCTCTGATAGGTCCTTAGGTCTCCCTGCTCTCTGGCTTGACGATCGTTGACCCGCTTCGAAGAAACTATGGCTATAAACAGCTTGTCTATCAGCCTATTGTCTGAGTAAACTCTGCGTTTCTATAGATTCCCATTATCTATACTTACAGTCTTCCTGGCGTATTGTTCTATGCTCTTACCCCTTTTTTCTGGCTATTACTAATTTCGAACATCTGCTGGTCGTTGAAGTCACCCCAACTTTCCCTTCGTAAATTCTTGTCTGTCAATTAGACGATACCTCCAGCTGTGTAACATGACTTTAGTTTTTGTCAGCCTATCTTCCAGTATTGTTACTTAAGGTGCAGCGTATCCGTTTCATTGTAGTATGGAGCATCACTTGTTTTTGTCGCTTATCGTCGACTGACGTAATACGGCCACATCTGCTACAATTCTCGGTACGGGTGTGAATGTCCTCACTTACGTTGTTACAGCTGCGGAGAGCAATAATTCTGGACGAAACTTTCCCTGTCATCTTACGCCACCAAATTCTATAGTTGGATTGAACTTAATGCGTTTCTATTGTCAAGTCAGCAACGCTTCACTGACACCTTCTCATTACTCCTTATTTATTGCTCCACCATAAGTCGTTGACACTTGCCTCGTGTGAACGTACTCTGCCGAGGTGAAAATTTAAAAATTTTAAAATTTACTGCTCGTTACAGTGTCCTCAATTTCGATTTGACGATGTGACCTCTGGGAACAACTCAAATCTAAATTCTGCGCCCTGTACGTCGCCTCGTCTCCATCTTCTTCAGGGGAAGGTATACACAATAACCTACTTTCAAAAGCTTATATGACCAGTGGTACACCCCCTTTTGGTTTTAATTGGTTCTCTGAATTTATTGCCAGCTATTTGGGATAGCTGAATGCATTTCACATTGTCGAGTTTACATGTAAATACCTTATCTTTATAATTATAAGACAAATCATAAATTCCATAAGCAATTAAATAATTTCATCAATTGAATAAAATTTTACCTTCTAAAATATCATATTCACAAGATATTATCAAACAGTTAAGCGGTTCAATGTAACCTTTACATGATATCAAAGAAAATCTATACATATACACCTTTGTGCATTACTAATGATCTTACCAATAAAATCTTTTAAACTGTTATTTTAAAATTAGATTGTTAATTGACACAATCGCTATGTTAATTGTGATTATCTTAATAAATAACATACACGTATTACATTTAGTTTTAATGATTTACCTACTTCATGATAACATCATCTATAATCCTAACCTACTAATTACATACACTCATATTAATAAAGTTCATCCGCTATCTAGTTCGTTGAATATTATCACTTATCTGATTTTAAGTGTCCATTTCTCACTTTGTCCTTTTAACTTATTACCATATCAATCAAATAATAGCAATTAAATGTCCTTTGCATTCACTGCAATATTTTTCTAAAATGTCACACTAAATGTTAATTTATCTTATTATCTAACATTTAATTAGTGCTTAATTGACTAAATACATTTTGATGTTATGTTTCAACAATTAAAGTACATAACTTTCTTGGATAAGCCAGCTTGAATGATATCACCGCGTCAATTACCCTAACGCAGTTGATTCATCAGCATCGGCTAGCTTCTTAAGACATCTTCAATTTCTTCCTCTTCCTTCATCTTCAATTCTCTGATTCATAGTATTTTTTCAATTGTCTGGCATTAAATTTTCCACGGAGTTTCTTGTCATCATCGCACTCAACGAGTAGATAAGTAGCTTCTCCGAGAATTTGATGCACTTTATATGGTCCGCAGTACAGTTCGCAAAATTTTTCAATTCTTTTCTGGACCGCGTCCGATTGATGATATGTTCTGATTAACACTTTCTCACCAATGTTGAATCTTGTAATGGTTTTAGTCTCATTACATAATTTTGCTTGTTTTTCTCTTTTCTCCTTCATTTTGATAAATATTTGGTTATGATCTACCCCTTTAACTAGGAGCATATCCTTGTTGATGTATTTTTCCCACGCTCTGGGAGGTTTTCTTCCGAGCTGAGCTTCGTACGGTGTTACTTCTATCGTCTCGTGGTACGTTTCGTTAATACAACTCTCGACGATTGGCACATAACGCGACCACTTTGTATGTTGATCACCAACAAAGATCCTAAATAAGTTCCCAAGCTGTCTGTTGATTCTTTCAGCCAGATTCGCACAAGGGTTCCTTATTGCGGTAAATCGTGGTTGGATATTTAGTTCAGTTAATCCATCTAACCATTTTTTAGATGAAAATTGCGTTCCATTGTCTGTGATAATCACTCTAGGAGACCCTAGTTCTTCACGATATTGGTGTACTCTCCTCAGTGTAGCGACGGTCGTTGCCCTTCGAAGTGTGAAAAGTCGTACGTATTTGGTAAAGTTGTCAACCATAATAAATAGATACCTCACCCCGCTGGACGAAGCAGGTAACGGTCCGTAATAGTCCGCGCTCACAAGGTCACCCTTGCGTAACGGTATTATGGCTTTTGTTCCTCCAAACGAGCTTCTGTTGCCGGAATCCTTTTTTTTCTGACAAGTGTCGCAAGTCCGTACGTAATTTTTCACCCTCTTTAACATTCCGTCCATGGTAAAGTACTCCTGCAATAATTTGATACATCTCTTCGCACCGGGATGCCCATACATACGGTGTATTTCAGCAATTATTTCGCCAGACACACTGTTCGGTACGTATAGTTTCCACTCTCCTTTGCGTAATCTGTACAATTTCTCATCGACGAATCTATAAAATTTATTTAATTTCTTATCTATACAATTTTTCCTAATCTTATCAATAATATACTTAAGCTTATGGTCTTGAATTTGGTGCCTTCCAATATCCATTAGGATCTTGCTTACCTTCTTATCCATTTTGATTGTCAGGTGATTAATTAAATATTCGGAAATATTGTCACTAATTACTTCTGGTGTGGCATCTTCTGGATTTCTGCTCAGAAGATCGGCAATAATATTGTCCTTACCTCTACAATGGACAATGTCAAATTTGTACTCCTGAATACTTAAGATCCAGCGTGTAATACGCGAGTTGTTTAAATGACATTTATTCATAAAAGTCAGTGCTTTATTATCAGTAATGATGGTTAACGGTTGTCCTAGTATGTATATACGGAACCGCTCAAGACATCTTACAATACACAAAAGCTCCTTCTCCGTAGTGTAATAATTTATTTCTGCACCCTTGAATGTCCTGCTGGTAAAAGCTATTACTCCAATTCTTCCTTCTTCATCCAATTGATATAGTTGTCCGCCATATGCAAAGTTGCTGGCGTCACATTGCATATAATATCTTTGGTTTATTCGGGGAAACTTTAAGATGACTGTTTCTACGAATAACCTTTTAACCTGCTGAAAACACTCATTTAATTCCTGTGTCCAGGTGAATTTCTGTCTTTTCCGTAACAACTCCAGTAATGGTTTAGTAGTTTCAGCGTATTTGTCTGTAAAACGATTATAGAAATTTGTCAACCCCAGGACAGTGCAGCAGAACTGGTACTCAGGCCGAATGGTGTAACTGTAAAACGATAACACTTGCCGTCGTACATAAAAGCGGTGAAGTTCCGGCATTCCGATTTCAGTGGTACTTGCCAGAAACTGCTAGTTAGATCTACGGTAGATAAGTACTTCATTTCTCCACATCTCGCCAAAATGTCGTTTATTGGAGGGGCACCCTCGTAGTCCGGGATAGTCACACTGTTCACCTTCCTCGCATCCAAACACAATCGTACGCTACCGTCCTTCTTGATTACCGTAACCAGTGGGTTGATATATGCGCTGTTGCATCTCTCAATGACCCCATACCGTAACATTTTCCGAATCTCCTCATCTACCTTCCCTTTATAGGCTAATGGGACAGGCCATCCTCTCTGGAAGTACGGTGTCTGGTCGGTGACTCTGAACTCGTGGACATACCCTTCGATTCTTCCGGGGCATTCTCTGAATAAACTACAATTTCTTATTAGAATCTCCCTTAACCTTTCCAACATTCCTCTATCTCCGCATTCTATACTTTCTATCTTCTTGTTAATGTTTCTGATGATCTCTTCTTCTTCTTCTTCTTCTTCTTCTACGTCCACCACTTCTATATGCATCATAGGCACCGTGTACGTCGCTTCGTTATCCTCTCTTCTTATCTCGACGATTCTTCTTCCCATGTCAATGAGACACCCTGTTTCTTGAAGAAAATTAGTTCCTAATATGCATGGTTTTATCAAATCTGGTATTATTAGGAAAACACATTCATATTTAATTTCTTCAATATAGATATCACATAATATTTGTTTTCTGATTAGCTTTGATTTATTACCAACTGCGCTAACTATTAATGTGTTAGACATCGGTAATATTTCATAAGGTGTAATGTTATGTTTGTTTTGGTGAAACCACGACTCAGATAACCCAGCTATTACAGATCTAGTATCGATTAACGCTTGTACACTAACATTATTATTGAACTTGATATTTATCTCTGGACACCTGATTATTCGTTGAGAAATTTCTTCATCATCATTACACAATAAATCGCTTCGTAAGTCCGGTAGGATAATATTCGTCTGGTAGTCATTTGTTTTGACGGCTATCTTTGTTAATGGGTGGAGGGATTTTTTTTTTTCTCTTCTTGTTGACGATTTCTTTTAGGTTGAGTGCCCGATGCACCAGCTGTCGTGTTTGTAAACTCTATTGTGTTGACAGCGCGCCGGTCTGCGTTACGGGGCTGGTTATTTATGGGGGGTCTGTCACCCCATGTTTTCTTCTGTATACCTCCCCCTTTGTTCAAGCCGCTTTCACTTTCCTTATACGCATTTCTGCCCTCGTTTGCTGCATAGTTCGCTTCTCTATTAATTCTTGGTTGAATCTGTGAATACTCGATGATCAGAGATTCGAAGTTTGGTATCGTCACAATTCCTCTTGTGACCACCGCAAGCTGGATGTCCCGCCCAAAGTGACGAGATATCTTACGTATTAACTGATAATCAGACAAAGTAGGTGTTAACTGCTTACTTTCCAATAAAATCCGTTCAATATATTGAATAGCAGTAACTGGTCCGCGCCAATCAAATCTGCCAAACTCCAAATGGTCCCGGATACTGTCCTGTCGTTCCTGGCCCCAATATTTTAGAGAGAACGCTTCCTTGAATTCTGCGAAGTTTGATATCTGGTCACGTATCACTCGCCACCAAATTCCTGCGTCTAACTCCAGATGTTTGCCAATCCACTTGATATTGTCAGCGGGATAATATAACTCTTGAACTTCGGACAATTCTTTGAGGAATTCCATAGGGAATCTGTCTGTGCCATTATATTTGAGATCATTGTGGTTAGGTCCGTTAATTCGATTTAACATTCCACAATCACCTTCCATCAATTGTCGCTGCAACCTTTCTTGGTTTTCTCTTACCTTATTTAAATGTCCTTTTAATTCTTCGATCCTAGTTGTCTTTTCTTTCGTAGTCTCGTCCAACTTCTGTTCTGTTGAACGTTGTCTACCGTCTACGTCTTCTAATTTTTGTATAATATTACTATTTGTTCCTTCTTGCTCCTGTTGTCTCTGCAGTATGGTATTGTGCATCTCGGCATTGAGTTCTTCGTGCTTCTTATTGTAATCCTTAACGTGAACATCGAACTTGTGATTAATCTTTTTAACGGTCGTCTGGGTAGAGTGTACCGCCGCCATCCATTCTTGACGATCATTATCTTGTTTTTCTTGTATTTCTACGTACTTCTTGTCGGCTTCTTCTCTTAAGTCTCTCACGATATCATCTTGCCTTTTCTGTAATTCATCGACCTTTCTTTCCCAAGTCTGCTGACAGTCACGTATCTCGGACCTTATTTGTGTCATCTCTTCCTTATGCTGGTCGAGCTTTTCATTAATTAATCTATTACCTTCCTTTTGTTCTTCCTTCTGCTGGTCGAATTTTTCACTTATTAATCGAATACTTTCTTCTCTAATTAATTTAATATTTTCTTCTTGTTTTCTGTTACTTTCTTCGCTAATTAATTTAATATTTTCTTCTAGTTTCATGCTTCGTTCTTCTTGTTTCTTTTCTTGTTGACGCATGAACTCCATTAACATTTGTAGAGTCCCATCTTCTGGTTTCGATGTCTGTCCTCGCGCCCTATCTTCTGGACTCTCTATCACGCTACTTGGTTCACTAGGTGTAGTATTGTCCTCGGTATTTACTACGCCTAATTGGTTATTAATATCAAATTCTACATTGTCTGAATTGCTCGCCATTTTAGCCCTACTGCGCGTAATCATTCAAACTGACTTACACTAATAACACTTATCTTACTTCTACTTCTATGACACTACTTTTTTTTACTACTTCTACTGCCTGTTCTTTACCTAAGCCGTACGTGTTAACAATCTGTGTTAATACGTATCATGCCGTGCGAATGGGCGCCATTTATAACATTCTTAATGTAAATGGGTTAATTATTTAATATGTAAATTTAATAATTTCTCAAATGGATCTAGCCCTTAAGTTGGACGCCATTTTACAACATTAATTTAAATGGGTTATAAATCTATTATGCCACGCGTTGAGCAACCATTTATAACTTTCATTTTATATGCGTATTGATAGCACAATAAATTAATTATTAAATATATAAAATTATCAATCTCTGACATGTATGTGTATAATTTAATCTTAATGATGATTCTAACTATCTATGCTCATCAACACATACGTGATATCATTTATTTAATTGAACATAAGAAACTCTTAAATCTATTTGCATTCTTTCAAACTTTAAGTTAATATTTGGGTTGCATTGGTAATAATGAACGCATGTTTCTGATAAACTAAAATACTAGTTTAATTATCATTTATGACATATTATAAGAGTACATAGGTTACGTCGCTGTACCTGAAATACATACATATTTATAATAAACAAAGATATATCTTAATATATGCTGAAACAAAGAAAACATACATACATATATAAATCAAATGATGTTACAATTCAATATTCTACTTATTTAATGCGTTCATTAAATCCCAAATAAGCTTTTCTTTATGCGTTAATTAACTACTTTATTCGGATCTATTCATTACTTTTCTTAATAATTTTCTCAGGTGTGAATTCTTTGAAAGAAACCAGGTCAGTAGAAGTTACAAATTAGAAGTAATTATAATAATGGTTACTTGGTTATTGAATATCCATTAGTTGTTGATGAAGTCTCGTTCTGGTGATGGAGATGGCTCGTAGATACATTCCGTAGTAAGTTGTTTTATCACTGCCACTTATCACTTTATTCTTCCGACCACTCGCGTAGGTGTTTGTATATGTGAGAGTAGTTGAAGTTTAGTGTTCAATCAATGTTCTATCTTACTGTGTTTGCTGTGAGTTCGTTTTAAAGTCAATATACATGTCTAATTTCATTAGTCGCTGCTTCAACAAACGATCCTATAATTGATTAGTTTGTTTAATGTTTCGTGTTCATTATGTTGTTGATACACAATATTAAGTTCAAATAATTTGTATATCGTTAAGTGATGCTGTCTGTTAGTGTAACGGTCTGATGTTCACTTGGTGTAAATTTCACTAAGTCCGTTACTGCGCAATCCGGTGAAGTTCCACTACCGCGATATGAATGTATTATTAAGTTTTAAGTTCCTTGTTATTTATCTAACTTCCGAATGATTTGAGTAAACAATGGGAAGTTTATAATATACCGTCTCTCGCACTTGTAGTTAAACTACTTGATAATTGAAATGTAAACTGTCTGAAAATTCTAACTGTAAAAACTTTAGTATAACTATTCAAAATTTAAGTGTTGACTGTCTGTCTGAAAATTGAATATCACTGTCTAAAATTTGAGTATGACTGCCTCTCCGTCTTCCTGGACAGCTAGTTTTATTAATTCGTCCCTACTCAAAATTTTGTCTCTGGCGCGCTTCACGCCCACTTCTTTTCGAGATTGGTCAGTTTTTGATTTTCTCGGAAAATACTGTCCCACTATGTCAAAATCCTACGTCATAGTTCTTCCGATAGGTTCTTCGTCTCAGTTGCTATGGAAACATTCCTCACCATCAAATTTCTCGCTGGCTGAAGGTCTCTGATAGGTCCTTAGGTCTCCCTGCTCTCTGGCTTGACGATCGTTGACCCGCTTCGAAGAAACTATGGCTATAAACAGCTTGTCTATCAGCCTATTGTCTGAGTAAACTCTGCGTTTCTATAGATTCCCATTATCTATACTTACAGTCTTCCTGGCGTATTGTTCTATGCTCTTACCCCTTTTTTCTGGCTATTACTAATTTCGAACATCTGCTGGTCGTTGAAGTCACCCCAACTTTCCCTTCGTAAATTCTTGTCTGTCAATTAGACGATACCTCCAGCTGTGTAACATGACTTTAGTTTTTATCAGCCTATCTTCCAGTATTGTTACTTAAGGTGCAGCGTATCCGTTTCATTGTAGTATGGAGCATCACTTGTTTTTGTCGCTTATCGTCGACTGACGTAATACGGCCACATCTGCTACAATTCTCGGTACGGGTGTGAATGTCCTCACTTACGTTGTTACAGCTGCGGAGAGCAATAATTCTGGACGAAACTTTCCCTGTCATCTTACGCCACCAAATTCTATAGTTGGATTGAACTTAATGCGTTTCTATTGTCAAGTCAGCAACGCTTCACTGACACCTTCTCATTACTCCTTATTTATTGCTCCACCATAAGTCGTTGACACTTGCCTCGTGTGAACGTACTCTGCCGAGGTGAAAATTTAAAAATTTTAAAATTTACTGCTCGTTACAGGGTCCTGTATGTGTACAAAATCATTGGGTTAGGGAAGTGTACTGTGTCTTTTTTGTTCAGTCACCTAAGAAGATTCACACTTACAGCAAGTGTGAGTTGCCCAGAGCTTGTTTTGATCTCCTAGCTTGACTCAAAAATTGTGATAGTAATTTATTTTCACAAGTGGTGTTTTAGGGTGGTTCTGGACAGAAAATATCACTGCACCATAAATGTAACAGAAGTTGACATAATATTAGCATCTGTGAGTTTTGAGGAGAATTAATTGTGTACACAAAACTGTGAAAAGTAAAGAATAATATGATTAATAACCATTAATGTATTGTTTATCATTCACAAGATAAAAAGAAGAAAATAAACTGAATTGGCAAACCATTATTGCAGTCATGTTTGCTAACAATAAATATCAGGTTGCTCATAAAAGTGCTGCATAAATGGATTACATCTTTAAACCTTTAAGTGAAGAGCTAACTAACTGTTTTTAATATCATCTTCAATTTTTGCTGTATTAAATGACAAAGAAATTATCATTTTCAAATCAGAAATTTATTTTTTTTAGATGAAAAAATAAGAACATTTTATATAATATTAAAAGATCTTTAACTACAATTTTTGTACATATGTGTAGTGTTTCTGTTTTTTACCGCATCGTGGCGCCACATTCATCCCATGAACAGCTGTGAAGTGTCAAGTCATTCTGGATAATTGTTACTGAGAAACAGCTGCGTAAACAAAGTTGTCTCAAGGTTATCTCAGTGCAATGTTGGGAATGGAGAAATTGAACATCATGTAGTGATCCGTAAACAAAGTTGTCTCAAGGTTATCTCGGTGCAATGTTGGGAATGGAGAAATTGAACATCATGTAGTGATCAGATTTTTTTGTTAATAAAGGGTTAACGGCAACAGAATTTTAAATGAGATGAAGAATGTGTTGCGTGATGCTGCACCTTCATTTACTACAGTGAAATAAATGGGCTGTTGAATTTAAAGTGGTCGTGCAAGTTTGGAAGATGACCCACGTAGTGGGCGTCCGAAAAGTGTCACTACACCAGAAATCATCAATAAAGTGCACAATATTGTTTTGGAAGATCATCGCTTGAAGGTGTCTGAAATTGTTAAGACTGTGGGCATCTCAGATGAAAAGGTATATCACGTTCTTACTGAGGAATTAGGTATGAAAAAGTTGTCTGCAAGATGGGTGCCGTGTATGTTGACAGCTGACCAAAATTGTGTGCGATACAAGCTTCTCAGGCATGTTTAGACTGTTTTAAGAAAAATCCGAAAGATTTTATTCGTAGATTTGTAACAACTGATGAAACTTGGGTCTGCCACTTCACTTCTTCACTTCAGAAAAAAATGGATGCATTAGTGATTCTCTGCCTCCCAAAAAAAGGCAAAATCAGTTTTGTCTGCTGGAAAGTGTATGGCTTCAATTTTCTGAGACGCTAAGGGAATATTTTTAATAGATTATTTTGAAAAGGGTCAAACGGTAAATGGAGATTATTATGCTAACCTTTTGGGGCAATTAAGTGAACAAATTTGAGAAAAAAGACCAGATTTAGCAAACAAGATCAGTTTCCATCAGGATAATGCACGACCTCACACAAGTGTTGTTTCTATGGGAAAAATCGCTAACTTGAAGTACGGTCTGTTGCACCATCTGCCTTATTCATCTGATTTAGTGCCTTCTGACTTTCATTTACTCCCAGACCTCAAATAATTACTTTGGGAGGGGGAAGCGATTTTCCTCAGATGACGAGCTGAAAGCGGCAGTAAATGATTATTTTGAGGACCTAGAGAATCGGACTATACAATGGGGTAAAAGTACTGGAGCATCGCTGGACCAAGTGTATTGAACTACATGGAGACTGTTGAAAAATAAAAACAATTCCAGAAAGAAAAGGTTAAGTGTTTCATTATCAGGCCGGGAACTTTTCAAATTACCCTTGGGCTTAGGGTGCATCCTTTTACTTTTTAGTATGACTTGTAAACACTTTGGGATACCTTTTATATACTCTTTTACAATTGTTTTTCACCTGTGTATCGCAGTGTCATATTTGTAAGAGTGAAGTGATTAGGTCAATCTGTCTAGTACTTGCTTCTTCATTTTCTTCTTAGTTATACTCGAAACATCATTTTCTTCAATAAATTTTGCTGCTTTCTAGTCTTATGGCAAGGAACCCTGTGGGTGAAAACAGTGTCACTGTTGGGAAATCACATTCTCTTATTTGAGTTTACCAGTACAGATATTCCATTTGATTCACAATTCATTTAATAATATAAGACTATTAGGTGCATGCACAGACACACAGCTCCAGATCATAATTGATGTCATATGTTTCATGTAGGCCTATACTTACTTATGGAGAATACAGATTCTTCTGAGAAACAAACCTGAAAATATAATATTGTTACGACGGCCTACTCGATCGTCGTAGGTACAGTGGAAACAAAATAAGTACAAGACACCAATTAAGTCACTAATCACACCTTTAATTTTTACAGTTAAACAGTTCGTAATTAACAACACAGTCTCTACAACAAATCAAATAGAAATTGTTCACACGCAATAAAATATCACTAATATTAAACACAATTGTATTACAATAAATTGTAATTATACCGCCCGATTATAAAACGCAACACTTCACTAATAACCACTTGACTGTACACAGTAATATCACTACTATAACTCTCGAACCGCACTGTCAATATCTCGCACTAAACTGACTGAATGTCGTTGAGTACTGGTATATACACCGCCCCAAATTACTAGATTATTCGATAGCGCCAGTATAGTTATGATGTAATTACTTGCGGCCTTGACACAGTCCGTGCGCCCGAGCGAAGTCTCGCACCGCCTAGAAGATGCGTCAACAAGTACGTACGCCACACACGTTACATTCTGGATCACTCTGGAACATTCGATAAACACGTAGATCGTTCTGTGATGTCGTAATACTGCCCCCTCCTTAAGCCTGTTTGTCCCGAACTGGCAAACTGTCTCTGAAGTAGTACTTAGCCAGGCGATCTAGGTGGACGACCTTGAACTTTCGCTGTCCTTCCTGTTGAATCCGATAAACAACATCGTTAATTCTTTTTTTCACAGTGTAGGGTCCTTCCCAGTTAGACTGAAACTTAGGTGAGCGACCACGACGGCGCTTTGGATTGAACAACCAGACCTGATCTCCTTCTTGGAAACCCACACTATTGCTGCGAATGTTATACCGAGTTTTCATTTTATCACTGGCAATCTTCAGCCGTCCTCTTACCAAGCTATTCATTTCTTGCAGTTGGTTTTTCTAATTGCGAGGAATAGTTCTGCGGCTCTCGGGACTGAGTCTCAGGTGATCCGAACATTAAGTCCCCAGGAAGACGAATCTCCCGCCCAAACACCAATTTTGCTGGAGTCATGCTGGTTGTGTCGTGTACTGATTATCTATATGGCATGAGGAATATTGGTATATGTTGGTCCCAGTCTGTTTGGTTCTCGTCAACAACCTTCGAAAGATGGTGCTCAAGTGTCCTATTGAATCTCTCAACCATCCCGTCCGACTGAGGATGCAGAGGCGTTGTCCTGGTCTTTCGAATTCTGAGTAGATGGCATAATTCTTTAAACACTCCTGATTCAAAATTTCACCCTTGATCCGTATGGATTTCCATAGGGGCTCCATAACGGCAACAGAAGTTGTGAACTAACTGCTTTGCCACAGTGGTAACCTCCTGATTTGGAATTGCATAAGCTTCCACCCACTTAGTAAAATAGTCACCTACAACCATGATGTACCGGTTTCCATTGTCAGTAACTGGGAATGGCCCAGAAATGTCTATGGCAATTCTCTCGAAAGGTAGTCCAACGTTATAATGTCTCATTTTCCCCCTGCTTCTGGTTTTTGGGCCCTTGCTTGCAGCACATATTTCACACGTCCAAACCCATTCCTCTACGTCGTGGTGAAGATGAAGCCAATAGAATTACTTCTGTATTTTGTCAAGGGTTTTGTTAACGCCAAGATGGCCTCCAGATGTTCCATCATGCATCTCCTTCAAAACAGACTGCACTTTACTTCGGGGAACTATCAACTGCATGACCACGTCTCGTCCATCTGCACTTTCCCAAGCCCTTTTCAGCAATCCGTTTTCTAAGGTGAGAGATTCCCATTGTGCCCAGTAGCCCTTCAGCACTTCGGAACCATGGCAGATATCTTGCCAATCCGGGCGGTGACCTTCCTCTTTTGCTGTCAAGATCGGTCCAATGTCTTCATCAGTCGTCTGTTCTTGTCGACAGTCTTGTGTTGTCCAGCCATCAGCCAGGAAATCTACAGTGATGGCTTGAATATGTTCGCTTGAGTTTTATTCTTCCTTTCTGTGGCAATGTGGGCAGTTTTCCGGGCATGGTCTTCGTGATAAGCCATCTGCATTACCATACAGGTGCCCCCGCCGATGTTGTACCTTGAAGTTGTACTCTTGCAGACTTTCGAGCCACCTTGCCAACTGTCCTTCCGTATTTTTAAATCTCAAGAGCCATGGAACTGCGGCATGGTCGGTACGTAGTGAAAACTCTCTCCCATGGAGGTATTTATGGAAGTGCTCCAAAGCTCTGACAATTGCCAACAACTCTCTCCTTGTAACACAATAATTTCTCTCCGGTTTTGAAAGTGTCTTGCTGTAATACGCTATTACTCGTTCTTCACCATTCTGCACTTGAGACAAAACTGCTCCTAGACCAGTATTGCTTGCGTCTGTGTCTACGATGTACTTTCCTTCGGAAGCTGGAAAAGCGAGAATTGGCTGCGAACATAATGCAATCTTAACATTCTAAATGCTTGGTCACACTCTCTCGACCACTGGAAGTTTCGTTTATTTTCCGTTAGCTCATGTAGTGGTGTAGCAATAGTAGCGAAGCCTCTCACAAAATGTCGGTAATATGAGCATAACCCCAGGAAACTCCGAACTTCGTGTTTACTCTTCGGAACTGGCCAGTCTCTTACGGTGTCTACTTTATTAGGATCCATGCTAACACCTGCTGCCGAAACCAGATGGGCCAGATACTGTACTTCCTTCTGGAATAGAGAACACTTCTTCGGGCTCAGCTTCAGTTGTGCACCGTGAATTCTAGTTAGAACTTCCTTAAGGTTTTCCAAATGGTCTGCGAAAGTCTTCCCGATCACTATGACATCGTCTAAGTAAACAAGGCAAGTTTTCCATGTCAGACCTCGGAGTATCAGGTCCATCAATTTCTCGAATGTTGCCGGTGCTTTGTAGAGTCCAAATGGCATGATGTTAAATTGGAATAAGCCACTTGGGGTCGAGAAAGCGGCCTTTTCCTTGTCTTATTAATGAAGACCCACTTGCCAATATCCACTCTTCAGGTCCAATGTGGAAAACCACTGTGCTTCGGACAATGTGTCGAGTGTATCGTCAACACGAGGTAATGGATAGCAGTCTTTCTTTGTAACGTCATTTAACCTCCGGTTGTCTACGCAGAAACGCAATCCACCATCCTTCTTCGCTACCAGCACTACAGGAGAAGACCAAGGACTTGATGAAGGTTCGATTAC
Organism: Magicicada septendecula; assembly: GCA_034769895.1. Classification (NCBI taxonomy): domain Eukaryota; kingdom Metazoa; phylum Arthropoda; class Insecta; order Hemiptera; family Cicadidae; genus Magicicada; species Magicicada septendecula. Next base: position 268,722,005 of record CM068376.1, read on the forward strand.
TCCCTCTGTCAACATGTCCTGTGCTAACCGAGACATTTCCTCTTGTTTAGATAATGGAGGCCTTCGAGGAGGTTGGCATATCAGTGTTGTGTCCCCGGTATTGATGCGATGTTGCACAAGAGAGGTTCTTCCCAGTGACTGTCCCTGAACTGCAAAACAATCTTTGAATTCGTGTAAAAACTGTCTGAGTTCTTTTACCTCACCACTTGAGAGGTAGTTAGAAGATCTGTTCAATAATTCTTGCAGTTCCTATGGTAATTTAGAAGTATCCGAAGAACTGGATCTTCGTTGCGTTATTCCGGCTACCCAGGCCACAGGAATCAATTTGCCTAGGAGCGTATTGCTTTGTAAAGTGATAACTTGATCCAAAATATTCGCCACTCTAATAGGTACATTTCCAGTTTCGTCAGGTTTTACTAAACTTCTGGCAATTAGTATGCCCGGTGTGCTGACTACCTGGGGTTCGAATATAGAGCACTGGTTGCCCCTAGTATCTACATCGGTTCTAACCATGATGATCTTTTCAGAGTTTGGCGGAACAGTTACGGCCACTTGGTTTATGACGTCCATCGATTTTTCTGCTGTCGTCATTGTTGATAGCATTACCTCTTCGCCTCCGATTCTCAAGACATTGTTCTTGAAGTCGACTATAAATCCGTATGCGTTCATAACGTCCACACCAAGAATTGCTTCATCCACAATGTCTGCAACAAGTACTTGATGATTAAACTCAAGTCGACCGAGGCGTAGGTGTATCTCCACTTTTCCATACACTTTTACAGGCCGTCCAGTAGCTGTTCGCAAGCTGCAAGAGCACCAGATTGGCTTGAGAAATCTTTCACCACGTTGGGGCGCACAATAGAAACTGTTGCGCCTGTGTCAACTGTAATAGAGGTTGGCCTTTTTTGAACAAATCCGGTAACTACCAAGCTCCCGCTGTTTTTCTGAAGTGTAGAAATTGTGTATTGTCTAGGGGCTTCATTCCTCCAGTTAGTCAGCACACGCCCCATTGTACCGACTATTGCTCGTTTCCCTGCTGCTGAATTCTAACCCGACAATCTCGTTGTAGATATCCAGGTTTCCCACATCTATAACACTTCGGTCTTCCATCCTTTCTTATTTTATTCTGTGGCGCCGACCTCGAGTCTCTGTTCCTTGTTCTTCTTCCTCATCGTCTGTGTCATCACGATCTTTTAGCGTGCGCACTTTATGACTTGTCCAACCAGACGCCGATTTGACGGCCTCAAATTGCAAAGCATGTACCAGGGCGTCCGCACTGTTCTGGTGTCTTGCCATTCGTAATACTTGCTGTAGTTCATTATCTCGGACACTGGCAGTAAAAGTCTGCATCGCAAAATTCATTCGGAAATCTTCTGGCGCTTCAGGATAGGCCAGTCTAATTAGTCTGTTGATACTTGCTTCAAACTCTTGAAGACTCTCCCCGGAATGCTGTCGCCGTGCTCTCAACTGGGTGCAGTACACATCTCGAAAATGTTTATCACCATACCGTAATTCCAGAGCTTTTATCAACTCGGCATAGGTGTTCTGGCTGTCAGGTGGCACTTTCTGTAGTAATTCTGCTGCAGGTCCTTTTAATGAGAGAACGAGTGAAACTGCCTTGTCTTTCGCTGTCCAATTATTTGCGCATGCAGCAGCTCGAATTGGTGTAAATACGTCGCCCAGTGCGTGCTTCCATCAAAGGTTGGGACCTTGACATGAACTGTCCCAACCGCAGGCGAGGTGATCTTCTCTATTGACTTATTTTCTGTATCTTTCTCTGTCTTTATCATTGGTACAGTTTGTTCACAAAGTTGTTTTGGCTGCATTTTCAGGCACTGCTCAACTTCACTTTTAATTTGTTCTCTTGTGTTTGCCATTGAGTTTTCTACTGCAGATATTTTTGTTGACATAGTTTCTTCCACAGTCAAGACAGATTTTTCTACTTCAGATATTTTATTTGACATGGATTCTTCTATGTCAGATATTCTGGTAATCTGATTATTAAGCTCACCTCGTAATTCACCTACGTCACCACGTAGGAGACCCAATGCTGCTGTAGTATGTTCTTGCATCTGCTTTTGCTCATGAATTAAGGCTTTGATGTCATCTGCTTCCTGCTTACGTTTTTCATCCTGTTGTTTTTCCGTTTCTTCCGTCTTGTGTCTTCGTTTCTCATCCTGTCGTTTTACTGCTTCTTCCCTTTCTTGTCTTCGTTCTTCTTTTTGTTGTCTTTCTGCTTCTTCTCTTTCTTGTATTCGTTCATATTTTTGTTGTCTTTCTGCTTCTTCCTGTGTCTGCTGCAGCAGTGTTTGTAAAGCTTCCATCATCTGACTGAGATCCATGTTTCCCGATTAATTACGAATCACACTCGTCTTGTTCAAATTGTCCACTGTTTCCACTGTTAACCATTTTATCCCACTTCTGACACCACTGTTACGATGGTCTACTCGATCGTCGTAGGTACAGTGGAAACAAAATAAGTACAAGACACCAATTAAGTCACTAATCACACCTTTAATTTTTACAGTTAAACAGTTCGTAATTAACAACACAGTCTCTACAACAAATCAAATAAAAATTGTTCACACGCAATAAAATGTCACTAATATTAAACACAATTGTATTACAATAAATTGTAATTATACCGCTCGATTATAAAACGCAACACACTTCACTAATAACCACTTGACCGTACACAGTAATATCACTACTATAACTCTCGAACTGCACTGTCAATATCTCGCACTAAACTGACTGAACGTCGTTGAGTACTGGTATATATACCGGCCCAAATTACTAGATTATTCGATAGCGCCATTATAGTTATGACGTAATTACTTGCGGCCTTGACACAGTCGTGCGCCCGAGCGAAGTCTCGCACCGTCTAGAAGATGCGTCAGCAAGCACGTACGCCGCACACGTTATATTCCAGATCACTCTGGAACATTCGATATACACGTAGATCGTTCTGAGATGTAATAATATGATCAAATGCATAAATGTTTACAAGCTTGACGTGAAGCTTACTATGCTAATTATGTTTCTGCTGCAAATTATGTTTTTATTGATTCGCCTTTTATACTTTTCACATGTTTATTTTGCGTCGTCAGGGACTATGATATGTGATAACGAATACTTTATTAATGAATGATAATTTGCATTGTTTGCAAAGTGATTATTTCTTAATATATATCATAGCATCTGATGATGCTCAATAAGGCTGCATAAATCAAATCAATAAAAATGTACTTGCAGAAGAAATCAGGTATTATTATGATAACATACTATAAACACATCACCTAACACAGTTAATAATAAAAAGTAAAAGGATGTATGCTAAGTATTAATATGTAGGAAAGTTATAGACATATTTATAAAAGTTCTTTTAATAATCATACACAATATGTATACACAAAAAAAAATATATTTTTTTCATTTCAATATGCAAGTCGAATAATTTGCAGGTTGTATGTATCTGTAGTAATATCAAGGAGAGTTTTTGTCATTGTAGTTGTAAGGAAAATCACTTTGAAAGGAAGAATATATATTGTACCAGAAAACATCACTGAAGTGAATGAGTACATTAGAAACAGCCATAGGTTGATTTTCATGCAGATCCAAAACAGTATCTTTCTTATATTGATTATCCAGGATAAATGATCATTCAGTGTCATATCGAACAGAAGTTGTGGCTTCAATTAAAAATTAAAAAAAACTTTTGCCCATAAGTTGCAAGTCGAAGAGAGAAAGAGAGGGAGAATATGCCAGTGTTTTTAATCAGTACCAGTGATACTAACAGAAATGTCACTATATGGATGAAGAGAATCCTGTATCACGAATGTCCATTAACTGTGGGCTTCCCCACCACTGCATATACTTATCTGTTCCAACAGTTTTGTACATTAAATAGCAGATTTAGATTGTGCTTCATAAAGAACAATTTTTTTGAAAGAATAAAGTGCTTCCACATAACACTTATTTGGAGAAATAGTGAAATAATTAAGGAACTTTCATGAATTAGATTTACCCTTTAAATATTGACTAGGTATTCAGGTAATTTTGAAGGGCAGATCAGTCTAAATAAGTGAGACCAATGGTAGTCAGCAACAGAAAGAGTAAAGAATACAGGACTCCGTAGTTGATCACACGCTTTTGGAATGTCCAGAAGTTGGCAGTAAGGTTTTGTGGAATGAAATTTTGAGAAGTATATAGTTATGTTCTGTAATACCTGTTAAGTGGTGATTGGCAAGAGTTCTATGTGTATATGTGTCAGACAGAGACAGAGTAAGTAACTCAGCATGTTACTAAAATAACAGGATTTAATGGAATGAGATTTCCTACCTTTTCTGTGTTTTACCATCTTAATAATATATTGAACTCAGGTAAGGATAATTGAGTTCTAGTAAGTCTGTTATGATGGTTTCAGTGATCGTCGTATGGTACAGTGGAAAACAAAATACAAGACACCAATGAAGTCACTAAAAACCAGCTTTAATTATCACAATTAACAGTTTGTAATCAACAAGTTATTCAACAAGATAATACTTGTACAATAATTCAAGTTAATCTGTCCACACAAATAATAATATCAACTATAAAGAATTCCGGACTATAATCACTTTTCACTAATACACCATTTGAGACACACTGAGTAAATCGCCCGACATAAAACTTCGAACCTCACTGGAATAAATCGCCACTAAAACCTGAAACTAAGCGGCAGCTGTCATTGTTTAAATAGATATCACAACTGTTCAAGAATAATCCATAATACGCCTCAACACTACTAGAAAACAGTAGAGCGTAATTGCTTACTGCCTTGAACAGAGTGTGCGCAGACCAGTGAAGTCTGGAACAGCCTCGGCTGCAGACGCGTGACAAGTGTCACGTAATTGTCCTTCGTCTCAGAGTATCATCAATATGTACGCACACACACATTACAGCCGGACTCTGCTGGGATAGCCGAGAAACACTTAGAATGTTCTGCAATGGTGTAACAACGAAGTTCTCAACATGCAGCGGAAATGCAATATGGGTATTGTAACAAGCGACAACATCGTAAGAAGGATTTTAAAAATATTTTATGATGAAGCATTTGCTCTGAAATCATTATAATTAATTGGGAAGTCACAAGATGGATTGAAAAGGTTGGTTAGTTTATCTATTTATTCAAGTGACTTGGACACCATTGCAAGCTAAATTAACTCCGTTATGTTGTACGTTATATTGTTCTGTTATTTGTTATAAATTGTAACAAATTTACTTGTGTATTTCACACAGTGGTTAAAACTCGTATCTCAGACTTCTGTCTGCATTTATAATGGCAGATCCTGTTTTGTCGCATCAAATTTGGACATGTAGGAAAACACTATATTTGTAATTTTTTATGAACCCATATATTAAAAATATTATTAGACGAGTATTCACTAAAAACATGATTTTTATATATTGGCATTCTATAGCAAGAGTTTTGTGAATCTGTGTGTGGATCCATACATATATAAAATGTTATACCCTCCCCTCAACTTTATGGTATTTTGTGGCTGAACTGCTAGCTGCTGCCTTGAATTGAACGTCTTTCAGTGCCGCCACCATTTTCAAGTCCAAAGAGTCTTGGACTTGATAGTGGTGGAGACACCAAAAGGTCTTATTCAGCATATAAAAGTCGGAGTAATAAAGACTGCTAGCTAACACAAAAACCTGATAAAGGTTAAATGTTATAAGTGTTTGTGTGTGATGCTCAGTTGTTTTATAGGAAGGATAACTTTGTATATAGATAATCTTAGGTTGTTTTAATTTTACTTTGTGAGACATGTTGGCTTAAATGAAAAGGACCATTTTGTTATGATTCAGTGTAACAATAAGGCCTAGATGAAACTGATATACAAAATGTTATAAACATTGTGACAAAAAAATCTGGTTTCTATATTTTAGGTTAATTTTTGATAAACTATTTTAACAGTTCTTAAGTTTTACGATCACTACCTTTGGTGCTGTTAAAATATGTTTACTTTTTATAAATTTATTTCAACAGAATTCACAATTGATTTGATTATGCCATCAAATTTTTCTAGCACGAACGAAGAACTGCAGGCTACTTTGCAAGAACTGGCAGATTTGCAGAGTCAATTAACAGAACTTCAAAGCGATAATGAAAGACTTGGAGAGGAAAAGGGCGTGCTATTTGAATCTTTATGTAGGCAGACAGAGAAACTGGAAGATGCTCGCAACAAGATGGGTACATTACAGGAACTGTTACTGGAAAATCCAAATGCAGGTGGTGGTGTAACCACAGAACGAGAACAAAAGTTGGTAGATCTTCTTAAGGTCAGTATTGCTGTGTTAATCCAAAATAACTATGTAATGTGACTTATTCTGTTGTAGGTGAATTTGTCAATGATTGTTTTTTAATAGAAAAAAAAACTTAATTATTTCGATATATAATAATTTTAATATTATTTTACTATTTTTCATATATTTGCTATGTAGGTTTTTTAATAAGATTAAGGTGTAGATGTTGATTTAACTGTATATAACATTCAGACCTGTCCTGATGGGGGAATTCAATGAAGTTTATTTCATTCCAAGTCATGTTCTGTTGTGTTTAATCTTAGGTCTAGAGTTTTTGGCAGCATTTCTTCCTGCTTGAAGAGTCATGAGGTATTAGTTACTTTAGAATTTTCCTTTTTCTGTACTTTAAGCCTCAAATAAAAATAGTAACTAAAAACTTAAATCTATGTAAGATTTTGTCATGACAAGACCAGTCTAAAACAAAGAGTTGCACCTTTGTAATTGTTTAAACAATTTAGACCGTAACAGTTTAGCTATTTGTAAACATTTAGTGTCTTTAAAATACATTCAGTTTTATAAAATGAAACTTGCTGATCCTCTGTGTTAGCACAAACCATAGATTTATGTAGAGTTACCATGTGTCAGGGATTTTTCATGGAGAAATTGTGATTTTATGGTACAGGAAGAATTTCCGGCCAGCAGAGACAAAAGTCTGCAATTTTTTTTACAGATGCTTATATGTTTTGAAAAGGCAATAATGTATAATATAAAATTACCGTCAGATATCTATAACATCACCACGTTTGTAATAGATGACACATTTTGCAGTCATCTTGTGTTTACTCTATTTAGCACATATTTCCATTAAATTATATTTATATAAACATAATAATAGCATGTTCCTTGGTGATGACAAATGTAACTGTACATTAACCATACCAATAAATTAAATTAGGTCCTGTATTTTTACTCCTTGATCATGGTATGTTCTCCTGGATTATGGGAAACCTAGTTTTGTGAAAAGTCGAGAAGTGACTGCAGTGATAAGTGGTGTTAATGTGACATCCATACAAAGATGTGTCCACAAGGCAAAATATTTTCCATGAGAAAAATGTTTTATTTGACTTTGGAAAAATACAAGTAAGGTAAAAACCCTACCAAATTAAGTGAGCGTGATTGTGGCATTGTTAGACAATGAATTTTATGACATCCAAATTTGCTACAGCTTTCTGCTGCTTTGAAAAACAAATTTGATTTTTTGGAACTTAAAAACTTGTATTTGGCAACTTTTAATAAACTTGAGAGTCAGTTACAGGAAAAGTGATGATGGACAGCAGTACCTTCTTGAGAGCCATTATAGAACAAATTCTTATTGTATAGCATTTGCAGGATTACTGTGAAAGATGTGCGCACTCAAACAAATTAAAGTCTAAGGGAACCAGTTTACTTGGACAAAACGTGTGTACACCAGGCAAAATATGTGTGGCAACACTTAGGCTGCTTTTATAGTAGCTATACACTACACTAGCAAATCATTTTTGCTCCTAGCCACTAGGAGCGGTCGTGGCGTAGTGGCTAGCGTGTGGCGCTGCTACGCTGTCGGCGCGGGTTCAATTCCCACCGGGGGCCATCTGATTTAGATACGACTGTTCCCCCTCGCAAGGCAATGGCAAACCAGCGAGAGGTATCCTGCTTAGTATAAACCTTCCCCAACTATGCCGTTCGGATCCGGCGTTAAACTGTAGGTCCCATATACCTGTGAGAGACTCAGTACCACACGCACCACGGGTATATGCGGGGAGTGTACAAAACCAGTCGAAAGACTGAAGGACAACGAATACACTACACCATATGCACATAATCGCTATCTCAACCACAGGGCAGCAGACCCTTTTCTAGTTGCAGATCAATAGCTCCTATGGCATGGTAGTGTTACAAAGAAAGTGGTTGCTGTTTGTCACCGGACAAACGGCTTGCCGCATGACAAATGGCGCCAATAGTACACTCTAGTATTTTTGGTGGCCCTAAAAAGGAACTGGTGGCGAGAACGCTGATGTTGGTTGTGCCGCGCTAAGATGTTCGGCGGCTGCGCCCGCTGTTCGTGGCATACTGCAGTCCTCCTCTTCTTTCGGCACCGGTTTTAGAGTCGGCTGCCGGGCCAGCGAAATCCATCGCTGGCGCGCAACTGGAGGGCGAAGACGCAAGAACACCGGTTCTATTCTTCGGCCGTTCCTTCCGGCTGACTCCGCGTCGATGTCGTCCGAGAGAGGAGAGGAGATGAAGTGCATCCTATGGCATGGCGATGAAGAGTGCGTAAAATTTTCTGCTGGCCCGGGTCATATTAACTAACCGGGATCGCTGATTGGCTCGCTCCGAACACATAGTTGGTCACGTCTCGGCGGCTGCTGATGCCAGATTGGCTCGCCTCGTATTCTTCAGGTGTCACACGCCGTGTCGCTGGTACTGGAGAGCAGACGTAAGGAATCGCTGTTGCCACATGTTGCATATCTGTATTGTATCGTTTTAAAGATAATTAGGCACTGTTATGTGCAAAAATGAAAATTAAGTTTTCAGTATTTCAGATGAGTTGTAAAATTTTCTACCCATTATTTGTAAAAATAGAAAACTATTTCCACTTCTCCATAATGCACTCAAGGCCTATTAACACAACTGATATGCTCTTTGCAACTTTGTAGAAAGTCTATTATAATTAAAGATATCAAGCATGAATTAAATTTGCACTTAATGACTTTCTTTAAGAACAATGAACATGTGTCTTGTTTAATCAAGCAACACTTGGATTAGGAAGGCTTGATCCAGTACTTTTAAAATCTTCTGAAACTTCTATTAAAGAATTGTGGTGTATTACAATAGCAAATAATGGAAAAAGGACAAAATGGAAAGTAAAAATGGCCAGTCACCATTATCTTCTGTGCCCTTATTGTTTTTAAACGAAGTAAAAATTTGTTGTACGAAATAATTTGCCTTCTGACTCCTTAGAATTCATTGTGCATAACTAAACCATTGTGCAGGTATCTTTCAATGCTTTGTTGCTTATGTCTCAGTTTTTGTAATCCTAATTTTCTGGATTCCACAGGACAGGGTTTGTGTGCCCTTCTCTTGTGCAGTATCCATTTTACTCGTAACTATAGGCTGCAACTGAAATGCAAAGTGTAGCTGATAATAATATAAAAGTGACTGTTTGTCCTTGGGACCATTTGCACAGTGTGATATACAATGTGTAGTAACCACACACTTGTCCACTTCACTTTACGTCCTACATGAGCAGGTAAAACCCTGATCAAATTAGCACATCACTTACTATGCAAAGGTCTGTTTTAACAATGTTGGGCCCATACCTGCATAGTGTGTAGCAAATATAAAAGCAGCACTAATTAAAAGTGGTGGATTAAAGGTTTCTATGCAGAAAGAGGGATCATCACATTTCTGTGTTGTAGGGATGATGCCAACATACACGTCACCTCAATGCAAATGGTTTACACCTCAACGCAGATCTGTGTTTTAATTGAAGAAGTTCACAGCAGACTATATTATTCAAAGACAAATAATAACTAATCAGTCAACAATTTACCAACAATCTACGGTATCCCGTGAACGATCTGCAGTTGAGGACAATGTGCCATGTCAATTCAGGTCAGACAGACAAACTGCGTTGTATTTCATGGCTAAACTAATGCATACAGGACTGCCTAAAAACTATTAATCTCCCTGAGGTGCAGAACTCACACAGATTTTGAACAACATATATGTATTATTAAATATATTTCAGTACTAGATAATTTTTTAATTATCAGGAAAATGACAGAAACCCTGATTATTCCACTATTTTTTTTTAGTAAAATAACAATTGTAAATCAGACAACCATGCAATAAACACTAAAAATTTCTAACTACTTTAACTTAAACGAGGTTTGCACCACGTTTTGGGCGTCCAAATATAACTTAAATGGAAGTCTCAATCCGTTTTTCTGGCGTTAAATTTGTAATTATTGAAGTTTATATTATTTGATGTAATAATATTTGTGTTTAAAATGTCTAAGATGCTGGGCGCCAAAGATGTTATGTGATCTCAGGGGGTTTTCTGAATAAAAGCTCTGCAGTTAAGATGCTAATAACTTTTAATTATTACTAATTTTTGTAAGACACATACAAAAATGTATAGAGTAAACCCTCGATTTAACGGACCTCGGTTTAACAGATTTCGGATTTAACGGACAGAATTTGACAGACAAAAAAAAACTGAAACATCAAAGCATGATAATGTTTTTAGTAGTGTTGAGGATTTAATCGGTTAATCGAACCGATTAACCGATTAAAATTTGAACTTCGATTAATCAATCAAAACTATTTAATCGAATAATAGAGTCAATTAAAATTAATCGGTTGTTGAAATTTTCTTTTATGAGAAGTTGAAGCTTGTCCACCAAATACCTGAGTTATGTCTTGTCTCTTGAACGAGAGTCCCGTTATTTTAAATCATTTAGTACTGCTGGAAGTTCCAAAAAAAAAAAAAAAACTGAATGAGAAAGGGTGGTGTAGTTGCAGTGGTTTCAAAAGCCAGGTAGCGGCATGTCAGATTTAGTCCGTGTACGATAAGATCTACAATAGAAGGCTGAGTCAGGTGCCTACTACTAATTGTCTGAGAGGGGGTGAGTATGCTAAAAATAAAGAGTCCCCCAAGAGCCTGTCCTCTCATCCTAACAATGGGCAACCTATAGTATAGTAAAATTGAAAGTTAAGGGCATATCCGCAGAAACCAATTTATGGATGGACGAGTCCACTTTGAAATTGTGAATGGCGGGAGGGTACCGGAGAATCAGCTGGTATGCAAGTGAAGGTGTCGCGAACTTTGCGTGTGATGTTTTAGTTACCGGTACATTCTTAGTTATTGTGTAACGTACTATCTGAGTCGTGCGTTTGTTATTATTATTTCAATTTATTTTTAATTATATTATAACATCTTAACTTGTGTTATAACGTAGGGAACCCGCGTTGATTGGTTATGCCAATTATACAGGCTGCCTTTCGTTGTGACGAGCTGAAAATTAATCACAACAAATAAAACAATTCTTATATCAGGATATTGGGAAGGGGAGACTGTTGATTTATGCACTCAGTTTACTCGGTACTCAGATGACATCTCTTTATTACATTATGAGATAAAGTTCTCTATTTAAAGTTCTCAACATATATAGTTTACAGTATAATTATATATATATTACTCTTTCATAAGGGCCCTCAAAATATGATGTACATCTATTTAATTTATTCCACGGATCCGGGATTGAATATATATTAAGTTAATAATGGTCACCTTGCCATATACAATATTGAAAATTGAGCCATTTGAAGAATGGACTTTATTAATTTTTCAAAACAAGAAAACTTTTAGTTTAAACATTTACTCTTTTGCTATAACCAGTGTTATTAGATTACAGACTACATGTTACATATAATGTCTGTCTTTTAAAGTCTTAAAAGTGGTGAGTTAAATTGTCTTTGTGGGTAATAATTTTAGTAACTCATAACCATGGAAGACAAGCCTCCATGTCACCTGGTTTTCAGTATTTGCTGCAGAATTGGTTCTTCGGTCCTCGTGCGTTTCCTGAAGGTCTGTCGTTGCCGTAGTATCCGGTGACGGTGAAGTTCCTGAAGTCTGTTATATCATTCGGGCTGAAGTACTCTCATCTTAGGCGACTGTAGTAATTCTTGTAGTTATAATAAATAAATAGAAAGTTTGTTTCACAGTAATACACTTCACATGATTATAGATTAGTTGAATATCACCATCATGTTTGAATGTATGTATTACATAGTTTGATATTTATTCATTGAGAGAGAGATGTCATCGCCGCACAAATTTAGTTATTTAAATATTCATTGAACCAACCATTCACATAATTATACACGCGTCGCGAAACAACGCTGTACACAGCTTACGGCGTGAGCGCTCCATTGCAAGTGGGCTAAAATAGTTAGGGGGAGAGTAGTAATCTCGCGACAATTACTAGTCAGCATAAAAGTAGTTGCATGTTTCTAATTTAATTAAAGGACTAAAGTTTGATTAAATAATTAAATAGAGATATTCTTAGTTACAGACCTTATCAAAGTACATTACAGTGGTCTTATTTAATTATTTAAAAATTAACAAAATTTACAATTATATTTAGTTTGTTTAGGGGTCAGAAAACAAGTTAATTCTGGTCAGTGCCTGTATATGCAGGATTAATTAACAAGCTTTACCCTTTCTGTACAATTGTATTCCCTTTTATTTTATTATTAGACTTTTTATTAAATATTATTATTATTTAATGATAGCAATAAGATTTAGTTTAAAATGTGAGATTTTATTAAAATTTTAAAATTTCTCAGCTTATACATTAACAATTTAATTAATTAACATATTTTTATTAATGAAATCGTCACAATATCGTTGTTTTACAGTCACTCATTTTTATTAGTTATTTAATTTTTTAGTTAATTTCTATTGGTAGTTTTTATTCAGTAATTACAATTACGTATTATTGTAATTATTTGTGTTATCATCCAGTAACGAGATTTGTTAAAATGGATACTTTTCCTTCAACTAGCAAAGACAGGAAAGTTATTCATAGTCAAGCACGGGAAGTTATAATACACAGTTTTTTGTTGTCCAGGATTAAAAGATTCTTGCAATTAAATTAATACGAAGAATGCGTTCCTTTATGTAACGAGAAACTGTAGAGATAGTCGCGTGTAATTAAGGAGTGGAAGTGTACAGTTTGCAAATTCCGTTGCGATAAGAACGGTCAGAAAGGCTGTAGTTTTTTACGTCTCAGCAGTACACAACGACAGACCAAACAACACTCAGATATGTTTATAAAACATTCTGATATGTAAAAGAATGTAAATTCTCACATCTCATGCGACTCCCTCCACATAGCCTTTCCCCTCTGACCGTAAGCGTTTCGCTTATTTCTATGCCCTTAACTTTCAGTTTCGCTATAATAGTAACAGTTGGACAGGTGGCGTGTTACAGTGTGTTTATTCAGGTGAGGAAAACTTGTGTTTTTCAAAGAGGCTACTTTGTGTGTGTTTCCTGATACCGTGCGTGAAATCTGTGTTATGGCGTACGAAGACTTACGTGGAAGTCTCTGTGGAAGTTTTGGATATAAATTGAACGACAATGGTAAAGTGACAGACAGGAAAACCGTTTTCTGTAAGCTGTGTGGGAAATCATTTAGCTACAGCGGTAGCACTAGCAGTTTGCAATACCATTTAAAACACGTCCATCTCTTACAAAGAGAATCGTCTGTTGTTAATGCAAGTTCATCTCAGTCGAACTTGAATCATTTCATAGTAAAACCAATCTCTTCATTAAAGGAGGCTGAACTAACAAATAAAATTGTGAAATGGATAGTAAAAGACAGTCGACCTATCAATATAATTTCGGATGAAGGGCTAAAAGAAGTTTTAAGGGAAGCTGTAGGTAGTAGTTCTTATAATCTTCCATCTAGAGACGTTGTAACTAGATGGATTGAGAAACTTTATGATGTCGAACGATCCAAGCTGCTAGACAAACTAAAAGAAACTGAATTTGTTGGCCTAACAGGTGATTTCTGGACATTGATAGCAAATCAAGGTTATTTGGGTCTTAGTGCTCATTGGATTGATTCTAACTGGGTGTTCTGCAGCGCTGCGTTAGAAGTGAAACATGTGGTGGAGAAACATAGTGCAGCAAATTGTACGGAAGAATTCGAATAAGTTGTGTCTGACTGGAATCTTCAAAGTAAAGTAGTTGCAATATGTACAGACAATGCCAGGAATATTGTTCTTGGTGTCGAAAATTCGAAATACGGTAATGTTAGGTGCACTGCTCATACCCTGCATTTAAGTCTGAATACAGCAACTGAGAATGCGTCTATAGATAAACAGCTTTCCAAATGTAGAAAAAATGGTGGGTCATTTCAAGCTTATGTAGAAAATCAGCTATGCCAAAAACTGAAAGAACTTAATATTCCGCAGTGCAAACTGAAACAAGATATAGTCACCCGATGGAATAGTACATGCCTTATGTTCGAGTATCTTCTGGAAGCCAAGGAAGGAATTGTAGCTATAATGTCCACCAATCCATCAAACATCATTCAAACCATTAACTGAAGTGGAATGGAAAATGACACAAAAAATGTATAAATGTCTTAAACCATGTTTGGAAATATGTGATTTTCTTGGAGGAAGTAAATACGTGACGGCAAGTGTTGTACTCATTTAAGAGTAAGTCTAAAAATTACCGACACGGATCCTGGTTACATTGCTCGATTCAAAACAGCTCTGTTAGATGATTTAACGGAAAGAGTAAATGCCTAGCCTAAAATAGAAATGTATCAAGAAGCTACGACTCTTGAGCCAAGATTTATATATTTGAAATGTCTTCCAAGAGAAGCAAGAGAATTAGTGTGGAACAGAATTTCCAATAAAGTTGTGACCACTGCACAAACAGAAATAAAACAAAATGTGAAGAAAAGAAAACTTGTTTTTTAAGAAGACGATGATGACAAGAGGGAAGAAACACCGCTCGGAACAGAGGTTGATGTCTATTGATCTTTGGCAGAACTGGATGATGACTTTGCAGACCCCTTAGTGTGGTGGAAAACACATTCCATTCAGCTTCCACTTCTTTCATCTGTAGTGAAAAAATTGCTCTGCGTTCCAGCTACATCGGTTCCGTGCGAACGAGTGTTTAGTGACGCAGGCAATATTGTTACTAAACGTAGAGGAGCCCTTGATCCGGACCATGTGAACACACGCACATGGTTAAAATCGTGGTTGAAGCAGTACTGACTAGAGTGAGTCTAATTTTATACCATATCCTTACCTTCAAATTCATATTTGTCACTTAGTCTCCTGATAACAGTTCATTTTATTAAATCTGTTCATACATATTATAATTATAATATTATTATTATTTGAATGTAATCCACGCTAATATACTGATTTTATAAGTTACTTAAAAACAAAAAAAAAGCAAAAAGTAACAATTAGATACATCTATTAAAATTAAATTTGTAAGCCATTAGTATGATAATTTTTTAGTACCCAAACTCAATTAATCTACCATTAATCGATTAAACCTTCTTGATTAACCAATTAAATATTTTGATCGATCGACAGCACTATTTTTTAGGCTTTTGAAACGTATAATGTGCATAAACTGCAGACTCTCCTGTTCTGGCGATATTGCTTGGCTGTCACAGCATTCTTTCATTTCTTTCCTTCTTGTTTCTTGTTTTGAAACACGCAAATTTTCTCATCTTCAATTGTATTTGATGAGAACGGAGTATTCATCAAGAATTCATTTAATTCTTCACGATCCCTGTCTTTGCGTTGTCGTTGATGCAGGCGTCGCACACGTTCAGTGGAAGACATCACGACGACTAACACTGAGCAATATACACTGATATGCATCTTATTTCACTGTAAAATATTCGTCCATCGGCTAATACAGCAAGCATTACAGTGGCACGTAATTTTTCATTTCCCGTAATCTTTACCATTACAGATTTGGTTCCCTTTTGGTCCACCGTAAATATACGTAAATAAAAAATAAAAAATTACGGGCGTTTCATCGGCATTTCCCATGTGTTCAAGTGAATAATTATGCTTCATGTGTAAATGAATGACAAACTGCTGATAGTGTAGGAGTTTTTCTTCGAAGTCACTCGGTAGTTTTAGCATGAATGATGTACGTCATTTAAGCGCAAATCCATTTCGCTGCATCATTCGTCTTATACACCCGAAGCTGGCTTTGAAACCGGAGACTTTTAATTCTTCTGCGATTTCTAAAGCTTTTAATTTTAAAACATGTATAGTGACAGGGAGTCCTTGCCTTCTTAAAAGCCATACGTATTCACAGACGCTGGACTCTACTGCTACAAAACGCCCAACTTGAGGTCCCGCGAATGCTCGTCGCACAGTATTTGCATTTAAAAGTTGTTCCTTCTGTTTTCTCCATCGTCGAATACAGGATTCATAAATATCGAATTTCCTTGCGGCTTCGCGATTGCACGTTTTTTCTACATTTTGTATCACAATTAATTTATAATTTGCATCGTATGGGTTACGTTTAATTTGATTTGACTGTGTGCCTTTAGTCTCCACAATATTACTCATACTGCAAACGCACTACAAAAACGCCGAATGAAAACAAAGTACAGATAAGCGATGTTGTCGCTGTTACAATAGAAAACCACACTGGCAGTTTACCCGTTATTTAGAAACATGTTACTCACACCCCCTCTACTCATCCTTTGTCTTGCTGCCTACAGAAGGGTGCGAGGACGTGCGCGTGCGCACGCACTTACACTTTATCTTCCTATTCTTTCTTCAGTTTGCTGTTAAACATTTGGTTGTAGTCATAAATCATAACGCCAGAGTTAACTACAGCCAGGCAAACTGCTGTTGCATAGGCAGTAAACAACTCATAGATACCAAAAGCGTTCTCCCGCCAGAAGTCATGTATAACTTCGAATTTTGTTAGCGCACGAATGCAAGCCACAGGCCAAATTAGCGACCATGTTTTTAGGAGAAAAAGTGCGGCTTGTATTCGGAACAATACGGTATTTGCATGATATTAATAGTATTAAAATTTCAAGTGTTATAGGCCTATTTGATTTAAATATATCCTCAAAAACCAAATTTGCGATTTAACAGACTTTCGATTTTATGGACACCCCTCAGCCCCAATTAGTCCGTTAAACGAGGGTTTACTTTTATATTCATTTCATCTTGATGAGAAACATATCTCAATCTATTACTTCAAGAACTAATAATTCAATCATAAATCATTCAAATTATTAAATTATTACAGATAATTTACTTTCTATACCAACATAAATTCATATCATAAATCTAAGCACATAAAATACATAAATCAAGACTTCGTTATTACTTGTCTATTTTACTATAATTGTTGCATTTATGAGTTTCAAACTAGAAAAACATATATATATTCAATGCCTTAATATTAACAAGATATTGACTTCTGACAACCATCAGATATATTTAATGCAACTCTGAATTTGTCAATCCTAATTTACATTAATTAAATTGAGCATTTCTGAAGTCATAAAGGGTAGAATAATATTACTAGTATCCAACTGCTCGTCGGTTCTTTTAGAATGAAACGGGATGTTTAGGGATTTAGATGATACGACTACATAGAATATTAGTTAATACATAAGTGCAATGAAACTGTTACTTGTGTTCAGGATTATCCATTCCATCTGCCGACAATGCCTTGAGTGAACATATATCACAATTTCACTTCGTACCATACTTTGCTTTAATTACATTCACAATTACTTTCGTCGATTCTTTACACACATCGGAACTCCGATTAAATACTCCACTCGACTTTCGTGCACAAGACAAAATATACTGTGTTCGTAAGTACTTCAAGTTCACAGATTTAAATAAAACTGCTTCTTACTTGCTGTACGCACTAATTAAATGATTCACTCGCGCTGAAGTATCCTCTCATGCTTGTCTTTGCTGTACAAATAACGACTGTTGCGTTCTTCAACTAACACGCACTCAAATACTTCAAGACTTATTAAAGTATTTTGATAGTTTCTTTATTTCATAATGAGATTTTAATAGACACGAATAGTTTTTCTGTACACTCCGATATACTACTTTACATGATAGTTAATCAAGCTAATATACTTTAACACTTTAAAACTTATTAAAAGCGAAGTTAAAACATACTATGAGCGTTTTAAAATATACTAAGAGCGTCTTTAACACATACTAAGAGAGCCTTTCACATACTAAGAGCGAGTTTAGCTGTACACGGGCAGGGCTCACTATTTCTCTTTTCCCACCCGTTCTACTCAAATAATTCTGATAGGCTCATGACTGATTTCTTTGCCGGGAACTTCAAATTCGTCCATTCAAGAACCGAAAAAAACTTGCGCTCTAAAGTCATGCTTCTTCTCATTGGTGTTTAGCTTGGGGTGCGCGGGTATTTTGCCACGTGTTCAACTGCTACACCAAGCGACGCGGCTTTCACCAGAGTTTCTCCTTTTTTTATCGCCTGATCCATTGTTTTCCCAAGGTTGTCGTTCGTCAAAATCTAACGGGACTCAACAGTTTTATGATTTTTCGCGAACAAAGGATTTCCTTCTTTATGACTTTAGAAAGCTGTTTTTTGTACAGAGCTCTTTTATTTTGTTGCCGCCAGACTGTCGCTAACTATAACTTACTTACAATATTTCTGTGAGACGTTATTTTGCCTCAGTCTTCTTATCAACACATTTAGTTTGCTTAATAATAACTAAAAACATACATTAAATGATTAATTACGTTAATTACATTATATAGGCTTACGTGATCTACATTCACGTTATACTACTGCATTGTATTTCAAGTTAAATTTATAACCATAATGCCTAAATGACAAATAATTTTAGTATAGCATTTAAGTTTGTCTGTTTCCATAGATATCTTTAGACCTTTTGTTCTTTTGCAAACACAGCTTACACAAAAAATATTCCTCAGGCTTTCACGGCCGGTGTCAGATGAATTGTTCATGATATCCGGGCTGTTTGGCCCGTGGTCCATGGTTTATAACAAAACCAAACGTTTCTGCAGCTCCACTGGCTGCCATCATCAGAAAATATAGCTTGGTGCGAGCCAATCAGACACCATCTTTATTGTGATTGGCTGATGGTGTCATTTTTACCTGTAGGTGGGACTTTGCTGAATTTATAAGTACAGGTAGCATGGCAGGACAGCTTGAGCCTATACCACAGTACTGTGGGCCTGTACGTAAACACCCGGCGTGCAGGATTTTTTATACCACTGGTGATGGCAGCCAGTGGAGCTGCCGAAACGTTTGGTTTTGTTATAAACCATGGACCACGGCCAAACAGCCCGGATATCGTGAACAATTCAACAGCTTACACACTTTTTGAAGAAGGTCCAAAATTTGCAAGGGGTATTGACAGTATTAATTTTGCCAAATTATTAAAGATACCTAGTTTGTATTTTGAATAGAATTCCTTTTAACTTCGTCTCCCTCATAGACTTTTACAATTTTCTTAAACTTTTTACTTTCATTTTCACCAATGTTAAATAAAATACCTCATGACTTGATCTCCCATATAGACTTTTACAATTATCTTAAACTTTTTACTTTCATTTCCACTAGTAATTTTATACAAACCACTATGCTGTACCCGGTACTGACGAGCGCTTTCGACAGTCAAGCCATCTTCAGGTCATTTACCAACCCCCATAAACCCCCATATTTTTGGTTGGTAAATGACCTGAAGATGGCTTGACTGCCGAAAGTGCTCGTCAGTACCGGATACAGCATAGTGGTTTGTATAAAATTACTAGTGGAAATGTTTGAGACCACTAACACTCCAAAATAACAATAGATTTTTACTTTCATTTTGAAAAATTAAAAAAAAAAAATAGAGGAAATGTTACATTTGGATCTGGATTAATTCCCTTTAATGTGACACCTGGTTGGATTTGTACAATTTTTAACATTTTTGATACCTTTTTTTGGCTGGTGTCCCAAAAATTTTGAAATATGAAAATTACTCTATACAGTATTCAGATTTTTGTTAAAATGCCCTTTAATATGATACTCGACTTAGATTTTTGTGATTTTTTTCATAATTTTGATCCCCCACATTTTTGCTTCTTGCCCCCAATTTTTTGCTTTCATACAGAAATACGATTCTGTAGAATGAAAGTATGGAGACATAAGACAAGTTTTACATAAATTGGTTGATGCAATCAAAAGTTATCAGGAAATTCCCAAAATTAACGTATAGAGGCCAGACAGATAGAAATGCCAAATGGTTGGTTTAAAAACTGAGAATTTGCTTCGCTCATTCAATAAGAGTGTTAATTGTTCTATGAGTTACATTAAATCTGAACTTTTAGTAAAAATGGTCGCTGTAAAGTAGAATTAAAAGTGTATGATTGATGAACTCGATTTGGAATAAGTGGTGAGACTCCCTTCTTACCATTGCCAGTACAATCCCATTGAACCCTTGCTCAGGTTAAGGATAAAGTAGCAGACATAAATAGATGGACAGACAGTATTAATATCAGATGCTGTTGATAGGTTAATAGTTACTGACATAAAAATGTATGTTCAGCAGCTGTAAGTTACAGGATGACGACTGGTAATTGTTAGAGACGAAGCTGTTGATCCCATCTGCTTATAATAAGCCTAGGGGAAACTCCAATACAGAAAGTGAATACAGTGAGAATACAAATTTGCTATTGTTACAGACATACCAAGAATATTACAGTAAGCAAGAACAGCAAAAAGATGGATGTTACAAATAAGTAATAAGGATATTACAAACAACAGCAACACATAAGCTGTTGTAATTAAATTTGTTTCATATTTGTAAGTATCTCCTATGATGTTTCTCTGAAGACATAAACAAAATATTTTTGTTAAGTTGTGTATTGACAACAACATTTTTTAAAAACATTTTTCTCTTGCTGATAAATTTTACTCATAGTATTAGTTTGGCCTCAGGAATAAACAATAATTAAAAGAAATAAAAAAAAGATGTATCAGTATATCAGTTTATAAATAAAATTTTAACATATCTTTTATATTATTATTGATATATTATTTTTATAATATTATTATTGATAATGTTTATGTAATACAAAAGTGCGTTCTAACTAGATTTAGTCCACCCAACTCTGTAGTTTTGCTGTAAGCCTGACATATACTTAAGACTGATGAACACAAAACTAAGTACAATTATTAATGTTCCATTTCAGTACATTCAACTAATGATCTGCACCATTTGTTTAAACACATGCAAAATGTATACCTCAGCTGCTGACAAAGTAGGTGCTCGTGAGAGCAAAGTTCATAGAATTTTGTAAAAGCCTGATTTATCATTTTCATGTGTTTGTTGTTTCCAGTGCTATTAGTGTTTTTTAAATTCTGTTGAATCAGTCTTTTTGTCATAAGTTCCCTCTATTCATTTTCTATTACTATTGTGTCTCATAAGTTCGAAGAAATGTGATGTATTTCTGTGTCCGTAAAGGTGCAGTAATCGTTAACATACTTTCATTGTGACAGACTTTCACCATTGCAGAATCTTTGTTAACAGTGAAGCAAATTTTTGCTACAAAGACATTGTGTAACAGTACAAAATATCATGCAATAATTACAAAAATTATGAAAAAGTATCTCTGTAACTAACTAGGTTTTTGAATTGTATAATTTTTCTTGGTTGAGATGGGAATTAAGAGTACTTTTCAAACTGAATGATGACGATATTTGTAAGGAAATAATTCTTCAGAAACATATTATCCATAACTGTTCATCACTTCCTTTATTTATCTTTTTGTTTCATTATTGAACTACCACTACATGGTTAAACTAACTCCTTACTGTTTCATTATTTGAAAAATCTTGAGAAAATTTATTTCTTAAGCTTTCTTGGCCAGCCGGGTTATCAGGTTGTGGTCTTCTGATGTTTCAAACCTCGCCATTGGAGGTCACCTTCAGTGTCTAAAGGGCTTAACTTTTTACTGATGAGCTGTCCATCATTAAAAAGTTAAGCTTGTAACTATATTTACTCTTGTACCTTTTTATTTTACTTGTTTACAAAAATCAGCTGTGCTTGCATCTACTTTCGGACGCCATCTTTATAGCCACCTACTGCACACTTACCTACCTTGGTCCAAAGTTCGTTTGGGCGAGCTAGGGAGGGCAGAATGGTTATTCGAAATAAATAATTAGTCTAGCCCAGTTTTAGTTTAACATTCAATACTTATTATTAATTCTTTTCAATATGTGATTCTGTTTCCAAATAATCTTCTGTTTCAGTTGATAAAAAAAAAAACATCTCCACCCCTTGACTACATTTTGCATCTTATTAATACATATTAAGAAAAGCTATACCAAACAGAAGCAATTATTAACCTAATTTACGCAAACCAGCGCTTCAGTTATTTATGGCATAATTTTCATCCCCCCCCACACACACACGTGCAGCCCATGCCCTTATGAGATCTCTATTTGTAATAAAATCAAAAAGAATGATGTTGAATATTGTTTGACTCTTGTTAATTTTGTTTTACCCCCGAGTGTTACTTATCTGAAAATTAATCCGGAACAGTCCAACCTCCTGACTTATGTTCCGTCACTCCGCACATTTTCTTACTTTCATCGTTTTTATTTATTCACCAGGTAACCCGCAACTGTTACTTCATTTTGTGCTATTTTTAAAAACTGATTTCTTTCACACTTTACATTTTGTTTCTTTGGTGGGCCACGGACTATTATACGCGGCCGTACGGCACGAGATGTTATACAGATTTTGGCGCAGAAAATCGCCGCATCTGTCGTCACTAGATGTTGGTTTGCGACTGACTTTTTAAACCAAGCGCAGACAGACTATTGACACCGCCCCAGCGAGTTAGCGGACACTCCTGCATTCCAACGTGATGAATGTTGGGCTCGGCTTATGATGTCGTGTGTCCTGACTCAAAATGCACATAGTTCAAAGTTCGTGTTGTTAAAAATAACTGCCTTCAGCTGCTAGATCGATGACCTTGATGCTAACTTGTATACTGCTTTTCCCCAATACAATTTACAAATAAAATTCACAATACGTTCCTGGACGGTAGTATTGGTACTGTTACAATACCCCCTCAATGAGAGATTTTATGCCGAAGCATAAAAACTCTCATCGACACTTGCATACTTCCTAAGAGGATCAGTCCGGATATGGCCCCATAACCCCCTTTACATTTTACTAAAACTCATGGGTAACTTACCCCCCTGGTCCAGTGACTGCGGCCACACCTGAATGACCTTATTGGACTTCCCTCTCGAGATCCCAACACCACAAGGCCAGACAGGCACTTGACGCCCCTGCTCTGACGCGTGGGCCAGCACAGGACCGCCGCCACAGTATCACAGACACTAGAACATCAAATCAAAATATTAAATAATGGCCTTGAATTATACCATATCCAGAACTGATCTGGTCTCCCCTTAGCTGTGCTGGTTTGTGTTAAGAAGCACTGGTTTGTTTCTTAACTTGCTAACATACATATACCCTTAACCTAGCCTAATACATCTTAAAATTTTAATACCAACATTTTATATGCCCCTCTCTCGTTAATTCTTATCCCACATTCAAAATATATCCCTGATTTCAATCAGAATTTAAATAACCACTTCCCATTACCATTACAAATATCTTTCATTACCCACTTCCCATCTCAAAAATATTTAGATTCATTACTAAAATTCCTCTTAGACACGTTTAAATCGACTACATCATCATCACAAATTATCTACTTATATCTTTTCTCAAAAAAATTGTTAATCATCTCCATAATACTCTTCAAAATGACACAAAATCATTTAATTACATCATAAGATCAATTACACCTTCTATATTATCAACATAATTCCATTTAACTGGTTTATTTTATCCCATTAATAATAATCATCAACTTTCTCCTTCCACACACACTATTGCCCCCCCTGGACTGTAGCGCCCAGTTACCTCCACAAGGACTGAGGCGGAAGGGGTGAACATTTTTCTTTTATTTCACCCCATCCTCGCTTTGGTGTTACATAAACTTCAGGGTACTAGTACCTCTAATAATAAACTTATTGATACACCCCTATTCGGTCTACCACCCTTCTCATAGGTATATAGCCGTGTTCGAAAAACAAAATTCTTAGATTCCCCTTTTGTTCCCCATTAAATTTCTATGTTACACCAATTTCAAAGGTAACCAACTATGGTCAGTGTACAATAAGTCTGCCCACAGCTGGTTGTAAACCAAAACCACGGTCTGGGCTGGTAAGGCCGGGACCGCCCGAAATGTGGGGAATCGCATTTAAAATATACAATACATGTCTTATATTTGTACATTTATATATATCACCCTTAAATCAATACTTTATGTTTCACATGATAAACATAATACAACATAATACACTCAAAACGAACATTACCATTATTACATTAACATAAACATCTCAACTCTAAATTTGCATAAAAAATTATAAACATTACAACTTTTAATTTCAACTTTCAATTAAAGATTCCAACTGTTATATCATTATTTCAACTCTGCATTTCCATTCAACATTTTAATCATCTACCATTGATTATTCAATTCAAATCTCACAAACAAAATTTCAATTCACTACCAAAATTCATCTGTTACAACACTTTAAATTAATTAAATCATCACAAATTAATTTAATTCCTTTTTTTAACACTGTAAATTATTTCAATTACTTTATTCAAAACTCTTTACTTTCATTTCATTCCATCAAAACTGTGAATCGATCACACAAAATACAATGTTCCTCCCAGTAACATAACCTTAACATAATACATTTAAAATCAATACAATTTTCGTCATATCCTTTTATTGTTTACCATACCTCATTACATAAGTTAGCCAAGTAATTACCATAAACTAAAATAAATAAATGTTCATTCACTATATATCTAACCACCATCGTCGAAATTTAATCTGATTTTAACATAACAATTTTCATTCTCAAATAAACTTATTTTGTTATTATCAATATAATAACTATTTAATATTTTAAATTGTTCTGTTATACCCAAATAATAATCTACTGGGTTATCCCACATTATTGTTCTACCATATAACCTGTCTACATCAGTAATTCTGGTCCTGTCACCGTCAGTATTATTATTTGTCCCAATTAAGCATTTTTCGTCTCCTTATCATTAGAGTCAGCTGCTATTAATATCCCAATTCTATGCACAGGTAAGTACTCAATATAATTATCAACGTTATCATCATTCACCACCGCTGTACTGTTTTCATCATAAGGTAAGTTTTTTATTTTATTCACTCTCTCAACCTTTATTCTTTCTAACAATTCTTCATAACTTCTACTAATGTCAAACAACTCTCTCTCTCTCTCTCTCTCTCTCTCTCTCTCTCTCTCTCTCTCTCTCTCTCTCTCTCTCTCTCTCTCTCTCTCTCACACACACACACACACACACACACACACACACACACACACACACACACACACACACACACACACACACACACACACACACACACAATCACCTTCCCACTCCCATTTCCTCTCTCACTCCATACAGAGGGCACTACAACATCATAAAAACACTTCCTGGCTTTTCCAGGAACACCACAAAAACTGAAGGGACCATTTTGAGACCTTCTGTCTCTGATTGAGGACCACTTGCCCTCCAAAAACACCTGTGAAAACCTTATTTCACAATTTACCCGGGGAAAATTTACCCTCTGCCCCACTTCCACAAAATAGCTCTCTTCGTATTCTCTCTCTAGCACATCTATACCCATTATGACCCCATTACTACCCCCTACGAACTCTATACTCTCATCATCGCTATTAATTTTTCCTGTATCACCCTTAGATACCCCTTTTTCAACTATTTTACCACTATTACTTGTTAACTCACTATTATAGCTGTCACCATTATAATTAACCCCATTACTCACCTTGTTATCTACAACCTCGTCATTATTCGTCATTTTATCACCATTATAGTTATCACCTGTATTGACATCTATCACTTCTTTACTTTTTTTATTCTCATTACACTTACCTGTTTCATCATCATAATTAACACCATTACTACCACTTACCTGTTTTAATTCACCTTCTGTATTCTCCTTTAATCTACGTCTATCTCTTTCCCACTTCTCATTTTGTTTTTTAAACCTTTCATCTAATTTTGCGTTTAATTCGTTAAATTTACTTTTAAAATTTTCGTTAGCATTGTCAAAGCATTTATTAATTTCGCTGATATTACTATTCACTTCATTGAAATTACTATTCATATTATCAGATATTGTTTTAATTAAGTTAAATATATCATCCATCGACAACTCTCTTACTCTAGTTGTCGTTGGAGTGGATTCTGCTTCTATATTGTTCATGATTATTGATCCAGTAAAGCTGCTTTCATTATTTGCCATTTTTAATTGTAAAGTTATAAATTTTCGTCAAACATATTAACACATATAATACATACTTAACACATAACAAAGTATTCTAATCGCACACACTACATATGATCATAATATAACCTTACATTGTACGTCTATTTAGACGTAAATAACATTTTTTATTTCTTTACTTTGAATAATCCGTTCTGCTCTCCAAAACAGGCTCACGTTTACATAAATAACTTTTATGCAAACGTCCCAGTTCGGGTGCCATTGTAACTATATTTACTCTGGTACCTTTTTATTTTACTTGTTTACAAAAATCAGCTGTGCTTGCATCTACTTTCGGATGCCATCTTTATAGCCACCTACTGCACACTTACTTACCTTGGTCCAAAGTTCGTTTGGGTGAGCTAGGAGGAGCAGAATGGTTATTCGAAATAAATAATTAGTCTAGCCCAGTTTTAGTTTAAACATTCAATACTTTTTATTAATTCTTTTCAATATGTGATTCTGTTTCTAAATAATCTTTTGTTTCATTTGATAAAAAAAAAACATCTCCACCCCTTGACTACATTTTGCATCTTATTAATACATATTAAGAAAAGCTATATCAAACAGAAGCAATTATTAACCTAATTTACGCAAACCAGCGCTTCAATTATTTATGACATAATTTTCATCCCCCCCCACACACACACACGTGCACCCCATGCCCTTATGAGATCTCAATTTGTACTTATTCCAAGTTTTACTTATCTGAAAATTAATCCGGAACAGTCCAACCTCCTGACTTACATTCCGTCACTCCACACATTTTTTACTTTCACCGTTTTTATTTATTCACCAGGTAACCCGCAACTGTTACTTCATTTTGTGCTATTTTAAAAACTGATTTCTTTCACACTTTACATTTTGTTTCTTTCGTGGGCCACAGACTATTATACGTGGCCGTACGGCACGAGATGTTATACAGATTTTGGCGCAGAAAATTGCCGTGTCCATCGTCACTAGATGTTGGTTTGCGACTGACTTTTCAATCGCAGACAGACTGTTGACGCCGTCCCGGCGAGTTAGCGGACACTCCTGCATTCCAACGTGACGTATGTTGGGCCTCAGCTTATGACATTGTGTGTCCTGACTCAAAATGCACATAGATCAAAGTTCGTGTCGCTAAAAATAACTGCCTTCAGCTGCTAGATCGACGACCTTGATGCTAACTTGTATACTGCTTTTCCCCCGATACAATTTACAAATAAAATCACCAACATTCACAATACGTTCCTGGACGGTAGTATTGGTACCGTTACAAGCTCTTTAGACACAGAAGGTGGGCTCCAATGGCAAGGTTTGAAATGTCTATGTTAAACAACAGAAGACCACGACCTGATAGCCTGGGAAGGAGTTCTTATAGCGCCTATCACAAAAAATATTCCTAATGTCCTGGTAGAAGTCTTGTGTTTATGTCACCTGGTAGAATACAGAATGTCTAAAACACACACACACACACACACACACACACACACACACACACACACACACACACACACACACACACACACACACACACACACACCACACACACACACACACACACACACACAAACACACACACACACACACACACACACACACACACACACACACAACACACCACACACACACACACACACACACACACACACACACACACACACACACACACACACACACACACACACAAACACACACAACAGTACATCAGCTACACCTAAGTCATTACTGCATGTTATTAGTTGTTAGTAATTTTTGTATCTCTCCTGTGTAGTTTGGATTGATGTCGTGTTTCTGTATATCACTTAAACTAAGGGCTACACTGACACCAGAATACCAATAATTCACTTGCAGTTAAGTTGACAATGACAGTGAAAGTGATAAGTTGCAGTTAATGAATACTAGTGGCATATTAACTCTCAGTCAGCATATTCTTCTTTCCTATTTTTAAAATAAAGGATAGAATTAAAAGAATTCAAACTGCATTCTGTCATGAATAGCATTGTACATTGTACATGTATCTTTGTTCATTGTGGTTGTACAGTGAAATCTGTATTACCACGTACATAGTTAGTATAAAATGTTAGGATTGACAAATAATACTCAGTTGTATCTGGAGAACATGTTCCTAAAAGTAACCAAACATTACTTTTTTTTTAACAAAAGTGTACAGAAAAAATTAAGTATTCTGTCACCTTATTGACATATTAACCTATAAAGTGAAGTAAAAACTAACCATGTGGATCCATAAACAACAGAAAAATGACAAATTACATTTTAAATTTCAATAAATTGTTAAAACTGCTAACTTCAGTCATCCTTCACTGGGGCCACTGGTTCAAGAGAAAATTAAAATCAGTTTAAACCAAACCATTTAATTTTAATCTTAAGTTCAAACTTGTGTCCATTTACCAATTTTGCAAGTCAAATAAAACAGTGTTTTACTTTTATATTTTTTACAGCTTTATGTATAGTAAAACTAAGTTTAAAATTTATGGAGTGATGGAGAGCAACAATTTTTACATTACTGAAGCTTAAAAATCTTGTGAGGAGAACAAAATCTCACAAGAAATAAATAGAAGAATCATGGCTGGCAATAGAGCATATTATGCAAATTTTAATCTTTTCAATTCCAAGTATCACTACATGTAGACTTACGTATCGCTATACTTTTATATCTAAAAGTATCACTATTACATTACACCCCGATGACTGGCCAATATTACAGGAACCAGTTGTGCAACTCAGTAGCCAATCAGATGGGACGTTTTGACGAATGTGTGAACATCATTAACTTATTGGACTATTCAGTTAGCTGTATAATTGTTAGCTGTATAAATTTTCTCCATACTTAACATTTTTCTGAAAGACTTTGACATTGGGAAGACTGGGTTTTGTTATGTTCAAAATGGTCAGATACTTTCTGGTCAGACCTTGTATATTGTCTTCTACAAACATGGTGATGTAGATAATTGATGGTAATTTTAAATTAGCTGCAGGTGACTTTTCAAAGCTTGTAAGTACCTGTAAACAAATGTAGACTTTTGTCTTTTTGGCTTGGTGTTCTTCATATGCCTTAAAATAATTATCATTACCATATGGATTTGATTGTTAATATTTTAATTTTCATGAATGTAACGTTATATTAAATAATGGTTGTTTTCAAATAATCATTATTTTAAAGTTATGCATTTTTCCTAATTCAGATGTTGTTACACTGATGTTGGTTTAATGTTAATTGGGATCCCATTTGTCTGAGGTTTCCCGGTCCTCTTTTTCGTTGAAGGGAAGATCTTGGAGACGATTCCTAATGGTTTTTACTAGGTTATGGTCTATTATTCTAGTAACAGTTTCAGCGCTTGTATTTTTTTATGAAACAGTTCATATTAAATTGTTGCTAAAAATTAAGTGTTTTGTAAAAAAAAATTAGTAAAAAATCTTAATCGATTCTAGTAAACCAAAAAACTTTATTAAACAAATTTTAAATTTTTATGTAATGCCTCCATATTGTTTTTTTTATTGATAGATTGTATTTGTAACTTTTAGGAATTATGACAAATTTTTATTTTTCTGAAAGCTAGCCTTTTAAAACTGCGCAGGAATATTATTTGTAGGTTGTATGTAAAATGGAAGGAAGGTGTAAAAACCAGTAGTCATTTGATATGATCAGATAAAAGTGTAACATGGAAAAATTTTATTGAGTATGAAATTCCACTTTACTTCTGTGTAGATTATGTACGAGTTTTCTAAAATGAAAATACATAACTGAATTTATTCTACCAAACATTTCCACAAATTTGTAAAATTAACCAACTTAATGTACATTATGAAAATCTGTGCAACATCGTGAAATAAAACAAAGCTGCCACCCAGGGCACTCACATAGGCAGTGCTGCCGTTGCCATTGAAACGGGGCCCGTGGGTCAGGGGGGCTGCAAAGGAGCAAAAAAAATGTGATTAAAAAAACAAAATTCATAATACTGGTGACGATGTTGAAAATAACTTTTTCACATGTCAAATTAAAATGTAAAAATCCCTTAACTAAAACAACTAAGTAGGTAGTTGTAGTACCACGGCGTTTGAAATTATCTGCAATTTCAACGCGAGAAACCGTCACCAGGCACCACTAGCTGCTAACAGTCATCGAGTATGACTCGTGGCATCATTCTTTACCCAACCCTGGTGTAGAGTGTAGACACGGCTCAAGGTCAGTGCAACAGTGCGCATGCCCGAATCGGATGTCGGAATCGGATGCTTTGTTTGTCAGTTTGTGCGAGATTGTTTTTGTGTTAAGCAGTGGGCTACTAGTTTTTTTCGATTTCAGTTATTAATTGTATTATTTTGAAGTCCTTAATGTGAAAGTTTATTATTATTATTGTGTTTTATAGTGAGTTTAGTTATGTCTACTACTTCTACTACGAGTAATTTCAAGCATAAATCTGGAGCTCAAAAACGAAAGTTGGAAGCAATGAAAGAAGCAACAGGTGCTGTAGGACGGCAGAGTATTACAAAGTTTTTTAAAAAGAGTGATGACAGTGATGACCATCCTTTCTCTGTTGAAGATGGAAATATTGAAAGTGAAAGTTTACCTCCCTGTAAGACAAATGATTCTGATACGTTGATGGTGTCAAGTGAACCGACCGAAACTAACGATGATACAGGCAAGACTTCCCCTATGCTCCAGGTAGGAAAAATTTTAGACTCTGTAAATAAGAATAATAATTGTCAAAGTGACAACGGGACTGGTGAGATTTGTGACAATGATAACAAAGTCTTAGATTTTACCGATCCAGGTACATGGGCAGAAATAATTAATGACATTAACCCACAGAATATTGTCTGTCAGAATAATATCAAAATTGAGGAATTATTTAAGCAGGCTAAGACATTCCCGAGGGACAAAACAGGAAAATTGTTCCCTAACTATCTTCTCAATTCTAAATCTGCAAACAATCGAGAGCAGTACACCAGACATTGGTTAATCTGGAGCTCTTCATAACAGACACTTCATTGCCTTGCATGTACTCTGTTTGCTACTACCCCGAAACGAAGCAGATTGGCAAACAGAGGGATTTCTCCGGCTCAATTCGCGTGGAAAATGTTATATAACAAACTTCCCGAACTTGAAAACAGCGGTGAACATCGAAAGTGCTATTGTCAATAGAAATCCCTCCAACAATCAATTAATTGCAAAGGTATTGATAGTGGTCTTCAAAAACAAATTTTAAATGAAGCAGAAAAATGGAAGGCAATATTACAAAGAATTTTGGACGTAACACTGTTTTTAGCATCAAGGGGGTTGCCTTTCCAAGGGAATAATATATCGATTGGTGATGTAAATAATGGAAACTCTCTCGGAACCTTGGAATTATTAGGCAAATACGATGAAATTACAAGGGAGCATTTGGCTAAGGTAAAAAATCTTCATTTACAAGGAAAAAACATGAAAGGTCAAGCTCACTACTTATCTTGGATGAGTCAGAATGAGTTCATTTCACTTTGCGGTGAAAAAGTGTTCTAAAGTTATACTTGAAGAAAGACAAGAAGCGATTTACTATGGGTTGATCATTGATGCAACTCCTGATATGTCGCATCAAGAACAGAACGTATTTATTTTGAGATATGTCTCTCAAAATAAAGACACAAGGCAATACGAAATAAAAGAAAGATTTGTTAAGTTTCTAAAGGGGTTTCCAAAAACGTTTTATTGAACATACACCTAAGCACAATCTGAAGGGTCAGACAACACCGTCAAACATAAAATCCAACTATGCACGTCACTTAATAAACGAAAATCATAAATATACAAGCTTTGTTTCCAACTTGAAACCCATGCATTTTTGTGATAAAAGCACTTACATGAACGCCTTGGAAGAATTTGAGATATATAGGGTGTACAATGACGTACACAGTCGTGACTTCGTGCTAAACGATCATTTAAATTTTAAATCAAACCCGCTCTACGATACCGCAATAAACCTGTCTACACAATAGCTATTGATAATCAGTGTCCGATCGGTCCGACTCGAGTGTGCACTCAAGTAAAGCGGGTATGTGTGTAATCGTTTTCAAGTATTTGTATTTTAATATGTAATGACCTCGCTAAGAGTGAATTTTTATTTTATTTATATGTCTCGAAACGCGTAAATCAAATCAAAAAACGCAAAACGAAGTCACACGACGGAATATATAAGGTAAATATTATACAGTTTTTTAAACAAAAAAACAGGAGAAGATATTACTAATGAGATTGTAACTGTTTTAGCAGAAAATAGTATCCTTGAGGACTGTAGGGCTCAAGGCGACGGAGGGTCAAATATGTGTGGAAAAGTCAAAGGCGTAAAAACAAGACTATTAGAAAAAAATGATGTAGCATTTTATTCTCCATGTGGAGCTGACTCCTTAAACAGAATAGGAGTTAATGCAGCTAAAATGTGGCCAGAGGTTATGAATTTCTTTGGAAATTTGGAAACAATGTACTCCTTTTTTTTCACATAGCCCAGCAAGATGGAACATTTTGACAACTGAAGTGCCACTTTCCCTAAAAAAGCAATCACAAACAAGATGGTATGAGCGATTTGAGGGCGTGGTTCCAGTCACAATGCACTATCCAGGAGTATTAAAGGCCTTGGAGCGAGTATTAAGCGAGTTGAAGTCAAGCCTCGAACCAAAAGCGTATAACAAAGTTATAGGTCTAAAGAAATGTTTTTCTTCTTTTCAAGTCCTCTGTATGACAGTCTTTTGGTTTAAGGTGTTGGGCTGCATTAATGAAAGAAGTGTAATAATTCAGTCTCAAGAGATTTCTCTGGACATCCAGGTCAAACTGATAAATGACTTACATGAGGATATGCAGCGACTCAGAGACTTGTGGACAGAAATCATCAACGAGTCATGCTTAGTAGCGCAAACAATAAAAATACCATCTTCGTTTCTAAATAAGAATAAAAGAAGTCGTCCTCCTTCATCAGAAACCCTAATTAATACCGAAGAAGAACATTTTAAAACTAACATAGTTTACAGAGCTTTGGATTTTATTTTATATGACCTCAAAACAAGATTTGAAGCAACCAGTTCACTAACTGAACTTTTCAGTCCAATTCTTAAATTCAACTTGTTGGAAGAAAGTGATTTGAAATGTAAGGCTACAAAACTAGTCAGCACTTACAAAAACGATTTATCAGTGAACTTTTGTGATGAGATTTTATTATATTTAAAACATATTTCAAACACTGTTTCAGGTTTTGCCAAATTCTCAAAATAACCCGTTACAATTACTTAACTCAATCTATGAAAAACAATTGGAACTAGTTTTTATGAATGTTTGTATTGCCCTCAGAATTTTTTGTACGATTCCAGTAACAGTTGCATCAGCAGAAAGAGCATTCAGTAAGCTTGGAAACGTATTGAAGACATGGCAATGCTCATCGATGAGCCAAGAATGACTTAACTCGCTGGCTGTATTGGCCATTGAACACCGTCTGGTTCAAGCATTGACTTCAGAGATGTAATTGATACATTCTCCATGATGAAAGCAAGAAAAATGTAAAATAATTGATTTTGTTTTTCAAGATGGACACTTATAGATTTCTATTAAGTATTATTAAAGTTTGAATTCTATTTTAATCAGGTGCTTTGATTTTTAATTTCAGTTGTAGAATTGTACATTGTTAAGTTACAAATAAATGAATTTTTTAAACTTTCAAAATACCCACAATACCACCTACCTTTGACATTCCAACTCTTACCTGTATCCAGAAACCCCCAGCATCCGTTAAGCGAGGATTAAATGGCGAAAACAGATTGAGGTAAAGTTTTAATAAATTACACTACACGTGGTTGTTGTGAAATCTACATTAGTTTTTATTTTCACTTTCGTTTACTTTTTTATGACTGCAAACATATTACCCTCTTTATATTGGTAATGAACAAGTCCTTACTGGACATACATAATTTGTTGTATTAAAAAAAATAAAATATAAAAACTTATCTGCTATAAGACTTGCCAGCTCTCTCTCTCTCTCTCTCTCTCTCTCTCTCTCTCTCTCTCTCTCTCTCTCTCCTCTCTCTCTCTCTCTCTCTCTCTCTCTCTCTCCTCTCTCTCTCTCTCTCTCTCTCTCTCCTCTCTCTCTCTCTCTCTCTCTCTCTCATCTCTCTCTCTCTCTCTCTCTCTCTCTCTCTCTCTCTCTCTCTCTCTCTCTCTCTCTCTCTCTCTCTCTCTCTCTCTCTCTCTCTCTCTCTCTCTCTCTCTCTCTCTCTCTCTCTCTCTCTCTCTCTCTCTCTCTCTTCTCTCTCTCTCTCTCTCTCTCTCTCTCTCTCTCTCTCTCTCTCTCTCTCTCTCTCTCTCTCTCTCTCTCTCTCCCCCCACCAATTCTAGATTTGAGATCTCATTTC
The DNA here is from genome assembly GCA_034769895.1 of Magicicada septendecula. NCBI lineage: Eukaryota > Metazoa > Arthropoda > Insecta > Hemiptera > Cicadidae > Magicicada > Magicicada septendecula. Next base: position 268,756,727 of record CM068376.1, read on the forward strand.
TTAAATAAAAAAGATTTAGAAAAGGTTAATTGCATCAAAAGGCTGATCGATCTGTTTCTTTACTTAGCTGTCTTTGTTACTCCACGTGGCATGTCATTCCTCAGACGCACTTTCCTTTTACACTCGTTAAAAACCGTCCGAACTGTTTTTCAATGTTTAATTTATTTGTCACTCACTGTTGACACTTGTTGATACTGAAATTTACTTTATTTGAATCACATTTTCGCTGTTTAAAGTAAAAATTTATTTGTCCGCGGACTTTAGTTGTACAGAGAACCGCCCGGGACAGATGTCAGTTGAAACAGAGCGAACTTGGGCAACGGGTGGCCAATATAAAACCCGGTCACGTGGTATTCCCCTCTCTGCTGAATGTTCCACTCTGGCGAAATTATACGTCTTAGTGGCCCAGACTACATGCCGATATTACAAAACGAGGGATCGTTCTAGTGACGTATTTGTGATGTCCTTTGATAACTAAGATTCTATGCCCGTATATGGCTATGGCGAGTGCTGTTTTCGTCGGTTCATCGATTGGTATGGCTAAAAATAGCTGTTGACTCAGCCACCCGTGTTGCCAGCTCCTACTTCCGAAAGTTAGATTTGATTCGCTTTTACATAACTTGTGTTATTGCCCAATATCAAACAATGATTAAAAGTGGTTTTACCCCCATTCTGTACTGTTACAACATATACAAATAACATTTTGATTTTCCGGATATTAAAACTGTATGTTACTAGTTACTATGTTTATTAAACAAATGTTTATTTTTGTTTATTCAATACTTTTTACCTAAATGTCTTGCTTATTATGTGGTATATCGTATGTCACTCTTATAAACCTATATGGAGTATGTTTTAGGATTAAATGTTTTAGGATTAAACTGTGGAAAATGCTTCAAAATTCAAAATGTCTCTGTTCAAACATAAACAGTGGAAAAGTGACAAGGATTCCCGCAAAGATTATTTTTTATTATGTGAGGTGGGGGAGGGGCCCATCATAACAGCTGGCAACGGGGCCCACAGATTGATGTGGGGGGCCTGCTGCCACCAACTCCATAGATCCTAAAAATGAATAATTGGTTTTTGTAACTAGACGCATAGGTTCATTCAGATGAAATATATAAAAGTATTTGGAAAATGTACAGCTACAAAAATTTTATTTTATAATTATATGAGAATTTTATAGGAATACACAGCTATAGATATTATGAATATCAGTTTACTTCATGTATTTGATAAGTGCAAGGAATAATAGAATAAATATTACTTGCAAGCACAAGCGCTTATCACTAAAGATAATATGGATAACTTTTTCTACATTTTATGCTTAGGCTAATGGTTTGTTGCCATGATACCCAACCTTTCTTAGTTGACCCACAGCTTCTGTAACCACCTGGTTTGTATACATGATTTTTTAAAGGTAATCTGTCACTGCCTATTTGATCCAGATGTTCAAATGACTTGTTTTATACTCTGTTACTTTTCTTACTGTGATATGGTATTCAACTCATTTTCAGTGTAGTGATTCCTCAACATTTCCACATGTTTACAACAGGACTCTTGCTTTCACAGGCTGAATAGGATCCATAAACCATTTGTTCAGTTGCAAGCTTATTTACAACTATTGGCTCATCTATAGGTTCAGCTGTCATCTTAGTATCTTGGCATGTTTGATTTCTTATTTACCTGTTTGTTATTCCATGTATACAACTGTCTTTATCCAGTTTATTAATTATATTTGTATCACCTTTCATAATTGTAGCAACTGTCACATCCATAATAATGAAAACCGTCCACTCTTAAAATGTTTTGTTGTTTATATCTCCTTCATTCTGATGGGGTCCTTCACTAAAAAAGACTGGTTTTCATTTTCTTTTCAGTAATTTTCAGTTAGTATTTTCTCATACCTGTGCAGCCATTATATTCCCTTATGCAGATCATCTTCATTCTAAGCCAGAAGTGATATATTTAGCTCATATGTATGTAATTCTGAAAAAAAGCTGAAAAGCTCTTTTTTGGTAATGTAATATTCTGCATGTGCTGTGAACAGTATGAGGTATCTTGTAATACATTATTTCATATTGAGATATCCACATTGCAAAGTATCAATAAACCTGATAATAATACCAATAGTATCATAATTATTATTGTCATTACATATAACATATAGAAGAGAACCGATATGAAATTAGATATTTTAAATGTTAATTAATAGATGTTAGAGAAAAACTTAAACATTTAATTAAATTTGTGTAAGAATAGGAGTACAGGTTAACCAAATATCAGTAGTATTTAATCTGTGAATATTAATTCACATAGTTGTGTGTGTGTGTGTGTGCGCACGCGTATGCATGTACGTACGTACACACAAAAATTACAAAGATTCGTATGTATATAATTTTAATGGTTAAGTATATAATTTATTTTCACACAAATCAACAGTATATGATTTTACACTGATCAAATGGTCGCTCGGCACTTGATAGAACACATTGTAATAATATTTAAATGTAGTAAATAAATAATAAATATCTAAGTTTAATAAATAATAATATATGTCATAATTTAAAGTTTGGTTTCAGTTTGTAAAGTCTGGTGCTCTAGAGTATTAGTGTTTTGTTTGTAAAACGTAACATAAAATGCAAGCGTGTTTATTGTAAAAGATAGAGAAATTGTATGAAAATAATAAACTATTATAATATTGATAAACCTTTTGTTACAGAATGGACAAGAAGAACGGGAAGCATTGATGTTGAAACAAGAAGAATTATTGAGTGAAATCTCTGAGCTAAGGAGAACAAGTGACTGCTGCATAGAAGAAAATACTCGTTTAACTGAGAGAGTGCGTGTCTTGGAATCTAGTATTGACGCAACTCATGTAGAGAGAAAACAGTTAGATTTGGAACTAGCAAGAGCCAAAGAGGAGAGCTCATCTAGGCAGATTGAGATCAGCAGGTTGTCAACACTATTAGAGAATGCAAGAGCAAAGGTAGTAACACTTATACCTTTGTTTTGTGTACTACGAACATATTCAAAATTTTATATTGACATATGTTTTTCTGCTCAAATTACAGTCTACTTTATCTGTAGGGGTAGTGTTGGATCAATCACAGACATACAGCATCATCAGGACAGTGATGAGGTACGACGGACATTCACCACCAATCAGTAACTTCTTTCGAAGATTTACTTTTGTCTCTGTGATTTTTCCAAATGCCTGTACAATTTAATCAAATTAGTGGCAGTAAAACATTTGTTATTAACTTACTAACATAATGTGCTAACATAATTCTAACGTGTCTGCTTTATATGGCAGTTGTCTTAGAACACCTAGAATAGTGTAACACTGTCTGTGGTATGCAGAATGAACAGAGGACTTCATAATATAGTGAGATATCTTGTTTATTAACAGGTTTAATTAACTTGTTAAGTGCTGATTAATTTTGGTTACTTCTGTAAAAGCAAGTAAGGCTTAATTTTTTTTTTTTTGTTTAATTTGTTTATACCAGAAAATTTGATCAAGTCATGTGTCATTAAATGAGTCAATTTTATTAATCCTGTCTCATTTCTAATAAGGAAAACTTATTGCATCTGCCAGTGGTGAGGCATGGGTCTTAGTCTAGGGTAAGCGTTACACGACCTCTTTTGTCATACTTTGTTTTATAGTCTGCTCAACACTACTTGTATTGTTCCTCAATATACCTGTCCTTTTTTATAATAAACTGTTGTATAACTGTGATTTTATAGCAATATCTGTGGTCTCCTCTATAATGATTGCAATAAAAGAAGATTAATTAATATAAAGCTTAACTTAAAGAATTATTTGTTATGAAAAAGAACAGTAATGTCATTCGGATGTCACTTGGTAACTGTGAAAATACAGAAGAATTATTTAAAGGGCATTTTTGTTTTCTATCAAAATCATTGATATCCTGAGGGAACTCTATGTAATTCACTCTGTTCAGATAATAATGGGACCCACTATGATCGCAGACAGCAAATTCATGTTCTCACATAAAACAAGCACTTTTAATTAAATGTTATAATGTTTATAGTGTTCTCCTTTTCTTTTGAATGAGTTTGTTGTGGGCCTGTACCGACAGACAAAATTTAGTGTAACTAAGTTCTGTACATGTTTCCCTTCTTGAGCTGAACTTGGGTCTGTATGTGGCTCTAGAAAAGCAACGGTCTCTTTTGTGCTTTTTGTAAATTATATAGATTGATGAAACCAGTCTATGTCCATACATTGTTTTTATTAGAAAAAAGTAAACAAGACCAACAAAATAAACAGAAGGATTTTAGTAGAGTAAAAACAGATATTAAAAAAAAAAATTCTGTAATTAATGAAGGTTTGCATAACTGTCATTCTTATGATGAAAATTGACCATGATATGGCAAATGATACATTCCGTATCTTCTAAATCATTAAGTATGTATTTATTTAATACTTAACTTAATCATTAAGTTATTAAGTATATATTTCTATCACATATTTAATAATAATTTTAAAATTAATAATGTCAATAGAAATTTGTTTCTGGCCTTTTTTAAGTCTGTAAAAAGAGCTTTAATTATGGCGAACACTTCACTTTTGGTAGCATTTGATCAATTTGTTACAAGGTCCTCAAGATAACTGCATGCACTAAAAACTATTTTTATTTTGGCTGGCCTCTAATATCTGGGATAGTAGTGTTAAACAATTTTAAATCATTAATAATTAAAAAGCATTAACAGTTTCGGTGACAAGTCTGTATCAACCACAGGCGTCGTATTTTAGTCAGTTGTGGTATGCTCGTGAGTGCCATGGGCTGTCATATGCAGTCTTATACAAAATCCACCTGTGGCTATATGTGGCCAAAAAACATTTTGTACAATTCTTGGGAATGCTAACTGAAATGTTGTGCACTCTATTGGCTAATGGAAGTTTTTAGTTCAATATAATTGATGTAAACAATCTGTATCACTCTGTATTTTTTGGTGTTCGTATTTTTAGATTATATAATTTTACACATATCACACAGTGGCAAAATATTTTTAGAAAGTAAACACTGATGAATTTTGAATTTTTTTTTCTTGACAGAGAAATGTAAACCAAACTCTGTATTTTAGTAGCAAAGAGTTTCGTAGTTTTAAAGAATTTTCATAATTGTAATAAAACATATGTTAAACTTTTTCAAAAAAAAAAAAAAATCATGATTTTGTTTAAGTGACAGTAATTGTTTATTATTGATATGTGTACACTGCAATAGAAATTGCAGTAAGGGAAGTGTAGCCAGGACTACATGCTGTTATAACAGGTTATGACGTTATAGACATGTTAAAATTTGATTTTTGTCTGAATATGTAAATTAGATGTAAGTATTGAAATAAGAATTGGGTAAAAGACTATTATGTATTAAAATGCCCATAAATGTATTTGTGATCATGTCATGTGCGAGATAAAGGTGTGAGTGCGCGTGTCAGTCGTATTTTTTATGAATAGCTCAAGTATAAATGAACGTACCGAACTGAGATTTGGACAGTGTACGCATCGTAAATAGCGCTATATTTTCTGGGTGTCGGAGACTTGGTACGTAGTTTGTAAATAGGGATTTTGTTAGTAAAAAGCAGTTTCTTTAAAGTCCTTATCTTTTAGAAGGCAGAAAATTCATAGATAAAATCTATACCTGCTTCTGCAGAAATCTGCAAATTGTTTCAAGAAATTGTCTATCAGTTGTAGCCATCAATCGCGTGATAGCTGTTTCGACCAATCAGCGGCCCCAATTTCCATTAAGATTAGGTCTCCGCCGACGAATATCTAGTTAGTTCCATCCTGCTGCTCGAATATTACAGACGTGCTCTCTGTGCGAGTTTTTCGAACAGAAACGTGCTTTTGTACGAGTGATCAGGGTCAATTTAGCGACGAGTTACCCGTTGCTGATACCTTGACTGGGTACGAACTCATTATTACAAAAAATAAGCTATTTAATATTGTTAAACAGTGCTAGTATCACGTGAGTCAAGATTTCCGCATAGGGAAGGTTTATCCATCCGGGATACTCCTATGTGATCGCGAGGACACCTCAAGACGCGGGAAGGTGCACGCTCAAAGCACCAAAAATAAGTAAGATTAAATTACAACCCAATTTGTGCCCTGAGATAAGATTAGACTGATTACTGGTATGACGGCGTGCGCGCGTACAAGAGGAGCTCCAGCGAGGCGGGAGTGTGCAGAAAGGAGGAGACGAGAGAGGAGCAGATTGCGGCGATTCACAGGACTGGCAGTAAGACGAATCAACCCATGAAAACAACATCCAAGTAACAAATTGACGTTTCTTTTTAAAATTAGATCAATCTGATTTCAGAGACAATTTTGCAATAAAATAAATATTTTGTAAACTACAAACCATGTGAAATTTTGTCTTAAAATATACAACCTTGCTCCAGATAACTGACTATATTGTTCCATTATTACTATGCCTAACATATGTTTTGTCGCATAATAAATGGCGCTTGCAACGATGGGGCTCGAAAAAATGCAAGAAATATATTAAATAACCTGTTCATAGTATTAAATTGCAATACCCAACGTTTTGGCACGACAAAATAGTATGTTATAAAAAATATTGTAGTGTTTTGATATATTAAAATTGTCTTCAGAGTGTGTATCATTTGAATATTGCATATGCTCAGAAAGACTAGTGTTTAGGTTAGAATCGTAATTTAGTATTGGAACGTTATCTGGAGTGAATTATCTTATTTGTGCATGTATAGGTTAAGGATTTATGTAGACATGTGTTGAATGATTTCTGACTGTTTACTGTGCATTGCGGTAATATTTTAGAATAGGAAGGCCTGAATTTGAAAACCAGACAAGTGCCATTTTTGGCAAAAATCATATTTTGCCTTATTCTTATAGCACAGACGACGCCCGATCGACTGGTTTGAAAATGAGAGTTGTACAGTTCATAGTTTTACCACTAGAGTGCGTTGTCACTTGTCTAATTCATATGTTGTAAATCTGATAATTTTGATAACCAGATATGTACTGGAGATGTCTTGTTTTCAAACTCAGCTTGGCTGTTGTGTTAGTTTTCAGTTTATGTTGACACGCGTGGTGTTGTACATACTGCTGCTGTTTTTTTATTACAGAGTTATTTTTATGGTTTAAAAATGAATTCGGATAGTGATATTAATGAATATTATGGTGATAAAGACCCAGAATTTGTACCAGAAACATCGACTCCGACTAAAAAGCGTAAACTGAATGAAAATAAGTGGACAATAAATGTCAGAAAATTTAACCTAAATACCGGAAAACAGTATGTCAGCAAGACGGGTAAATTAATTCCTGCTAGAAAGTTTAGTAATTGTCAGTGCAAGAAACATTGTTTATCACAGGTTACTGACTGTGTAAAATTAAATATTTTAAATGATTTCAATAATCTTGCTAATAAAAATCTACAAGATGCATTTCTCTCCGGGTTTATTTCATCTCATCCAGTTAATAGGTAAGTTATATTCTTTAAGTACCTGTTACTAGATTATGTAAATTACCTAATGTATTCTTATGTGTTTCAAATTTGACTATATTATGAGTCTCAAATTTTAATATTGAAAACTAAGTAGGCTATTTCAAAAACCAATAATCATGGTTTTGGTTTTAGGAGGCGAAATAAAATAGGAAGTAATGATGAAAGTAATTCTGACAGTAGGAAGGCAATGTATCACTACAAAGTAAGTACAGTTTACTATTTCGTATAGTTTTTAAGCAATATTTTAAAAAAATACCATAAGCAACATGCCATGAACTGGAAAGTGTCTTTATGTAGGTCTAATTGGGTTTTTTTTTGTAGATCCACGTTGCTGGAAAGGATTTTACCATATGCAAGATGGCATTTTGCGGTATGTTTGGAATTAAGAAAGCAAGAGTTGAAAGACTGGCAAGTCACAAATTACATCACACCACACCACCTCAAGATAAAAGAGGAAAAAGTGTTGGCTCGCGCCGAAATATTTCTCCTGAAATTATGTCCCAAATTGTTGAACATACTAAATCTTTTCCTTGTCGTATTTCACATTACTCTCGGAGTGAGTCATGCAGTAAATATCTTGATTGTGAACTATCTGTTAAAAAATGCATTCACTGTATTTACAAAAATATGAACCTCATGTTTTTACTCGTATTAATCAAGGGCTAAAGGGCGTACGACCTGTTGTAAAATATGAATTGTACAATAATATATTTAACACAAAGTTTAATTTGAGTTTTGGCAGACCTAGATCTGACACATGTTCAACATGTGATAATTTAAAGAGAAATACAGATTGTACCAGTGACCCTGACATTAAAAAACAGCTACAAACAGAACATAATAAACATCTTACTAAAGCTGAAAAATTTTACAAAGACATGGCTGAAATTTCCTTACTGGCAGAGAAAGAAGAAAATATTGATTTTATTTGTTTCGATCACCAACAGAATTTACCATTTCCAATCATTCCATCATCAGAAATATATTATAAAAGAAAAATGTATGTTTTTTAATCAGTGTTTTAAGTTAAGTAAAAGTAAAAAGTCAGTAATGTACATGTATGATGAGACAATTGCATCGAAAGGTTCAAACGAAACAATGTCTTTCATTTATCACTGCATTAACAATTTTGTTGCGGCTTCAGTAGATACTCTTTATATTTTTTCTGATAATTGTTCGGGTCAGAACAAGAGTATTTTTATGACAAAATTTCTGTCACTTCTTGTAGCAACTGGCCGTTTTAAAAAAATAATTCACAGATTTCCTGAACCTGGTCATTCTTTTCTACCATGTGACCGGGATTTTGCTCAAATTGAAAAATTGAAACGAAAGAAAGAGTATCTTTTCTTGCCTGAAGAGTATTATCAAATGGTTCAGCGTGCATCCAGTTCATTTGAAATAGTTCAAGTTAATCAGGACATGGTCAAAGATTTAAAAAAATTTTCTGTAGCTAATACAAAAAAAAAATTTAAGTATTAAGGGCAGTAAATTTACAGTTTCTAAGTACAGATGTTTTGTTTATGAAGGAAAAATGTAACCATCAGTATTGATATCATAACAGCATTGTTACCGAAACATTTTGTACAATTTCTAGCACCACCAGAGTAAATGAAATTGATTTCACCAATATTGATCAGTTGCGAGTGAGTGCTATTTCTTTGAAACTGAGCAAATTCACGGACATTCAGTATGTAAAATCAAAGTTTGTTCCACCCATCTATCACGAATGGTATGAAAAGTTGACTAAAGTAAATGGACCATCAAAGAATGAAAACAATCCATGTTCTGCGTCAGAAGATGATGAATAAAAAATAATTTATTAATTTTTCATTTAGTGTTCTTTTTTTAACATAATAAACTGGTTTTAATAATAAAAATTGTATTTTTCTTTCATATTTCTGTTAACAAAGATGATGAGTTTGAAAGCCAGACATCTCTACCAAATTCTGAGGCCCACTGTTAATTACTCTTAAGTAAAATAAAAGTATAAGTGACTGAAAATAAAATATATTATGGCCATTTTTGTGATACTAGAATAAAAAGTTACACTTTCTAACATGTGTTTAAATTATACAGTTTTTTTTGATTTCCCAACAATTTGGTCTGTGGCGCTTGTCTGGTTTTCAAATTCAGGCCTTCATAGTTGAACATTAAACATTATCAAGTAAGAATAAGTGGGCCGTACGTAAGTCAAGACATTAAGATAATCTTTGTTGTGAGTTGTTATCGTTGTAAAAGATGGCGGAAGGTCTATCAGCTGATTTGCAAGCTACACTAAATGCAATTTTAGCGAATATACAATCCGTACGTGACAAAAGTAATAAAAATAACCAAGCATTGCAAGAAAACTTAAAAATTGTACGTGAAGACAGTAAAAGTCAAAATAAAAAAATATTCGCTGCCATATACGAGCAAGCAAAACAAAATAAAGCTATCGTCGAAGCTGCCGAGAGCAAAATAACAGAAAAGGTTGAATCTATCCGCGTGGAGTTTGAGACCGCAATAGAATTAAATAACACACATATAACGGAATGTGAGGCGCGTGTGCTAGCAGTAGAAGAACAGGTGCAAGCGCAGATGACCGCGGTAAATGATTCCATAAACACCTGTGAAAACAAATTAGAAATTTTAGAACAAAAAGTAAAACAAATACAACAGACTACTCCACTCGCAAACCATGTCACTTACGTATACAAAACACAGGACGACATTAACACGAACATGAAATTTTATGGCCTCGAGCATGAAGATTCCATACAGTTCCTTACGCAATGCCAGCGTAATATGGAACACATCGCTGACAACCTTAGCGATGTTGACAAAATAAACTGGGTGGTGGGTCAGTTAAAGGGCACAGCGGCTGAATGGTTTTCGATCGTCCAAGATAAAATTGTGATATATGAAGATCTGGTTAACCACTTTAAAGCAAGGTATTGGAACGACGAAATCCAGCGGAAAGTACACGTACAGCTGGAGTTTGGTAAGTATACTCCAGGTAAGGGAAGTAAGGAGAAATACTCAATCCAGCTTTGTAGCCAAGGCGAACACCTGGAGCCGGGCGTATCAGAAGCTGAAATTGTCAGCAAGCTAGCACATCATTTCAACAGGGGAATACAAGTGGCTGTAATTACACAAGGAATCAAAACATTAGAAGACCTGCTGTTGTTAATATCAAAATGGGAGAATGTAGATGGGAATCGCGAAACATACAATACACACACAAAGGTAAACATCAATAATACACTAAAACAAAATGAATATAGAAATAAGCAATGGAAAAAGCCGGATCGCGAACAAAATTCACCCAAATTAGGTAGTCATAAGGACGCAACTATAACCAAAGATAACACAGATAATGAGAACGGTCCAAGGTTGCACAGTGTGAGACCATGCAAAACAAATAACAATAATAAACAAAGTACCAGTCAGAGTCAGAAATGCAATGAAAACATAGAAAATAATAACATGAGTAGAACCTACTGTGTATCTGGTGTATACCCAAATGATGTATGCAATGAACTTATAAGTGACAGTAATGACGATGTAGTTAATATGCCTAGGGATAGTGATAAGTTAGATAGTAGATGTAATATATTAAAAGCTAGGATAAATAACTGTAAGGGAAATATTTTAATAGACAGTGGTGCTTAGATCTCATTGATCAGTGAAAAATTTATGAATAAGAACATAGTAGAGTTTAAGAAAGTACCAATATTACCAATTAATAATACAACTATTAAGACAGCCACAAACGAAATTCAAAAAGTAAATAAGCAAGCGTACATAACCATTTCATCGCAAGATATGGAGCTTAAAACGCCAGTGTTAGTTGTTAAGGATTTAATTTACGATATCATCATAGGAACAGACACTTTAAAAAAAAATAAATGCCATCATTGATTTTAGTAAAAATGAATTAGTATGTACGATTAGTAATCATCAGTATAAGATAGTATTAGGAAATAATGACGTTGATAAGCAATCTGAAGCGAGGTACATTCGCATAACCAAGCCTGTGTCTAAGGTGGTTGTAAACAATAACAAAGATAATATGAATAATACAGAGCAATTAATTGCGAGTCAACGGAACAAATTAAACCAGCTGATAAAGAGACATACGGAGACATTTCAGAACACCCACACTACTACACATGTATACACACACGACATCCAAGTGACGGACAAAAATAAATTCGTACATAAGACGTATCCTATTCCACTGCACTATCAGAAATTGGTGGATGAGGAAATCGATAAGATGTTGGACGAGAACATCATCGAACGGTCCAACAGCAATTTCCTTAACCCAATGGTGATCGTAAAAAAAGAAAATAACCAGATTAGGATATGTCTTGATATGCGTAATCTAAACAGTATCACAAAAAATGTTTTGACTGCGCGCCAAATGCAGAAAACCTGTTTACCAAGTGCCAGGGTGTCCAATATATGTCTCAGTTGGATTTAAAAAGTGGTTTTTGGCATATCCCATTAGCTCAGGATAGCAGAAAGTTCACGGCATTTTTATATAGAAATAAATGCTACCAGTTCAAGGTAGTGCCCTTTGGTCTGGTAACCAGCCTCGCTGCAATGGTGAAATGCCTGGAATTAGCATTCGGTCCTGAGGTGGAAGACTTTGTGAGTGTTTTTGTCGACGACATATTAGTCATATCTAAATCGTTTGATGAGCATTTGAAGCATCTGGATATTGTTTTCAGTAAACTCCGTCAGGCCAACTTGGTACTTAACTATGAGAAATGTGAATTCGGTAAGTCTGAAATAAATTTTTTAGGACATATTATATCGGCGCAGGGTGTAAGTACGGACCCTGAAAAGATAGAATCCATCACGGGATTTCCTACACCTAAAAAAAACGAAGGACATTAGAGCATTCCTAGGACTTACTGGGTATTACCGTCGGGTCGCACCTGCGTATGCGAAGAATAGAACCAATGTTGGAACTACTTCGGAAAAACACCAAATGGCGATGGGAAGCAAGACATGAAGAGGCATTTAATGCGGTGAAGGCCTTATTTAAAGAGAATCTACATGTGTTTCACCCGGAGAAGGAAGGAACATATGTTCTTAACTCTGATGCTTCGGATTATGCCGTTGTGTGGAATTTTGTATCAATAAAATAAGAATGGTGATCTTAAAGTCATCGCCCATGTAAATCGGTCGTTGAAAGGCACTGAGCGAAACTATTTTATTGCCAAAAAAGAAATTTTAGCTATAGTATACTGTGTTAGTAAGTTTAAGTATTATTTAGTAGGTAAGCATTTTGAAATTTTATCAGATAACCAAGCTTTGTCATTTTTATTAAAGTGTAAACTTGCAAATGCTCGAATGTCCCGATGGATAATGGCTATGCAGGAATATGATTTTAGCATTAAGTACTGCAAAGCTAGCGACAACAAGTTGGCGGATACTTTTGAGTCGTTATCCACCTGTTCATCAGGAAACTCATTCGGCAGATAAGAATGAAATACAAATCTTGGCGATAAAGTATGCTTTACCAAGTGAAATTAAAAATTATTTAAGGAACGTAAATGTTGAACAACAACGTGACGACAAAATTAGAAAAAGAATAAACGACATACAGATTACAGAAAGCCCAAAGTTCCAGATTGTTAACAATACTTTGTACAAACTGATTGACGGACAATGGAAAATTGTGGTTCCTGACCATCTCATTGAGGAACTAACATGGGCATGCCATGAAAGCCTTGCTCATGCTGGTGCTTACAAATGCTACCTGACACTGCGGGAAGATTTTATATGGACGAACATGGCCAGAAAAGTTAAATCAGTACTTCGTACCTGCCACACCTGCCAGTCAGCCAAACATCCTAACCAACACACATACGTGGAGATGGGAAACATCGTTATGCATGAAAAAAATGAATTACTATGCATTGATTTCCTGGGACCATTACCACGTGCGGTGAGGGGGATGAGAAATCTGGTGATGTGTACGGATTCCTTCACTAAGAATGTTAGTCTTTATGCGGTAGGTAGACCCACAACAGATGCGGTACTGAGGATAATTTTGGAAAAGTACATCCCAAAATATGGTCATGTAAAAAAGATCCTGTCTGATCAGGGTACGCAATTCCAGAATAAAAAATGGAAAGCCGAATTAGAGAAGAGGGGCATTCAAGCAGTTCTAACAGCCATTCGTAGACCCCAAGGGAATCTCGCTGAGAGGGTGACTAGAGAACTTGGTCGTTTATTCAGGACTTATTGTAATAATAACCAAAGCAAGTGGCCAGAGTATCTGGAGTTTGATAATACCACAGCTAAGTTCAGTAGACTTTACAATGGTCCATTTATGTTAACTGAACAAGTGGGAAAGCAAACTTACATTGTTACAAATCAAAATACTAACAGAACTATTGGCAATTTCCATGCGTTGTCATTACGCAAGTACTATGTCAAAAATTAACGTTCACGTGTATCTGGGTATATTAAAGTATGAGTGTCATTACGTAATTGTTTAAGTAAGTAAATTGTGTAAATTCATGTTTGTTTGAACCATGTGGGTAAATGTGTTGAGAAGTGTGCGACTGGACAGTAGGTATTATGATGTCATGAACTGTTCATAGTAGCTTATCTCTCTAACCCTTGATAACAGATTGTCAACCTCGTGCTTGTGTTTATTTATATTGGAACTGACAGATGTCAAAATTTATTGGAAGAAAATATTTTAGTTTAACAAGGAGTATTTATTTATTTATTGTGAGTTTGATTATATGTTAAAAAGGGGAAGGAATTGGTATTATTTTTTTGGCTAAAAGAAAAGAAAAAAAAATTTTGTGTTTGTGTAAACAAATTTTTTTTTATCCAAAAAGGGGATATTTCTGCAATAGAACATTGCAGTAAGGGAAGTGTAGCCAGGACTACATGCTGTTATAACAGGTTATGACGTTATAGACATGTTAAAATGTGATTTTTGTCTGAATATGTAAATTAGATGTAAGTATTGAAATAAGAATTGGGTAAAAGACTATTATGTATTAAAATGCCCATAAATGTATTTGTGATCATGTCATTTGCGAGTTAAAGGTGTGAGTGCGTGTGTCAGTTGTATTTTTTATGAATAGCTCAAGTATAAATGAACATACCGAACTGAGATTTGGACAGCGTACGCATCGTAAATAGCGCTATATTTTGTGGGTGTCGGAGACTTGCTACGTAGTTTGTAAATAGGGATTTTGTTAGTAAAAAGCAGTTTCTTTAAAGTCCTTATCTTTTAGAAGGCAGAAAATTCATAGATAAAATCTATACCTGCTTCTGCAGAAATCTGCAAATTGTTTCAAGAAATCGTCTATCAGTTGTAGCCATCAATCGCGTGATAGCTGTTTCAACCAATCAGTGGCCCCAATTTCCATTAAGATTGGGTCTCCGCCGACGAATATCTAGTTAGTTCCATCCTGCTGCTCGAATATTACAGACGTGCTCTCTGTGCGAGTTTTTCGAACAGAAACGTGCTTTTGTACGAGTGATCAGGGTCAATTTAGCGACGAGTTACCCATTGCTGATACCTTGACTGGGTACGAACTCATTATTACAAAAAATAAGCTATTTAATATTGTTAAACAGTGCTAGTATCACGTGAGTCAAGATTTCCGCATAGGGAAGGTTTATCCATCCGGGATACTCCTATGTGATCGCGAGGACACCTCAAGATGCAGGAAGGTGCACGCTCAAAGCACCAAAAATAAGTAAGATTAAATTACAACCCAATTTGTGCCCTGAGATAAGATTAGACTGATTACTGGTATGACGGCGTGCGTGCGTACAAGAGGAGCTCCAGCGAGGCGGGAGTGTGCAGAAAGGAGGAGACGAGAGAGGAGCAGATTGCGGCGATTCACAGGACTGGCAGTAAGACGAATCAACCCACGAAAACAACATCCAAGTAACAAATTGACGTTTCTTTTTAAAATCAGATCAGTCTGATTTCAGAGACAGTTTTGCAATAAAATAAATATTTTGTAAACTACAAACCATATGAAATTTTGTCTTAAAATATACAACCTTGCTCCAGATAACTGACTATATTGTTCCATTATTACTGTGCCTAACATATGTTTTGTCGCAACACGTGTCATACAGTTTCATAGCAAACACTCTGTTCCTTATTTTTATGTTTAGAACGTTATCGTTAAGCAAAGATCAAATGAATTATTTTTCAAAAACCATAAACATGTCTGTTTTTCTGGTTTTAATAGTTTTGTAACAGGCATTGAAAGTGTTCAAATTAGGGAAAAAAAATATAGAACACAGAAGTACACTTACCGATCCACAGTATCCAAATTAATCTCTGAAATAAGTCGTATAAATATCTTGAAATGAGGGGAACAGTACGTGCAGTTCATGAATCATATGTAAGTGTATGAAGTAGCTGCTTAACGAAGTAAGTGGGAGAAACTGTGCTTAACAATGGAGTGTGCCGTGGAAATTGTAAATTTAAATTCTACGGCCAGCTGTTTTAAATGAAAACCACTCCGCTTGATACGTTAACGTTTCAAGTTAGGCAAGCCGCCAGCGACAGCGTTATTTAGTCAGTCACCATGACCTTGATCGTCGATGTAATCGAGGAGGCCGCGCTGCTATGAGCTATGACGGAATCTGGTCAGCCATGCGTCAGCTGTTTGTAACTACTCGATTCGTTGCTGCTTGAATAAGTCTGCTTTTCTCTTCCAACACTTACAGAGTGGGTCGTGGCGGCGCGCATTCGTTGACACCTTTATAATGAGTCTGTGATTTTATAGAGCTTCAGGGTTCCCCGCATAGTCGGGAGGAAAAAGGTTGTGGAGATGGGGACATTACATCCATCCCCATCCTAAGAGCTGAGCGAAAGGATCCCCAACGCCGTCACACCAGGCTAGACCCATCAACATCCAGCTGAACCGCTGCAGAGAAAGAATTCCACTATTCGGAGAAGCTCGTCATGGTAATCACCACCATCACTCACACCCAGGCATACATAGCATGAATCCCTATTGTATGTGCCTTCAGAGAGCAGGTGGGAGGATTCTTTTATTCACCACACACACAGTACTCCACCCGTTATAACGTAACCAACAAAAACTCAGTTAAATAAAGTAGACTCATATCTAAGAGTTAAGATTGCTTGGAACATGTTCTGTGCAGACATGCTGTATAATGTGATTATTGTGATGACTATTATTATGAATATGCTTATAATGTATTTTAGTAATTTAATTGTTCGTGGTGTTAAAGGTTATGATTATTACGATTTAAAATTTTAATTTCTGCAAAATGAAGCCCATTTGAAATTAACTTAAAACTAAACTTTAAAAATTACGGTATCTAGACAATGAACAACTTGCATCTACCTCTCATATAACTTTGTAATTTCATGGGTTAACCATATTACCAGATGTCATTAGTATGAATTGAAACTTGCTTATATTTATGAAATGAAAATAATTTGCGAACTACTTTTAAAATCATAACTTGAAAATAACTTAAAATTTGTAACTCAAAAAAATTTAATGTCTGGATTGCAGTGATTACAGTGGTTGATCTTATCATCACATGTTATTATTATTATTATTATTATTAATTGAAAATGCTTGGGGTAGATAGATGGAAGTAACTTGGAAATCATTTAGAAAACCATACTCAAAATTTTAGCAGTTATACAATGAACAACTTGCACTCTTTGTTATATAGGTCTAGTAATTTAATTGCTGAGTAAATTCTCAACTATTGTTAATGTGAATAGAAAATTGCTGATTATTGAAAAATTAAAATAAGTTGTGTCTGGTTGTTATACAGTTATAGTAATTTATTTGTGAGATATGTTATTGGATGTTATTAGTGCAAGTCAACAATACTAGTGTTTATAAAATGAGATTGTTTGAAATTTAGCTTGATAACTGTAACAAAAAAAAGGAGTTTTGTAAAAGGAATATGTCTGGAATTAACAAATGCACTAATAAAAATGTTGTTACCATTAAAACAAGTGTTTTATTGCAAGTCCTGTCACGGTGGGCTCAGCGCTTCTTTTTCCGTCTAGGCCATGCGTCTAGTTTTAAAAAATTAAGTAATGCCCACTTAAAAAAAAAATATATTGTGGGGACGTTTCAGGAGTACCAATTCATCATGAGTTTAGATGTGGTGAAACGTTGCATGTCCATCATACATACACTCTCACTCACTTCACACGCTGTGACTGCGCAGAGTCCCAGTACATAAACCACAGTGACCCAACTGTTGTATGAAACAAATAGTGTGTCGTGCCACTTCCCCATCCAGTCAACAAACAGACTATGTATTCTGTTCATGTTACGTCATTTGTTTATATGAAAAGTTGTATGCTTTTTGTTTTGTTCACTAAAACAAAAACCTTTACAAGTGTTTACACGGACTAAGGGAAGTAGCACTTCTCCCACTTCCATTGAAGTGACACCTTTGCCACTGGTGGTAGCTAATTAATGCTGAACTTAATTTTTCTATAAGTGATAATTCAGTGTTGCAAACTGGTCAGTAAAGTCAGTAAAAGTCAGTATTTTTGAGCAAGTCAGTAAAAAGCCAGTATTTTTTAAATTGGTCAGTAAAGTCAGTTTTTTAAAGCAGAATTTAGTGGTTCTTAAGAAAGGGTTTTTACTCAATACCGGCAATTCATTTTTTTTATTTCCTTACTTTCTAACATGATAATTAAAATTTTTTTTGTCAGAGTTAAAAAAGTGGCTCAAAGTTAAGAAAGAAGAATACAACCGGAACTGAAGGGAAGAAAACGACCACCCAAAGTTTTTTAATCCGTTGTTTCGTACCGGCCTTATAATTTTTTGAAATCAAATAATTTGTTGGGACTCTTAAGTGTTTAAAAACAATTTCTTACTGTGTAAAGTATTTGAAATGGGCAGGTGTAAATTTAAAAGTGACTGGCTGAGAAAGTCTGACTGTAATGGATATATTGTTGCTGAGTGGGGACGTAAAGCCAGTGACCATGAGATGTTCTGTACCCTTTGTGTAAAAACTTTCAATATTTCGTGGGGATATGAAGCCGTGGAACAGCATGCATCTTCTCAGAAGCATAAAGAAGAATGTAAACAAAAACTTTCCTCTTCACAACTTCACCTGACTTCAGTTTGCCAATGCACAGCTGGTTCACAAGACTGTGCGCCATCTACTAGTGTTGGTGAAACAATCAAGCAAACGGTTCAGTTGTACAACATTAGAGATAGTGCAGCCAAAGCGGAACTTATTTGGGTAATGAAGACAGTTGCAGCGGACTTTCCTTTGCTTCCATCCTGTGAAGACATTCGGGAGACTTTTGAAGCGATGTTTCCATCAAGTGTTCCTACAGATTTTTCACTTTCAAGAACAAAGGCACAATACTTGATAACTGATGCTCTGGCACCATTCTTTAAAAAGCAAATGTTGAATGAAATGGATGGTGCTCTTTTCACATTATGTTTTGACGAAACTGTTAATGCTGGCTCATCAAAAGAACTTCAAACAGCTGTTAAGTATTGGTCTCCATCTAAAGAAATGATTGTTACAAGGTATTTGCAGACTTTTGTTATGGGGTCAGCTACCGCTGATGAATTGTATAATAAGCTGTGTGAAGCTATAGATAACACAACCTTACTGCGAACCAACTTACTGATGCTCAGTAATGATGGGCCCAATGTCAATAAAGCAGTTACAAACCTGATGAATGAATCTCTTATTTTATTAAGAAAAAAACGAATGGTTGACATTGGTACATGCAACATTCACATACTTCACAATGCTTTTAGGCGCGGTATGAAAGAACTTGGTGATAACACTTCAAATTTGATATTCCTTATTCATGACTTTTTTTATGGTTGGCCTTCGAGATGGGAAGATTTTGAAAAAATTCAGAATGATCTGAAGCTACCTAAGCACAGGTTCATCAAACATGTTTCTTCAAGGTGGTTGTCTTTGGAGTCAGCAGGTTTAAGACTCCTAGAACAGTGGCCAGCAGTCACGAAGTATTTCATGGTATTGTAACGAGCAGAAAATTTTAAAATTTTTAAATTTTCACCTCGGCAGAGTACGTTCACACGAGGCAGTGTCAACGACTTATAGTTGGCGCAATAAATAAGGAGTAATGAGAAGATGTCAGTGAGGCGTCGCAGACTTGACAATAGAAACACATTAAGTTAGATCCAACTATAGAAATTGGTGGCGTAAGATGACGGGGAAAGTTTCGTCCAGAATTATTGCTCTCTGCAGCTGTAACAAAGTAAGCGAGGACATTCACACCCGTACCGAGAATTGTAGCAGATGTTGACCATGTTACGTCAGTATACGATAAACGACAAAAACGAGTGAAACTACATATTTCAATGGGACGGATGCACTGCACCTTATGAAACAATACAGTAAGATAGGCCTGACAAAGACTAAAGTCATGTT
Source organism: Magicicada septendecula (assembly GCA_034769895.1). Taxonomy (NCBI): domain Eukaryota; kingdom Metazoa; phylum Arthropoda; class Insecta; order Hemiptera; family Cicadidae; genus Magicicada; species Magicicada septendecula. Next base: position 268,776,658 of record CM068376.1, read on the forward strand.
ACGCAGCTGGAGTTATCGTCTAATTGACAGACAAGAATTTACGAAGGGAAAGTTGGGGTGACTTCACCAGCCGGCAGATGTTCAAAATTGTTAATAGCCAGAAAAAAGGGGTTAGAACTTGGAACAATGCGCCAGGAAGACTGAAAGTACAGATAATGGGAATCTATAGAAACACAGAGTTTACTCAGACAATAGGTTGTTCGACAAGTGCTTAATAGCCATAGTTTCGTCGAAACGGGTCAACGTTCGTCAGAGCGAAAATCGGGGAGACGTAAGGACCTATCAGATGCCTTCAGACAGCGAGAAATTTGGTGGTAAGGAGTGTTTCCATAGCAACTGAAATGAAGGACCTATCGGAAGAACTATGACGTAGAATCTTGACATGGTGGGACAGTATTTTCCAAGAAAGCTAAAAAACTGACCAATCTCGAAATGAAGTAGGCGTGAAGCGCGCCAGAGACAAAATTTTGAGTAGGGACGAATTAATAAAAACTATCTGCCCAAGACAGAGAGCAGCAGTGATACTCAATTTTTGAAACAAGTAAGAGTGAGCCAGTAATACTCAATTTTTTAGTCAGTGATACTCAATTTTTAGACAGTCTACATTCAATTTTTGAAACAAGTGATACTAAAGTTTTCAGACAGTTTTTACACTCAAATTTTCAAATAGTTTTAACTTCAAGTGCGAGAGACGGTATATCATAAACTTTCAACAGTTTATTCTAATCATTCGGGTGAGATTTAACCGAAGTACGAGGTAACGGACTTAGTTAAAATTATACAAAGTGAACAATCAGACCGTTACACCAACAGACATTACCACTTAACGATATACAAATCAGTTGAACTTAATATAGTGTACTACATATTATTAACAACATAATGAACACGAAACATTAAACAAATTAATGAACAATACGAATGTTTAATGAAGCAGCGACAAGTGGAACTAGACATGTATATTAACATTAAAACGAAATCACAGCACACACAGTAAGATGGAACATTCGATTCAACACTGAACTTTAATTATTCACATATACGAACGCCTACGCGAGTGACCGGAAGAGTGAGTGTTAAGTGATTGTGATAAAGCAGCATCCGACGGAATGTGTCTACGAGCCATCTTCATCTCTGGAACTCGACTTCAACAACAACTAATGGATATTCAATAACCAAGTAACCATTATTATAATTATTTCTAATTAGTAACTTCTACTGACCTGGTTTCTTTCAAAGAATTCACACCTGAGAAAATTATTAAGAAAAGTAATGAATAAATCTGAATAAAAGTAATTAATGAATGAATTAACAAAAGCTTATTTGGGATTTAATGAATGCATTAAATAAGTAATATGAATTGTTATATTGTTTGATTTATATATGTATGTATGTTTTCTTTGTTTTCAGCATATATTGAAACATGTATTTGTTATTATAAAATATGTATGTATTTCAGGTACAGCGACGTATCATATGTACAATTATAATGTATTATGAATGATAATTAAACTAGTACTTTAAGTTGATCATAAATATGCGTTCATTATTACCAAATGCAACCCAAATATTAACCTAAAGTTTGAAGGAATACAAATAGATTTTAAGAGTTTCATGTGTTCAAATAAAGTAAATGAATTGATAACGTTAATCTATTAAGTGATATCACGTATGTGTTGATGAGAATCAGAAAAGTTATACATAATTTTTAAATGGGTGTTTCACACACGGCAATCACAGATTAATTAATTAAATCACGGTTAGCATAATAAATAATCCCCAATAATTTATTAAAGTTATAGTATTTGTGCCAAAATATAAAAGTGATTTAATGATATCATCCAAATACAAGAACATTGTTAGTCTTCTGAAAGTTAACACAATGAAAGTGGAAATAAACTTTGCTTGCTCCAGTGCTCACATATTTTCACAGTTTACTAGTCACTTTCAGAAAGAAGAACCTTTGATTCACCTTCTGTATGATCACCTCAAAACTCTAACAAGCAGACTAATGACTCGTATATGTCATTCTGAGGTTATCTTCTCGTTAGATTCCTTGAATGATGAGAAAAGTTTTCTTCCTCTTAAAGAAGTAAACTGTGGATTAGATGTAAAAGAATTACAAATGTTACCAGAAAAGGACAAACTTGCATTTCTGCTCCAAGCAAAAAACCATTTCATTGCTAGTTGTAAACACATTTTTACCAAGTCTTCCTTGACGTCAAAACCTTTATTGAAGCATTTTGAATGTTTGATCCCATCCGAAAGAACAAAAGACAATAGTTGGAAGTCCGTCGTTGAAGTGGCAAAAGCATTGCCTTTGATCTGAACACAGCCTCCCTTATTGATGAATGGAAGTTACTGAGTTTGGAAGAAGATGAGCTCCATAGCAAGAGCAATCGCATTGATGTTTACTGGAACCAGTTTTTTAAGAAAACTGATAAGGCAGGTGAGATGAAGTACCCACTTGTTTCTAAGGTTGTCAAAGCAGCTTTATCTCTTTCTCATGGTTCAGCAGATGTGGAAAGAGGCTTCTTAAGCTCACAGAGAGTTATGACCTCTGATCGGGCAAGTATGTCTGAAAGAACTCTGGATGCCTATCTTCACGTTAAGCCACTCGTTGAATAAACTCTCTGATGGAAAAGTACATTTGGTTCATATAAACAAAGAGCTCTTGAATCTCGCTCAGTCAGCCTATATACATCATAGGCAGTACCTAGAAGAACAACGTTTAAAGAAAGAACAGGAAAAGAAAGAAGAAGAAACTAAGGAGAAAGAGCGTATTGCCGAAAACGAATTAGAGAAAAAACACTCAGCTGAGAGGAAAGGTATTGATGAAAAATAAGTAGTATTAAAACAACTGAAAAGTGATGAAGAAGAGAAAAGAAAAGTAGCTGATACTCTTTTAAAAGATGCAAATGAAAGATTAAAGCAGGCTATTAAAAATAAGGATCTTGTTGCGGCTAATGTTGCACAGGCAATCCTGGAAAGTGCTCAGAAAGTTAAAGAAGAAGCTGACATAAAAAGACATGATGCGGAAAAAATTCAGAAAAATGTTGAGAAAAGAAAATCTTCACTAATTACTTCATTTTTCAATAAAAAACCCAAGCAATGAGTTTCAATTACAATTCTTAAGCAGACTGAATGTTTTTTAATAAGTCTCAAACTAAAATAATGCCGTTGTATGTTAGATTTTGTTTTACAGCTGCTCAGTGGGGAGAAGGGTGGTCAATTATAAAAAATATGTTTTATACTGTCTCTAATTACTTGTAAATTAATATTAATATGGTCGATGGAGGTCAGTAATTAAGGTCAGTGATTTTATCTTCGGTCAGTAAGAAGTCAGTATTTCAGTGATTTTAGTCAGTAAAATCAGTAATTTAGACCTCAAAACCAGTTTGCAGCCCTGTAATATTAAGCTATCTATTATTTGTTTTTTATGTGAAAAATCTGATGGGTCCATTGTGGAAAATTTGATTGAAAAACCATTTGTCAGTCTACCAGACTGCAGTTTGAGAAACCGTACTGTACACTATACTTCTTAAAAAATCATACAGCAATTACAAAACCATTGTGCTTAAAATGTTGACAACAAATTTAAATGGACAGCTCAGGATTATGCATTAAAATGAACTTAGGACTACAACGATTACGGTAGCACAGTGAGAAAAAATTCATTTGGTGTAATGAAGGAGATTAGTAGGTGGAGGGGCGAAGAACAAAGAAGAAGAAGGGAATCATTGTTCGCGAATGATTAACAAGTTAGATGGGTTGGAAATGGTGAATGAGGAAGTCATTTTCTTTCACTTTGTTCATTCATGTGTCATCAGTCAGGAATGGCGAATGATCATTCACTTGAAATCGTTCACCATTCTTACTGTTCCTTTTGCTAATTTATTCATTTCACCTGTTCGTTCATGAACAACACACCACTAGTAATAGACTTCAGTGGAATAAAACAGATAACAGAACAAATATAAATATTCAAGATAGTTTGTCACCAGTTTAACTTCAGTTGGGTAATACATTATTTACAATAACTGGTTTTGTAGTTTGGGCTGTTAATTGACCCTTGTGGTAAAAGAGTTTCAAAAATTTCATTTAAATAATTCAACGAATATGAATGTGTGTGTGTGTGTGTGTGTGTGTGTGTGTGTGTGTGTGTGTGTGTGTGTGTGTGTGTGGCACCCGCACACACCCATACAATATATCATGCATTAGTGAATAAAATTGTGGTAATATATTAATGAAAGTTTTTTTCATGTTTTTATACACTAAGTGACAGTAAAGTATTCAGTATAAAACGGATTTGCCTGTAAATGTTCTGATTATGTTTATACAATTTGTTGCTTGTATTTCAGCACAGTAGATTTAGTGTATAACCATCATGCGATATTCACAGATCTAATACATGTAGTGTTATGTTATTAACCAGTAACTGAAGGATCTTCTTAAAATGTATTCACTGCAGTTTTGGGAAATACAAATTGCTAGCTATGGTGACAGAATATAAATATTAGCTGTTGTTATGAAATAATTTTTCATTTTGTAACTCTCTACAGTATCTATTGTATTCTAAATTTTTTTTTAAATGGAATATTGCAGATTAAATTTTATATATTTATTAAGTATATTATTTAAAGTAATTATTCTAATGTAAATGTATACGTTAATGTATGTAATGTATTTATGTATTCTATTTACCATGCAGAGAATTTTTTAACACTCAAAAAGCAAGTGTAGATAATTGTATCATAAGTTAATATCATTGTGATACCTAAGTTGAGATCAAGAGTGTAAATCCAAAAGGTCAGTTACAATGGTATTGAATCAAGAGTGTTTTAAATTATATTCTTCAGTTACTGAATTCATTTTTCCTAATTGAATGTAATTTATTTTATGGGTTGATTGTACATAATTTGTTAGTTATAATATACAATATTAATTGAAGTACTGGTTGAATAACAGACTTTTGGTATATAGCAATACAGTGCAATGTGCAGGCCACCAGTATTTTTGTTTTGTACTGTAAAACAACATTCAGAAGGCGCATCTAGAATTACATGAATATTTATATTTTTATGAATTACATTTATATTTAAATAATTAATTAAAGTTGGTATATATGTGTATATATTTATGTAGCACACTTATAGCTATGCACATGTAGATACACATAAAACTTACATGAATTTTATTTGGTACATATATAAACGTATGCAGTATTTATTTTTTGACATGTTATTAAAAGAAATAGCACAAACTGAAAATATCCAAAGCAAGTACGTGAACCAAAACCGCTGTGTGATTTCAATTGCACAAAAAAGCGTTATTACAAGTCCTGTGTTCCAAATAATTTCAGCACTCAATTTACTTCTCAGAAGTAAATCAAAAGTTAATCCTGAATAAGAGAACTGAAGTATTTTAAAAAATCAGGTATCTCATTCACCAGAAGATTGTTTACTTTAAATTTCAACTGTTCATAAATATTAGGTGTTTTCAGTATATTCCAGAATTTTTTCAATATACATTTTTAGAACATAGGTGTGACGTACAAAGCATTCAAAGTATTCACCTCCCTGCATGGAAGTACTTCCCCCAACAGTGTTGCTTATTCTGGGAACAACATCGATATGACTCTCATGTGGTTGCACTTAGGTACTTCTGTGATTTTTCTTGGTGTGAAACAGTTATCTTTTCAAACTGGATTTCAGTTTGAGAAAGAAAATAAAAGTCTGTTAAAACAGATTAGGTGAGCAGGTTAGCTGAGGAGTACATTTTCTTGAAGAACTAACAGTTCTGTTTCCATAGCTCAGGTCTCTTTCTCACTAATGTTTAACACTTCAAAATAAATAGTTATCACAGTTTGTCCATTAGATAAGAACTCACAATGCCTAACACTATTGATATCATTTAGAAACACCCAGAATAACTTTCATCTTTGGCCTTCCTTGCTTTTTTGGTGTTATGAAAACTGCCTTTTTGTTCCCACATAGTCTGTAAACCCATATTTTGTCATCCATTATAATTGTTTTCATAAAGTTTTTATTAGCGTGATCACAAAATTCTTGACTGATGGAATCACAGTTGTCTCTGTCATCATGGTTGCCTGTCAGAGAAGTTGTAATTTTGCAGCTGTTTGATACATTTTTTAGTTTCTCCTGAGAATGGCTTTATGTGAACCTGTTGATATGTTAGACTATTCTGCTACTTTCTGAATTGAAACGACAATTAGAATATAGGATTTCTTCAACTTGGTGGAACATGAGTATCATCAGTTGATATTAAAGGCCAATTCGAACATAGGCATTATCTGAATGCCAACCATTCTCAAATAACTGAAACTATACATATCAGTGTTTATAGCTCCATATTGTGTTATCTTTTTTGTGAGTTTCAATAAACATTTTTATAAGTTTAGAGCTATACTTAAATTGTAAATATAAACATATTTCCTGTCTATTAAAATCGGGTGTCTTGAATTTTCTTCGTGCATATTAACAAATAAACATATGATAAGTAATAACAGTAGGATGATACGGTCAATAGGTGGTTAATTAACTAAACTACACTACTATATCCAATATTGCTACAACATTGGTTTGGCACAGTATGAAATTTTTGGAACTTCTATGCAATGAATTTATTATTAAAATTGTATCTTGTTATAGATAGATGAATTTGAAGCAGAACGTAGCAAAGCAGGAGATAAATCCGAGTTAGAAGAACTGTTAGACAACACCAGAAAGGAAAAAGATGTACTGGAACTACAAGTTGCATCATTACAAGAGCAGTTGTCTCGTAGTCATTGTGAAGTTACAAAGCTTAAAGAACAGCTGTCACATCTTCAAGAAGAATGCAAGGTATGATGTATTGATATGCTTTTTAAATTTATTCTGTTGAGAAGGGTAGAAACAACCCCTCAATATTTATTTAAATATTTGTACGTCAGTGTTTGCAATTAGCCAGTAAATGTAATATACCAGACAGAATTTCAGGTGATATAATCATGACAGAAGTAAAATCTTAACAAGAGAAAAATGTTTAGTAATTGAAACACTTGTAAATCTAACAATGTGATTACCAGGAAATGATTTAAAAGGTTAGGGGTAATTTGATATGATCCCCCATCCTGTACACACAAACGAGTGAATATAAATAAAAGGTAAATTTAACCGTTTCACTGCTGCGATCAAGTGTACTCAATATTCACAAATCACGCCACTACTACTGTGCTCGAGTATACTCGATTTGAAATTTGCGCCCTTATTGCTGTTGCCGAATTAACTCGATTTCTCTGAATTGTGCTGCCATCTGTTGTCTACTATCTGTACTACGTTGAACATTTGTTTCAGTATCTAAAAATAAACTGACATTGATATTATTCATTGTTTCCTGTATGCTTACATGTGCATAACCTCTAGTTCAGTGCGTGCCTTTGTTTTTGTTGTGTGTCTTCTTCTTTTTTGATTTTTGAACTATTTTATTTGTTGTTATTTTTGTAAAGTATTAACTGGTTAATTTTTAGACCATACTTAGTGTTTAGTTTGTGCGTGTATAAATTCATTTGTAAATTTTGTTAGTACTTTTCTGTCTATTTTGTTGGTATTTACTGCGTACGTATTGTACTTTCAAGATTTTTTTGACCTACACTTTTATAATTGTTTGAATATGTCTAATAGTATATTCCTTTCTGAAAAAGAAATTTTAGATATTATTTATCAATCAGATGATGATGTACTTCTCAGTGATAGTTTTTCAGATGATGATTTTGATTATGTTGTGAAGAAACAAACGTTTATAAATTTTTAATAAAAATAATACTGCCAGAGTCTTACCTTGCGATCTTTCTCTCGCTGACTTACCTTTTAGAAGCACCAACAGAAGTTCAGGGTCGCCACCAATATCTTTGAAGGACGGATGTGGAGACCTTTATACTTTACCTTAATTAAAATACTGGACAATTTTGCAATCTGACTTCCCCCAATTCAGAAAATTCCATGGAACGACTAGACGAATTTTTTAGCACAGAACACTAGGAAATGGTAACGGCGAAATAACTACACTTAACACATTATTTATAAGACCAAATCTTGTTTTATTTTTTTATGAATCAAACTTAAAATCTCTCTCTTTTCTTTAAAACACAATTTTGTACTGGGTCTAAATTATTGGTTTAAATATTATTGTGTAATTTCATAAATTCTATAACATGTAACGATGAGGCCCCTTTTAGGTGACATGAGTGCCAGTAAATATGAGTCAGTAAATTTCCATGGCCTTATATGGTTATAACGAAAATCTATTTATAGCCAGTGACCAATACCTCAAGTAATTGTTGATGAAAAACAATTTTCAACGAAGTTAAAAAGCGAAACTCAACTCAACGGAACGGGATAATATTGAGGACGAGACGTGCAGTGGGGAGCGGGGTGAAGCAGTTTGAGACGCTCCAAACAGAAAGTTTGTAACATGGAATACCAGTCGACGTTCATCTTTCGCTGTGAGCAGCAGCAGTCGTCTCGGCCGCATACAACAGCAAATGTGAATTTATATCTATTTTAAAATACAAACAGTTCTTGGCTAAATATTCATCCATAATTGCAGTAAATTGACAGTTCGAATGTAAAATGTGAAAGTGCAACAGTGCAGCAGTAAAATAAAATAGCAACAGTGTACACCGTGAGTTGACGCCCCATGTGTTGAATTTCTACACAGCAACAGGGAAGTAGACATTTCAAAATTATTTAAAATACTGGCATTTTCAAATTGAGCTCAATAAAAAAGAAATGTAGAAGTGTGAAAGAGAGCGTGATTGAGTGAATGACAAAATATATAGGCCTAAAAAGAAGTGTTGAGTTGCGTAATTTTGATATACGTAGCATTTTGATATCGTAGTTTATTAATAATCAGTTTTACGCTTTAAGGCGAAATAAGTGTGTTTATGATCTTTTCTGTGTTCTCAAAGAAAAATAAATAATGCTATATTTTACTTGATTTGCATATTGTTATTTGTATTTGCACACCATTCTCTGCCCGAGTACACTAAACGAATTCCTGGACCAAACATTACAGATAAAAAAATAATATTAAATTTAATAAACAAATAATGAGTAAGACTTCAGTTGACGCCCTCACAGGGACAAATTTATTACTCAATTACTGAATAAAATGAGTAAGACTTCAATTTCCAAAACTACCATACATTATAACCTTATTTTTCTACGACAAGCCAGTACTTTACCCCACACACACATTCTGTTTACAATTTTATATATATATATATATATATATATATATGTTAAACCCCTTTTAATTACTGAGCTCTTTAATATTTATTTTATTTCAGATCAAACTGATTGTTTTCTGTATTGTACCTGTCCGAGTTATCCACTAAATCCCGCCATCTTCCTTACCGCACTTTCACTCCATCACTAAACACCGTTCGTATACTTCACATTAACTGCTACTTTCCTTCCGGGTTTGTTTCTTTATAAATTACTCCATTTTTAGTAGACCTCGGCTACTCAATTCACGTCGGTCTACCGAAATTCCGAGGCTGCGTTATTTGCGACTGTACCGTGTGATTAGTTGTAGCGAACTCACTGGCTGGCTACTGTCGACTGTCTGTGTGCGCTTGGTTGCCTACCTGCCATGCGTTAGGTGTCGCTGTCCGGTCGTACTGTGATTGGTTTAAAAGTAACGCGAGGGAATAATTCACCTCACCTCTGCTATGGATTTTGGGTCGGAGATTACATACTTTCCCATGCCCTTTTGTCCTCTGAGCACACGTCGCAAAAAAGCGGCACACACGCGCACTCTTACACATTCCCAGATGCTTAATTGCTTTTGTGCCTCACACGGCTTGGTACGAGGTGGACTCCAAGGTGTTCAAAAATGTCAAGCGTTTGTAAGCAAAACGTTGTTCAGCTTGGGTTGCTACTACTTTTTACAATTATTAATGAATAAAATAAATCCCAATAGTTTGTCCCGTTACAATACCCCCCCAATGAGAGGTTTTCTGTCGAAACAGAAAAACTCTCATTGCCTAAAAACCTAAGAGGACCAGCTAGGATATGGCGCCAACAACCCCCCTTAAATCCTTATTACAATCGTGGGTAACTTACCCCCCTAGTCTGGCGGCTATGGCTGCACCTGAATGACATTACTGGACTTCTTGTTAAGATCCCAACACCATAAAGTCAGACAGGCACCCGCCACAGAATCACCAAACTCTGTAACATTCAATAAAAAATATCAATTATTGGCTTTTCAAAATACCACATCCTTAACTGACTTGTTTCCCCTTAGTCGTACTGGTTTGCCTTTTGCAAAGTACTGGTTCTGTATCTCAGTGTATTCTATTTAAAATATACACTACACATACATATATTCAGTTAAACATTTTAAGTTTTACATATATGATAGACACAGTTCAACCTGCTATAAACATCTCAATTTGCATGAAATTACCAACATTACACAACTTTTCATTCCAATTTTCAAATTAATTAAACATTTTAATCATTTAGTTTTAATTGTTTACCATTTATTATCCATTTCAAATAAATTATTCAACTTTATCACACCTATTTCTATCTTTTAAATTAGGCCATCTCTTTTAATTAATTACTTTAATTACATTACTTAAATTCTCTCACCTTAATTTTAATTACATTATAATTTCAACTATGAATTTTCATTAAGCATTTTCATCATCAATTGGTTCGGGTGACTCCCAGTCATTAATAATGATTTGATTTACTGAACGGGCATTTAGACATAACCTTACTCACATTCTTCCTTCTAACTACCACTAACGGATTTGCATAGGGTGACACCGATCTCTCAATAATATTTCCCTCCACTATTTTCTCTAACTCTACTTAAATCATTCTCCTCTTAGAACAAAATACCTGATACCCTCTTTGTACCTAGGATGTGTGTTCCCTTCCCTTATACTCGTTCCCTTATTAGTTCCTGGCCCTTTCCAGGTAACTCCGCCAAACCCCATTTAAAACTATTCACCTCACGCCACAACGCCTTGCGTTGAGGACTCCTTACACCTCCACCCTCGCTACAAAATTTATGTACCCTGCTGTCACCTATTTACTTTCCATTTAAATCTCTCCCTTTCTCTCTACACCCATTCACTCTCGCTACTGTGTCCCTACTACTGACCCGTTTCTGTATTACTTTTATTCCAAAAATTCTTATTTTGTCTAATACCCATTTAAAATTAACTTTGGCTGACTTAATGCCTTATTGAAATAATCATCACCCAAACTCCATCTTTTACCACATTTTACATAAAGTTAATCATTGAAAATTACATTAGAAAATTCATAACTACCTCAAATTAATTTAATCACCTAATTTAAAACCTTTTAAACTCATTTAATTTCATTGTTAAAACATTTTACTTTACTTCAATTGCATTATAAAATTCATACTTAAATATGGGCAATCATTCAATCAAATAAAAACATGATTAGTGTTATAAACTCAAAAATATAAACATTTATTACAACAAATATATTGTACATAACCATATGTACCTTCTGATACCTTATAATAACAATATAACTCAATACCTAAACACATTGTATGTTTAATCATTTACTATTTATTATAAAGTCTAACTCTCAGAAAAATCATTTGAATTTATTACCAAAATCTATTTATACAACATTTCAAATTAATTAATTAATCTCCCAATTATTTAATTCAATCAGTTTCTAAAATATTAAGTTACTTTGATTCCATGATTCAAAACAATTACACTTCATTTAATTTCCTTATAAAATTCAGAATTACTCTTATTATTTATTTAGTCTGGTAACATATTATTATTATTATTATTATTATAAAATCCATTCCTATTACATACCTACATTGTTTACCTAAAATACAAAATACAACATAATCTATTACACAAATACATTTAACATCAATACAGAAGTATATACAATCCACATTTCAAATATCATTGTTAACCAAACTCACTACATATTCAGTCAATTTTCCAAAACCATTAACTCAATAATTAAATGTTCATTAGCTATATCTCTAACCACCATCATCGAAAATCCATCTTATTTTCACATAATAATTTTCATCTTTACTTACACTCATTACATTACTATTATTTATATAATAACTCTTTACTTTGGGTTTATCCCCTATATCACAAGAATAATTCACCAGATTACTCCCCATTATTAACTCATAAAACCCTTCTACCCTGGTAATTTTAGTCCTGTCTCCGTCAGTATTTTTGGTTAAAATCAAGTAAGTTATATCATCATATTCATCTACTACATCAGTTACATCGCCAGGTAATTGCTTATTACCGACATACCGACAGTGGTATCATCAAAATACTCCTCAACATTTATTGCACAAGGTAAGTCTTTCCTATAGTTTACTTTCTCAAATTTTAATCTCTTAACTAACCCCTCATAACCTCTGTTTAACTTAAACGACTGTGTACCTCTCTCTCTCTTCCATAATTACTTTCATCGTAACACCTGTCACAACCCCCCTGAACTACTTCATTCCTTGCAAAGGGCACAGCAAAATAATTATTACACCTCCTGGCCTTACCAGGTAAACCACAAAAAACTAGGGGACCATTTTGAGACACCATGTCTCCCACACAACCTCTAGAGGAACCTTTGTCCTCAAAAACCACATGTGGAGCCCTTACTCCACTTAAACCACGGGGAAAATTTGCCCTTTGCCCACCTAACCTCTCTTCACACACTCTCTCTCAATTTCATCAACACTCGCTAACACTTCGTTATTAAATTCTACTTCAACTAAAACTTCATCACCACTATTAGTTTTCACTGTATCACTCTTAAATAGCTCGTTTTCAACTATTTTACCACTACTACTTGCTAACTATTTTATAACTATCACTTACCTCGTTAATTATTTCTTATTCATATTTTCACTTACACTTAACTTGTCAACCTTATTCGTAATTCCCTCTCCATCATAATTACCACTTGTTTTAAAATCATCACTTACCTTATTATCTGTACCTTTGTTATTTTTGTTCTTGTTACACTCACCTGTAACTGCACCATTTTCTATCACCACTACACTCTCAGTATTATAATCTTTATTCACTGTCTTATTCTCTAATACTGCCATTTCAACTATGTTACCATTAATAACATTCTTTAGTTTATTAAAACCCTTATCCATCAGTTCCTTCCTTTCATCTTATTTTGTGTTTAACTCATCAAAACGTTTATTCATCATATCAAAACCCTTATTCATCAGTTCCTTACTTTCCTCCAATTTTTTATTAATCTCATTGCACATCATAATCATCAGATTCATCATATGCATCTTATAATTGGATTCACTCATATCATCATTACTTACCTAATTATCTGCTACCTGATCGTCTTCATTCTCGTTTAATTGATCCGTCTTTCTACCGTTTTCTATCACCCCTACACTATCACCATTATCATTAGGCCTATTCACTATCTTATTCTCTACCCCTATCACTTCAACTATTTTACCTTTATCATTTGTCATTTCACTACCAATACTAGTATCATCACTGTGCTTTTTAATTTCAGCGAATATTCCCTCTTCTTGTTCTTCCATTCGTCTCAAATTATCATCCAGTTTACACCACTCATCGTCCGTCATTTTACCCACAGTCCCTCTGAATTCGCCTTCCCATTCATCCCACACGAAATCTATTTCGTTTACTTGTGCCTTAACCATGTTAAACAAAATTATTTAGATAATAACTCTTTATATAATACCCACTGTAAACCCGTTACTCAATAATTATTCAATTTAACTCAAAATACCCCACACATAAAACAGTTAGCAATAGCGCTACCAAAACATAACCTTATTCAACGTACATATTATACGCTAATTTCACAACTTACGCCGTTACCCAAATCCTATTTTCTGTGCCTCAAAACAGGTCTACCTCGTATAATATTTATATACTAGGATCCTGGCAGGGTCGCCAATTGTGAAGAAACAAACATTTATAAATTTTTAATAAAAATAATACTGCCAGAACCTTACCTTGCGATCTTTCTCTTGCTGACTTACCTTTTAGAAACACCAACAGAAGTTCAGGGTGGCCACCAATATCTTTGAAGGACAGATATGGAGACCTTTATACTTTACCTTAATTAAAATACTGGACAATTTTGCAATCTAACTTCCCCCAATTCAGAAAATTCCACGGATCGACTAGATGAATTTTTCAGCACAGAACACTAGGAAATGGTAACGGCGAAATAACTACACTTACCACATTATTTATAAGACCAAATCTTGTTTTATTTTTTTATGAATCAAACTTAAAATCTCTTTCTTTTCTTTAAAACACAATTTCCAAAACTACCATACGTTATAACCTTATTTTTCTATGACAAGCCAGTACTTTACCCCCCCCCCACACACACACACATTCTGTTTACAAATTTATATATATATATATTTGTTAAACCCCTTATTACTGAGCTCTTTAATATTTATTTTATTTCAGATCAAACTGATTGTTTTCTATATTGTACCTGTCCGAGTTATCCACTAAATCCCGCCATCTTCCTTACCGCACTTTCACTCCATCACTAAACACCGTTCGTATACTTCACATTTACTGCCACTTTCCTTCCGGGTTTGTTTCTTTATAAATTACTCCAGTTTCGGTAGACCTCGGCTACTCAATTCATGTCGGTCTACCGAAATTCCAAGGCTGCGTTATTTGCGACTGTACCATGTGATTAGTTGTAGCGAACTCACTGGCTGGCTACTGTCGACTGTCTGTGTGCGCTTGGTTGCCTACCCGCCATGCGTTAGGCGTCGCCGTCCCCTCGTACTGTGATTGGTTTAAAAGTAACGCGTGGGAATAATTCGCCTCACCTCTGCTATGGATTTTGGGTCGGAGATTACATACTTTCCCATGCCCTTTTGTCCTCTGAGCACATGTCGCAAAAAAGCGGCACACACGCGCGCTCTTACACATTCCCAGACGCTTAATTGCTTTTGTGCCTCGCACGGCTTGGTACGAGGTGGACTCCAAGGTGTTCAAAATTGTCAAGCCTTTGTAAGCAAAACGTTGTTCAGCTTGGGTTGCTACTACTTTTTACAATTATTAATGAATAAAATAAATCCCAATAGTTTGTCCCGTTACAATGTTATTAGTTATGATAATAAATTAAGAATTTAAGTGACAAAAGTGATAAATGATATACATAGAAAATTGTGGATTCATTGTTTATGATCAAGGATTGATTATTGGTAAGTACAAATGCTTAAAAATCAGTTAAATATAGTTTAGAAAGTTTAGTTACGGAACACATGTAAACACAAAATTTGGCCAGCACTGCAGTGTAGGGTAGATCACTTATGTCAGTAGCAGCGAAAGGGTTAAACATTATTTTTATTAAATTATTAGTTCCTTATCATTTCTATCTCTCAAAATATATAACCTTGTTTATAGGTATAGGTAGGTTTATAAACATTTGATGGCAAGTGAATGTGTTATAGAATTTTGTTGTTGCTATTTTTCATCACACGTTCTTTCTTACAGTATACATCATCCTCACATTTGAATTTATTTTATTTAATCTTACAAATAAGAGGCATTTTATTCTGATTATAAGTTTTAAAATTTGAACTGAATAACATTTTGTATACTTCAAAGACAAGAGTTATAAATATAAACTCTATCAAAGGTACAACAAACAATTTAGGTTTGTACTTATAGAGTATATTGTTATACACAAAAACCATTTTCTCGTGTTCACTTTCTGAACAATGTTTATATATGTATTATGTCATCAATATTGAAGTATAATCTTCTTCAAACCTTCAAGTAATGTTTTCCAGATAAGCTTTTATGGGTTTAGCCTCACATGTAGACAGCTAAATATTGTCTTCAGTGACAGTTCAGTCATTATTTAATTTTGTCATAACCTTTGAAATAGGATGTTTTTTAAAATGTAGAATAAATTCTTCATGAATTTGCGATCGTCATTAGTAGTATTGGGAATATAATATTCTCTGCCAGTTCACTGTACAGTCCAGCGAATAATCAGTTGTTGCCAAATTTCAGATAGTGGTCAGCTGAGGATCTGTTTATAATAGGCACTGGAAACTAAGTCTCCATGTGTTATCATTCTGACACTCTTTGAATCCAATTTGCTCGCATTACATCTTTGTTGCTCACTCCATTCCTTTGTTGTAGGGATGTTAGGTTGAAAGACTTTGAATTTTTGTTTTAGGACATCATAAAGTTAACCAATTTTTTACAGAATCTGAAAGGTTTTTGTCATTATATATTATCATTCAGATGAAGTTTTGTAAAATTGATTGTACCGTAATTTTTACGGATTACATTTGGACAGAAACTTATCATCAATTCTATATTGAGTTTTGGTTGTTGTGTATGGCAAATAACTGAAAAATTATTTCTTGAACTTTCTGAATGTAAGCAAATTTCCTGGTTTTCCGTGAAATTAAGAAGTTTTGGATTCTGAGTGTTTACTTTTTGCCTAAGCCACTTTCTGTCCATTCAGTAATGTAAGCACACTGTAGTTAAAACAACGCTGGAAAAGTTTGTGTACAGTACTGGTCCTGTTACAAAGAGTTTCATTTTTTAAGATTACTGTATTAACTATTTTTCGTTTTGAGTTATGTAGAACATAAGCTGTTTACAGATGAAATTCATAAATCAGCTGTTCTTTAATCATCACACTTTTGTATAACTTGACAATACATATTATTAAGTTTCTATCCAACTTTGAAAAGCGCTAATTGTACAAACGAAAAAATGTATAAATTCATAAATATCTATATTTTATGTTTTCAAAATAAAGTGGAGTGCTTCGCATTTGGGGTTTGAAAAAAACAATTGATCAAAAAATGTAATAAAAGATGTGTTTGAGTGTGTATGTGTGCACGTGCTTAATGTGCTTATTACTACAAAGAAAGATGTGTAAAGGAAAAGCATATGGTTTACTTTAATAGTTCCCATTCCATATGTAGTGAAATTTCCATAAGGAAATATGGATTGCATGCAATATGCAATAAAATTTCAAAGAATTCGGTGGTATGACTATATGAATGGGAAGAAAGAAGTGTCACTGATAAGCAGGATGATGAGTAGAAAATGGTAGAGATAACAAAAAGTACAGACCAAAAGTAAAACTGAATATATAAAGGAGGTATTAGGTAATTAATAATATAAAATGTTTGGAAATAATATGATTGAAAGAATAAATGCAAGATTGGGAAAGTGAGAAAAGAACACTAAGGCTTACAGAGGTGAGGAGGCAAAACAAGAAATTACACCAACTTCCCACATCAAATTGGTTAAATCTGGTAAACTTTTGCGTGGCTACAATTCCAAACAGGTATGTTCAGCCTTTTAGTAGTAGTAACACTTTAATGACCATGGTGGACATACACGCCCACTTCTCATCCCTCCGTAGGACCACAGCTGGCTTACACGACATCTTGAATGTTTTAGAGAGAAATTGTCTCTGTGGCCCAGATGATCTCTTGATGGCTGATTTCTCTATATGACACAACTGCTACAATCCCTGTGAACACAAAAACATATTTGAGACCATGTTTTCGCCCTTCATGAAATTTTTATTCTTGTTTTTTGTTGGTAACAAGTTGTTTTTTTGTTTCTCAGTATTTTCTTTGTCTCTTAATATAAATATTTTTATTATTCTTAATTTGTTACAGATATCATTTTTATATCCAGTAATCTCTGTTTATATAATTTTACATTGAAAGATGTTGAACATTATAATAATCCTAGTAATTGGTAGTAATAATGAAAAGATTAATTCTAATCTATTATGCCATACACAGTAATATTATTATTACCCACTGAACATTTGTCCTAGCAAAATATCAATTTAATAAATAGATCTGTTATTTCTAACGTAAGTAGTATGTACTGTTTAAGTAAGAGTCTTAATTTTTTAGACATATTGTAATTTATACATTTTGTTGTATTACAAACAACAGATAGATAGCAGAAAGGTTTAATACATTTTATTCAACACAATACAAGTTGCTGCAAAGATTAAAGTCAATGAGAAGAAAATGAAACTTCAAGAAAGGCATCATAATACAAATACAAATACACCTACAAGCAAACGGCAGACATTTGTCGAAAACTTTACAATGGAAGAACTGAAGGAGGCAATAAAAATGCTTAAAAATGGCAAACAACCTGGACCAGATAGAGTGCACCCTGAATTTCTCAACAACCTGAAGCCTGCCACATTAAGAACATATTATTAACAATATATCACAAAATATGGAACTCAACTGAGTCTCTCCCTTCAGAGTGGACAAAAGCAACCATTGTTCCCATAATTAAGCAAGGCAAACCAGCGGACTCAATAGCATCCTATAGACCCATTGTTCTTACATCACAATTGGCAAAGGTGCAGGAACGAATGATAGCAGCTAGATTGAACTGTTACTTGGAGAGAGAAGGATTTCTTGCCCCAGAACAGGCAGACTTCAGAACAAATCGATCAGCATCACACCAAATAGGCTGTTTAACACAAGAAATTAAAAGTACATTCAACAGAAATGAAAGTGTCCAGGCGGTCTTCGTAGAATTTAAGGGCCCATACAGTACGGTATGTATGGACAAACTGATAAATAAATTAAGACACCTTAACATCACAGAAAATATGTTTAATTGGTTTAAGAGATTTTGGAAACAGTGCTGGATTTCAACAAGATACAACGGCAGCCACTCCAGGTACAAACAAGGAAAAATCGGCCTACCACAAGGAGCTGTGAATAGTACAATCCTCTTTAATATCTACATAAATGATTTGGTCAACCGACTGAAAGTGGTTGAAGGAATACAGACGTGCGTGTTTGCCGATGATGTGCTCATCTGGGCGAAGGGATCAAACATGAAAAGACAAGACTTCACTCTACAAAGGAACATGAACAAAGCTGTCCTTTGCCTGAAAAAGTGGGCAGAAGAAAACAACATGCAGATTAATGCAGAAAAGTCTGTTTACCAGTACTTCTCGTTGAAACATAGAAACCCCGACTTTTCACTAAAAGTAGGTGAGAACTTTCTACAGAAATCTGAAAATACTCATTACCTGGGTGTTAACCTGGATAATAAGCTTAACTGGACACACCACGTTGACAGCATAACTATGAAGGTATACAAATGAACAAACCTTATAAAACGTCTCAGCGGAGTATCATGGGGATGTTCACAAGAAGTTCTAAACATGACATATAGAACATATATAATTATATGAAGCCAGTAATAACCTATGGCAGCGAAGGAACCATCACAAGCACTCCTGCAAGTGAGGGCAGACTGGAACGTTTGCAGACCAACATCCTAAGACTCATCACAGGTGGCATCAAATCAACTCCAGTTACAGCATTACAACTATATACAGGCAACAAACCAATAACAGAGGAAATTAAGCAACAGGCAACACTGCTAAACCTCAGAATTAAGTCACTACCTGAGAAGTCATGGGTTCATGAGAGGATGGAACCACAGAGACTCAAAACGCAAAAGATCTGGTTAAACCAAAGTAGCAACTACCTTCAATGCCACAGCATACCAACAGCAGTTAATAAAGTGATCCCCCTGGAAAATCCACTCGACTTTCATAGTTATGAAGTACATCTCAATCTGATAGAAGATGTTAAGAAGAAGACAAGATCTCCAGAACTAAAACAGATAATGCTAACAACCATCAGTGAGCGATTTCCGAAGGAAAACTGGCTACGTGAAGTTGGGTGTGCTGGAGCAGGAGTGTTCTCCTCATTGTTTTCCCACTATATTGCAGTGGGACAAAATAAATCAAGTTACGATGCTGAAGTAGAGGCTATCAAAGTGGCATTGCAAAACCTCATTTGGAGGCCAAATTCCTTTTCAAAAGCTGTCCTTTTAGTGGACTCTAATTCTGCCATCCAGGCAACATTCTCTAATACAGGAGCAACATCCAGGAGCACACTGGAAGCAAGGCAACTCACCAGACAGCTTACAGCACTTAACAAGGCGTTAGTTATCCAGTGGATCCCATCTCACATAGGCATCTCAGGAAATGAGACAGCGGACATCTTGGGAAAGCGAGGGACAAAGATCTACCACCGGGAAAGTACCCACGACTTCAGCACCCTAAGAAGACTGATGACGAGGAAAACAAACTCTCGCTTCCTGGAAGAAGCAAGAAACATATCAAAAGGAATAACATGGTCAGGTATTGAACAGTTATGGAATAAAACTGTAGAAAACCCAGGAAGGAAGCAGTCACCAACTTTAGACTGGAAACTGGCCATGACTGTCTCTCGGCGCATCTCTACAAATTAAAAATTTCTACCACAGAAGAATGTGTATTGTGCAGGAGAGAAGTCTCAAAAATGAACAAAAATCATCTGTTGGAATGTGTGAAACTGAACCGGGAAATGCAAGAACTCAGAAGTTACAGTGGTCTTTATTGGGAAGCTCGCTACCAAATGGGTTAAATGTACCAAGGAGGAGCCATTGGAAAACAAACAACAAACAAACAAACATTTTGTGGTAACTATGTAAACAGTCAAAACAAAAGTGTAGTTTGTTTTCGCAGTCTGTACAATAAGATACAACCTTCGTGACTTAATTTTATTTATTTCTCCTTTTGAATGTTTAGGATAACATCCTTTGCCATCCACATTTTGTCAAACTTTCTTGTTTTTTTATGAAATCTATGTGAATGCAATGAACATCTTGTATTTGGTGTCATTGGAAACTGAGGCTTTTTACATCGTGTTTTTTTTTTTTTAGAAAATCTTTTACCAACTGTTCTTTGAATTTTGTAATTGAAATTTTCTTCTTCTGTACCTTGTTGAGCAAAATTGGTGTGTTTACAGTGTAGTGTCAAATAAGCACTCCACAGCAATTTTATGGCACCACTTTACTGTTCTTCTGAGGCTTGTGTTATACAAGTATCAAATGCGTATTTCTATTTATTGTGTTCTGCAATCATTGTAGGCTTATTTGATTTTTTTCTCCACCAATATGAAGAGAAACAGATTGAGAGCCTTTATAGGTGACCACAGAAAACTGAGAGATAACCTTAAAAACAAGGCTTTATGGGGTCCAGCAGCTGCAGCATACTCTAAACATCGGGCCATCGGCATAACCTGATGTTGGATACCTGATTCAAGAAGGAAGCAGTAAGATATTAGCTTTTCTACAAGGCTAAACATTTTGAACAAATGATCATTAGAAGGGCAGTCTTCATTATTGGTAAAATGCCAAAGTCTCAGCTGATTTTCAGACCTATTTCTATTCATTGTAGAAGTGACAATGCATTTTTGTATAAAGCATCCTGGCTCCACAGTTCTTTCAACCAATTCATCAATATTATTTACACCTGGCTTAAAATTCATATCAAAAGTTATATTGCGCCCACTAACTTTTTTCTGTTCTGCGTCATTAGCAGAATGTATAATATGTAATATCATAGAAGTAGAAGGGACATTTTCTTCAGGGATTGGATGTTCATTTTGATTATTGTTACCGCTACGAATACAAATGTTATTTGCTCCAGCCTGCCAATTGTTAGGTGCTACTCTTCTGTGGTTATTTCTGTTCCTTTCGGAACTTTCTCTATCATTATAACTTGCCTCTGTTGATTCATAATCTGGATTGTCAGACAATCATTAGGCCAGTGGATTGATTATCAGAATCAGGCATGCGGATCAACTCATCAGAATCTGAATAGAAAGACATTGAAATTTTGGAATATTGTGTTACTCAGTAACAAACCAGTTGTTATTGGGATTATTATTGTTTTTGTTAAAATCTGATACAGTAAGAAGATATATTCAAAGTGAATGTGACAGAAATTAATTTTTAAAAGTCTTAAGTAAGGTAATATCTGTATCTGAAATTGAAGGTAATCTCCTTTTCTCCAACATCAAATGTATTAGCTTTTGAGTACGAGCACGGAAATTCTTGGGATTATTCAAACCATCAGTGAACACAACATTCAAAAAGCGAAAGAAGGGAACACATTGGAAATTCTGTGTATATACTGAAAGGAAATATGAATGTGAGGAAAATAAAATTAGTACTAAATTATATTTTTTTACTGCAATATGAATCAGTTTGTTGTCAGTAAGTAGATTTGCCTTTTACTGATATTACCCAATATGAGAGACCACAGTGGGCGTGGGCGTATACAACCACTTCATGTTTTCTGATATTACTAGACTCAAAAAGGGAAATGAGTGACTGACAACAATGTTTTACTTGATTACAAGGCTGCAGTTGAAAAATAAACTAGGTCCCCCAGGAAGAAAGCTGACAATGATGTATAGCGATAAAAATAGGCAAGAGTAAAGAGTTTAAAGGGCATGGATAACATTGATGACAGGTTATCCAGTCATTATGAGTTAATCATTGTGTGTTCAGATAGGTTATTATTGCTGTGAGCCAATAATTACTGTAAAAACAAGATTGTAGCCTTAAATTTACACATCTTAACATACATGTAATTAAGATTTGTAAAAGCTCAAAGGCTACAATGTCTGAGTTATGTGTATTCCTATAAAAGATTGTGAAAGCCAGATTTTTTCATCCTTCGTGAGGATGACATGGATGGTATGTGTATTGGAGGATTTGTAGACAATGCAAGTGAGGCATAGGAAGAGAATATTAAGGATACGAATGAATAGAGGTGGATTGTAAAGGAGGCCAAGGCTCACCAAGGGCTGTAGTACCAAGTGGTAGGTTGTAACTCTACAAAAGAAGTCGAAAATACATGAATAATAAAATACTACTAGGAACTTACCTGCGATCGTTCTCAACCACTTGCCTTGTATTAAATTTTGCTCAGAAGCCTAGAGTCGCCACCGATATCTTTGAAGGACAGATATGGAAACCTTTATACTCTACCTTAATTAAAACGGGACACTTTTGCAATCTCACTACCCCCCACTAATAATTCAGAAGATATCCGGGAACGTTTAGACGAATCTTGCCGCACAGAAATGAGAAAGTGGTAATGACGAAATAACTAGACTAACACATGGTTACGCAGTAAACTAAATAACTTTAATTAATTAAAAACAAGGACACCACAGGACAAATTTTGAAATATATTTTGTAGGTACCATATTTAAATATTCTTACTTCTAAGACAGCCCATTCTGCTCACACACGCTTTCACACAATTTAATACGTTACCCTTATTTATTATATGTTACAAATTCCTTTATTGTTTATTGTTTTAAAACTGTTCACTAACGCGTTGCCGGCCGAACACGTGTTTTTGTCCCGAGCTTCCAACGTCCAATTTAACTGTTATCAATTCACAACTCCACTGCACCAATTATAATCTTGTTACGTCCGTTAATTCCTCGGGTCCCGGTCGGTACTAAAACGGTATTATATTTTGTTATTCACATGTTATGAAATTCGGCCGACCGGGCCCATACAACACGATCAGCATCTGTAGGTGAACTGGCAGAGCTGCTACACGTTCGCGGCCAACTCAATTTCGTCTTTTTTGATGGAAGACAAGGCCTCATGGTTCTTCGTCGCTTGCATGTCCTATTCCACCCATGCAGTTGTTTGTGTGCTGATCATATAGGATATTCGCTCGGCACTGGCTGACGTCACAAGATAGGCGGGACTTAGGCTTTACGTCCGGCACTTTGGTAACCGAAGGGCACAGCAATTCTTCTCTTAGCCATCTTTAATGTTTCACACTGGCGTGGGTCCGCGCGCATGGTCGTGTGATGCATACGGGCGTACTTCCACACACTCACAAAGTTCTTAGAAACTGAGGCTGTGTGCATTCCTGGTTCGCGATTGCACAACTGTCGAGGCGTATTTCGCCTTTGTTACAACACTGTTATTACCATACAACACGTGGCCTGGTCACAGTTGGACATAAAATTTACAAATATTTTTTATAAATCCCCAAAATGTTACCAAAAATAAAATCCCCTGTATTTGTCACGTTACAATACCCCCCCAATGAGAGATCTTCTGCCAAAACAGAAGAAATCTCATTGCTAAAACCCCTAAGAGGACCGGTGAGGATATGGTGCCAACAACCCCCTTCTGCTCTTATACTTCATGGGTAAACGACCCCCCTGGCTCGGCGACTATGGACGCACCTGAACGAGATCACTGGATTTCTCTGTGCGAGATCCCAACACCGAAAAATCGAACAGATACGCACCACAGCGCACCTCACCTTCGAACATGTTTCCCCAAAAATCCAAATCCCTGGCTTATATCATGCCAGATCCTCAACCGATATGTTCCCCCTTATATGCAAACTGGGCTGCCTTTAGCAGTTACTGGGCTCACTCACACACTTATACTACAGACTGTAAACATTGATATACTCTTAGCTGTACCATTTCATTTAAGTTAAAATCCAAAAAATCAAACTAAAATCTTTTATCTAAAAAATTCTCTTCATTAGTTTTTTGTTATTAGAAAATACACAAATTGAACATTTCTTAAAATAGGAACATCCTTAACCTAACATGTGATTACACCTATATTCTAACAATACAATTCAATAAAATAAACACTATTAGTACACAGACAATAACATCATCAAAGTTCAAAAATATCAATTAGATGGCAGGCGCAAAATCAAGAATTTTTTTTTCAGATTTTAAATTCAGAAAATTTAAATTTATTCAAATATATATTTTTTCTCATTATCGAAATTATTTAAAATCATTCAAATTAATTAAAAACAAAATTGGCTTTACTTCCTTGCTAAACGTGTCTAGTATAGGACATCCTCCATCAGCTGATCAAAACTGGGTCAAGTCAAGAACCTTGACCTACATAAATTATACACAAGTTACATCTGAAAATACATTGAACACCTGTAAACTTCTATCTTTAAACACAAAAACACAATAAAATAAAACATTTAAAATAACAAAATATTATTAGAATTAACAATCAAATTGATATTTAAATTACTCAAAATAAACACTTTATAACTTTACCTTATCTTTAAACTCTATCAAAAATTGTCACTGGTTTCAATAAAAAGTTTTACCTTTTTACTATAAATCTTTTCTTTACTGTTCTGAATTTAACACTCATTAACATCTTTAACTAATACATAATCAACATAATACATTCATAATTAACATTGCAATTATTACATTAAAATAACCAAAGCACCTTTAACTTTGGCCAAAATTTACACACCCTCCATCTCTTAAATTTGCGTATAACAATTATAAACATTTTACATTTTAATTAATTGAACTTTTATTAATTAACCATCAATTATTTATCATTTAATTCTTCACAAAAATTCAAATTTATTGTTACCATTCATGTTACATTATCTTTCATCTCTGATTACCTTTCTACTATGAATTTTCTATCTAACCCTTCACATTTTAATCATTGATTAGTCTGGGTGACACCTGTATTCTCTATGCTTTCAATCGAACAGACATTTTAATATTACTCCCTTTCTTACTAACAACCCCTATTAACAAACTATGACACCAATCTCTCAATTATAAATACCTTTCACTAATTCCACTTACCTCTGGTACCGCTCATCTTTGTACTAGGATGTGTGTTCCCAACCTGGCTATATACATACCTAACCCTTGCCCCTCCAAAATATCGGCAAACACTCCCTTAAACTACTCTATCACTTGCCACAATGCCGCACGCTGGTTGATCGCCACGCCGCACGCTGGTTGATCGCCACGCCGCACGCTGCTCACTCCTTACCACCTCACCCTTACTACAAAATATCATCATCAACAAATATTTTTATATACCATTCACATTACTCATCTCTACATATACTCACTACTACTGTGTCCCTAAATATCTAACACTATCTCTGTGTGTTACCAGTATTTCAAAAATTCTTATTCTCTCTAACTCCCATTTACTTTAATTCTGCTTAACTCACCTGCCTTATTTCATTATCACCCAAACCCTTTTACAACATTTCACTTTGATATAATCATTACATTACCCTGGAAATTCATCACTTCTCTCCTTATAATACTATACCTCAATTTGAACATATTATCTGTTTAATCATCTACTAATCATTATAGAATCTTACTTTCATAAAATCATTTCAAAATTTCTTTTGTACAACCTTAATTAAGTAGTTAACTTTCAATTATTTAATTCAATTCTTTAACAGTTCACAATTATTTTCATCGCTTATTTAGTCTGTAAAATTTTATAATTATTATTAATTTATGCTGGTTAATTGCACATTAATTTAATTGATAATTAATGTTATCAATTTCTACTATACATACACATTGTTTGCATAACACATAGTACACCCTAATGTAGTACACAAATACACTTAACATAATGACATCAACACATAAAAGAATATACAGTCCAACTTATTATTTGTTATCATTAACCACAAATCGTTTCATAAGACAATGCACTTCAAAACCACATTATTCACATACTTAAATGTTCATAAACAATAAACAATCACCCTCCATCGTCGAATAATAGTCTAATCTTATGATTATACCAGTCATTTACAATTACATACATAATCTCATGACTATCAACATAATGATTATCTGTCTTGTCATATTCTTCTACAATGTCATTTGAATTAATATGGTTATTCCATATTATTTTATCATGTACTTGGTCACGCTCGAGTATAGTCCTGTCGCCGTTATTATATCCTGTTAAAATCAGGTGAGTTATATTATCATCATTAACATCATCTACTGCTATCTCAGTTTCACTATACGGTAAGTACTCATTATTATTGTTACTTCTCTCTACGCCTAACCTTTCTACGAATTCTTCATAATTTCTCTTTACTTTAAATAACTCTATTCCTCTCTTTCTCTCTCTCTCAAAACATTTCTCACCATCACGCCAAGCTACACACTCTCTCTCAAAACATGCAGGGGACACTAACTTATCATTACGGCACCACCTATGAAGTGCACAAAAAACCCAGGGAAATTTATTTGCAGACCTATCATCTTCCAAATACTCACGTGAAGCCATTTCTTCACCCCCCACTACAACATTACGGGAAAAATCTACCACCTGCATCCACTTTACCTGTAAATTCTTTCTACTCTCTCTCTCTCTCAGATTCATCACACACAAACATCTTATTATCAACTTTTACTCTTTCTACAATTTCGTTATCACTATCAACATCTACACAATCATTTTCTAACACCATATTTTTATTTGTATTGTCATTGTTATCACTGGTAAACCCATTATTTAAATCATCATTTCCACTACTACTTACCCTGTCATCTTTGTTCGACTTTAATTTGTCTATTACTTTCTTATTTTCTAATTCTATTTCGCCTAACCGCGTCTCTATTTCACTCAATCTCTTATCATAAATACAGCTTTGTTCCTGAATTTCTTTTTTCATTTCATCGAATTTTACGTTAAAATCATTTTGAACTTCTCTAATTTCACTTTTCTGTTCGCTAAATTTTTCATCAAGTTTACTAAA
Organism: Magicicada septendecula; assembly: GCA_034769895.1. Taxonomy (NCBI): domain Eukaryota; kingdom Metazoa; phylum Arthropoda; class Insecta; order Hemiptera; family Cicadidae; genus Magicicada; species Magicicada septendecula. The sequence goes on from CM068376.1 coordinate 268,804,203, forward strand.
TTTCTCATCGAACTTATTATTCTGTGTATTAAAAAGCGTTTGCATCATTTTTATTATTTCGTTATCTCGTACTTCCCCCATATTTAAAATTTATTTCTATAAAACTTTTTATATATAAGAACCACTATTATTGGTACAATCAAAACACCTAACACAAACATAACCTACTCACACGTACGTAATTATATATAATAAATATTTTTTACAAATACGTCATTACCACATCCTATTTTCTATGCTTTAACATAGGTCTACCTCGTATAAATAAAATTAAACCAGGATCCTGGCAGCGCGAGCCAAATGTAACTCTACAAAAGAAGTCGAAAATACATGAATAATAAAATACTACTAGGAACTTACCTGCGATCGTTCTCAATCACTTACCTTGTATTAAATTTTGCTCAGAAGCCCAGAGTCGCCACCGATATCTTTGAAGGACAGATATGGAAACCTTTACACTCTACCTTAATTAAAACGGGACACTTTTGCAATCTGACTACCCCCCACTAATAATTCAGAAGATATCCGGGAACGTTTAGACGAATCTTGCCACACAGAAATGAGAAAGTGGTAATGACGAAATAACTAGACTAACACATGGTTACGCAGTAAACTAAATAACTTTAATTAATTAAAAACAAGGACACCACAGGACAAATTTTGAAATATATTTTGTAGGTACCATATTTAAATATTCTTACTTCTAAGACAGCCCATTCTGCTCACACATGCTTTCACACAATGTAATACGTTACCTTTATTTATTATATGTTACAAATTCCTTTATTGTTTATTGTTTTAAAACTGTTCACTAACGCGTTGCCGGCCGAACACGTGTTTTTGTCCCGAGCTTCCAACGTCCGATTTAACTGTTATCAATTCATAACTCCACTGCACCAATTATAATCTTGTTACGTCCGTTAATTCCTCGGGTCCCGGTCGGTACTAAAACGGTATTATATTTTGTTATTCACATGTTATGAAATTCGGCCGACCGGGCCCATACAACACGATCAGCGTCTGTAGGTGAACTGGCAGAGCTGCTATACGTTCGCGGCCAACTCAATTTCGTCTTTTTTGATGGAAGACAAGGCCTCATGGTTCTTCGTCGCTTGCATGTCCTATTCCACCCATGCAGTTGTTTGTGTGCTGATCATATAGGATATTCGCTCGGCACTGGCTGACGTCACAAGATAGGCGGGACTTAGGCTTTACGTCCGGCACTTTGGTAACCGAAGGGCACAGCAATTCTTCTCTTAGCCATCTTTAATGTTTCACACCGGCGTGGGTCCGCGCGCATGGTCGTGTGATGCATACGGGCGTACTTCCACACACTCACAAAGTTTTTAGAAACTGAGGCTGTGTTCATTCCTGGTTCACGATTGCACAACTGTCGAGGCGTATTTCGCCTTCGTTACAACACTGTTATTACCATACAACACGTGGCCTGGTCACAGTTGGACATAAAATTTACAAATATTTTTTATAAATCCCCAAAATGTTACCAAAAATAAAATCCCCTGTATTTGTCACGTTACAATAGGTCACAATTTTTTTCTTGGTTTATCTACAAGTGGCAGCCATTTTTCCTCCATGACAAGCTCTTTAATTTTACCAAAATTAGTTTTTATGAGGACTTGGATATCTTGTGAACTTAGATACGTAGAGATAATTCAAGAAACTATTTACAGAATTTGAAATGTCCATGTCTTTTGTTATAAAAATAAATTTTGAGCTCTCTTTACAGGAAATCTGAAATTAAAGGCTCAATTTTCACCATCAGTTTGGTAAAAGAGTTCTCAGATTGAAATTATAGTAAGAGGGGAAGAAAAATATCAGACTTGAAACAGTAGGCCTACCTACACTAAGAAAGTTTATACCTAAAGTTTATAACATTCTACGTTATGTTTTTATGTAGGGAAACAAGTCAGAAAAGTGTAGTTTTTTTTTTTTTTGAGTAAGTCATGTAACAATTTATTTATATATGAATGATTTCATGTGGAATGACCTTTAATTGTTATTTTTACATTCATTTCACATTACAAAATGCCTGTGATTTTTTTTGGTGATATATAATTTATCAAGTTGTCTTGATTTCTTGTTTTTTTAGTTAAGGTTATGTACCCTGCTTTAACATATAACAGAGTAACTCCATACCATAGTTTTTTTTATGATTTAATTAATTTTTTCAGTAAAAATCTTTAAATACAATGTTTATTTGTGTGTGTGTGTGTGCGTGCGTGCAAATAAAGACTTGTTAAGGTAAGTCATTATTGGTTTTCATGTTACCAAATTTATTATATCATTTTGATATTTGAAGAGCAGTTCAGTAAGAAACTATAATTGTATGCAGGTAACAAAAAATAAGGCGCGGTGTGCTCTCAATGACTTGGAGTATGAATGTGAACGAGGACGAGAGGAGAGAGGAAGACTGTCTGCTGAACTTCAGACACTTCAGGAAACAACCAGCGAGTTGCAGGTGCAGTGTCAATGCCACTTGGATGATAAACGTCAGTTGAATGAACTTCTTTCTGAAACACAACTGCATTTAGGAGAAAGTGAACGTTCGTTGACACAGCTGAGGAAAGAATTGGCAGATGAAAAGACTCTAAGAGCCAGAGAGGTGACATTTTAAATACAATGTATTAAATTGATCTGTAATATTAATATCATTGAAGACAACTAGTTTTTGGTTTTTCTGTTTGGTTACGTTATGAATGTGTGTGTATGTTCTTTTTACTGTCAATTACAAAAGTGGTAAATAGTATTTGGTTGTAAAAACTTGAAAGTCCATTAACAAAGCCGTTGACTTCACATTTTAAAAATCTTCTTGGAGTATATTTTAGTTTAATCATACAGACATATATTACAAGACAATGTGTAGTATGTATGTTAGTTCCCAAGAAAGTAACAGATTTAAACATCAAGGGGGATATGCAAAGTATTGAATGAATACTTGAATCTGTAGTTTTCTTTCAGTTACATTGTCGTTCATATCTTTTTTAGAAAGTGGGTAGGGATTTAAATGTATTTTTGTTCAGTTTTTTTGGTTACAGTTTATGTTAGGGAACGGTGTACAATTATGATTGCATGTGCGTGCAGTTATGAATGTAGTAATTGACCTTTTTTTAAGTAAGATTTGTTTACAATAGTTATAAAACAAATATCAAATTAATTTAATGTGATGTAAATTGAGTGTAAAAAAAAATGTAAACTTAAACCTAAATTCCTACTCTATTAATTAATGTTAGTCCCACCTTCAGTGGAACTATTTACTGACAGGTAACAATGAAGCTCAGATGTCATTGCTTCCCTGTCCTATCCTTCAGGTCTCTGTATCCATGATCATATATATATATGTATATATATATATATATATATCATTTTCTATATAAATTGAAAACATCACAAATTATATATATATATAAAAGTAACTCTAGCGCATCATGTGTAAATGCATCATGTATTATTCTGGCGATTAATTGGATGTGTGTGCCTATGTATTTTGCATAACTTCCTCTGTAGTGTATTGTTAGACAATATAAAGATATAAACCAGTCATCTAACAGCAGGTTTTAGCTGAACAGTGCTGTCTTGTCCAATTCCCTGTACCTCCTAATGACATTTTCTCTCCTTCGGCTCCATCAGCATTCCACACCTTGTTCTCCCTTTATCTATTTTGTCCACTATTTCCCTTCAGCTGTAATTACTGCCCATAGTTCCTCCTCAGAATATAAGATGATCTAGTTAACTTTCATTTTCTTAATGGAAACTTATTTTTTTGTTACTCTTTGTAGTGCCTTCTTATTCTTCACTGTGTTTTCTCGTTTGATATTTTCCATTCTACAGATAGTGATTAATTATGAAACAAAAAGTATGCTTACCAGTTCAGACTAGCGTCTAGCTGTAAGTTTTCGTATCCAGAATATGTAAGTAGCTCAATGGTGGGGGAGACAGCAGGGGACAACACTGCCATTCTATCGATGAGTCTAACAACTACGTCAACAGTGAGATATTTTGTAAACTTAACCTGTAGGCCTTAACTTATTTTCAGTTTGTTTAGCGGTGTTCCTGCTAGTGTCCTCTTGTGTTTATTAACAATTTAAGTATATGATTATAATAGTTCATTTAATCATAAAAGATTGAGTAACAGCATTCTAAATTATCTTGGGGATTTTGTGAGCCACAGCATCTAAACAATTACCAAAAAGACTTCGTCCATAACACAATTCGAAATAATTGTTACACAAAATTAAATGATTTAGCAATTCATTCTGCTTTTGACGGATAACTTAAGTGAACTACAAAAACAATGATAAATAACCAAAGTGTTTATTAGAACTACTCGTTTTTTATTCATTTTCTTGGATTAGTTAACATGACATTATTTTTTTCACTAACGTGCAATTTTTTCATTAATGTACAAATCATTGCATTACAGTTATTTGGTATCCAGTCATAGTGCTTCCATCAGTATGATACATACAGTAATTGTGAGTAGTAAAGGAAAACAATTTAATTTTAATAAATCAAATATAAATATTATAAACTGGAATTAAGATTATATATTGTACACAGTGTTACCGAAAGAATCACGACCGAAAGAAATGTGGCTTATTTAAAATTATCATTTGTATTTGATGTGGATAATGTTAACTACAAATGTTGTGTTTGTGTCCGAATGTTTTTAAGAAATTGTATGTAGTTAGGTTGATACAAGTGTAATAAACATATAAATGTCCTCTGTGATTAGTCATAAAGGTCGTGTTTGTTTTTTTTATATATTATTACATCAAAATAATAGTTCCATTCCTGATTATTAAACTATACCATTTTTATGTATAAATTTTTGCCTACAAATATTTATAGTCTCATAACCATGGTGTAAAACAGTATTAATACAAGACATCAAGATATCTGTGTCAGCAGATCCAGAGATGGTGTTGTTCCCCCCACTATTGTGCTACTTGCACATTCTGGATAGGAAAACATACAGCTAGACGCTAGTACCAGTTCAGTCTCTAAAGAGCATATAAACCTGTATCAGTGAACTTCCATGTATGTGTATGTCATCATTATATTTGTTAGAATCACAGTACTCAAATAGAAATTGTTAGTATTTTGTGTGAATGGTTAATATTGCAGAACTCTGAATGGGAACAGTTCCAGAAAGATCTCTTGTTGACTGTAAGGGTTGCAAATGATTTCAAGACAGAAGCACAGACTGAGATGGAAAAAATTTTATTAGAAAATAAACTCTTGCGTGATAGGATTAGAAGTCTTGATTCTCAGATTGAACAACTTAATGCACAGATAGAGCAGTTGAAAAGTAAGTACAAATGTATTTTCGTAATGCAAATGAGACATCCCAAAAAGTAGTGTAGTGTCTTAGTACAGACCATATGTGGTGTACAGAGTATTGTAGAAGGTAACATTAACAGTAACAGAAAACAATAATGTTTACGATGATTCCAAATTTATGTAAGAATTAACATTTCCAGTTTTATAACTGTTTTTTAGTGTAGTTTAACAGTAGTTACCTTGTTGGCTGCAGTTTTAGTTAATTTTGTATACAACAGATATTTTACACACACAAATGTACATGAGTTGTGATCCACTGCACGAATGTAAATGTTATTGGCAGTAAATTAGTATGTTTAAAACTCATTAATAGTAAAGCTAATTTTAAAGTGTGCATGGATAAATACCATGTATTTATCATCCCACATAAAAAAGTTCAACCTGGTGTTGTATCTGCATTTGAATAATATATAAATTTTGTTGCAGGATTGATAAGTAGCATAGAAACGTATATAAATCATATGTTTTGATACATGTTTATATATTAAGGATTTACTGCATGTGTTTGTTTTCCCTTTACATAGGCATTGTAGAAAGCAATGAATCGAAAAGCACTGCTACGTGTGAAAACATGAAACCTGATGTAATTTGTGTTACGAATAGACATGAGGAGGAGGAGGGCAAAACACCAAACACAGTCAACGATAATTCAGTTATACTGAAAGGAGACAACCAGTTCATTGACACATTTGATGGAGGTAAACATTATTCAAACAGCTCAGTAGAGACATTAAAGACGGTTGTTCCAGAAAGTAAAGTTTTTATTGAACTCGAAAAAGAAAGTCTCCAACAGCAAAGTATTTATAACCTTTCAGAAAGTAATAAATCAGTTTTGACAGAAAAACCAGTAACAGTCAATAACAGAGAGCTAATCATAAACAGCTGTGAAGCTTCGGTAGAAGTGATAAACAAAGAAAACATACCTCCAGTCAATTCCAAGTGTACAGAATATGGTGAACCATTAATTAATGAGAATACGAAAACCAACAGTAAATTTATAGAGCACCCACAAATAATGATTAACGATATTACAGATTTTACTGATGTGTCTTCACCAGGAAAAATTGATAATGATTTAAATGATGTAAAGGTACAGAATGGTACAAACAAAACATTAGATACCAACTCCAGAAATGTAACTCATTTGTTAGATCCTAGCATCCTTATATTTGGAAATGATAATCTAAAGCTCACTCTTCCAAAACAGTATCAAAATAAAATTATTTCCGACTTAACCGCGTGGAGAAAAAATGCTTTAAAGTACCACAAAAAAATGTTGGACAGAAGTGTTAGATATTCATGGCCATCTAGCCTGGGTGAAGCAAAGAGACACGAACTTAGAGAAAAGCAGTATGCATCTAACAGTGTAGAACATACAAATGAAGAAGCACCAGTTGCATTTGAGGTGGAGTTGGACAACACTTCAAGAATGAGAAGTGAGAGAAGTGGACTGTTTGTGCGGAGATTATCTTGCCCACAACTGCGAATCACTTGTAAGTGAAAGCAATTATTCATTGTGTGTGGGTGGCTGTAATAGACGAACGTATAAGTGTTTAATGTTGCATTTTTGTGAAACAATTGTTATTTGCTTACTGATGTGTGCTAAAATTACGAATGCTATGATTGTTACATTTCTGTGTTAACTATGTACAAAGGGACAAACAGGCGATATGCTAATCTTGTAACTACGATATTTTAACAGCTTAATGTGTATTTAATTTTTTTTAGGAATTAAAAAATAATTTTTCTAGGGTGTTTATTACATGAAATCAGATAAAAGGAGCTTATATTATTATCATTTATAGCCCTACACATTTATAAATCAGTACAATTAAAAGATTAATTTTGCTGTACTCAGGTTTTTATTTCAGGTTAAATTCACAAGCTGGTGAACACGTATACTCTTTTGTTTGACAGTTGAACTGGTATAGATAGCTAATTGTGAACATCTAGGTTGATTAACATTGGTTGTTCCAAATATACCAGGTTAGGGATTAACTTAGCTGCCCATAAATTCCAGTTCATAATTCATAACAGTGCATATTATAAACCTTTAAAAATAATACACTGAGACAAAAGTAAAACCACATGCTTGTGTGCAGTTGGCTTGGTGTATGTGTGGTGCGTGCATTCGAAATTGGGTTTGTGTCAATGTAAATTTATATTATAGCCATAGCTTAAACTGGTGTCATTGCTCACTTAATTGTAAATATTCATTTCACGTGCATCTTTAAATTGGGCGATTCAGAAGTAATGTTATCAAGCTTTATTCTCATGAAAATACTTCAGTTCCTAAAAAAAGTCTTAAAGTAAATTAAAAAGTAAACATTGTGCATGAACATTAAATAATTGTCCGGATATGTAGTGTTAAAAGTTAAATAAGCTGAAAAAGTTTTCATTCTGACATATCAAAATTCAATATTTTATGAGGCATTGTAGAAATACAACACTTAATGTCAGGAAGAAGTTGACTGTAATAAATTTTCTTTGTTTATGTATCATTTATGTTGATGTGCCAGCACTGACTAGGCTATATCATTACTGTGGTGGCATATGGAGAATAAGTATTTGAAATTTGCATAATTGTAAATTATGAAGTGGGTGTATTTAACAAATGGTACAAGTTTGCTTTTAGTCTGTGTATAGAAATGGACTTTCAAAACTGTGTAAGGTAAAATTATTGTTGCGGTTCAAAGGTAAATGTCAAAACTTTGGTACGGTGTGCATTGGTGGCGGGCGATATACAAGTATTTGCATGCAGCGGGGATTTGTACCTTGTAACTTTAAATGCTTGTAAAGTGAATAGTTTCTGTACATATAATAATAATATGTGGTTACAAGGTTGAAATGGAACAAAACATTTGCTCATACTGTTTAGTACACCATAATTTGAAATATTTTAGGTATAACATGTGAGACTATTACAATCAGGTGTGCTGAAATTAAACTTCATGAATTAGAAATAGTCAGTAAATTAAAATTTTGCAACTCTGAACAAAATAGAAATACAATTTTAGTGTTGTGTATTGTATATTAAAAAATGTTTGAGGTGAAGAGTGCCAAATGACTTAATAGTACTTGCCAAGAGGCCCAGAAAAAGTGTGTTAATATGAAAGTAGAGAAAATATTTTTGAATGAAAGTCATTAGCATTCTTTACTAAATATTTTCTTTTCTTTTTTCACATCCGTTTATAAAAATTCTTAACAGATGTTGAAAATTTGTGAGCTCTAATGATGTTTATACGAAAATACTGGAAAACTGGTTAAAAAAATGATACCTTCGATGTTATGTACGAAGTCTTTGATGGTATTCTTCATTTGTTTTGGTTTATGGGTGTAAGGCTACGATATACTGTTGTTTAGTCGGTGAGATATTTTGGCTATGTTTGTGGTAGATCTTTGAAGCTGCTCTGATCGTGAATGAATTAAGTGTATGAGTGTCATGTCATTAACAATTTGAAATTGTAAAATGAAACCGGTACTATTGTGAACATACGAGGTGTGTTAAAAAAGTATCACACCTTTGCTCAGGAAAAATACATTCATTTATCTGCAGGTTTTAAACATTTATCCCCTTCAAAGTACTCCCCTTTAGATTGCACACACTTCTTCCAGCTGTCCTGCCACTTTTGGAAACATGTCTAGAAGTAATCTTTTGGTATGGAGTACAACTGTGTCTCGTCGTATTTTGTATGATGTCTTCTCTTGACTCAAATCAGGTCCCCTTCAGTGACATTTTCAACTTAGGAAATAACCAAAAATCACAGGGAGCCATGTTAGGAGAGTAGGGAGGCTGGTGTAGCTAAGGAGTGTTGTGTTTCGCCAAGAAAGTGTGAATTAGATGAGAAGAATGGGCAGGTGCATTGTCGTGATGGAGTTGCCAAGTTTGCGCTGTCCACAGGTCTGGTCGTTTGCACCGTACAGCATCAGGGAGGTGACACCTCTAAATAACATTCTGTGGTAATTGTTTGGCCTTGTGGTGTGTACTCATGATTGACTATCCCACGTGAGTCAAAAAACACAGCCAGCATGACTTTGATTTTGCTGCGCACTTGTCTTACTTTTTTTGGCTGCAGAGATGGTGAATGTTTCCATTGTGAAGACTGAACTTTGGTTTTGGGATCGTACCCATATACACCCACGTCTCACAGTGATCACTGGGTCAGTTCTTACACAGTCCAACATGCCCTGCGAAACTTCCAAACAGAGTCCCTTCTGCTCCATCGTTAACAGCTTTGGCACAAATTGTGCAGACATTCTTCGCATAGCCAGATTTTTGGTCAAAATGGAATGTACTGAACCAATGCTTATTCCCATTTCTGCTGCAATCTCTCAGACGGTACTTTGACGATCCTCTATGACCAGTGTTTGCACTTGGTCAATGATTTCATCATTACGGCTTGTTGAGGGCCTACCAGGACACTGTTCGCTGTCCACTTATGTGCAGCCTTCTTTGAAGCAATTATACCACTCCTTAATACGTGTGACACTCATAGCATCATCACTAAAAGACTGCTGAAATTTTTGAATAGTATCCACTTGGATATCACCAAGCCGTTGGCAAAATTTAATGCAGTATCACTGCTAAAGTTTTTCTGTCATTTTACAATAAATGAAATCCGATGGCTATGCAATACATGTACTTACTGACACTCAGCCAGACAGCAACTGATTCGTTGTAGCGAGATGGCGGCAATCAGCTCTTGCACACTAGGGTTCACTACATCCCTGTACTCAAGGTGAATGCCTGTGCTTCATTTGATCACCCATGAAAAAAAGGTCCGATTCTTTTTTAACACACCTTGTACAACCATAAAACATTGGAAAACATACAAACAAAACACAAATCAATCTTATTCTGGAGTGTGTCCACTTTTTGTTTTTGTGGGTGTCTACACAGCTGATGCTTCTAACTTGTCTGCCACTCTCAAGTACTTGGATTTGTTTCTGAGACTGTAGATCTGTATCTTTACAGCATATTTTAACCCCGAACTCATACTCACATCCAAAAGTTAATATATATCTGGAACATAAGTATATTCATTTTTCATGAGATTTCCTGTTTGGTTATAAAATTGTTAACATGGGTAGCACTGTTAGTGGTTTTTCTACCATATCTTTGTTTTCTACTTCTTGTGATCATTTTTCATCTCTTGTCACTCCAAGGTATTGGAATGTTCTTACTTTCTATAATGTAGTCTTTCAGTTTCAGTATTAATTTCTTTAACTTTTTCCTGTATCTTCATCACTTTATTAATATTTATTTTCCTTTATTAATTCTAATTCAGTTCTCTTTAAAGACCATGTTCCATACGTTTTAATTCTTTTGCAACTCTTTCTCACTTCAAGCCACCAGCACCAGATCACCTGCCCTTCAGAGGTGTTTTCACTTTTAAAGTTTACTGACTGCATTAATTATTATGGTTTCTAATAGATATTGAGATCCAGTCGTAATAAAAATCCAGTTTTTATGCAACATTTTAAGATTTGTTTAATCCCATAATCATGCCTACAACATAAAGTTCAAGATAGTATAATTGTAATAGTTTTTCTCCAAGTTCTTTGATATTAATAGTGGTGTCGTGTTGTAATAAGTAAATTATGGTACTTACATATATATAGTTGTGAGTCCCAGATACACACATTATACAACACTACACACTGCAGATATAATACACATACACATTTAATTATACTTTGTAAAATGCACAGTGACAGTGTGTGTATTACGTGAGTGAAGAAGGATATAATACGTATAATAAACATAAGATAAAGAATGTTCAGGAAAACAGGTTTCAATGGAGGAGGGGTTGGGGGTTGTTAACCAGTTGGTTTCTATTTTCTGTTTATTTTCTGGGAATGTATTAAGTTCGAATATCACTTACTGAGACTAGACATGTCAGTTTTTTGTTTACGGAATTGCTTATTTTTATCAGTAGTTATCATTTCAAGGATTTGCTGTTTGAAATTGTTAGCTTCAGTGTTGTGTTAAGGCTGTTGGATCGTGTTTATTGGTTTCTATTTTATCGCAGCTGTATTTGTGTTGATCACTCTCGTTTTTAAATATTGTTCAGAGCATCCTTTATACTTTTACCTCAGTTTTTCTGACATATAATTTCAAAAACAATGTTGGATTTTACTTCTGTGTCATGTGTCTTTAGTATTCATGAAAAATTTTGTGTGTGTTGACATTTCTGTACGCTATTTTATGTTTTTGTTAGTGCTTGTAAGTATTTTAGAGATTTTCTCAGGTAATGTTTTTATAATAAAAGGAAAAATATTTAATAATAGTGACAGCTTGTTCTTGGTTATTGTGCAATGTAAGATGTTTTTCCTTGTGTATACTTTCATTTGTTTGGTCAGCAGTCACATCAATGCTATTTGAACATATTTCCTGACTCTTTTCAGTTATATTACTTATTAATTTGTTACTAATAATTGTTTGTTTGTGTGGTGTTAATTTGTTCTTTCATTAACTTCTTTTTTGTGACTTGCAGATAATAGTCTGTGTGCCCAATTTATCAGATTTTTTGCAACATTAATTTTTCAGTGGTATGGGTAGTGATTTGAATAATGAATTTTGTGTGTTTTTTCCACCACTTAGTGTTGATTTTATCACAATAACCAAGAACAAGCTGTAACTATTATTAAATATTTTTTCCTTATATTATAAAAAAATTATCTGAGAAAATCTCTAAAATACTTACAAGCCCTAACAAAAACATAAAAATGGCATACAGAAATGTCGATACAACAAATAAATTTTTCATGAATACTAAAGACACATGAAACAGAAGTAAAATCCAACATTGTTTTTAGAAATTATGTGTCAGGAAAACTGCGGTAAAAAGTATTATTTGGATGCTTCCAACAGTATTTAAAACCAAGAGCGATCAACACAAATACAGCTGTGTTTATCAAATGATTTGATTTTACACAATAGAAACCAATAAACACGATACAACAGCCTTAACACAACACTGAAATTAATAATTTCAAACAGCAAATCCTTAAAATGATAACTGTTGATAAAAATAAGCCAATTTCCGTATATAAAAAAAACTGACGTATCTAGTCTCAGTAAGTGATATTCAAACGTAATACATTCCCAGAGGACAAACAGAAAATAGAAACCAACAAGTCAACCACCCCAACTCCTCCTCCATTGAAACCTGTATACCTGGGCTTTCTTTATCTTATGTGTCTGCACCTTCTTCAGTCACGTAATACATTCACACACCGTCACTGTGCATTTTACAAAGTGTAACTAAATGTGTATGTGTATTATATCTTACTGCAGCGTGTAATGTTATATAATGTATGTATCTCTGACTCACAATAATATATGTGAGTATTACAACTTATTCTATTACAACACAACACCACTATTAATATCCTAGAACCTGGAAAAAATGTATTACAATTATACTATTTTGATCTTTATGTTGTAGGTATGACTATGGGTTAAACAAATCTTGAAACATTGCATACAAACTGGATTTTTATTACAACCGGAACTCGATATCTACTAGAAACCATAAATGTGGTTGATAAATAATATTCTTTTATATGTATATATATTTGTGTGTTTGCAGTATTTTTTTATTTATCTGAACATGTTAATTACCTATAAGATCATTTTTACAGGAAGGTTTTTTTATTTTTTTATTTAGAGCAGAAAATGAATTTGATAGTTCTGTTATAACACAAAACAATTAGTAAATTTAAAGTAATATTAATAGAAATCTATAGCCAAAGCCATATATAAAATTACAAAGTCATATACTAATCTCTTTGTAGAGAAGTAGATCTGTTGCTGCAATAAACACTCTTTGAACTGTCTTGTAGAGAACTTAAAATTATTATGATTCTGTATAATCTACTACTTTGATTTGGATTCTTAGGAAACAGTATAGTGGATTATATTTAATGAATTTAAAGATAGTGACAGAATGTATGAAATAATTGATAGTGAGCTAAACTTTGAAATAATCATATTTCTGTATACAAATTTTGTATAAAAACCGTGTTGTTATGTTCAGTAGCAAAGGTGTTGGTTTGTATATTTGGGTATACTCTATGCATATGTATCTGACAGGATTATACTAATTAAAATTCTGTGTGTGGCTTTTCTGTTTAGAGGTTTGTGTGTTTATTATTATGTGTTATCACCTGTCATACCCAGATTGTATATATTGTTCAGTAATGTATTAACATTTTGAAGGACTGGTTGACTCTTCTCTGTTGTTAAAATGTTGAGAACAAGAATATCACTTACACAAAAGTGTAAGATTAGCGGATATAATTTATTAGATAGGGCTTCCTAAATCCTAATAATACGATGTATGCAACTTGGGGAGAGGCAGGATGCCCGATTTGCAATTATTATCAGTAACAACATTGCCATTGTTGTTCTCAGCATAACACTAATCAATTTGCAACTGACTCAGTATGAGGACTATCACAATGAAATATTATTTCATATTATGAAGAAATTATAGTGTAATCATATAATAAATAATATGTCTCATAAAATAATATTTCATATTCCAAAATATAACATCACTATTTTGTGAAAATAATTTTCCTTTGTAAAATTCTTATTGATTATTTGACTACATGTCTTCTTTATGATCCTTATGAAGTCATGCTTATTAACTTAGTGTTATTCGTAGTTTGTGATTATACTAATTTTCTCAATTTTCTTCATATATTCTTATATTCATTATAATTTTCTGCAAAGCAGAAATGGAACGCTTGTTGCAAACATTTATTTCAATATATGTGTGTCCTCTTCTTTACCTCATCTGAATCGTGTCACGCATAGGAAATTGTTATTATGGCTCATGGAATCCACTGAAAATTGTCTTTATATTTTGAAATGTTATAGTAATTTTTCTATTTTCTGATCATACTTAGCAGTATAATGTTTTTGCTATGTAATAAGCTGATATTTTTTGCTTTTTTTTTGATTTAGCAAAATATTCATTCATTGGCTTAAGTCAGTTGCATTGTGGAATTACTCTCTCGTATAACCATTCGCACCTTATAAAAAAAGAAAAATGCCAATTTGTATCAAGTTAATAAATAAACTAGATAGTTCACTTCAGGTTTCAGGGACATGACAGATCACTTTCAGTCATAACTGAACCCACAACAAGTTGACACAGCGTGTTATAAATTCTAACAAGTTTGACTCTCTAAAGTAGATTTTAATGTTTCTGCTCTTTTGTTCACCGTGTACCATTGTGTAGCTAAACTGATTTTGTATTGTACTTTGTCTTGGAAATCCCTGTGTTTGACATTCAACTTACTTAAACATCTCTTTCCCTTAGTTAAAACAGAATTAATGAATTATCTAAAATACAAATAAGAAAATGTGTGGTTAATATCAGTTGAAATCTTTGGTTTACTTTTTGTAAGTTAACATTGTTTTTGTTTATGAACATATATTGTAAATATTATAATGTCAGTATGTATATTAGTACATTTTCTTCATGTAAGAAATATAATATGTGTTCTTATTGTGTGTGTGTGTGTGTGTGTGTGTGTGTGTGTTTTTTGCTGCGTGCATTTGTTTTATGATGGCACACAGTCTATATTTATAGCAGCAGTAAATACTGAAAACGTTTTTGTTAGCAGTGGCAGAGAAACCTGCATCTCCACAGTTGAGAACAACTACAGAAAGTAGTAGTGCTGTCCTCTCCACAGTCACTCAAGAAATGTCACGACGTAGCAAGTTGTCTCGACAGGATACTAGACTTTCTGTCAAGTCATTGATAGAGAGTATAGAGAATGCCACAAAACAGGCAAAAGCTGGTAAACTAATGTTATGTTCTTTATTTATGTTAGTAAAGATTAAAATGTATGTTTTAAGTAGCAAATATAATTAATAATAAAGACAACATATAGATGTGCTGTCACTTTTTTATAGTAGAATATTGTGGGTAGGTGTGTGTTTGTATTTATACTCTGTAAATTAAATCTTATAATGCGCATCAGCTTATTTGTGTATCTGCATATGTTTGTATGAAGAAATAAGAAAAAGACTGAATATATGTACCAGTGTAAGTGGCACAATTGATGCAAAATGATTTAAGTTGGTATGGGGATGTTTGCTGTATGGGCAATGACAGATGCCAAAGAAATTACTAGAATGGGCCCTCCTAAAAGAAGAAAAACAGGAAGGCCATGAAAGACTTGGATAGAAGGTATAACGAATACAATGACGCAAAGAAATCTGTAGGCAGATGATTGGGAAGATTGTAAAGTTTGGATGCTAGAATGAAAATAACTCTGAATGTTCTTCAAAAATCATGCGGTGCGTGTGTGTGTGTGTGTGTGTTTTAGGGATATACATTTTAAATCATATTTATAGAGTGGACCATTTCACAGTTTACACTATGATAATAAAAGTTTACAGATTTTTTTTTGCATAATGTGTGGTTTCTATAGAGTTAAAAATTTTTCTAAACAGGAGATATGTTTAGTCAGTTCTTTTTAGTAGTTAGAACTAAATAAATAGGGTCCAAGGCTGTTTTGGAAATGGACTCCTTCAGTCGGTTGTAAATGAATTTGATATTTCATGAATTTGATATATTAAACTCAATTGTCTGCTTGTAAGAAGTGTTTCTGTAATCCCGTGGTTAAAATCCTGTCCTCACAAGACCATTTCTGCTCATAAATCATTAATGTTATTCTTGCATTGTCATTTTTAATTAGTTTGTTTATGTTTGTGCCACATGTTTTTATAGTTGCATCCTTGCAAATGTTGAAGGGTACTTCCAAATTGGAGGTATCCTTTCAATTTTTAGTGAAAGTAGTGTAAATGTAATTGCTATGTTTATTTTGTATATAGAAAATGTTTTTATGCAATTTCAGAAGATAAACTTGGGTATTTTAGTGGACATACAAGGTCTGACACAAAAATAATGAGACTGATGCTGTAAGTTTTTTTATTTACCTGATGTGTACAATTACTGGTGGTCGCCTTCAAAGTAGGACCCCATTGAGTCCACACACTTCTGCATACGTTCCTTCCACTGCTCAAAACATTTCTACATATCGCTTTCCGTCAGGCTGCGCAGGAGCTCCGCCGTTTTTGCCTGTACTTCTTCCACTGTTGAAAAATGGGTCCCTTTTAGTGCCGACTTGATTTTGGAGAATAGGAAAAAATCGCACGGTGCTACATCGGGGGAATATGGAGGATGTTCAAGGACTCTGATGTTGATGATAACGCATTGTGGGCAGGCGCATTGTCCTGGTGCAAGATCCGCCCATTCTTCCACAATTCAGGGCGCTTCTTTCTAACACGTTCATGCAATTTTTCCAAAACGTGTTTATAATATTGTTGGTTAACTGTTTGACCACTGGGTACCCATTCTGCCATAACGATGCCCTGGATATCGAAGAAAACGATAAGCATTGCATTGAACTTCGAACAACTCATGCGTGCTTTTTTTGCTCTTGGGGAAGATGGTGTTTTCCAATGCATTGATTGCCGCTTTGTTTCTGGATCATATGTAAATATCCACGTCTCATCAGCTGTAATAACACTCTTTAAAAAACTGGGCTCTCCATCAGTCCGTTCCAAAAGGTCACAACAAAGTTCTGTTCTCCTTTCGTTCTGTTCATCTGATAAAACTTTCGGTACCATTTTTGCACACATCTTCCTCATGTTCAACTCTTCTGTTAAAATGCATCGAACACTTTCTCTGTTCATATGCAACATTTCAGCAACAGCACGGACACTCAATCTTCAGTCTTTTCGTATTGTGTCTCGAACTTTTACAACGTTTTCGTCGATTGTTGATGTGCGTGGTCGGCCAGGACAGTCGTCATGTTTCACGGAGTCCCTGCCTTCTAAAAATCTCTTACGCCATTCAAAGACACGTGCACGCGACAAACATTTATCGCCATAAGCTTCCAACAACATTTGGTTAGTCTCTGTTGCCGACTTTTTAAGTTTCACGAGAAACCTGATGTTAACGCACTGATCACTTTTCGTATCCAACATTTTCCGGCGAAGTGTAAAAACACGACTATATTCAACTGCTCTCTTACTGGGACTGAGTCAACCGAGCGACTTGTAACTTGTCACCGCGTAAGAATACAGTTCAAGGTCGAACACAGTGCACGTGCAATACAACAAGATAAGTAGTTCCTTAGGAATGCTAACAGTCTCGTTATTTTTGTGTCAGACCTCATATTATTGTGTAACTGTAATAAAATTTAAAACTTTTACAACAAAAACACAACTTTTTCAGATTGTCTAGAAAAAGTGTTATTGTAAATATAATTTTGTTCTTAGATAACCTTTTAGAAATATACAATTAAAATGTTTTACATTTTGATAAAATGTAAACTTTGTATGAAAGAAAATGTAATACAAAATTGTGAGAAAAACTCTGAAATGTGTTGGTAGTACCCAGAATCGTTCACCTTCATAATTGTTATAAACAAACACACGAAAGAAAAGATTGTATTCCCAAAAGTAGATAGTAACAAAATATGTAGTAATATCTACTTGTGTACAGGGCCTGGCGGTAGTAGGAGTAGTTCAACATCAAGTCTTAGCAGCATAGCAAGTCAACCTCCGGCTACACCTACTAGTCCTCTTCGTGAATACGACTTTAAAACAGCTTTACCCCTACGTGACCAGCAGCAGTTGTCAGCTGCCAAACAGCAACAGAAAAAAATTAATACAGGTAGTTAATGTGAACTTAAAGAAAATAGAATAAATTCCATGGTTTATTGGAAGTTTTTTGAATGTAGGCTGTAAAAAATAGCATATTTTGCTAAGTTTTCATGTAGACTGTAAAACAAAACATTTTTTGTTTATTTTATGTATAACCCATGTGTCACCAGTACTTGTTTGTTTTCTCAGCTTACAGGACAGAAGGAAATAGTAGAGTTGGTCAGCTTTTGTTTCACTGATGCTCACAAGGTTATGAGTATGTAAATGAAACACATCTGTTTTGTCATTGTTTTGTTTATTTTTAACACAGGATATTCTTGAATCTCGTATTGATCACACTGTATGTATGAGGTATGGCTGTAAAATACGACTTGTTTACAATTTTTTATTCAATGATATTTCATAATAGAAATGTTATCTACTTCAGTGTACTTCCCTTCCCAGTCCCTACACCATTCCATTCATATTTTCCACTGTCGAAACAGTGTTGCTAGTTACCTTCTGATAGCTGTTGCTTACCAGTATTTCTTCTGCATAATGGAATCGAAGAGGTTTCCTTTAAATGCAGATTTGATCTTTGGAAACAAAGAAAAGACATATGAAACTAGGTTGGGTGAGAACAAAGGATGTTCCAACATGGGGATTCTGTGCTTTGTCAAACAGTGCACTGTGTGCAGGTGCATTATCTTGGTGAAGAATTCATAAGTCAGTCTTCTGCATTTTAGGTCTTTTTCTTCTCACCGATTCACAAAGAGTAACAGATCTTTATAACAGTCAGGTACTCAATGTGAGCAGTTCCCCAGATATTGAAAAAAGATTGTCATCGTTGCTTTGAATTTAAATTAGCTCATCTGTCTTTTGTCTTGTTGTATTGGGATCCATGGAATCTATGGATTGTTACCTAGATTTTGGATCATACTGAGAAAAATTCACCATAAGTTGTTACACTTTTCAAAAAGTTATGATCACTTTCATTGTTTTTGAAAATGTCTGCAGAAATGTTGGGTTGAGTTCCTTTGGTACCATCTTTGAGAACATGAATTGATGTTAAAATTGTTATTTAAGGTGTGTTGAAGAAATTCTTTATTGTTGCTATAAGGCTGAGCAAAGATATTTAGTGTTCAAGGTCATGGAGGAAACTGTAGACGCTTCTACTACACAAGCACATGCATGTGCAGTGTCTAATTTATAATTGGATAATTGGTATATGTAATGAAACAGTAGACTACTCACCTTCAGCTTCCAACATTGCTTCAATAGTCTCTCTTTCTTTGACAAGGTCATTTCATTAAAACACTCTTTCATTTTAAAGTACAGTGAAACCTGACCTAACGGCCACGTTTTTTCAGCGGTCACCTCTATGAATGGCCACTTTTGTGGGGGAACGGATTTTATTTCTTGTAAGATCAATGTAAATTTTCCCTCCATTAAATGGTCACTTCTTTCCTCAGCCAGCGGTCAGTGCCTAACGGGATCTTTCACTTGTTTAAATGGCCATAGAGATGTTTAGTCATCTGGAATTCATAGTCTACAGCAGACAAAACTGTAGTTTGACAATACAGATTTCTAAGAATAGGTTACATGTACAGTGCAGGTCGGCATGACACAGTTACCAGTGTTTAGACAAGAGCACGTATAGTGGGGGCAGGCACCGGTACACGCGCGCAGGTGGTCTGACTCAGTTTGGTGGAATGTTCATTCTGGTTTCCAAAACTAGCGCCGAGTCGGTGTTTACTTAAGTAAAGTTATATCTAATGAACTGAAACGACTAGCCATATGTATCTGCGTAATTTTTAAATTTACAAAATGTTATTTGTACACAATACACTACTGAAGTTTCCACAATGTTGAAACAGTAGTCAGCGATCAGTTATACGTGAACGTTCTGAACTGTTGAAACCTTCATAACGTTGAATTAAGCGTAAACGATCCGCGTGTGCTGAAGAGGTGTTCTCGTAATTGGTAGTGTAATTTAACAGTACTTAAACAATAACGGTAGCTTAATAGTGTAACAGTGTGTAAAAAATGAGTAACAAAGGAAGAGTGTGTTTGAATTTAGAGGTTAAGTGTAATGTTATTTTTGAAAGTGATAAGGGTGCTTCAGCAAGGAAACTTGCTGACGTTTTTAAATGCAGAAGAACACAGATTAACAACATAATAATAAATAAAGACCACATTTTAAAAGAGTGGGAATCCAATATGACTAGGGTAATAAAAAGAAAGCGAGAATCAAAGTGTACACAAGTAAACGAAATTCTTTACAAGTGGTTTAAGTGTGTTCGCTCAAAAAAATTCCCGGTTAGTGGAAGTATGTTACAGGAGAAAGCACTCGAAATCGCTGCATAAATTAAAGTCAAAAATTTCATAGCTAGCAATGGGTGGTTGGAGTGATAAATAAATTTCAAATTAAGAAGGTTATTTTACATTATTGATAGAGTATAATTCAAAGTAGAAATCGGAGGGAGAAAGTATATAATTATCCAAAAATTTGAATTAATCGAGTTTCACTGTGTACAGTATTTATACTTTATTGTATTTGATTTCTTTCCTATTGTATTTGTTTTTTTATTGCTATCATTTTTATTATATTTTTCATTGAGTTCTTACATTCTGTAACTCTTCAACAGAGCCATTTTCTTAACATCATATGTTTTATCCTTTTATCAGGTGTGCCTTTTCTTCTGAATTAAAAAAATATATCACTTAGATTCACAGCTCGTGTACTGTAATATACAATAGGAACTTGTCCTTCCTTCACTGTCTTGTTTCCTAATATCTCTTTGTTTGTTACAGGTTTCGTATTTTTCTTTTTATAATTTACTTTCTGTGTACTTAATTTATTCTCAATGCAGTTTATGTAGTACATTCTCTAGTTCTATGAATGAGTATATTTTATAAAATTTCACTTGTCTGTAGTACCATTCTGAATTTTACTTATTCATCAACCCACAAAATGATCACTATTCTAATGGAATTCTTAATTGTTTGTATTCCAGTTGTGACTTCTTAAAATACACATTATTTATTTAAGTATACTTTACTTACTTAACTGACTTTGTTATATAATAAAATATACGATATAACTTCTTTACTTAAGCAATAATTTCAAAGGTCGGGCGCCATCTTGATTTGCAAGAAAATAAATATAGACGTAAATAACTTGTAGTTTTTTACTTACCTTTACAAGTTACTATAGGGCAGGAATTCGTTTAAGCGAACTCTTGAGTAGCGGAAATTGTTATGTGAAATAATAATACCTGGTTAAAATTGTTACCAAATGATATTACCCAATTTATTTTCCAAAAGACTCTACGTACATCTTACGCCATGGGGCGTTTAGTAAACATCAAAAATTTTAACCCTCCAAAATAAACAGTAAACATTTGATATGTGATTATTAAACCTTAAACATTAAACATATATATATATAGTTAGCACAACCCAGCATGATTTAAGTCACTCTCTCTCTCTCTCACTCTCTCTCTCTCACTTTCTGGTACAATTTATTTTGAGCTCATTTAAAACTTTAAATAAAATATTTTGAATTGTTAAAACTAGTATTGAATAAATTTTGAGTTGGTCATTTTAATGCTTTTAATGCTATTTTAATGATGTTGTTTTACTTGAGATGAAAAAATGTTGGAACGTTCTCACCAAATTTTAGACAGCTACTTAGCTGCGGTTGTTTGTCCGGTAAAACATCGCACACCGCGAGTTCACCGATTTCGCTACCGGTCACATCTTGAAGTATTAGATTTACCACAACACTGTTTTAATCCACTTTTGGTGGTGTAAAAGTTAAAATTTACACTTGGTGAACCTTTTTGCCGGCCGGCTACGTTCACGCTTCCGGATGAAATGACCCAGATTCTTTGTTTCACATTGCGTAGGTGGGGTAAAAGCGACGTCATCAGGCTTTTGTTCATATAGCCAAGCCTTGAGTTGTTTACGGAAATATGCATTCCTTACCACTGACGTCATCAGGGCTCGTCACTTTATCTCGGTATGTGACATACGTTTTTTGCTGTGTTTTGTTGTTTTGCAATGAAAACGGTCAGAATCCTGTCAATTCACTTTTGCGTTTTATAAAATAGTTATATAGTCCACTCACCAAAACTTTACTGGGATTATGAAATATTTAAATAATTATTACCAAATTGTTAAAAATAAATGAATACAATAATTATGGTCTTTTATACCATGTTTTTATTAATTTAATATTGCACCAGAATTGTACCATCACAACTTGACTTACTTACTTACTTACTTAGTAACTGACTTGAATTTAACTTAAGGAAATACGATATTTTACTCCAATATTGTCATAGAGAGTTGTAAATCACTAATTACTTTGTACTGGAAAAAGCCCTAGTAGAAGCATTAAAAGGTCTTTTCCAGTATAAGGCAGTTAGCAGTTTGGCAACAGTCTACAATGTTGACATAATAAAAGCTGCTAACAAAATAACCAACTCAGAATTGCCCTCTTTAACTCTTCCTATCTTGCTGAACACATTTCCGCTTATGTTATACAGATGAAAGTGCAAGATCTGTTTTTTAAATTAGGTCCAGATTGATCTGTGCAGTACCTTTTCATGATTTATTAGGTGAGATTTAGCTGTTTTGAAATAATCAGATTCACATTTGATGCTATGTGTGAGTAATTTGAGTGCAACAGTAGATAATCCTGCTAACCTGTGGGGTTCGTCTGTATTTCAGTATTTATTAGTGAAAACAAAATTGCTCCCAGATTGACAGGCAACTTTGTGATGTTTATGAGTAAAATGTTATAAATGACATTCAGCTTTGCCAGTTGTGTTATTTACTTTGATAAGAAAATATCTATGATAAAGAATCTAGTAGTAACAGAATATCTGTTGGAAAATAGGAACACAACAGTTGCTGAAAATTTTTTACAGTTGTCTGTTGAATTCGTCGATGGTTCATGTTCAGTAATTTGTGTCATTGTGACTAAAAAGAAAATGTACGTATGTATTTTCTGGTACAAAATACAGATTTCTGTGCCAGATGGTTTCTGGATTTCCTCCACCAATATTGCATCAAAACAAAACTTTATACATTGATGGTTCATTGAAAGCAGAAAATTTTAAGAAATTGCCATGTAGATTCAGTTGTGTGGTCTCCAAGTCCTGGTAAAATTCAAAATATAAATAAATAAAAACTTGTGTGCACACTTTAAATCTGTTATGCAACTTTATTATTGTTTTTACACCTTTCAACATGTTTTGGAAACAGATTCCACTCTGTTTGTGTAACATTAATGTATATTTTCATAAAACACAGATCAATCAATAACTATACATTTAACACTGATGCTCGTGGATGCTGGGAGCTGTTTTAAAACAAAATCATATCTTACAATATGTAAACTGTCCAATAGATTGCATAAACATTCACTTCATAGCAGCAGCTGATGAAGACGGTGTGTATTTAATGTATTTAAATTGTTGTATTAGTTGGCTATGAGCTTAAGCGAAATTCCATCATTTTTAGACCCACTTTTAAATGAATTCAGCAAAACTGATACTTTTTTAACTTTATAAAACTGATTATATCAGAAACATGTAACACATTTTAAAATGATATATAATGAATAACAATTACAGTATATTTAGTAACTGCACGTGTCTTGGGCACATAAACAAAAAAAAATCATGTACAATATACAACATTTTAAACAAGACACTTAGATCTTTATAGCAATATAAGCAACAGATGTTTTTACTATATGGTTTAGAAGTTACAGCATTGATTTAAGTATTAAAAAAAAGGCCAGCCTGGGTTAAGAACAGCCATTTTAAGTTAATTTAAAGTAAATAAAGTATCACGACTTCCAAGTATTGTGCAGGTTTATGTTAAAATTGTTAGCTTGTCTTGACAACAGAAAAACAAACATTGTTTGAATACTGAGTGACACATTGAGAATATTGACCTAAGCTCACTGCATATGTTAATATTCATCTACATATTTAGAAACCTGACAGTTTTTCCTGTCACACTTCTACTGTGTTAGCCTTGTTGCAGCTGATGTTCATACTATGATTGTACAAAATGACTGAAATTTTGTTAGCCTCACAACAAGATGTTTGTCCACTGTGTACCTCCAAGCGACCAATTGTACAACTCTTAGTTATTTTGGTGACCCTAAAAAGGGCCGTGTGGCGAGAACGCTGATGTTGATTGTTCCGCCCGGGCTGCGCTGAGATGTTCGGCGGCTGCGCCTGCTGTTCGTGGCGTACTGCAGTCCTCCTCTTCTTTCGTCATCGGTTGCGTGAGTCCAGTGCCGGCCCAGCAACGTCCATCGTTGGTGCGGTACCGGAGTGCGAAGAATGCAAAGAACGTCCGTTCTACTCTTTGGCTATTCCTTCCGGCTGGCTCCACGTTGATGTCGTCCGAGAGAGGAGAGGAGATGAAGTGCGTCCGATGGCGTGGCGATGAAGTGCGTCAAAAATTTCTAGTGGTGCTCTTTTTATGCCCTGACCGGGATCACTGATTGGCTAGCTCTGAACACGTCAGGTGTCACATCTCGGCTGCTGATCCCTGATTGGCTCGCTGCGTTTTTGTCAGGTGTCACGCTCCGCCAGGTGTTTGCGTCGCTGGTACTGGAGAGCAGGTGTTTACATACCGCTGCCGTCACAACTCCCCCGGGTCTTGAATGCTCTCCGGTAGCCAGCCTACTGCTCTTCTCCGTATCTTTTAGAGGTGTCTGTTGGGCACCATGTTGGTTGGTGTGCCGGCTGGTAGCTCGCTGGCGTGGTCGTATCGGGCATCCGCCTGATGATCGGGGCCTCATGTTGGGCGCCAAATTATAATTAATTACTAGATGCAATGCAAAATCAGGCTTGATTGATCTGATGTTGTTTTTGGCTCATCCATCAGAAATGTAAACTGGATTTAAGCTGTCTGCCTGTTATAATACACCTTTGCTCCAGTTGAAGGCCTGTTTCTTTTCCATTGGACAGTTGTCCTTTTCTGTTTATTTTAGTGGTGAGACCTCCTTCTTTTTCAATATTTTCCACATTTGATTTCATTTCGTAATGGTAGTTTCACCTCTTGAGTCTAGAGAAACCATGCACAGGCCTGTATTGTATTTATTGTTTTCCCAATTTTCTATGTAAACATATTATGTTATGTTTATTTGCTTATCTAAATGCAATTAGTATTAGTCTATATATGTTCCAAATGTTTCTGACAATACTTTTTTTATACATTTTCTAATATCAAAGATGACAGACAAATCACTCTGTAATTATTATATTTTGTCAATTTTTTTCAGGACTAATTTACGAAGCTTCCATAGGAGTAATGGCATTTCTTTATTCCTGTGTTTTATTTGTTCTGCTTTACCGTATTTTATTTTATAATCTTTGTTTCTTCGATATGTTTTCCATGCCTTTCAAACATCGTGCATGTACATACTGAACATCGGACACTTTCTATTTGGAACTGTTATTCATAATTATTTTATTGGGCTGCGCATTTTTTATGTATCATGTTTGTGTTCTTTCTCCTTTTCTTAGGCATATTAGTATTTATAAATGAGGAAGTTAGAAACTTCTTTTCTCATTCCAAACTTATTGCATGTTTGCACCTGTACTTTTTTCAGAATGTCTGCATATTGTCATTTCATGTGTATAAAGTCTCTTCTCTTCAGTCATTTCGTATAAGTAATGCTTTCACTTTTCTATTTCCACTGCTTCGTTTCTCTTCTTTCTTTCACAATGGCATTTTCTTTCTCTTTCCCCATCCCATTTTCATTGAACCACGTATAACATACACACACAATTTCCTGTTGCATTTATATTTCCTTGCTTTATATTAGATTCCATTTTACTTCAGCAGTGTGTTTTTCTCTGTATATAATGTTTTTTGATATTTTGTCTCTTGGGTTAATTACTTTGTGTGTTTGACTATCTTTTCTTCTTGGAGTAGCTTCTTTATTTTATTCTTCCGTACCTATTTTTATATTTCCTTTTCATTCTTCTAGATTTCTGTACTTCAACAAATAATGATCCAGTCCTGTTCCCACTCCACGAATCACTTAATATTTAAATTATTACTTCTTGTAACCTTTATATACGTAAAATAATTAATTATGCCCTTTGTATTTCTTCCGTCTTTGTCAGAAGTGATTTGATGTATTATTTTATGTGTGTAAAAATATGTAACCAATAACTAAACCATTCTCTATGCAAAATCTAGTATTCCTGCATATGTTTTTATTTGTAATAATCTTTCTTTCAAAACATTGCCTTTGCTTTGTGACCTGTCCTGCAACTTTTCCTTTTTGCTCATTCCACTCCATATTCGGGTATTATTGCCGTATTATCTTCTTACTTCGTCATAGACCTAGAAACATAATGTGTTTAAAGTCATTTTAAAGAGTTGGTTTGTTATTGTTTTGTTATAGATGAGCCTTTAAAAGGAAATATTGCTGGTATTGAAGAAACATTGCCTGCTACTGCCTCCATCCTAACTACGCGTGGTTTGGAGTTCTCACGTAGGAACAGCTCGAATGACCTTAGTATGTAACTACTGTTCATCATTCTTATCATCAAATATTGGTTGATGATAGACACACAGTCTCTTTTCCCCACATTTTCAAACTAATAAACTTATTAAACACACATACATACACATATGAAAATTTAAGATGCGTGTATTATAGTGTCAATCAACCAGTTGTGTTCTGTCTTTCCTTGGTAGATCCTCACACAACAGCCACATCCATACCTCTCAGTCTGATCTTATCCAGTCTTAATTGAATCCATCTTCCTGCATCTCCCCCTCACTCTCTTCATCAAACCAGGTGCCATTACATGTTCTTTCTTCGTACACTCTTGAGCATCTGTCTTTCCTCGCAGTCCTTTATAACACCCCTCATTCTTTACTTTATTTTTTTACCTCACCCCTGTTCTCCTCAATATCCACATCTCCAGAGCCTCCAGTCTTCTCATGTCCCTCCTCAGTGCTGTGCTTCATATAAAGCACTTTGATGTCTCTTCTTCAGCTCCCTACTCAATTGTTCACAGGGTAACCAACTCCTGCTTCCTATTGATATTATAATACAGGGAATATTAAGTGTTAAAACCATCCTTTTTGTAGTATTTTGTTTTGTGTCAGCATTCGTTGTTATGTTACAATGTATTGTTGTATGAGCAGTGTACTGTTGTTTTCAGATAATCTAAATGTTCAGAGTACTGTTAAAAAACTGTGTAGATTGTAATTTACCGTAGTAGTTAAAGAAATAAATTAAACCTAAGTATAAAATTGAATCAACTCATGCTTACAAATGTAGTGGGTCATAGGCCATTAGCTGTCGTGGGATTGTCTACCTGGTTTTTGTTCATACGTGTGATTGAAAGTATACCTTAAATATACTTTTAAAAAATTCAAATCATTCGTATGTCAAAAAACAAAACAAATTTTCAAAGCAGCATGTATCGCTATGTGCTATTCTGATTGTGATGCACTGTTCTGATCTGATTCTCTAAAAGTAATAATATTCAGGTTTTGCACTATTCTACATTGTTTCAGTCCAAGTCTGCATGGGGTTGAGTTGGGTGGTATTCCATGTTTCCAATAATTTTTTGATATAGAAAAAATAAATGTCTTTAAAAACAACATATGCTTGTGTGATGTAGCCACGACATATTTATAAACTATGGAAATATTACAAGAAACATAGGGAGACACCATACACAGTGTTATAATTGGTATCAGCATATCAATCACACATTGAAAATGATGTGAAACCAGGGCAGCTGTCAACATCTAATGCTTGGTGAAAAGTGTATGCTATGGTACACGGAAAGGTTCAGTTGACTATTTGTGAAGTAGCTGAGTAGGAGTTTTGAGAGAATGCTTTCTGAGTATAGTTTTCTGAAGACCATCATAACAGGGGTGAGTGTGTAGTTATGATGGTGAAACAAAAGCATGTTCATCACAGTGGGTGGGTAAGTCAGCTTTGCTAATATTGGTCAAACAAGAAGGCAAAATTGATGCTCCTTTTTATTGTAATGGTAGAGTTCGTTGTACATGTCACCATCAATAAGGAATTTTATTTGGAAGTAATATGGGGTTTGAGGGAGAAAGAGGCCTGATGCACAGGAAAACAAAGGATGGATTCTGCACCATGATTATACACTCTGGCAAGTTCTGCACTCCATGTTGAGAGTTTTTGGCAAAGCATAATATGACAAGTTCAAATCAGGGATAGCCCAGTCCCCCCGTTTTGCCTCATTTGGCACCTGAAGACTTCTTTCTTTTTCTGTGTATGAAAGTTAAGCTGAAAGGATGCTGTTTGCAGACTGCAGAAGAGATTGAAGGTAATTCATTGCAGGAACTGAAGACAAAAAATCGGTATGGAGAACCATACATGACTTCCATGTTCTAAGGTTTATATCTAAATTTTTTAAATACAATTGAAAAATTTAACAAGTGTGACAAATTGAAATGAAATATTTCCATAGAAACTACTTCTTTGTTACCGATAACGTAGTACATATATAAAAAATTATCCTCTCCCCCTTCTACTATCATTTTCATTTATAAAACATTACCCCTCCCCCTTCAACTACCATTTTCATTTATAGATACATTACCTGTATTCATTTACCTGTTTACATTTCATTTCATTTACCTGTCTACATTAGATTAGTATGACCTTCTTTTCAGGATATGTTATTTATCAAAATTAAGTACTTTACTCGTGTTAAAACATAAAATGTTGCAGGTAAACTACCCCTACCCCTTAACCGATCTTCACCAAAATCAATAGGTCTTGAGTCCTCTACAACTCAGGCACATATGCAAAAAATTATTTAATTCTGTTTGAATTTGCGGCAGTTATCGTCGTAGAAATAATTCTACGCAGACACTTTTCGGAAAATGCCTTTTCTTAATGTTTTGAGGGTAGACAATTAGAATCAGCCCTTATCTCTAATATGATTTTTCATGATCACTACACTTCCATTTCCTTGCAGAACATGGAAGTGAAAAATTAATAAATAGAATGTAAAAATTGTCTGGATGAAAAAAAACATACAGTGTCTTGGTAGCAGGAGACCTCTGCACTTATATAGGCAGACTGAGTACTTCAATAGGAACACAAAAATTTGGAGATGATGATGACAAATGATTTGGAATAAATAGGATCAAGACTGTGAACATCATGGACAAATCATTTTCTAGATGTTGCAACATTGTTGCTGGTTCTGGAACTGGTATCCACCACTTTGGTGCTGCGTTTTGTATCTGAAATTAATAACAAACAAATCAGTAGAGCCAAATCAATCCATCTCTCCCTCTTTTTCTCTTGAGTGCATGTGTGTTTACTGTATATAAAGAAGTTATACAATGTTATTTTTCATTTATAATTTACTTGTACATAGGTGCCCTGATAATGACATTGAATACTGGAATTTTTCACAATATTTAATCTGCATTCATTTGAATATCACATTATCTTGTTTTCAGTGTATAAAACATTAAGTGAAATATTAATTGTTGTATATTTTAGGTGAACGCAAGGATCCATTAGCCGCTTTGGTGAAGAATGGAGGTTCAAAGCGAAATGCACTGCTGAAGTGGTGTCAGAACAAAACACTTGGGTACAGGAACATCGATATAACAAACTTCAGCAGTTCTTGGAATGATGGGTTAGCCTTCTGTGCGCTTCTGCACTCGTATCTGCCAGACAGAGTTCCTTACGATACATTAACGCCAAATGAAAAAAGAAGAAATTTCTCCATAGCCTTTAGTGCTGCAGAATCTGTTGGCATTCCTACCGCTCTGGTAAGTACCAATGCACAGTGCTCATTTGTAACAAGTTACTTCAGTGGATAATGTCCCTTATAAACCAAGACCTGTGTTTATTATTAGAGCATTATTCTGATGATGATGCTGATTGTGAATTGTTTATTCCTCTCCTTTCAAGATGTCTGTATCTATTAGTATTCTATTAAAGAGATTTCTATCCGTCCTGATTGCTTCATTTCTACAGATGGACTGCTTATGTTTCCCTTTGTAAAATTTAGTGTATGAAAAACTATTTCTTGTTCAAGATAGACATTAAGCAAGTGAATTTTACAGAATGAATAAAATTTAATTTTCATCAAAATCCTGTTGTGTGTTTATTAGTTTCCAATTAATTAGTATTTTGTATAACTTATTACTCTAAAAGAAAATTGCCTGCCCACAGTTTCTGCAGGCAATGTATTCAAAGGGTTAAAGTTCAGTAAATTGTTGACATGAATAATTTATTACTTACACATTTCTCAAAGGTTTGTTTTCAAAAGAATTTTTAATTTTGTGGAATAACAGTTATGACACAATGGAAGTTTAAAAGAGATAATGCTTTAATTTAATTCTTATGTAAGTTTTCGATTTATGCATGTATTTGACTGTACTAACGGGAAGCAGCATAAAGGAATCCATTATCCCTCCCCATGCATCTGGACATGCAGTTCACAGTGCTAGTGGTTTTAAGGCTTCCCCTTTTCAGATTTAATGTTAACTGAGACATCTGAATATAATTATATTGACTACTCTGCTTGATACCTAGTGAGACATACTGTAAGTTTTTTTTACAGGTATTAAGAGAAACTAACTGTAACAAACAGTTCAGCTATATTCTCTATTAACATTCTCTGATGGACGGGTTTTCATCGGAAATTAAAAATCTAATACTCTAGGACAGCGGTTCCCAAACTTTCTGTCTTGGGCCCCCCTTTGAAATATTGAACCATAACGCGCCCCCTCACATAATGTAGTAGCCACGTACATTTAACAAGGTATTAATAAGGTAAATAACAAATATAAGTACAGTATTTGATAACTGTTGTTTATTAGGTAAATTTTCATCATTTATACTACATATAAAATTATAAATACAGACAACAGTTGTAAATATTCAATTACATTTTTGATTTAAATACTGTTGCAGTTACGAAAGTAACAATATTCTTAGTTTAAATACACAGTTTCTGATAAAAAAAATCATTATTACTTTGTAAATAAATAATAAATAACGTCAATTAAGAATCAGTGTTTCAGAGAGTTTAAATATTGTCAGTTCATTCAGAAGTATTTGTTTTGAAAAATATCAAATATTTCGCTTGAGCTTTTTTTACACAGAATTTTAAATATAACAATAGTTACGTTCATTAACAGCATGAAGTATAAAATGGTAAATCAGAATATTTCAATAATATCATATAGTTGTTGTAGCAGTCTTTAAAACTAATGACTTGGATGGGCCTGTTTCTTGTCACAAAGTTTGTTAAATTGAGGTGTTATATTGGTAAGAGCAACTCTCATTTCTTTGGTCACATCTAGTCTGGCTCTGTATTTATTTTTAATCGCAGCCAAAGCTGAGAAACCTGTTTCACTCAAATAAATGGTAGCAAATGGAATTATAACTTTCATTGCTTTTTCGCTCAGCTCCGGATATTCCTTGGCAATGCTAATCCAGAACTCTGGTAATGAACAGTCAGTAAGTGTCTTCTTCAAAGAAGGATCACATTGCAAATCAATAAGTTTTTCTTTTTCTAAAACACTCAGTGATTCAATTTTTGAGACATCTTCAAACGGGTTTCTAATCCAAGCAAAATTACTCAAATCCTCATAAAAGTAGTGGTCAAATCCTCGCCTCAGAGATACAATGTGATTTAAAAACACATTTTTTAACTCCCCATCAGAAATATTCTTTTTAAATTCGTCCAAGATTTTTAATATTGGAAACATTTCTAGATTGTTGGTTTTCATGCTTTGACCCCACAAATCAAGCTTTCTGATGAATGCTTGAATCTTATCATTCCAAGTTAGTATGTTTGCATCTTGTATCTGAAGGGATCTGTTCAAAATGTTCAATTTCTCAAAAATGTCACTGAGGTAAGCCAATTTTATAAGAAAATCTTCATCACAAAAGAACTCAGCTAGGGAATGGTTATTTTTATTTAAAAAACAAAAAACTTCGTTTCTCAGTTCAAAAATACGGTCCAACACTTTACCCCTGGACAGCCACATTGCTTCAGTGTGAAAGAGCAATGAAACATGTTCTGCACCCATATCTTCACACAGAACTTTAAAAATTCTTGAATTTAAAGGGCGAGCTTTTATTAAATTTACTGTTTTCACAACAGTCTTTAACACATCATGCAGTTCAGGACTTAGTCCTTTTGAAGCTAAAGCCTCCCGGTGAATAATGCAATGTGTCCAAACAGCCTCTGGAGCCACAGCTTTGATCCTTGCCCATAGGCCAGTGTACTCACCAGACATTGCCCGGGCACCGTCTATACAAAGCCCAATGCATTTATCCCAAGTTAGCCCACTTTGTTTAAAAAAGTTATCAATAATATCAAAAATCGTTTCTGCATTTGCATTATTTGAAAATGGTTCACAAAAAAGGAGCTCTTCCCGGAGTATGGTTTTGTCAACAAATCTAACGTAACCAATTAAATGTGCATTCCTATGTATGTCTGTTGCTTCGTCAACTTGAATTGCAAAGTCCTTTCCTTTTAATTTTTCTAATAATTGGTCACATACAACTTCAGATATATCTGAAATTCGTCTTGTCATTGTATTGTTTGACAGCCGAATTGTTTTCAAAGTTTCTGCTTCTTTTTCACCTATCATCGTTGACACCATGTCTATTGCCGCTGGTAAGACAAGTCTCCCCAATTGCGTGGGCTTTTTTGCATTGAGCAATTCTGAATGAAACTTGATATGAAGCTAAAAGAGCTTTCGATGGTAAACTTGCCGTTTTAATGAAACTTTTTTGTGCTGATCTAAAACTATTAAGTTTCCTAACAAAAAAGTCCCTAGGTTTAGTACTGACATCTTTATGTTTCGCATCCAGGTGCCTTTTTAATTTATTTGGTTTCATACTGTCTGAAGCCAAAACTTGCAAACAAATAACGCACTGAGGGTGTTCATCACCTTTAGCGATATAAATGATTTACATTTAGTAAATGGGATTAGTGGTATTTTATGTGAGTTTATTACTTTCTCATATGTATCTCGCCCTAAAGCTGGACGCCATTTACATTTAATGCCACGCGTTGTGCAGCCATTTACATTTAATGGTGTAAATGTAATTTACATCTGCGGTAATTAATTGTGTAAACCATTTACATCTAGTGAATATTAATCTGTGCTAATTATCTGCGCGGATTAATTACTCAACAGTTATGAATCATATTAATTAAAGATTTATGTAATACGTTAAAATTGATATATCTAAAATTATTTCTATTCGTCAGATTTGACTCAACACAGTGTCTGATTAAATACGATTTTGTGAGTCTATTAATCAGACGTTTCAATGGTCGAGTTTATTGTATCCATTGATGTTTAGCATAAGTTATGAGATTTTTAGTGTAATACTTAGAATGAAAATACATCAATAACAAAGGTGAAATTTCAATAATGAACGCATGAATACTGTAAATTAACACACTTAATAATGTAATTTATTACACTTGTTACTTAAGTAAGTAACTATATCCTGCAAATTACATACATATTAAAACACATGATATAAAATACAATTTATCAATTTATACGATGTTTCCTGAAACATAAACACATGGTACATTCAAATGCAGTAAATAATGCACATATATAAAAACATATACGAATAATAAACAATCAACAATTATACTTATTCCTACCTAAAATGCGTTCATTCTTTATCAGATAACGAATTACGTTAGTGTTATTTTATAGATTTTATGATTCATATGACTCATATGTAATTATTCTCTTGGGGTTAGTTCTTTGAAAAGAGGCAACAGAACAGTAGTATATACTACTAAGATTAAGTAGACATAAAGCTTATCTTTGAGAGTGTTTATCCAATTCCGTCGTCGTGAGAAAACACCTTCTGGATGATTCGTCGAAGATCATAATCACTGTTACGCAGAGCACTGATAATTTCACTTCACTCCACTAAATCTCCACTCCCGTCATGTGTATGGTATTGTGGTAACCCGCTGATGTCGAGTGTCCGGAGTTCAAATAGTGAGGTGTTAATGTTGTCATTACACTGAATTGTTCTGAAAGTTTGCCATGTTTGTGTACTTAGTTAACTGTTCCGTCTATCTGGGTGTATCGCGTACTGCGTGCTTAATTGTTTGGTATAGTTTATTCAATTAATTGTTCAACATGGTGATACCTTGTGGTGTGAGAATGTTTAAAGTGTCACTCACTGTTCTACTTTAAGTGTTAATTAGTATGTTATTATGTGCGCGTCAGTTGAGATTTCAAGTCCCGTGCGCATTTATAGTTTATGTTTCCGCACAGAATTGTGTATAAGTGTGACTATACCGATGTCTTTGTTCACTTATGAATTTACAAATTAGTGAATCCGGTCGGTCGCACAAACTGTTTCTATCACGGACCGTATTACTGTTTCGACATAATCAATCGTCTGTCTATCGTACGCACTATTAACTACATACTCTTGAACTGCGACTATTAACTGCGACTAACTGTTCGATTGAATACTTGACTACTCGGTTGAATACTTGACTATCCGATTGAAAATTACTGACTGCCCGCTCCGCGTCTTCGCCAAACAGTTTTATTGGAACATCTTACCCATAAGTCTAAGTTTGGATTTCTGCGCCTCCTCGTACTCCTGATTGGTCGTACAAATTCCTACCCTTCTGTAGATCTCATCCTCTGTTTCACGATTCGTCGGCCGAACCCTTCCTACTCTCTCCACGAGCTCTCTTAGAAGATGCTTGATGCTGGTTGGTCGTCGTCATCCCCGGAGTGTTTCATGTGACGAGCGTAGCACAGATTATAAGAAATTAGGGCAATTTCATGGCCTTCTGTTATCCTTTGTTTAGACTTTCCCTAAGGTTCTGACTGAGCTTTTGTTAACAGACTCCAAAGTCTTGGTTAATTGTCTAAGTTCCTCGACGTTCGTTCCGCCGATTATCAACCCTTCGTTGTCGTCATTTCGGTGAAACTCTACTTTGCAGTCGTAAATTTCAGTAAACTGTCAAGGGTTTGTTTTCACGCTGTGCAGGACGCACTGGCAGTATTCACTGAGTTACGTCTATTGTCTATCTCTCCGTTAAAATTGCTCTGTACTCCCTTTGTAACATAGTAAAGCCTTTCATAATTGAGCAGTTACGCTTCGCCTCCACAGCAGGCGTTCCATCTCGATTCTGTGTAACTCGGCAGCTGTACGAAGTCTTTGTTTCAGATTGTTGGGTGCTGTAAATTTTGACAAACGGCTAGCTGTCAGCGACGCCTTGAAATACTCATTGTGTGCAGTGCTCAGACATTTTTTCTTTGTCTTCGCTCTGTCGTCGGGTTTGACGTGCCCTCGATTCGTCATTATTTATGACCTGGGCTTGTGTCCGTCGACTTGAGTGTGGGAACGTGTCACTTGATCGAGGAATTAAAATTTTTTTAAAATTTCGATCATTACATTGTCCCCAAATTGGATTGGATGTTGGACTTCGGGAGACATCTGATCCAATTTCTGCGCTCTGTCCCAGTCGTGGATGTCTGCTTCGGAATGGACATGGTTGACTGACATCTATCTCTCATAGGAAGCAATTAATTGTTATTCCCCATCTTAATGTTTTATATGGTCATATGAATTTATTGCCGCCCATCTGAGTGAATGAACGCATTTTTTACACTTTGTCTGTCCATATGTGGACTGTACAATACGATTTCGAATAAATAATTGAATTTAAGACATGGACGTTTGTCCATTTGACAGTTTGACTCGTTACTGTTTATATACAATGTTGTATATTAGATACAATGTTACTGTTTATATTAGATAAGCTGTAGATTAGCTACCCATTATATTAATCGATCTTATGTCGATGACCTATGTAGCAATAAAATACTTTTAAACTTGTTATTACTGTCTCAAGAATACAGTTGATTCTAACAAATATATACATATGATCAATTCGTAACATATTATAAATGATTACATTGATAAAAGAAACATACATAGTAATTAAACAGTTAAGGAATCAGCATACTTCGTGATGCATACTCTTAAAGTTATAAAACAATCGTCCATTTTGAATTATTATTTACATAAACAAATTATTCGAGTCTCTACATTTAAACAAGTTATTATTCATAATTATTAACGTCTTTGGTGTCCTGTGTCATAGTATTACACTGTCCTTCTGACACATGGTACAT
This sequence comes from Magicicada septendecula, assembly GCA_034769895.1. Lineage (NCBI taxonomy): Eukaryota > Metazoa > Arthropoda > Insecta > Hemiptera > Cicadidae > Magicicada > Magicicada septendecula. Next base: position 268,840,468 of record CM068376.1, read on the forward strand.
TTCACAAATCACTTTCTGTATATGTTGATATTTACACGTCTAATTAACATAACGAATGACAATTATGTGCTGATCACAAACACAGTTAGCATTGAAATACAGATTAAACACAACAAGTAAAATGCATATCATTATTTGGTTAGCTGGACTGGCCGCGCGAGCAAATTACCTAAACTATGTCTTCTGCTGGTTGCCGGGAGTCGTCGCTACCACTCGTGTTATCTATACTTCCGTTCGCTGGCTCATGATACGCCTTAATTTGCCGTATATTAAATTTTCCTCTCGTCTTCCCGCTGTCGCACTCCACGAGCTCATATGTGGCCTCGCCGATGATGCGGTTGATTTTATATGGTCCTGCGAAAAGTTCGAAGAACTTGTCAATTCTCTTTGACGCAGCGTCGGATTGGTGGAATGCTCTTACCAGAACCTTGTCGCCAATCGCAAATTTTGTGATTTTCTTCTTCTCATTGCAGCGTTTCGCGTGTTTCTCTCGCTTCTCCTTTATCTTTACAAATATATTGTTTTCGCGTTTTCCTTCGCTGCTAATGACTCCTTTGTCCAAGCATTGCTCCCATGCTCGTGTAGGTCTCGTGCCGGGGTGTGCTTCGTGAGGGGTTATTTCGATCGTCTCGTGATACACCTCGTTTAGACACGCTTCAATCGTTTTCACGTATTGGGACCATTTAGTGTGTTGGTCACTTATGAAAATGCGAAATAAGTTTCCCAGTTGCCGGTTAATCCGTTCGGCAAGGTTGGTACATGGATTACGTATTGCAGTAAACTTTGGTTGTATGTCCACTCCTTTAGACCGTTGACCCATCTCTTGGATGTGAACTGTGTTCCGTTGTCCGTCAAAATGGTCCGCGGACGTCCAAATAGTTCGCAATACGTTTTTATTCTCCGCAACGTCGTAGTGGTTGTTGCTCTCCGAAGGGTGAATAACTTGACATATTTCGTGAAATTATCCACTATGACCAATAAATATTTGACTCCACCCGTTACTGTCGGTAGGGGCCCATAATAATCTGCGCTTACCAGATCTCCTTTGGCCGTAGGTATCACAGCGCGTGTGCCACCAAATAGCTCTCTGTTGTTGGTGTCTTTGCACTTCTGGCATAGGTCACAGGTTTTTATATATGTTTTTATTTTCTTTGACATCCGGTCGAATGTGAAATGTTCTTGGATCATTTTAATACACTTTTTTGTTCCTAAATGACCGAACATATGATGGATTTCAGCAATTATGTCCCCAGATATGTTGCTAGGAACATACAGCTTCCATTCATTCCGCTGTCGCCTATACAACTTATCGTTAACATATTTATAAAATTTAGTTAATTTAGGGTCTATATTTCCCTCCTTAAATCTAGTGATGATCGCTTTTAGCTTATCGTCTTCCATCTGGTGCTTTCCAATATTTTGGATTAACTTCCGCACCTCAAGTCTCATTTTTACGGTTATGTGGTTAACTAAATATTCATGGGTGTTGTCATGAATCTCTTCTAATTTTGTATTGTGTGGATATCTACTTAAGATGTCGGCTACGATGTTTTCCTTACCCTTGCAATGAATTATATCGAATTTATATTCCTGCACCGCAAGAATCCATCGTGTAATACGAGAATTATTTAGATGGCATTTGTTTAAGAATGTCAACGCCTTGTTGTCGGTGATGATCGTTAATGGTTGTCCGAGAACGTATATTCGGAATTTTCCTAAGCATCGGACAATACTTAAAAGCTCTTTTTCCGTAGTATAATAGTTCCGCTCAGCACCCTTGAATGTCTTACTAGTGAAGGCGATTACGCCGATTTCCCCGTCTTCATCGAGCTGGTAAAGTTGTCCTCCGTATGCGTAATCACTTGCATCACACTGTATATAATATCTCTGGTCTGGGCGCGGAAATCTTAAAACTACAGCGTCAATAAATAGGTTTTTGACTCAGTCAAAGCAGTCGTTTAATTCATTCGTCCATACAAATTTGTGATTCTTCTTCAATAATTCATGGAGGGGTTGTGTTGTCTCCGCATATTTGCTAGTAAAACGGTTGTAAAAGTTAGTGAGGCCTAGGAAACCCTTTAACTGTTTCTGGTTCTTGGGCTTAGGGAAGTCCATAATGGCTTTCACTTTCTCTTCCGTAGCTTGGATGCCGCGTGTTGTTAGTTGGTATCCAAGATACGATATTTCTTTCCTGAAAAACTGTGACTTATTTAAGTTGACGGTTAAGTTATTTTCGTTAAGATTATTTAATAATGCCTCTAAATGCTCTAAGTGTGTTTTAACATCATCAGAATAGCATAGACAATCGTCCACGTATATTAATGTGTTTTTCTTAACATCTTCATTTAAGACCGTATCCAATCCGCGTGTTAGTGCCGCAGAACTGGTACTAAGGCCGAATGGTGTAACGGTGAATTGGTAGCACCTTCCCTCATACATGAACGCGGTATACTTCCTGCACTCTTTCTTCAAAGGTACTTGCCAAAAGCTGCTCGACAAATCGACAGTAGACAGATATCGCATCTCGCTGCATCTTGCCAAGATTTCGTTTATTGGAGAAACGCCTTCATAGTCGGGAATAGTAACGCCGTTTATCTTTCTTGCGTCCAGGCATAGACGGACCCTTCCATCTCTTTTTATGACTGTTACGAGTGGATTTATGAACGGGCTTGTACAACGTTCAATCACACCGTATCGCAGCATTCTATCTATCTCGTCCTTTACTTTCTTCTGATAAGCAAGTGGTACAGGCCAACCCCGTTGAAAGTAGGGCGTACTGTCCGTAACTTGAAACTCATGCTCGTATCCGTCTATTCTCCCCGGGCATTCCCTAAACACTCTTCTATTCTTAACAAGTATTTCCTTCAAATTTCCCAATATCTCCTCGTCTTGACAGTCCATGTTTGATATCTTCTCGTCGATGCACCTCAAGATTTCTTCTTCTTCTCCATTATCAATTAGTTCCATGTTCATGATGGGTACGGCGTGCACCTCTTCATCAGCCGCAGTCACTATTTCTATTTTTTTTCTTGCTGCCAATGTCGATACGACATCCTACCTCCTGTAAAAAACTTATCCCTAATATACATTGTTTAATAAGGTCAGGTATTATTAGAAAGACACACTCATTTTTGATCCCGTCAATTTCTATGTCGCACAGTATTTGTTTTCTAATTAACTTGGACTTGTTCCCAACAGCGCTAATAATTAGAGAGTTTGTCATGGGTAAAATCTCATATGGTTCAATGTCTCTTTTGTTTGCGTTGAACCATTCTTCTGACAACCCATTAATAACTGAGCCGGTGTCGACAAGTGCGAAAACTTTAATGTTATTATTAAATTGTATGATTATTTCAGGACATTTTAATATTTGTTTCGTGATGTCCTCGTCGTATTCATTCAGTAGGTCGTCTCTTAAGTCAGGTACCAGGATATTGACATTATTAGTGGGGTTGTGTTTGTTGTCGTCAAAAACTATGTCGTTCGCTGTGTAGGGGTGTCTTTTTTGTTGTTGTTTTGGTCATTGTTCGACCTAGAATTACTGTCGTCGCTTGCCTGGCTTGTACTCGGTTTGGAGTTCAGGTATTCAACGGTGTTTACTACTCCGTGTGATTTACCCTCGTAACGGTTACCGCCGTGCGCCCGTCCTTGCCAAACTGGTTTCCTTTCACTCTCGTTCTTGTTGACAAAGTTACCACTGGGACGATCGACAGTTCCGGCTTCCCTTTCGTTCGTTATCTTATATTGCGCACGTCTATTTCCTGCGTGGCTTGATTGAATGCTAGTGTATTCAGTAATCAAGGCCTCGAAATTGGGTATGGTGACGATCCCGCGTGTTATAACGGCGATCTGCAAGTCCCTTCCAAAGTGCCTCGAAATTTTCCTTATCAGTTGGCGGTCGGTCAACGCTGGGGTTAACTGGCGACTTTCCAAAAGAATCCTCTCGACGTACTGTATAGCTGTGACGGGTCCCTGCCATTCAAACCTGCCGTACTCAAGGTTGTCGCGGATAATGTCCTGTCGTTCCAACCCCCAGTACTTCAGTGTGAACGCCTCCTTGAATTCTTCGAAGGTACTTATCTGGTCCCGGATCACACGCCACCATATGCTTGCGTCCTTCTCTAGGTGTTTGCCGATCCACCTGATGTCGCTGCTCGGGTAATAGGATTCTTGAAACTCCAACAACTCCTTTAGGAACTCCATTGGGAATCTGTCGGTTCCGTCGTACTTCAATTCAACCTGTATCTGACCGTTTACTATTCTGTGAGGCCCAGACTCCCCATCGGTGATCTGTCGCCGCAGTCTCTCTACTTGACACCTGAGTTCCTGGATGTGGGTTGTTTTCTCTTTGACGCTCTCGTCGAGCTTCTGTTCGCTCGTCCTTTGTCGGCCGTCTACTTCCTCGATTTTCTGTTGCAATGTGTGGTTGGCTTCACCTATCTCTTGCTGCTGCTGTCGAAGCGTGTGGTATAATTCGGTCTTCAGTTCTTCCTGCTTCTTCTGATTACCATTGATGTGTAGATCTAGCTTGTTATGGACTTTCTTGATACTAGATTGTGTGGTCTGTGCCAGGCTTTTGAGTTCTTGGTGGTCCGACTCTCGAGCTTCCCACACTTCTTCAAACTTCTTATTGGTGTCATCTTTTATTCCTCTTGTAGCGTCCTCTTGTTTCTTTAAGACTTCGCTTATCTTATCGTCGCAACTGGTCTTATGGTCACGCATTTCTGATCGTATAAGCGTGAGCTGTTCGTCCATTTGTCGCTTGACGTCCTCCTTATGATTATTAAAATTTTCATTAATTTTATCGAACTTCTGATTGATTTCTTCTTTAATTTCCTCCTTCTGTTGCTCGAATTTCAGGTTGATTTCTTCTTTATGCTGATCTAATTTCTGATTGATTTCTTGAATCACTTCAAGTTTCTTGCTCATGAAGTCCATCAATGATTGTAATGTGACTTCTCCTTGTTGTTGGGGGTTCTGTGGTTGCTGTGACTCCTGTCCCCGCGCTCTGACATCTGACGTCTCCTCAGTCATGTTTGGTTCGACGACTGATGAGTTTTCTTCGTTGGTGTCGGGTGCGCCTAACTGGTTGTTAACGTCAAAGTCCATGTTATCGGAACTACCGCTAGCCATTTTAGCCTTGGTTCGCGTTATCATTTACCAGTCAAGCTAACCTTACACTTATTTAATAATATCTTACGTACTATATTATTTTAATTAGTCTAAATACTACTGTCTGCTCTCTTTTGCCATGCGATGGGCGCCATTTTATATTTAGCGATATAAATGATTTACATTTAGTAAATGGGATTAGTGGTATTTTATGTGAGTTTATTACTTTCTCATATGTATCTCGCCCTAAAGCTGGACGCCATTTACATTTAATGCCACGCGTTGTGCAGCCATTTACATTTAATGGTGTAAATGTAATTTACATCTGCGGTAATTAATTGTGTAAACCATTTACATCTAGTGAATATTAATCTGTGCTAATTATCTGCGCGGATTAATTACTCAACAATTATGAATCATATTAATTAAAGATTTATGTAATACGTTAAAATTGATATATCTAAAATTATTTCTATTCGTCAGATTTGACTCAACACAGTGTCTGATTAAATACGATTTTGTGAGTCTATTAATCAGACGTTTCAATGGTCGAGTTTATTGTATCCATTGATGTTTAGCATAAGTTATGAGATTTTTAGTGTAATACTTAGAATGAAAATACATCAATAACAAAGGTGAAATTTCAATAATGAACGCATGAATACTGTAAATTAACTACTTATTTATTACACTTGTTACTTAAGTAAGTAACTATATCCTGCAAATTACATACATATTAAAACACATGATATAAAATACAATTTATCAATTTATACGATGTTTCCTGAAACATAAACACATGGTACATTCAAATGCAGTAAATAATGCACATATATAAAAACATATACGAATAATAAACAATCAACAATTATACTTATTCCTACCTAAAATGCGTTCATTCTTTATCAGATAACGAATTACGTTAGTGTTATTTTATAGATTTTATGATTCATATGACTCATATGTAATTATTCTCTTGGGGTTAGTTCTTTGAAAAGAGGCAACAGAACAGTAGTATATACTACTAAGATTAAGTAGACATAAAGCTTATCTTTGAGAGTGTTTATCCAATTCCGTCGTCGTGAGAAAACACCTTCTGGATGATTCGTCGAAGATCATAATCACTGTTACGCAGAGCACTGATAATTTCACTTCACTCCACTAAATCTCCACTCCCGTCATGTGTATGGTATTGTGGTAACCCGCTGATGTCGAGTGTCCGGAGTTCAAATAGTGAGGTGTTAATGTTGTCATTACACTGAATTGTTCTGAAAGTTTGCCATGTTTGTGTACTTAGTTAACTGTTCCGTCTATCTGGGTGTATCGTGTACTGCGTGCTTAATTGTTTGGTATAGTTTATTCAATTAATTGTTCAACATGGTGATACCTTGTGGTGTGAGAATGTTTAAAGTGTCACTCACTGTTCTACTTTAAGTGTTAATTAGTATGTTATTATGTGCGCGTCAGTTGAGATTTCAAGTCCCGTGCGCATTTATAGTTTATGTTTCCGCACAGAATTGTGTATAAGTGTGACTATACCGATGTCTTTGTTCACTTATGAATTTACAAATTAGTGAATCCGGTCGGTCGCACAAACTGTTTCTATCACGGACCGTATTACTGTTTCGACATAATCAATCGTCTGTCTATCGTACGCACTATTAACTACATACTCTTGAACTGCGACTATTAACTGCGACTAACTGTTCGATTGAATACTTGACTACTCGGTTGAATACTTGACTATCCGATTGAAAATTACTGACTGCCCGCTCCGCGTCTTCGCCAAACAGTTTTATTGGAACATCTTACCCATAAGTCTAAGTTTGGATTTCTGCGCCTCCTCGTACTCCTGATTGGTCGTACAAATTCCTACCCTTCTGTAGATCTCATCCTCTGTTTCACGATTCGTCGGCCGAACCCTTCCTACTCTCTCCACGAGCTCTCTTAGAAGATGCTTGATGCTGGTTGGTCGTCGTCATCCCCGGAGTGTTTCATGTGACGAGCGTAGCACAGATTATAAGAAATTAGGGCAATTTCATGGCCTTCTGTTATCCTTTGTTTAGACTTTCCCTAAGGTTCTGACTGAGCTTTTGTTAACAGACTCCAAAGTCTTGGTTAATTGTCTAAGTTCCTCGACGTTCGTTCCGCCGATTATCAACCCTTCGTTGTCGTCATTTCGGTGAAACTCTACTTTGCAGTCGTAAATTTCAGTAAACTGTCAAGGGTTTGTTTTCACGCTGTGCAGGACGCACTGGCAGTATTCACTGAGTTACGTCTATTGTCTATCTCTCCGTTAAAATTGCTCTGTACTCCCTTTGTAACATAGTAAAGCCTTTCATAATTGAGCAGTTACGCTTCGCCTCCACAGCAGGCGTTCCATCTCGATTCTGTGTAACTCGGCAGCTGTACGAAGTCTTTGTTTCAGATTGTTGGGTGCTGTAAATTTTGACAAACGGCTAGCTGTCAGCGACGCCTTGAAATACTCATTGTGTGCAGTGCTCAGACATTTTTTCTTTGTCTTCGCTCTGTCGTCGGGTTTGACGTGCCCTCGATTCGTCATTATTTACGACCTGGGCTTGTGTCCGTCGACTTGAGTGTGGGAACGTGTCACTTGATCGAGGAATTAAAATTTTTTTAAAATTTCGATCATTACACACCGTTAACAATAGTGCTTGTGAAACCTAACAACAGGTAATTGTCATCATACTTTCTTACTTTAGCAGTCCGTGACGTAGATGCGCCTGTAGGTTCTGGATCTGTGGTTGACTCTTGGGAGACCGAACGTTCCATGTCAGAGTTCATACGCTTCATAATAATTGAAAGACACTACTATTTTTAAATGAATTAAAAAGACTGGTTCACATCAATGTCTGAACTTTCATTCACAACACATAACCTCACTATGCTGACAGATATTTGTCAACAATACACAGGTTCTTCCCGCCTTTACCTAAATTCACTCTCGATTACACAACTAAAGTAAAGCATTCAACGTGGAACGAGGAACCCCCACCACACCACAGTCAGTGAACAGCCAAACGGCCACACCACAACAGCAACACACGGTACACACAAGGACGAGCTCCTCATCGTAAATGCTAACCTACGACGTGACAAATAGTGCATCAAAATTATAAGACCACAACACTCATGTTATTTCATTAATAAAATGAGTTATTCATCATTCCTAATTTTACTTATGTCATGTCGACGACTTAATTATGTGAAATATAAATTTGTTTTAAATTTAAATTTTGCTTGTTGAACGAGCTCCGCACCCCCCTGACACCTTTATGCGCCCCACAGTTTGGGAACCGCTGCTCTAGGAATTTAGTACGATCCAAATAAGCTTAGTTTGCACCCATCAGAGCAGACCATTTCAGGATAGGCAAGTCCCAGCAGCCTGGCTGTTTTCCACATTTTTTTTTTTTTTTTTTTTTAATAGCAAGATTTGTTAAGAACAACTTAAATTACATGTCAAATTAAAGATTGGACCTTCTATTTTTATAAAATGATACACTATTTATTTCTTCTGTAGGTGGAATTAATTTTGAGTATCTAGATTAGAAGCATGTTTTTGAAAAATAAAAAAAGTTTTACATGTATTTTCACATAGTAAATGTTTTTTTTTTATTTGTAATTACTGTACAGAAATTACTTTCCTTACAATATTAAGGCACAGAATATAATAAAAATCAGTCTATTTGGAATAATCTGCTTTACTATGGTACAGTAAAGTTCACTAGACATGAATCAACAGTTTTCGTGCTAACAGCACAGGTTATGTAATGCACATGTGTCAACAGAGAAACATAGCTTAGTTTTCTCTGAGACGCTGTGGAGGTTATTGTGTGAGTACTTTTCAAAAAACATCAGTATTCATCAAATGTGAAGCGTTTAGTTTCATTTCATTTTAATAAGAACAGCATAATAGTAATAGATAATTCCTCCTACCACAATGTACAAATAAATCCACCTCCAACATCATGATTAACAAAAAAAGGCAGACATGATTAACTGGTTAAAAAACCATTACATTCATTGTAGTCCATCTAAGTTAAAGCCTGAGCTGTATGCGCTAATTAAACAAAACAAACCAACTTACAAAATTTTTAAAATAGGTGCTATTTTGGCAAACCATGGACATTCTTTTAATGAAGAAATTTGTGTTAGTGGTTGAAATCACAATCAGAATGATCACTGTTGCACACCACTATATAAAAATTATATAAAAATTATAATTTTTATATAGTGGTGTGCAACAGTGATCATTCTGATCATGGACATTCTGTAACACTATCAGCCGGATTTTAATCCTGTGGAACTGACTTGGGCAACGTGAAGAAGCGTGTTGAAAGAAAAAAACGTGCATTTTTCTGTGGACAGTGTCAAAGGAATTTTATTGTATTTCTCCTGCAGACTAGAGATCAAGACGTGACGTCATGAAAATTGAAAATGACTACGTGAGATCGAACCAAATAAGGGATACTGTAACAGATCGTTTAGAAAGTAATATAAGACGAGATAGCAGCAGTGAAGGCAATTTGACCAAATAAGGGATACTGTGACAGATCGGTTAGAAAGTAATGTAAGACGAGATAGCAGCAGTGAAGGCAATTTGTGTGATAGTGATAATAGGCTAACGGTGATAACAGTGACAGAAATATTAGTAGGGTGAAGAACTGACCTAAAAATAATTATTGTAATTGCATGTAAGTACTATTGCTCTATGCAATAATTGTAATTGCTCTATGGTACTTAAATAGTTTCAGTCTAATTGTTGCATTAATATTGTCTCTCCGGTTCTTTACGGATAGTTTACATCTGCTTGTTTTTCACACACACACACACACACACACACACACACACACACACACACACACACACACACACACACACACACACACACACACACACACACACACACACACACACACACACACACACACACACACACACACACACACACACACACACACACACACACACACACACACACACACACACACACACACACACACACACACACACACACACACACACACACACACACACACACACACACACACACACACACACACATTTCACGTACGAGGCTGTTATTAATGTTACTTATTGAAACAAATTAAGATGCCAGAGCAATGTGGATCATATATTACTACGCTTTTCGCGAATCGTAACATGTACACAAAGTGTACACATTCCAAAATATACAACGATTGTTGATGTCTAGCCTCGACTTTCGATAAACATTGCAACAGACACAACACGCCAAGTCACTGTTTACAAAATAATGGAAATCTTTATTAGGCCTACATTGTCTCTTTCTGTTGTGTCTGATGCTTGTTTCGTCTTACAAAATGTCCATGTTTACTGTCGTAATCGAAATCAAAACTTACCTATAACGAAATTTTGTAGGTAACCAAATTTAAGGTAAAAACCTTAAACACAATTAAAAGAATAACAAAAGAATTTTCAAATTATAAGAATAATTGGTTAGTAAAAAGTTAGTAAGTTAGTAAAAAGTAAGTTACTATATCTGTGCGTGCGTGTGTGTTGGTAGGGCTGTAAAATTTAGTTTGGTAAAGTATTTAGTAATATAATTAAAAATGTAGCTAATGAAATGCAAAAAAACAATAAATACATAAAAACATTAAAAATTAAAAATAAACAATTGAAAACACTAAGAATCATAGACAATAGAAAACTAAATAAATAAATTTATAACTATAATAAAACGAAAATATATGTGAATCAACAAAGCAGTGTAATAACTGCTTTATTTCAGCTGTCGGTATAAGCGATATCAGTTTTCAAATTTTGCTACTTTTACAGGGAGAAACGTAAATTTAACTATTATCTTTCATCTTTAATTATTAAAGAAGCGTAACTTCGGCACATTAGGTATAAAAAGTCAACCCGTGTCAAAATATTCAAAATAGATTACTCTTGTCATATGTGCGTCTTATTGACAATTCAGAGAGTAGACTAATATTTTCAACTGCGTTAGTAGACATTTTCCTCTCTCGTGCCGTTCACTGCTGCTGTCTTCTCCCCATTACAACCTGCGTGCTGATTCATGTCTGTTTAATATTACTGTACAAATGAAACAGTCAGGGTAACACAAACCGACAATGCAAGTTTCACAATAGTCAGAGATCACAGGGAATAAAACTGATTGTGCTGCTATCTGTGTATTCAGTTGGCAACTACAAAGTCCGGCCTGCAGTACAAACAACAGAAGCCTGTAAATGTTTTGTTCAAATGCCGTTAAATGCATGTTAAGTGACAATCGTAAAATTTCCGGGCGTTGGGGTTTTGAGTAAAATCAGCGCCCATAAATTTTATAGGCATATGGTCAAAAGTGTTAAAGTGATTTTGAAATTGTATATTAAGTAAGCATAAATTTAATTTCTAATGTTCCATATTGTATTAACCAACTGAGTAATGCTTAATTTATTAAAAAAAGTATGGCGTTCGTTATACTGGTGTGATGGTATTAGAATATTCTGTGCGTTTTCTTGGTTATGCTGTGAGGTTATAACCAAATTAAATTTATCTTAACCAGGTATAAATTGTTATTGTGGTGTTTGAAAGTGATTATATCAAAATACATTATAATTAAATTTATGTCAAAACATTAGTAAACATTGCGTTGTGTTTAATAACAGAATATTGCAGACATGATCCAGCAAGAGAGACCAGACTGGCAGAAAGTCATGGCGTATGTTACAGCCATCTACAAACACTTTGAAACATAAATAAGGTAATTTTAATTATAGATTATTCCTAATAAACACGCACACACACACACACACACACACACACACACACACACACACACACACACACACACACACACACACACACACACACACACACAGTTTTATTGGAAACTCGATTCTCTGTAGGGGAGTATATTGTATATATTGTACTTCAGCTTATGTGTACTATTTATAAAGTTATTTACAAGAACATGTACCTTTTTTGCAAACCAATAAACTCTTCTGGCAGTCTCCTAACCGTTTTAATGAAGGTATAGTACTGTATGTATAAAAATTATACAAATGAGATAAAGTAAATTAAAATGCATGCCATATTTGTTTATACATAAGTTGAACACATGCAAACATTACTTTGAACAGAAAAAATACTGTATGTAATTTTTCTTTTTTTTTAGTAGCCTGAGAAATCACACTAAGCATAGTATTGTAGTAATAATTGATGCAGTCATTTTGAACATTTGACAGCATCTTGATAAGATTTTACACTTTTCTTCTACCAACATATTTTTTGTGTTCTTCATCCTCATCTTCTTTTTGATTTTATCCAGAATTCTCAACTGAAGCGTCCATATCAATTGTGTCTGGTTTGGTTTCATGCGGCATTGCAAGTTATGGAAAGCAGCTTCATTCATGTAGTTTTGTATGCCCTGCAGATTTTTCTTATTTTCCATACTAGCAGTAACTTCCACCAATAGAAAATCCTTCATTTATCACAGTTTCTGAAAACAATGATTTGACATGTCCTAATTACCACATCTAGAACTGAGACAGTTCTTGCAACTTCCGAGGCAGATAACATCGAATTCCTATTGGTGAGCAAATAAGGCATTAATAATTGATCGTAGTGCATTTTAATTCCACTGGTTGAGAAAGATTTAACGGTACATTGTCTGTAGAGAACATAACAAGTCACATGTTGGAAAGTTTGATGAAGGAGTGGCATATTGTGTTATTCAAAAACACATGTTGTGTGTGTGATATCACCCACAAATTTTTGCTGTATCACCAGTCATCGGGAAATTTCTCTGTGTGCATGTTTTGGAGCTTTCTGGCTTTGCTGCCTTACAAGTCAGGAAGGTACTCTCCATTTCACTTAATCTAAAATCACATAGAAAACATCAATCTTTCTCTTCACAGTTTTACACCCAAACATTTTTCACCATTCACAATCTTTCTTGTTCATCTCCCTCAATTATTGAGGGCAGTTTATAGTATAAAATTTTAAAAATATATCTAAATAATTTTAGATTATGCAACCGACGCGAAGGAAGTTAGTATCTGTCAAGAGTGTGATGGATAGGGGAGAAGTATGAACGTCATTCGGACAATACAAGCATTCAATAACACGACAATGTGACGCCTTGTTTAGTGGAGGCAATAATTCTAAATTGCTGTGTTAAATTAGGGTGAAGCGAGAGAAAACGTCTTCATAACAAATAGACAAAAGACGACGCTCTGTACATGCCAATTACCAAGAATACACGGGGCGAACGACACGCTAGCAACTTAACAACATGTGTGAAAGGTCCGAGACGACACTCTGACACAAAGGGTTAAGAATGACATTACTTGAAGGGTCGTCATATGAACAATAAGGGTTTTGTTGCGAGAGAAAATAGACGATGTAACGACAACGGGGGGTTCGTATACGATTCCGGACATGAATGGGACTAGGAGAAAGGCAGATGTACAGTACCGAGAAGTTATCAACCAGCAATGTAGTAATAAAAACACTGAACGGATACAGCAAAACAATACCGAAATTCGTTACACTTGAGACCATGGGACGATAGGGTGACAGGGTATAAATCAGAGGTACATAACTCGAACTTGAGTAGAACAAAAGGATGATTGACAGGTGGAGGAATTGCTCTTTTCGAAGAAATAAGGGTGATGACACCAGAGAGTGTGTTGGAGTAGGGTAGACAGCCTATCAGAGATCAAAGTTTGGCCAGGGCTGGACACAAGAACTATGTTGCCATGGAGATGATTGGCGTAAACGAATCAGAAGGGAGTCGTGAACTTGACTCAAGACTTTGGGTGGAGACTTCGAAGGAATTGAGACAAGAAACCAATGAGAAAGACGTTGGAGGATGGTAGAGATTTGAGCAAGAGATGTTGGAAGGGAGTTGAGATGATAAAACCGGGTGTTTTACCACAAGGACCCCGCAGTATCATACAATTTTTAGCCCAGTAGTATTATAATTTTTACCCAGTATTATAATTTTTAGCCAAGTATTATAAAATTTTACGAGAGTATCACATAACTGTTAGTCAGTAGCATATAGACTTAGTCAGTCTTACATAAACTTTGCTCAGTATTATTGAGATGTGCGGTAACTAAGTACATTAGTATGTTACGAGTTCGGAATATCAGTTTTCAATCAACGGTATAATAGACTCATAATATTATTGAACTTAGACACTCGTCAATTTATATACGTCAGTGCGAAATGACTTTATAATATGTCAGTGTTACTACCGCAAGGGAGCACGACATAGTGCGTAGTAAACGGCGAGCGCGGTGGCAATACGTTAATTAACAGTTTCAATCTACTCATATTAAGAACTGAGGTGTTAAAATAAATGGAAACATTATTGGTTAACAAGTAATTAATGTATAAACAATCTATCCTTGTTATTACACGTATATATCTAAATCAAACGAGACCGGATGCATACTGAAGCGGAGTGTGAGAGATGTGTTGCGGAAGTGTGAAATAATTTGTGATATAAATGATAAGTGCAAAGCAATCGTTCTGGAGAGTGCAGGACAAAGACACCGGATGGAGAGTCTTCGCAATTTGGATATCAATTAACAAGTAACATAAATTATTTATTGTTAACAGTTACTAATACACTGACCTGATTCTCACAAAGAAACCACGTAGAAATGAATATAAATGATCAGATAATAATTAAATCCTCTAAATGATCTCTATAGTAGATGCAAGTTTGGAATATGAACTCATTAAGTGTAGGGAGATGTTAAATGTAAGGTATAATTTATTGCATACTTATGTTGTATACTAGAATAGTATTATTAATTAACAAATAAGTTGTGTAATGTTGTTTTATTTACAGGAACATGAATATGTATTATCTTGAATGCTGATTCTTAATTGTTTAGTATATAATAAATCGTAATATATAGATCCAGACATGGGTATGTGTTTTATTATTATAATACCAAATAGTGATCAATAAAATATGCAAGATATGAAAGAAGGTGAAATCATGATAACAATGAATCACACTAATTCAGTTAAATGTCAATTTATGAATATTTGGATTAACTCATTAGTTAATTATTTCTTACTTTGATTGACACCTAAACACAGAATAATATGAAAGGTATCAAAATTATGTTCATGAGTATTTTATGATAGTTAAAACTTATTCAATATCAATTCACACATCAATTATAAATAAATAAATGGAATAATTATCTTAACAAGCTAATTAATTAGTATTCATAAATAATAAAGTTGTATATGACGCTCCAATCGGGGGGCACGAAAAAGATATAACCGTCATTTAATTGTTTGCAAATAAATAAAATATGCTAATTAATTATAAGCATAATTAAATAAAAGTGCATTGGCGCCCAACGTGGGGCTTAAGAAGATTATAAATCACAACTTAATACTTAATTAAATTGATTAATTGATTAATTAACAAGTTAATTAATTAGTATTAATTAAATACTAGTGCATTGGCGCCCAACGCGAAGCTTGATTAAGCTAGATTAATAAATAATTAAAGTTTATAATCAAGTTGGCTGAGAACAGGCAGTGGTGTAGGTACTTATAAGTAGATTAGAGTAAGAAATACTTAGTTAAGGTAGCTTGAATGATCACTCGCAGCCGTGCTAAAATGACAAGTAATTCAGACAGCATGGACTTTGAAATTAACAACCAATTAGGTGTCGCAGGGTCCCAGGAGGATAATACACCTAGCGGTAACAACAGTGTAGAAAATGTAGAAGTAGAAAACAGGGCGGGGACACAAACATCACAACATCGAGAAATGGACTTCCAGTTACTTATGGATTTAATCAGACAACAAAATGATGAAACAAGAAAACAAAATGATGAAACAAGAAAACAGATAAACGAGAGGTTAGAAAAGCAGAAAGATGAACTAAAACAACAGACTGCAGAACAGTTTGGACAATTAAAAGCAGAATTACAAGAACAAAACAAAAAATGGTAAGAGAAGATAAGCGAGCTACAGAAGAAGACGGAAAGTGCGATAAAAGAGATAAGAGATGACTTAAAAAGGCAGACCGAAGAGAATAAGGAGTTACGAGAAGTGGATCATCAGGAGTGGGAAGGAGCAATTAATAACACCCAGACGACGGTGGATAAGATAAACGATAAATTAGATACACACATAAAAGATACCCATAATAAAAATGAAGGACTGAGGAAAGAGATACAAAATAATTTCAGACAGCAGCAGCAGGAGCAAGGAGAGACGATTAACACATTGAAGCAGAAGATCGTAGAAGTGGACGGAAGACAACGTTCTAACAAACAGAAATTTGACGAGACGGGTAAAGAGAAAAGCACGCGGATTGAAGAACTGAGAAGCCACCTAGCCAAAGTTAAGGAAGGTCAAGAAAGACTGCAACGGCAATTGGCGGAAGTAGAAGTACGACCAAACAACAGAACAAACGGAATGAAATTGACTTGAAGTACAACGGTACGGACAGATACCCTATGGAGTTCTTGAAGGAGTTGTCAGAGCTTCAGGACTTGTATTACCCAGCTGATAACATAAAATGGATTGGACAACATATGGTAGCTGACGCGGAAATCTGGTGGAGAGTTATCAGAAACCAGATTACAAACTTTGAAGAATTTAAGGAAGCCTTCACGCAGAAATACTGTGGGCAGGAGAAACAAGATACCATAAGGGATAATCTAGAATTCGGCCAGTATAATTGGCACGGTGGAATTAACCCAATTCAATACATGGAAAGAATACTGCTTGAAAGTAGACAGTTGACCCCAACCATAACGTACCGTCAATTGATAAAAAAAGTAGCCCGACATTACGGTAGGGAAATCGAGGTCGCAGTTGTAACACGTGGTGTTAACACGATTCCTAATTTTGAATCGTTAATTGTGGCATATACAAGTATTAACCAACGAGCCGGTAAGGAACATAGTTTCGGCGCTTTGCACGAAAAGTTCAATGCACGTAGTGGTGAAGGCACAACATACCCTTCACCACACCCGCATAACAAAGGATTCGGAGCCAGACCGCAAGAGTGGTTCGACAAAAAAAGGGAAAGTGACCATTTACAAGGGACAATGACCATCAACAAATAAACACACGGGAATTTGTCAGCAATAAAGCGTCAACTTCTGCTGTAGGGAAAGTTGACAATAGTAAAGAAAAAAAAAATTAACATACCCACAAGGGGAGATAGCCGGAAAAGGATTTCAAAAACGACACAATGAAATGAACATACTTCTACCCGACTTACGACGTGAATTGTTATACGATGATGAAGAAGAAACAGTACAAAGAGTGTTGAAATGTCCAGAAATAATTATCACATTTAATAAAAACATTTTGGTATCAGCATTAATTGACACTGGAAGCGCGGTTAACGGTTTATCAAAAGCATGGTTTCACCAGAACCAGAAAGACTTAATACCCTATGAAGAGTTACCAATGATGAACACATTAATTTTAAGTGCTCTAGGGAATAAATCCAGATTAATAAGGAAACAAATTATGTGTGAAATTTACATCAATGACGTTAAAATGGATTGTGTATTTTTGATCATTCCAAATTTAATAAGACCATGTATATTAGGTATAAGTTTTCTTAAGGAAGAAGGGTGTTTTATTGATGTCGCAAAAGGAGTCGTCGGATTTAAAGGTAGAGCAGATGAGATGGAGTTTACGGTACCCATAATGCACATGGAAGTGATGAACGAAGAAGAAGGTGAAGAAATCAAGGAGAAGATTAACGACAAGATCGACAGTATGGTATGTGAGGATAGGGAAATATTAAGAAGTCTCAAAGAAATTTTAATAAAGAATAAAAGTTTGTTTCGGGAGTGTCCTGGAAGGATAGATGGCTATGAGCACGAATTTAGTGTAACAGATAACACGCCTTATTTTCAGCGAGGATGGCCTGTACCAATTGCATACAAACAGGATGTGGATAAAGAGATAGATAATATGTTGAGATATGGGGTCATCGAACGATGTAACAGCCCATATATCAATCCATTAGTAACCGTAATTAAGAAGGATGGAAGAGTTAGGCTGTGTTTGGATGCAAGAAAAGTGAATAGTGTCACGGTTCCAGATTATGAAGGAGCTCCTCCAATTCAAGAGATTCTTGCAAGATGTGGAGAAATGAAATACCTATCAACCATCGATTTGAGAAGTAGTTTTTGGCAGGTGCCACTAAAACGAAACTGCCGAGACTTCACCGCGTTCATGTACGGGGGAAAATTTTACTGGTTTACTGTAACACCGTTTAGTTTGAGCACAAGTTCAGCAGCTCTAACTAGGGGTTTGGATATGGTGTTAGAAGATGAAGTAAAGAAGAACACAATTATTTATATGGACGATTGCCTATGCTATTCAAACGACACTAAAACACCTTATTCACCTGGAATTACTACTAAATAATTTAAGAAAGGCTAACCTAACAATAAACTTAGAAAAATCACAGTTTTTCCGCCAGGAGATCGCATACCTAGGGTATCGCCTGATGACGAAGGGAATACATCCGACGGAAGAAAAGATTGCAGCAATTAAAAATTTCCCAACACCAAGAAATCAAAAACAATTAAAAAGTTTCTTAGGGTTGTCTAATTTTTATAACCGTTTTACCGACAAATACGCCAAGACGACACAACCACAATTGAATTTATTGAAGAAAGGGAATAGATTTATTTGGACACCCGAGTTAGACAACTGTTTCCGATAAGTAAAAGCTTTATTCATTGATACAGTGATCCTAAAATTTCCTAGAATTAATAAACGTTATTTTATGCAATGTGATGGAAGTAACTTCGCATACGGAGGTCAGTTATACCAACTGGACGACGAGGGAAAGATTGGCGTCATTGCTTTTACTAGCAAAATGTTCAAAGGTGCTGAGAAAAATTATTTTACCACAGAAAAGGAATTATTAAACATTGTCAGATGTCTTGAAAAATTTCGTATTTACATCCTTGGATAACCATTAACAATAATTACTGACAATAAAGCACTCACTTTTATGAATAAGTGCCATTTGAACAACTCACGAATAACCAGATGGATCTTGAGTATACAAGAGTACAAGTTCGATATAATCCATTGCAAAGGAACGGATAACGTTGTCGCAGTCATATTAAGTAGATACCCGGAAAATGTTGTAGAAGGAGAGATGACCGACGACAATTGTGAATATCAAATTAACCACATGACAATAAAAATGAACAAGGACGTAAGCGAGATAATTAAAAATATAGGCAAGTACCAATGAAGAGATAGTAAACTAAGAATTATAATAGATAAATTAAGGAGTAATTGCGAAGAAAAGGACTTATGTAAATTTTATAAATATCGTAATGATAAGTTATACAGAAAATGTATAATAGGTGGAAACTATACATACCTACAAGTATATCCAGTACAATAATTGCCGAGATACACTAAATGTATGGTCACCTTGGTACTAAAAAAATGCACCAAGATGATGCAAGAGTACTTTACATTGGACAGAATGACTAAACGGATAAGTGAATACATTCGAACGTATGATAAATGTCAACATTGCAAAGACACGGACAACAGGAATTTATTTGGGGGCACGCGGGCCATATTGCCAACGCAAAGGGGTGACCTGGTTAGTGGAGATTTCTACGGGCCATTACCGATGTCAGCTGGCGGAGTAAGTACCTTTTTGTCTTGGTGGACAACTTCACCAAATTCATTAAGTTATATACATCAAGAAGAGCAACGACTACAGCAACACTTCGGAGAGTTCGCCAGTATTGTAATGAGTTTGGCACTCCGAAAGCGATTTTGACCAACGGGACGCAGTTTACTTCTAAGCAGTGGGTAAGTGGGTTATACGAGCTACAAATAAAACCCAGGTATACAGCCATCTGTAACCCTTGCGCAAACCTTGCTGAATGCGTCAACCGTCAGTTAGGCAATTTATTTAGAATATTTGTTAGCAGTGGCGGCTCGTATAGGGAGGGCAAAAGGGCGCAGCCCTCCCACTAAATTTGCAAATTAAACTTGTAATATAACTATGATGTGTAGTATTCTTATGTGAAAGATATTTTTGGGGCGACTAATAGCGATCACCCGATGTTTTCGGCATGGTCCCGCAGCCGGATGCTTTCACTGTCGCCCTCCCTGCATCGGTGGGTCTTGCGGGCAGCGGAGAAGAGGACGTGTACACATGTGTATGCTTTTATATCAGCAGCAGCCATTATAGGAGGGGCTCTGCCCGCTGTCTAATTTAGCGGCTCTTTTCATAGAGAAGTTCTTTTCACTCAGTAAAGCGAACCAGTTCTTTGAATCAGTTCACGAGCGGATCGTCCATCTCTATAGAGAACCGGACCGTTGTTCAAAACTTCTCTGTTGCTGTTTAAGGGCATATATTTTCTCTTGTTTTTTATATAGTTTTGATTGTGTTCTTGTTGTATTTTTTGTGTAAAAGTACCCTAATGTTCTAATAATTTATTCTTTATTAGGCAGTGTATTCTGTGTAAGATAGTGTTTTTGTGGAACCTTGTGTACATAAACGTGTAACTTATTCTGTGTAGGCCTGAGTCTGTGTGTTGTGTGCGTATTTGTTAGAAACAAATAGGGTAGGGAACAAATATATTTTATTTAGCAATGCATGCATTTAATAACATAATTTATGAAGTATTTAAGTTTAGGAACGTGAACTGCTTAGAGTTATAAATAATTTCAGTTTCAAACACTGTTTAAATATTGGTAGTTTGCAAGGTAGGTTTTTGATATTAACAATACTTTTAGTAGTAAAGCAAAAGGTTTAATTTTACAAATATTTCATGATAATAGCAATAATTTAGTTTCTACTGGTGACTTTTGTTACATATGGGTCCAAAAAAATTTGCCTCCCCCCCCCCAGTCAAAAACATTACCAGCCGCCACTGTTTGTTAGTGATCAGCACACTAAATGGTCGTGATTTGTGACAACGATTGAAAGTTGTATAAATGAAACGTTTCACGAAACGGTCGAAATCACGCCTTATGAAGCACATATGGGAAGGAAGCCAACACGTATTTGGGAAAATTACATTGACAAGGAAATCTCGGGAGACTGTCAAACAGATAAAAATCAAATCTTCGTGAAAATGAAGACAAAACGAGAAAAGCAGGCGAAGAAAATGAATGCGGATTATAAGACAACGAAATTTGAAGTTGGAGATCTAGTACTAATTAGAACATACTGCCAATCCGATGCTATCCAGCGACGGATTGACAAGTTTTGCGAACTATACAGCGGACCTTACAAGGTGCAGCAAATCTTAGGGGAGGCGACATATAAGCTCGTGGATTGCGACGACGAACGCAAGATTCGCGGCAAGTTTAATATTAGACAGCTAAAAAAATATTTTATTCAAGGGAATGAAGTATGAAGGAAGAAAATGCGTATATACAGTACAGTAAACAAAATAGATTGGTGAGGAGAAATGTATACAGGCATACATTAGAACATTCATGAAAAAAAGGGAGGTTGTATATTAGTTAAGGAAATTGGAGTGATAGGATCGTGTCACAAAGTAAGGGTAAGTGACGCGACAAAATCATTCAAGTTGACTTAGCCAAGTTAAATGAATTGTCAAAAGAATAACATAGAGATATTTTATGATGTTCAAATGTGTTAAAGACTATTATATAGAAGTAAGTTATTGTGTATATATGTAAGAAGTATAAAAGACTATGTGTGGACTAAAATAATAATAACAATGGACATTCAGTTAGTAATGTGAAGTAAGTAGCAATAAATTGCTCGAAGTAGAGGACAGTAAGAGCTATTTCATGTATTAATTAATTGTAAGGTAATGTAAAACATTATATTGAAATTGTTAGTGCTAAGAACATATATATATATATATACTTACGTAACTGAAACTCTAATATAAACAGAAAGGAGCGGACAAATATGTTATAGTAGATATAACACTTGTTTATGATTCAAGGAGTAGGAAGATGTATTAAATTAATATGCACTTATATTGAAATGATACGAATATAATGGTAATGTAAATCTTAATTCGATTTTTATGAAAAAGTAAAATTAGCATGTGTTTAGAACTTTGAAAATATAGGATTGATTTGTAGTAATTCAATTATTACTACGCTTTATATATTAGCAAGTAGAAATGTTTTTGACTATGTATAGTATAAATTTACTGAAATGTAGGAATGATTAATCAAATTTATGAATTATAAAATCATTTTGGGTAGACATCAAGCATGACTTGAACGTTATTCTTATTGCTT
This sequence comes from Magicicada septendecula, assembly GCA_034769895.1. Lineage (NCBI taxonomy): Eukaryota > Metazoa > Arthropoda > Insecta > Hemiptera > Cicadidae > Magicicada > Magicicada septendecula. The sequence continues at coordinate 268,862,880 of CM068376.1, forward strand.
AGAACACAAGATATATGTAAAATGAGTTCATACCTTCCAGATAAGCAGCAATAAATAAGGAGCACGTGTGCTATACTCTCTCCAGTGGAAGATGAACGTGAATAGGCACTCGAGACAGGGCATAAATTTAGTTTCTCCGGATTCCCTGACTCATCACGTTGAAACCAAATTGGGGACGCTATAGTGTAAAATTTTAAAAATATATCTAAATAATTTTAGATTACGCAACCGACGCGAAGGCAGTTAGTATCTGTCAAGAGTGTGATGGATAGGGGAGAAGAATGAACGTCATTCGGACAATACAAGCATTCAATAACACGACAATGTGATGCCTTGTTTAGTGGAGGAAATAATTCTAAATTGCTGTGTTAAATTAGGGTGAAGCGAGAGAAAACGTCTTCATAACAAATAGACAAAAGGCGACGCTCTGTACATGCCAATTACCAAGAATACACGGGGCGAACGACATGCTAGCAACTTAACAACATGTGTGAAAGGTCCGAGACGACACTCTGACACAAAGGGTTTAGAATGACATTACTTGAAGGCTCGTCATATGAACAATAAGGGTTTTGTTGCGAGAGAAAATAGACGATGTAACGACAACAATTGTTCGTATACGATTCCTGACATGAATGGGACTAGGAGAAAGGCAGATGTACAGTACCGAGAAGTTATTAACCAGCAGTGTAGTAATAAAAACACTGAACGGATACAGCAAAACAATACCGAAATTCGTTACGCTTGAGACCATGGGACGATAGGGTGACAGGGTATAAATCAGAGGTACATAACTCGAACTTGAGTAGAACAAAAGGATGATTGACAGGTGGAGAAATTGCTCTTTTCGAAGAAATAAGGGTGATGACACCAGAGAGTATGTTGGAGTAGGGTAGACAGCCTATCAGAGACCAAAGTTTGGCCAGGGCTGGACACAAGAACTATGTTGCCATGGAGACGATTGGCGTAAACGAATCAGAAGGGAGTCGTGAACTTGACTCAAGACTTTGGGTGGAGACTTTGAAGGAATTGAGACAAGAAACCAATGAGAAAGACGTTGGAGGATGGTAGAGATTTGAGCAAGAGATGTTGGAAGGGAGTTGAGATGATAAAACCGGGTGTTTTACCACAAGGACCCCGCAGTATCATACAATTTTTAGCCCAGTAGTATTATAATTTTTACCCAGTATTATAATTTTTAGCCGAGTATTATAAAATTTTACGAGAGTATCACATAACTGTTAGTCAGTAGCATATAGACTTTAGTCAGTCTTACATAAACTTTGCTCAGTATTATTGAGATGTGCAGTAACTAAGTACATTAGTATGTTACGAGTTCGGAATATCAGTTTTCAATCAACGGTATAATAGACTCATAATATTATTGAACTTAGACACTCGTCAATTTATATACGTCAGTGCGAAATGACTTTATAATATGTCAGTGTTACTACCACAAGGGAGCACGACATAGTGCGTAGTAAACGGCGAGCGTGGTGGCAATACGTTAATTAACAGTTTCAATCTACTCATAGTAAGAACTGAGGTGTTAAAATAAATGGAAACATTATTGGTTAACAAGTAATTAATGTATAAACAATCTATCCTTGGTATTACACGTATATATCTAAATCAAATGAGACCGGATGCATACCGAAGCGGAGTGTGAGAGATGTGTCGCGGAAGTGTGAAATAATTTGTGATATAAATGATAAGTGCAAAGCAATCGTGCTGGAGAGTGCAGGTCAAAGACGCTGGATGGAGAGTCTTCGCAATTTGGATATCAATTAACAAGTAACATAAATTATTTATTGTTAACAGTTACTAATACACTGACCTGATTCTCACAAAGAAACCATGTAGAAATGAATATAAATGATCAGATAATAATTAAATCCTCTAAATGATCTCTATAGTAGATGCAAGTTTGGAATATGAACTCATTAAGTGTAGGGAGATGTTAAATGTAAGGTATAATTTATTGCATACTTATGTTGTATACTAGAATAGTATTATTAATTAACAAATAAGTTGTGTAATGTTGTTTTATTTACAGGAACATGAATATGTATTATCTTGAATGCTGATTCTTAATTGTTTAGTATATAATAAATCGTAATATATAGATCCAGACATGGGTATGTGTTTTATTATTATAATACCAAATAGTGATCAATAAAATATGCAAGATATGAAAGAAGGTGAAGTCATGATAACAATGAATCACACTAATTCAGTTAAATGTCTAATTTATGAATATTTGGATTAACTCATTAGTTAATTATTTCTTACTTTGATTGACACCTAAACACAGGATAATATGAAAGGTATCAAAATTATATTCATGAGTATTTTATGATAGTTAAAACTTATTCAATATCAATTCACACATCAATTATAAATAAATAAATGGAATAATTATCTTAACAAGCTAATTAATTAGTATTCATAAATAATAAAGTTGTATATGACGCTCCAATCGGGGGGCACGAAAAAGATATAACCGTCATTTAATTGTTTGCAAATAAATAAAATATGCTAATTAATTATAAGCATAATTAAATAAAAATGCAAGCTTAACAACCCTCTCGTCAATTATTTCACAATTTACAACACTCAATTTACCACAAAGTTCATAAAAAACTATATAATTTTTTTTTTTTGAAAACTGTACAATCATCCATTAGACGTTTTCAGTTATTCTTCCACAGTTTTGGGGAACCTTTGTAGCACATTCGTGTAACATAGGACCCAAGATGCAGAGAAGTCCTATGACTGGTCGTATTAGTGGAGTCCAGTAAGTGGCTCCACTGATATCCACTTCCGAACTATTTCATTATTGCCTTTGTTTATGTTCTCAAGTTCTGTTTTTATTTTTCCATTAACACAGTTCTCCTGCAGGTTAAAAATTTCAGTTTTTTTGTTTAGAATCTTGAACATGTGAGTTTTGTCAATGTTGAACATCTTCGTGGCCTGCTTTACAGACAGTATCTCGCTTGGATGGATGAATTACTGTTTCTGTCATGTTAAAATCAAGACCCTTGTCTTTGAAGCCATGATGACAATGACAACTGCCGGATTAAAGTACAAATGTAAAGGTCTAGAGTTCTACTGTTAAAAGGTGAATTCCATTTGTGACTGAAGAGTCATGTGTGTGGAGACTGAAGAATAGAAATGTCATTACAGTATATGTGTATAGTTAAATTTACAGAGTTGTAGCTCGCCCAGCCAAAGCATTACCATGCAGCTACCTTTTATGTGTTAAATGTGAAAATGGTGTAAATGTGGTCTTATAAAAACTCCTACTCTTCATATATGTTAGTCAGATTGCTCCTGTAGTAGAGTTGACAGCTTGTTGATAAACAAACTTAATCGAAATAAATAAATTAAAATACAACTGCCAGGAACTTACCTGCGATCTTTTCACTTACTTACCTTTTTAAATTTTAATCAGAAGCCCAGAGTCGCCACGATGTTTTCGGCTATACATTGAAACCTTCACACTCTACCTTAATAAAAAATGGGACAATTTTGCAATCTGACTACTCCCCAATAAAATTTCAGAAAAAACCCGGAAACGTTAGACGAATCTTTCAGCACAGAATACTAGGAAGTGGTAATGACAAAATAACTACACTAACACATTTTATATGGTGACATAAATAGGTTTACTGTTCTTCTTCAACAATTAAGACAAAAACATAGAAATAAATTGTAAAATAGATCTCTTATATAAAACAGCCCAGCCTGCTCGCACGCACATTCATACCATTATAAAACCCCTTTAAAAAAAATGTAATTATTTGTTATGGATTACCCCACCGGCGTCCCTTTTCTTGTAGCCACATGTTCTTAAAGTCCGAAAGAGTTTATTTACACTTCCACCTTTCCGTCCACTTCACCGACTCACTCTTCTGGTTTTATTCACTTTTATTGTTGGACAACACTTCTACGTAATAACTTTAAATTTAGTTGGGGCCCATGAACCTTAGCGAGCGTCCAGCCGACGCCGCGTCGGTAAGTCGACTGACGTTACATGCGGGCGGATGTCACCGCCTTTTTTGCTACCAAATTTCGTCGCTGTTAAAGTCTTCGTCACTGCTCATTCAACACGTGTTATTTACGTGTGTTGGATGTCAACGAAATTTTGAGTCCACTGGTTACGTCACTAAGTAGGCGTATTCTTGTCAAGACTTCCGTCAGCATGGGACCACGTGCTAACAAAATTAGTTACCTTCGGGCCATATTGGTTTCGTGTCTCAGCGTTGTTTGTGCTGAATATGTGCTGGTGGTTGTGCGTTTGTGTGAGCCACACAACCCTGGATTTCTTAGAATTCAATTGTGTTGGCATTCATACCGCATTCCATTGTACCGTACCGACTTATTACACAACTTCACCTCACAGTTCCTTTGTTTGACGATACATGGGACTGGCCACACAGATGGAAAACAATTTTATATTAAAATGAAATAAAACCCTCTCCCTCTTTTAGCCCCGTTACAATCTGCATGTCCATGTAGACTCCATATAGTTGACATCCATATAGACTCAACACTGCCACAAATACTAACTTATAAAATATAAACATTTTTACAAATTAAGGTATTTCTTCAAAATTTTCCAGTAGCAAGTCCTCTGAGTCGGATTCAACATCATCCACAATGTCAATAAAATTTGTGCACGAGTTCATTTCACAAAATCCACAAGCAGAGGAACAAAACAAACCACTTTTTTTTATAACTGCATAACTTTCCACAGGTTTTTTTTTTTACAATTGCAGATCATTTTTAGAAGGGATTTTGGTGTGGGTAATTGTGTCATTTGTATTGGAATGAACACATTATTTTTCATGCTCCAACTCCGTTCTTCCGGTGAGAGATCGTTTCCAAGCCATTTTTGTACTCGTAAATATACCCAGAAATAATGGTACTTTGCAGCATCTGCAGTTGGTGGTACTGTTGCTAAGTTAACTGCCTTTTTCTCAACATCTGCTTTTGTAAAACACACATATCTAAATTCATTAATGTTGTGAACGTTTAGTGAAGCATTATAAATATTCAATAAACATACATGTCCATTTTTAAGATGATTTTGTGTGACTGATTTGGTTGCGAAAAGACTTGTATAGCTAAGTTCTTGATTTTTCTTAATTTTTATTTGAAAGGATTTGAGAATGTTGTTTTTACCTTTATTATGCAAACACAGAGTTGTACACCCAATCATTGCATTAATAAATAAGAGCTTTTCTTTGCAAAATGGATATTTATTGAGACTGTTTGAAGAAAAAAACTTTTCTTTCATTTTTGCCTTTTCTAAATTTAAAAAAGTAGATATTCTTTGTTTTGGGAGTTAAAGTTGTCAACAAAACAACAATCTATGTCATCTGAGACTACAACTACATTTTTGAAGCAGTGTTCAATTGCGGTTGTAACAATTAATAAGTTGGCATTGTCCATGTCTTGTTTAACTAATATATTTTATTTATTAAGGAATTTGATAACATTGAAATAAATCGTTTATTTATTATTTATATTGAAAAGAAATTTTTCTTCAGTTGTTGAAACGTTCATGTTCGTGGTAAAAAAATATCGCAACATATCTTATCGTTTGAATAATAAATCCGTTCTGTAGCTTTAGTGCTTCTTGCATTATTGTCATATCCATTGAACATCTGAACCGAAATGCATTTTCACATATGTAACATATTTGCTTAAAATACAATGAAGTGTATTATTTTGATTCCACTGGATACAATGAAGAAGCATACCACTTATGACACATGTATAATTATCTGTGTTCAGTTGCACATCAGCAATATCAAATAATTCGAATAATGTTGTTGTTTCCAATGGCTCAATTTGGCTCACGCCATTCTTTACCTAGCTTCCCAATAAAGACCGGGTAAGTCTTTTCTGTTTTGTCTTTCTTTATCCAGTTTTTCGCAGACCAGGAGTCCATTTGTCCATTTTGCTTCCAGGGCATTCACAAAGAGTGCACATCCCAGAAGGGAGGATGTTGATCCTGTTGAGGTGCCCTGCTAAGCAGTCGTGTCCTGTGGCCATGCAGAAATTGGCAACCTATGATCTTCTTGGAAGTTCGTTGTTCTCAGGGTAGAGACTAGATATAGTATTTTCATATAGTTTGCGTTTCAAGTCTTCTTTGGTTCTGTGATGGAAGGAAGTCTGGTAATGCTTTTTAAGTTGTTTAATCCTTCTATCTATTGTACTAAGTCTTTAAGGTTCCTGTTTTATGGAGGTACCCTTTTTAGCCAACTCGTCCGCTACTTCCATTTCCCTTCAGTCATCTGTGTGATGGCACCCACTGTATTACCATTCAGTAAATGTTATTTTTAACTATCGTGTACTTATCTCTGATGGACTGTATTATGATGCTCGTGGATGAGTCATTATTTGCAGTGGCCTGTATAGCTGATTTTGAGTCTACCAGAATTACAGAATTCTGGTAGCCAAGATCTCATCAACAGTTGTCTCAAGGCTTCATCTATTGCAAACAACTTGGCCTCAAACACTGTAGCATCCGAATTTAGTGCAAAATAGTGGGAAAAAAATTCACTATATATGCCTGCTCCTGTCTCTTCATTTAGCTTTGATCCGTCTATGTAAATTCTGGTCCATCTATCATTAGGATATAACGTATTTACGGTTTCAGTTGCTATTTGGTTGACTATAGAAGGGAGATCTTTAATTTTGTTGATAGGTTGTATCAGCTCCGACATAGTCTAGTGGATTCATTGGCTTTGTTGATGGTTCCAGTTGATTTTTGAGTTTTCCGGAAGCATCCGTTGTGAAACAGCGACATTGGATAAGGTGCCAGTTCGTACTGAAAATAATTTCTTACTTCATCATTGGATTTTTTTGTTATAAAAATTCAATGTAGCATGCATACAAATATTTTGAATACTGATATTTGTTACATGTAATTCATGTAAAATAGTTTCTATCATTAAGTATTATATGGAAAAAATTTCAGTATTCGGAAAGCAGTTTGTTACATACGCATCTAATGCTGACAATGAAATACTGCACTACAATGCTTGTAATAAGCAAAAGTAGGTTTATGTTAATACCTGTATGATAAAAGCAGCATTTTGTACCAATATATCTATTAGACTATTAATAATAATTTTATTTCACACATGAAGAAATCCATAATATAGAAATATTTCATATTTTTAGTTTTAGAAAAACATGTTATAAATTATCTAATTGATAAAAAATTCTCCATTTATCTTAATGGTAAAATTAAAACATTTCTCTTTCAATGAAAATAAACATTACTATAATATTGTCACTATTCTGTTGTAACTGGCAATGCCCCAATTGTCTACCACAAAAAATTAACACACCACTAAATAAATTCAATTTAATTCAATATCCATTAGAAAGTGTTATGATGTGCTCCGAAATAACTGCTGCACTGGCAGCACTAACACAAACAAGTCTGTATATACGTCTACTACTCATATGTTCGACTACGTGCTGTCCTCGCTCTACCTAAAATTCTTCAACTTTCAAGGCCTGTTCTTTTTATGCCCATACACGAGGATAAATTTTCACTATCCTACAGTGATATTTTGGACATTTTACTTTCATGTACATAAGTTACTTTTCGATTATAATTTTTTAGTTTCTAAGTAATAATAATAATAAGTGCAAAGTATGTATTTTTACTTTGATTTATAAAATATCAATCTAAAAAAGAACCAACAAAATTTTTATAATTTTTCATAGTGCAGTCTTATAGTATGCACACTGAAGAATATTCGTGTAAACTTTTGTTCAAAAATATTTATTTTTAAAAATTCTACAGAATTGTAAAAAAAAAAAACATTTTATGCCTATAAAAAAGTACAATCAGAATGATCACAGTTGCACACCACTATATAAAAATTATCCCAATTAGCGCTTTCAAGCTTCACAGCCCATCGTCAGATTGGAATAGACAGGAAATTTGTAAAAACAACCCCTTCACCCCTCTCCCCCACCCTGCTCACACACAACAAGCTATAATATAAATGACCCTTCCCCACCCCCTAAACCCTGTCCCACCATCTGTAGAGTTACATATTTTTTCTAGCAAATTCCTTGTGTTTGTGTGTGTGCATGCGCGCGCATCCTTTTAAACTACCCTCTTCCTCTCCACACACGTGGGTCAGTCATACACCCTTATTTTAAAACATCCAATTAGTACTATGCAAAATAATTCTTAATCTTATCTATCTGTCCTCTATCATTTACTTCTTAATCATGTTATACAATATTTCTTCATTATCAAATTTAATTTTAATATTAATTAAATTGTCTAACCCTTTTTCTCTTTCTTTCAATATTTCTAACTCCTCTCTAAGCTTCCTTTCAACTGTGTTATTCACTACTTTTACAATTTCGTATTCTTCCAAAGGATTAACAAACTTATGGTTGTCTTCTATGAAATGTCTTGCATATAACGAATTGGTTGTTCTATTACCTTCTCCACGTTTGTGGTCAGACAACCTGCATACGAATTTTCGTCCTGTCTCTCCTAGGTACACCTTGTTGCAGTCTTTACATTTTAATTTATAAATTCCGCTTTTCTGTAATACTGGAATTTTTTTTCTATATTCTTATTCTTTATCTTATCAAATACCGTTTCACATTTTTTAATAGCTATATCTACTCCATCTATCTATCTACTCTATCTACTCTACTCCATCTATCTATCTACTCTATCTACTCTACTCCATCTACTCTATCTACTCCAGAATTAAACCAAGAAAAAACGATTATTGAATGCGAAAGCATAATACAAAAACTAGGAAATGAAAATGATAAAAAAAGAATAAGGTGGGAAGTAGGGAATGTAGTAGATAAAATATTTAAGAAAAGTTTGTATAATTCAAAAAATGAACAAAAAATCAAATCAACTGTAACTAAACTAAAGAATAAAATAAAGAAGAATGATATTATAGTTAAATTTAAAATTTACATGCTTTTGTAACAAAATATTACTGTGTACATGTATCAGTTGCATAAAACAAAAAACTTATTACTTTATTTTGAGTATTTAAAATTAATTTTAACAATATGTGTTTTTATGATATGAAAGTTGTTACATTCTCCTTTAAAATGCTTTTCCATTTTTTTCTGTATAACCATTTTTATGATAATTTACATGTTGCAGCGTCTGATAATAAGAGCCTTCTCGCACGTCCGTGTAGGCCGTGTCTATCAATTTTTTACACAAATTTTTATTGTTGATATCTCGCAAACTGTTGATCTGAGAGAAAAAAGTTTAAAACAAAAAATGTAGAGAATTTTATGCACTTTCTTTTTGGTGTCTAGTGTCGTTTTTGTAACTTTGTTATTTTCCTAAATAATTACAAAAAATGCACCTTCCCCTTCCTTTTTTTTTAAATCCTGCAGGAATTCTAGTAGCCTTTTTTTTTTTTTTTTTTCCAAAATCTCAAAAACATCACTTAATTCGAGGTTTTTTCCTTCGGTGACTGTACTATTTATTATTATTATTTTCTAATTTATGCACTTTAGGCCATTATATTAACCTTCATTTTAGGTTAAGCCTACATGTTGACAAATGAATTCTTAGTTAAAGTTTACATTAGTTAGTAAACTTAGTTAAAACCGCGGTAAAATTCAAATTTTTTGGATAATATGAATTTTTTCAAATTCCCTTAGAAGTTCGAATTAAAAAGATTTTACTGTGTGTGTGTGTGTGTGTGTGTGTGTGTGTGTGTGTGTGTGTGTGTGTGTGCGTGCATGCGTGCGTGCGTGCGCGTGCGCATATTTGTATAATCTTAATTACTGGTTTGTTGTGTTACTATATTTTAATAATAATATTTTAAAGACAAGCACTACAATCATGAGATAAATGGTACAACAATTATGACAGGGTTTCTGCTTTTAAGTAACACTGACTATTGGGTCCAGTTTTTGGTGCCTAAATGATTTCTTTGATATCATTGAAATGAACATTACACTTACTTTAAGATTATGTTTAACAGTACTACATTCTATAAAAATTCATTTTTGATTAATACTAATGTTATACATTTTGTTTTTCAGAAATTATGAAGCAGTGTAAAGAGAGTATTCACACCAGTATTCAGTATTTGTATATACACTTTTGTGAATGAACAATATCTAAAGGCTGTATATGGTTAGCTGCATTGCGCTTTATGTATTTACTTTGTTTTAAAAAAGATGACTGATTGTATTATATTTTATCATGTTTGTTGTTTTATAAACTGTTATATGCAGGTTGGAGAAGTAATGAAATTTTGTTTGTTGAATGTAAATAAATTTAATTTGTGTCTTCAGACACTGAACAGAGTTGTCTTTATTTTTAACATACATTGTATGCTCTGTAAAAATATAATTGTTTTAAATTTGCTATCATTTTTAAAGTGTAACAATTTATGGTTCTCCACATCTGTGGTGACCGTGGTTAATACTCCATAATATAAAATCTTTTTAATAAAATTTTCCCCACTAATATGTGATGGCAGAGTTTTTATTTTGTAATAGAAGTTAAAAGTTGTATATTTGTGGAAGGCATTATTTGTATTTTTGTAAATCTAAACTTATGTGAGTTGAGAATTCAAGTAAGAATTTGTTGTTGTTAAAAAAATGAAATGTTAAATAAGAATTTGTGAAAATATTGTGTTAGTTTTACTCTTTTATGTGAATATCAAGTGAGGTGTAAAAAATATTTTTGTTGTTCAGTTGTATGTGAGCTATTTATGCATGCGTATTGTAAGCTTAATAGAGTACAATGGAATAGTTAATCATAAAAAGAGAATACAGCATGTGCTGCTTACTAGAATCATTTGGTGTTCAGAAATTAATTCAGTTAGCCAGCTGATTCAGTAATGCAGAAGCAATAAATACAGTAGGTACAGCAATATAAAATCATTCATGTTTAAATGAAAACTTTTTAGTAAAGGAGCTAGGTAGAAATTTGTGTTTTTAGTATTTATTTGTAGTAACAACAATTTTGTAGATTCTGGTTCTTTAGTTTTAGTTGAGTAAACTTACACAATTTTTTTTTGCATTTATCCTTGGTCATCATTCTGCATTTTGGTAAAGATGACATAAGTTCTTCTGGTCGTCCACCCTAAAGCTTTTCATTTTTTCTCAACATTAACAGTGCATATAATGATTCTATTGAAGTCTTTGCTTGTAATGTCTCTTCCTTCATCCATTTGCTTATGAGGCTGTTCATTTAAAATTCCTGAAACTATGTTATCATTTATAATAGGGGAAAATCTAGTTTAATCGGTGGAATACCTGTAATTACACTGTCATTTTTCGTTTATAAAACAACCATATCTTTCCAGTTTTAGTATTTATTGTTTTCATATATGTTGTTTTTAAAAATAGTTTTTCAGTTTATTTCATGTCAACTGAGAACAATTTTAGCATATGAATGAGATTGGTTAATTGTTTTGTACTTTTATTTGCTGTTTTACTGCCAATAAAGCTGAGCATATTACATTCAAAGTGTATCATGTACGGATGAAGTGTATAATGTTGAAGTATATTATCGAAGAGAAAATGGTTCATTTTTGAAAAAAAGAATTACACTATGAATAAGAGAAAGTAAGAGATAGATCAGCAAATACAGAGAAAATATGATTCATTAAGACAGCTGGTGTGTATTTATCCAGTGATTCAAGTAGGTGGCACATACTAATATGATATTATTCTTTTTATGTAAACATCAAGTAAAGACATAAGAAATGCTCTTTGTTTTCACTTATATGAGCTTATGATTCATGCATATTCTAAGCTTAAAAAAATATGGTGGAGTAGTTAGTTTGTAAAAAGAAAATAATAATTTATATACAATTCTTATGACTGTAAGATGTGCCTTCAGCATTCCGTTCTGTGTTCATTACAAGTCTGATTTGTAGCATATAAGCAATTTGTATATATGTATACAAACACGGCACACAACAGTTTTAATGCAAACAAAACTTTGCTGTTTATATGAAGATTTATATATAGATATTTATGTGTATAATTTTAGATGATTCTATAACAAAAAAATTAATAAAGAGTGTATAAATATATTGTACTGATATAAATTATGGTTTTATGTTTGTATTCGAAAAGTCAGTGTATAAAATATGCAGCTGTTAGAGTTATCAAGGTTTGTTTGTTATGTTCAAAGAACTGAAATAATGTTAGTGAATGATACTGTAATTATTAAGATAAGTATATATATTTTTGGTTAGAAGTCCAATTGTATTATAATATTATTAAGTTTTTTTTTTTTTTTTGAACTTAACAGCTTTTGTTCAGGTACTGTTTATGAATACACAAAATTAGTTCCATTGTTTGAAAATTTTTCCCTGTCAGCCTCAACAAGAACTAACAGTTTTGTGCACTTCCTTTGAACTGTGAATTGCGTGTCCTTCGCTATGCAATCTATGATGCATGTATTGTACTTTATTGCAAACACCATATATATGTTACTCATACATGATTTTCTGTATGTGCTTTACAGTACAACTGTTTTAGATGGTGGAGCATATTTCGTCTCCATAATAGCCTGTAGAATGTACATTGGTGGGGAATTCATTGCAAATAATTTCTGTTGCTTATCTTTATCACATGCAGTTATTAGATTTTTGTACGCTGATCATATTCCAGCTGTTCTTATACGATTCCCCACTAGAATTCCAATAATATTCAAATAAATTTCAAATTATCTGAGAAAACGTGTTTTCCTTGGAAGCTGTGTATAACCCAGAAAAATTTGGGAGTAATATATCAACCGAGATAGGCTGCATAACATTTAATTGGTATTTTTAAATCAATATGGCTAAAAACTGTGATATTATTGTTCAAAACTGTAAATTATAACAGTGGTTAGGTGCTGCAGTAGACTGCTATTTGAAACCAAATGGTACCTACTTTAAATCTATTAAATTTCATAGGAGGAAAAATTCTGTATACATTTCTGTAATTTTTATGTTTGTAGCAGACAACGGTAAAAGAGGTGTTCACAGGGAAGTTTTTGTTGGTTCTGTCTGAATAATTTTAGTTGTATCAGCTTTGATAGTTCGTGTTTTTAAATTATGTGATTGTTCCTGCATTTAAATATATTTTTATGTGTTGAAAACCATAATAGAACAAATGTTTTATTTGACAGTATTAAACATAAGCTTGATTGAACTATATGTTTATTGGAAATGATTACTATATTTCCTGTATGATGAAATTTGTATGATTATATAAATCCATAATGATTGTTTTTAGAAACATCTGCGTGTTTGTCTTGCCATCCAGTTCTCACTTAATCAGTTGCCTTAATATGAAAAACTTAAAAATGTGATTTTTTTGTATTGACAGAATAAAAGTTAATGAAGTCAGACTTCTAAAACAAATTTTTATTCAGAAAAATAAGCAAATGTTTTATGCTTGTAATATATAAAATGAAGCTTTAACTAGCATATGAAGGGAGCATTTATGGCTTCCAATGATCAGCTTGAAGTAGACTGATTGGTTTAAGTAGAATATAATTTATTTTTGTAATATGTATACTTTGTGTATTTTGTGTAAATATTTGCTAATAGAATTTATATAGAACTTGTATCCAAAGAAATCTATTGTGAACAACTAACAATAATTATAATTTGGTTATTTTTAGATGTTAAGGTTTTTGTGTACTCTAGTCATATTTGTAATTGTTTTTTTTTTTTTGCCCAAGCTGAATACATTAACTCAAGTGTTATTGGCTTAAGCCACATTTATTTCATTACTTTTAAGAGTTCCTAAATGAAAAGCTCAGTAAAACTTTTGCCAATAAACATGTTAGTTGATCAGTTACTGTATGTAATCAGTTACAGCATTTTGTATAATGTAGAATACACAATTTATTTTGTTGGATATTAAACAATATCATTTTATATATGAAGATTTATTCTTTTCCCTGTCTTTAAATTGAAGTGAATTAAGTGCTTAAGGGGGTTTAAGTGTGAATAAATAAATTTTTAAAATGTCAATCAGGTAAAAATATTCATGTTGCGATAAACGTGTTTCTGTTTGGTACTTGACTAGTACTGTATGATGTTATGAAACAAATTATTTGTTATTGCTTTGCACGTGTGTAGCGCATCACACACACATGCACTAGTATGTATACCGGTATTTCTGAAAATGACAGTGAACTGTCAAAACAGTGTAAAATAAATAATAAAAATATGTTTTTGTTTAAAAAATATAAAGTATTGTTTATTATGAATATATATAAAATGTAGAGATAGGCTGATTCCTTTTTTTATTCTGATTTCAATAAAATAACTGATAGGCAAATTGGGGGCTAAGCTGAGAAACATACAGGCAGTTATTAAAAAATTAATTTACAAAGTGACTGTGATTAGTAGGATTAAAATCAAATATTTGATTTAATGTCAGCATTAGTGTATTTGTTCTTCTAATTCAAAACTTGATAAAACAAACTACATTACTTTACAAAACATTGTTGACAGGCTTTGAAATTTAGATTGTAAGATAGGTTTCAAATTAGCTTAAAAGAATAGAAAGTATTACAATTAATATTAGTTTTATCCCAAAAATTTATGTTGACTTTAAGATAAAATTGATTAACGTATTAGTAAAGCAGAATATAGTTTATCCGTACAGAAGAAAAGTGTTGAAGTAAATCCAGAATCTTTAAAAATTGTCTTATTAAGAAAGACCTTCAAAATAAAAATTATAGAAGTCTAACAAAAACAAAAATTTTAACCTAATTAGTAAAACAAATAAGCATGAACACTAAAACTAAAACTTTCAGTAACCTATAAAAAATATACTCGAACCAAGTGGTTCATCTTCTTGCAAAAGTTTTGATTTTGGAACTCTAAGGTTCTCTTCAGTGATAAATATACTTTCTTTAAATGAGAAACAAGAAGCATTACAATGTATATTCTTTAACCTTCTCAATATTAGGATATCCGGAGATCAGTGGTGTAAGTAATTCACTCACAAGCCTTTTGATTCTGTGGGTAGTTTTTTGAGTTTTGATTATTTCAGAACACTGAGACAGCTGTTTGCGGTAAACTGATGCAAAGGTCACTACATCATCAGATATTTTCTAAGTTAATGACATTTTTCATGAAATCCCCGTTCTAGCCACTGATTATGTTAGAAATATTCAAATCCAGTGCTGCATACATGATAGCCCATTTCGAGCAAACACTCCATTGTGTGACTAGTCATGTTCCAACAAGTTGGTTCATACTGAATCAGCTTGTGTTCTGAAAGTTCCAAAGGTTCTTGTGCAAGTTTTAATATTTTGTTTGTAATGAATGTTTGAAGTGGCCAAAAATTCTTCTATAGGTTGCTGACATATTTCAAAATATTTCTGTAATGGAGTCCATCTTCTACACCAAGTATATGGAATGGGTTAAGCATGCAATGCTAGTAATATTTCCAATATTCATCACAGAAACAGTATTCCCCTCATTGTCTGTAACTATCACATTAAGGTTATTTCTTATTCCCAATTTCTCAAGAACACTGTTGAGGAATTTGGATTTCCTCAGCAGTTGGCTTATTTCAGGGAAAGGAATAATGTTGTGCTGCCACATTGTTCATTGAAAAATTGGGCAGTAAGGCCTAAGTAAACATCATTGGCAGTTGATGTCCACATGTCAGTGGTTATGCTAACATTCTGGGCTTTTTTTAATCATTCCCATTACAATTGTCTTAGTTTTTCACACAGTTTAGGTAGTTCAACTGTGGTGAAATACTTTCTCTTAAGTATTTCATACCCGGGCTGTATATTATTTAATAGTCTATTAAAACCTTCTCCTTCTACAACACTGAAAAGCTGATTGCCCAGATAAATCATTTCTGTTATATTTTTTTCTTGTAATCACTTAGTATTTTAAATCTACAATTTTATACTTGGGTTTTTCTTATTTACATGGGCCAGAGTCGGTTGAAAGGATTTTTTGTGGTTGTGAACTGAATTTAAAGCTGAATGAGCTGGTTGTAACTGAAATTTGATAAGGCTCTTCAAAATCATCATCACTATTAAGACACAAAATGCCAGATGAGGTTCTCTCTGAAGAAAAAGTATACTTAGATTTTTGAAGCTATTACTACAGTAGTGGCTTTCAAGTTTTGCCTTTTTGCCTGGAAAATGTGTGCTGTATGAAATGTTTGTGAATGTTCAAATTGGGAATTGTGTGAGATTTATTGTACTGTACTATGTTCTTTGCATAAGACTCATAGTTGTTCAGTTATTGAATAATAAGTCTTATTTAAAAACTATTATCATCCTAAATAAAATACAAAAAAATTGCACACAATAAACCTATGAAAAAGCAGATAAAAAGAAACTTTAGTAACTTTGCTTATATTATTGTGAAATATTTTTAAAATTATTTTTCTGTAATTTTTAAGTGGTGTTTGACACCAGTTACTGAGTTAAAAAGAAAGTAAATGTGCGTACACAACTAATTTATTTGCCCAGAAAGTGTCCAAAAATTTCTCCGACATCCCTGTATAATATTCTTTTATTTCTCTGTTTTTGGGTCATAAAAATCACAGTTCATAAACATTTCATAGATTATAACTAGAGTTCGGATCAATATGCAAAAATTTGACCTGAAATATGCATGCAAATATGCACTAAAAATCCCAAAATATGCACTAAAAATGGCGAAATATGCAAAAAATGAGTAAAAACAGCTGTAAAAAATTGAATCTTTTTTTATAATTTCATTCTTACAAAAATGGTAGTGAGGAGGATAAAGTGAAAATGAGCCACTCTTTCATTCAATCAATTCACAATTTTATTTTTATAGCGCAGATAAAGATAGATAAAAAATATACAAAGCTTATATTATGTAGTTGAAAAATATATATTAAAATGAAAGCACGAAACGTCCTCCAACTAATTGGAATTACATAGAATAATCAAAGTTTTTTCAAGGTTTTCAATCTTGAAATTTCGTCTTTTGTCACTTAAAACATTTTTCAATGAGGAAAAGGACCTTTCCACGTCACAGGAGACTATGGGGAGGAATCGATAAGCTGCTATTTCTTGGGGGTCCGTCAGCTCACATTCTGGCACAACCTCTCCATTCAAAATCTTTGACACCGCCTGAGCAGTCTTCCATCCAGGATTTATTTGTAGTACCGCATCCAGCTTCTTCCTCATGCGTTCCCCGATGGGCCCTTTCCAATCTTTACTTTTTGTAATCAAGTCATCGATCAGAGCCACAGAATTACACAAATCCATTCCTCTACTTTCCAGAGTGGTAATTAAATCAGGCAAATCACCAACATTGGATCGGACGTAAGCAAGATCTTGGACCACAGAAGAGTTGTTCAGTGCAGCTTTTGCTTTCACAATGGCTTGGTTTCCGGTTTCATCAAAACTTTCAATCACTTCCTTCAACTTTTGGTGATGTTCAGCAAAATAATTAGCCGCAGAAATCCACGTACCCCATCTTGTGATTATTGGTTCAGGTGGTAGAGGAGTATCAGGGTATGCATTTTTGAAAGCCCTTACTCTGCTAGGTGCTTTAACAAATACCTTTTTTGCCGAAGATATTAATTTATTCAAATCAGGTAGACTATTCCTCAACTCTTCTGCAACACGATGGACACCATGGGCCATGCACGTCAGGTGAATCATCTTGGGATAAAAAACTTTTAGGCTTTCTCCAGGCTTCATCATGTACGCTGCACTATCCGTAACAAAAGCCAATAATCGTTCCTCCCCATATTGCTGCGCGTGAGACCCCCACAAAATATTAATCGCTTCACCCACTGTCCTGGCGATCGTGGAGTGATTTGTTTTTTCCAACTCTTTACATAAAATCAGGTGGCCACGTCCAGCTTCCTCTGAACTGAGTTTCCCAACTATTACATGGGCTAGATATTTCCCGCAGGGGTTAGTCGTTTCATCAATTGACATCCAGATGGGGCAGTCACCTATCTCATTTTGTATTCTTTGCATCACCTTCTCATACACTGGAGTAATGTAGTTTTTTCTTAGTGTCGATTCGTGAGGGATTTCTTTACCTGTATACTTGTTCAAGAAGGCTCTAAAATGTTCATTCTCCAACTTATGAAGAGGAATATTGGATTTTAACATTGCTTCGCAGAGATCTTGGTACATCTCGTTCTTCTCCGAAGATTGGGACATTGACTCAAGCTTTGACGCGATGAGAGGCTGTTGAAGATTCTTCACTTTTTGCGCCTTTTCCACCTTTTGTTTGTGAGTCCTAGTTGATTTGTGTTGGTCGAACTGAAACTTTTTTTCAGCTTTGACCTGAAATCAAACAACAAGAAATTCTGTTAGTTTTTTCTGGTTTAATTTAGGTAATTAAAAATTAATCTACCATAAATTCGAAAATGAATATGTAGGTATTTTTTTGATAATGGTAAACTCGTAGGTAGGCAAAATAAGAGAAAATAAAGGCCGCCGATTTCGAGGGACAACGTTGTGATTTCATTAGAAATAGGTTGGTACCTACCCCCCCAAAAACTAAAAAAACTGTTAGGAAAATCTTATTTTTTTTATACGCATACTTCAAAATTTTTTTGTTTAGCATCTTGTTAGAAAGATAGATCTTGGCTACGTACGAGTTCTTCGTAATAGTTCCGAGTAACGCCCTTGTCTGGAAAAGGCACAAAACCTGCAAAAATCCAGGTTTTTTGTGGTTTTACGTAAATTACAGGCCAAGAAATCAGGCCCACTGATTTCAATTTTTTTTGCGGATTATTCGCGTCCGCTCCTAGTCTTGGCCTGTAGTTTACGTAAAACCACAAAAAAACCTGGTTTTTGCAGGTTTTGTGCCTTTTCCAGACAAGGGCGTTACTCGGAACTATTACCGAATTCTTTGTTCAAAAACCTATTTATGCGTATATACCAATTGTTTGGAAGTGATAGTAAAGGAAAACAAAAAGAGATATTTTCCACAAAAATATTATTGAAGTTTAAGTGTTTGAAACAAAAAAGCAGCGAAAGGAATAGAAATTGAGTTTAGTGTTACATACCTATCTACAATGAATTTTCTCCAAAATATCTTAAATAGAAACACTTACCTCTTTTCCACAAAGTTGACAGAAGATTCTTTTCTCGTCAGTAGTGAAGGCCGTGTCACTCCCTATCCACTTTTTGAACAATTTAAAAGACATTTTTCGCTTTCTGCCACTACTGAAGCACTAGTGAAACACCACAAACGCACTAGCTGCACAAATGAACTGAACGCCGAGAGAAAGTAACAAGTGTACTTATTTAAAGACGATGCGGGTGAGAAGGAGAGGCGAGGGGTGAATCACAAATGAGCGGTCACTAACCTTCACTAAATACGTAGTGTACGTAGCACAAAGTGGCCTTCACTTCCAATCGATCGCATTTTCATTGTGAAGAGTAAATTGTGAAAGGAATTGTAGTACATTTTATATTTAATTCACTACTTTTTTTTTACTAAGTTTATTAAATACTAAACATTTGGTTGTAGATTAGTTTTGATTTTGATTACGACACTACCAGACAGACAGTAGACATGGGACATTTTGTAAGACGAATCAAGCATCAGACACAACAGAAATAGACAATATAAAGATTTTACAGAGTTACAAAACGTTTAATACTGCCATTATTTTGTAAACAATGACTTGGCATGTTGTGTCTGTTACGATGTTTTCCAAAGTCGAGCCTAGACATTAACAATCATTGTATATTTTGGAATGTGTAACACGTTGTGTACAGTTACTTATACTTACCTGACTCCTTGACTTGTCACTACCTAATTAGGGCTGAGCTGGAAGCGACAGTGAAAGCAATTTTTCTGTTCCTCTATCTTATCTATATCTTATTTTAGAATAAACAAGAAAAGGCCAGGCCAGTTACCCCAAATACGTTTTGCTTCTGAAAACCTTCCTTCCAAACGCACTGAGGAATATTCTTTGAAAAAAAATTTTGTAAAAATGTTTAAAAATAGTGAAAAATCGTCCAAATATGCACAAAATATGCGAAAAAACCCAAATATGCAAAATGGTCTCAAATATGTAAAATGAAATCGTTTTTTTTGGTTGCAAATTGCTAAAAAAACACTTGAAACTGATTTCTATCAACATTAGGAGCTAAAAAAAGAGATATGCGAAATCCGAACTCTAATTATAACACTAATCTGGTGATATGTCAGTTTGAAGCTTATATGAACACATATGAAGAAACCAACTTGTACTGACAAGGCCATTTATCAAATGATTTCATTTTGGGGCATAGAAGTTAAGGAGGACAACAATTTTGTGGCCAAGGGCAAGTTTACCTCATGATGGGAAGTTTGATGCCAGTACCCCATCAACAGCTTTCATTTCACAAATCTGAAAGCTGCCTGGGGATAACCTGGTCCTGTCCTGGCAGGTTGGCGTGCATTGGCAGCAAGATATGCACCTAGTATGGAGGCGGAAGAACCTCCAAGGTCAACGGCTCCATACACAGGCTAAGTTAGATTGCCTACTGCAACCAGGCAGAAAGAGCTTGTCATCCAGAGCGAAGGCAACTCTCTAGGGGATGAAAGACCTGAGACAAATGTTCCTAGTCCTCCAGGTTGGGGGTTGGGCGTAGGGTTGCCAACATTTTTTCGGCTGATTATAGTATTTTTCAGAATAAGCTATAAAAAAATATAGTATTTTATGGAAAGAGTAAAAAAAATGACAAAGGTATGTTTGTTACTTATTTATTTTTATAAAAACTATTTTTTTGCACTTCTTGCATCTTTTAACAATTTTTTGTCTACAATAAAAGTGTCATATGCTTTATCGCATTCAATTTTTAAATTAATGTAGATCAAAAGCTCATTTTTTATTAATGAGATACTCGCTCTGTTTCTCTCTTCTCGCCATTTCGAATTCATAATTGAAAATATCCTTTCTGTGAATGCCGAAGTGGTGGGAATAGAGAGCAGGAATGAAATAATCTTAAATAAATTTGGTAAGTTATTTTCGGTATTTTTAAAAATATGTTGCCATTTTTGGCCTGTGGTTCTGTCGGTAAACTCACTACAATCTTTTACTTTTGCAAAGATTTCGTTTAATATTGTTATTTCAGAGTAAAGTTCTTCCATTTTGATACTCATCTTTTCTTGTAAATTTAGAACTTCTAATATTGTTTCACAGTCATCAAATGAAACCTCGTGTTTTAAATTTAATTTTTGGATTTTGCATAACCAATTGCTTTCATTAAAATCAAACCATTTATTAAGATATTCCAGATATTTATCAATGAATACTAGAAAATTCTTTTTAATTTTATCACTTTCTGTGGGGGATTTGGCTTCTAAGGATTGCAACATTTTTTTGGTTTCATAACCAAAGAAACAGTCTTTTTTATGTTGTTCTAGTGCCGATTTTAAAGTTGACATAATATTATACACATCTAAGACTGTGATGTTATTACCTTCAAGTTGTTTAACAGCTTTATGAAAGTTATGTAAAAAATGGCTCGCGAAATTCAAAAAGATTTGAACTTTACTGTCTCCATCAGTTTCATTCATCATCAAACTATTTTGAATATGTGTAGGACACTCCTCCCCTAAACTAATAAAATAATCACTCAAAGGCTTCCAATTCAAAAGTATGTTGTCCACGCAAGGTAGCAATGAAAGCCACCTGGTACCAACATGTCGTTTCAGCTCATGCCATTCACCTTCAACAGCAGCAACAAATTTTTTAAGCTCTTCTCTTCGGACTGCAGATACAGAGAAATGGCTGTAAATTTTAAAATTATATTTTCAACATCAATTCTAAAAAAAATCATTGCATGCTTGACTGTGTTGTGAACTATGTGTGCGTGACAATTGCCCTTCACCAAATTAGGAACTACATGTTCTATATTTTTATAAGGAGAGTGGTGAATACCAAAGTTCGCATTGGTATTGTCTGCGCTCAGACCAGACACTCTATCAAAGGAAAGGTTGTGCTGGGATAGTGATTTGTTTATAGTGTCACCATTCTCAATATCAAAATATTGAACAACTAAAGGAAAAAGTTTTATATTTTTTCTATTACTTGCATCAGTTTGCAACAAAAATATAAATCACGGGCATTTAAATCATTCAGTAAAGTTTGTAAGGCATAAGGTCTAAAACCTCATTAACCAGTGCTTCCATTTTAGTGCGTCCTAATTGTGTGTTCAAAGCGTTTTTAGAATCGACATATATGATTTTGTTAAGTTTCACAGTGCAGTCCATGCTGTTATAGGAAAGATTGTGCTTCACAGTATGGTAGGTTAAAGCAAGTTCACTGGCTGTTATCTTGTCATCATCATCACAAGTATTTGCAAAGGGAGCAGAAACAGAGAAAGAGCCCGATGAACCAAAAAAGCGATCTAACGTAGACGTTTTCTTGCAAAGCTCAGCTTTAAGCTTATGTTGCTTTGTCTCACCATGTTGTTTAATCTGCAGTGAGTTATAAAACACCACACATCATTCAAATACTCATGCAAATCAGTCGACAATTTTATTGAATAAAAACAAACCAAAACAACCGACAAAAGAGGATGCAAATACCTAACTCAACCTAAAAGAACTCACCTGGCCAATGCCACTTTTTCCGATAGAAAATGTTATGTTACATGGTGCACATTTTACATTATAGACATTTTGGGGATCTTTAGTAATCCAATCATACACTCTTTCCCACTCAGGTTTATATTTTTGGAGTCTTTTTTGTATTTTCCACTTTTTAGTGGGTGTTAGTGGCACAGTTGAACTTTCGTTATCGCTACCACTTTTCATAACTAATTTAATTAGGACTTAAACTTCTCAAAAGGAAGAACAACCTCCGAGTAAAAATAATTAACAAAATCCCAAAACAAAACTAAGCAAAGACAGTTGCAAAAGCAAACATTTGTTTGACGTTGTCAATTTTGACATTGACATAAGTTCGGAACGCAGCAAGACAGAGGCGCGTTCGGAATTCGGATACACGCACATCGCATCAGTCGAACGGCAATCATAAGGTGCGTTCACAAAGTGAGGGATTTGTTTGTTATTAGTTTCAGTGTTGCAAAAAAAAAGATTGATCCATCCAACTGAAATATAGTATTTTTGCGTACTATATATTTCTTCAACAGTATATAGTACGCAGACCCAAAATACAGTACAATACTATATATTATAGTATGGTTGGCAACCCTAGTTGGGCGTAGGGCTAACAACCCACCCCAGAAAAGACTCACTGTTATGAAACCAAAAGATATAGGAAAAGTCGGATGGATCAATGGTAGAAAGAAGGAATGCAGCTCCTAGCATATGCAGATGATATAGATATTACCGAAGAACAGATGGTTGGACCAGGTCGGCAGTGATGCGAGGAAGCTGGGTGCAGGGAATTGGTGGCGGATGGCTGAGGACAGGAATAAATGGAGGGAATTTCTTTTGGAGGCCAAGACTTGATCTGAGCTGTAGAGCCAAGGATATATGTACCCCATCAACAGCTTTCATTTCATAGATCTATTTTGATGAAGATGAGGAGAAAGAAAAAGGTATTTGCTGTGGCAATTTTGTAAGTACTGCTTTTAGTGAGTTAGCACCAGACGTAACTATACCAACATAATCCCTATATTAGACACCTTCACCTTCAAAATTGCAATTTAATGTGTCCTAAAGGTCAAATTGAATTTCTATGTAGGTTGTCATCCGTGCTGATAGAAAGCTTTCAGGTAAACTGACAACAAACAAGGTGGCGCTGTTGGTTGGTCAGAAAGGTTGGCAGGAGTTTGAGAAATGGGACATTGTGCTCTGCAACAAAAATTAAAACCGGTGCATATAAGTGATTCATAGAACATGATGTGTACAGTATCTGCTCAAACCTTACAGTATAGAGAATGTCATTAAGAAATATGATCAGTTATGAAACCCTGGCAAAATTGTTGCCTCCTAGTTTATAGTTGGGCCTCACTACATGTGTGAGAGACGCAGGATGTGTGCACTACTTTTACAAATCTGACCTCTTCATGTAACCCAGTGATCAGAGACTGTAGATAAGCGTGGTATCATACTGTAGTTCAAGTTTTGCAGTTAACAGTTAAAAGATAATGCAGTTTCTCAGAAAAGGGTGTATTTTCAGACCAGTCAAATGCTACATGATTAACATGGAGTGGTAGGGAACATGGTAGCATAAGGTCGTAAGGGTTCATGTAGCAAGCAGTATCCTCACCCCTCACATCAAATACACTCAGATCACAGGTGATAGCTATCCGGAATATCACAGTAGGTCACCCAGCAATGGCTTTACTGTTATTATCAGTTGGGTGGTTCCATACGATACTGTCATGACCCATACATTCAATGCCCATATTAACATGGCAATACATTAATCTGTTAAATCAGTAAAGTATAGTTGCAACTACCAATAAAGGCAGTAACCAAAGAGCGTTTGGTCTGGAGAACAATCTTGATGAGGCATCCTGCTAATAAGCAGAATATCAGTAGTTCTGAAGCAGCTTACCATATTGTCTGCTTCCCAATCCATAAAAGGCTTTCTCCAATCATGTACGTAGCTATTCTTCATCTTTAGAATGGACAAGAAGTACGCATGACAACTGATAATGTTTTTGATAAAATCCACATCAAACCACTCTATTAGAAGTCCTCACTTTTTATAAAAAAGATGATTTTGTAAGACATTTCCTTTACTGTAAGGTATTTTCATACCATGTACCTTCAAAATGCTATATACTACTTGTGTCTCCTACTTCATGACACTCAAGTTCCCACTTCTTTCACCAGTTGGGAAAATATTTCTGTCTGCCATCATGAATTGTTTTGCCAAATTGCAGATCTCATAATTCAATGATAGGAACACAGTTGGTCAGAAGATACCATATAAGGAGGAAAGTTGAGAGCAAGTTCAGATCATGATATTGATCTGAAAGGGAGCATGGATGTAATCTACAAGTGCTTGGTATTGCTTGAAGATGTCGTTATTGCTATCTCTGGTCATTCTCTTAAACAATACGGATCGTCCTTTCTAGTACATGAACAAGAAGATGCCACAGCAAACCATGAGTATCTTAAAGAAGTGCCATACAATGTTGCTAAGCTATCAATAATAGTAAAAAAATGAACCTATACTAAATGACAAGCAGAATAAAGTATCCAGAGAAACAACGGACAATATGAATGAATGCATCATGAACTTAACTCTTAACAAACTATGTCCCATGTGGTCAAGGTATAACACCATGCTAGCAATTAATGTAAATTTCACTACAGTGTTAAAGTGTTCGACGAAAATCATTCTTACCTCCATTATCAATTCAGAAATTGTTGAAGCAACTGCCCTCAGAAAACTCATGTCACCTTTTAATTTTGTGTTAATGCTCGTTTTCCACACCCAAATTCTGAAACATATGCAAATCACATCTTTGATTCACGACTTTGATAATCTTTTGAATCAAGCCTGGAAATCGGCAGCTACTTGGGACGCTGACTGTTCAATGGCAAGCAAACACCAAAGAGAGTGAAGACATTTTTGATGAACTACCAAAAGATTTTGTGTTCACTGATCAAGGTACTGTACATAAAGGTAAAGGTATATTATAAAACTGTTGATATCTTAACTGTGCACTGTATCCTTAAGGTCCCTTATCTTAAGGAATGGTTCCACAGTGTGTTAACACTAAAAAAATGATTAGTTTTTTGATTCCAATTAGTCTTGTAGAATTTTCTAACAAAATAGTGGAATAAGCTCTTACCATTTGTAAGAAGGTTGAGAACCTGATTCAATCCTTAAATGTGCAAAGCAATACAGTAGAACCTCGCTAATCCGTCACCTGTGGGACTGGGGTATGGTCGGAACGCAAAAAAGGTCGGATTATCAGAAGAATACAAAATGTTTATTATTTCATTAAATGAGACAGCTTAAAATAAAACTTATACAGTAGGCTACCAGGCTATATGATTAGTTATGTACAATAAATGATAATACGTACAGTCCAGCAATAGTGTAATAAAAAACAAGAAACACATTTTATTGGTGAAAAAAATCGGTAATGTTCTTTTGTTTGGCAGACGACTGTCTAGACTTAGCTGCAATGTTCCTCCATTTCTTGATCCACAAGATATCCATAGGTGTAGAGGACGAGTTCTGTTCGATGTACTGAAGAGCAACATCAAAAGCTTTCTTGGCTTCCGTATGCGATACATGGGCAGGCGGTTCGTCATCATCATCAGGGTCTTCATTTACAGTTTCTTCATCAACTTGCGAAATAGCGGCAACGATCTGATCATCATTTAGTTCTTCATTTGTTTCACAATCTTCATCACATTTAGCAATCCGCTCATCGTCATTTGCTTGCATATCATGTTGCAAAGTTTGTAAGTCGTTGACAATTTCCGGCGTGTCTGTGTCTTGCTCATTCCCAGTTTGTTCACTCTCGATCATCACTTCCGGCCAAAGTTTACGCCAAGATTTTTGCAGTTTGTCAGGTTTCATTTCATCCCATGACTTGGCTATTGTGTAAATTGCATCTTTGATACTAAGGGATTTCATAGCTTCAAAAAGGTTACAGTCTTCTCCTGTCTTTTCCAAAATCGAGCTGATGTGCTTTCGGCGATAAGGCTTTTTCAGCCACTCGATCACTCCTTGATCCATTGGTTGAATAAGGGAAGTTACATTGGGTGGAAGGAATGCAGCTTTTATTTCTCCTTTTATCAATTTTTCTTCAGAAGGGTGTGATGGTGTGTTATCTAACAACAACAGAGCGCGAACAGGAAGTTTTTGGGCCTTTAAGTTTTTTTCAACAGCTTACCAGGTAATAAACTGGTAGTGATGATAAATTAATGTTCTTGAACGCCCTTGGCGTTTTGGACTTGCCAATGACAAAAAGCGGAAGCTTGTGTGTACCATTAGCATTGCTGCAAGTAGCAGTGGTTAGCCTGTCTTTGGCAAGTTTTGATCCTAGTATCACGGTCTCATTTGATGCAGCAAGTGTTTTTGTCGGTAACATTCTATAGTTTAGGCCAGTTTCATCTATATTATAGACTTGGTCAGGTGCTAATTCATTTTCTTCAACAATTTTTTTAAATTTCAAAGAAAACTCTTTTGCTGCCTTGTCATCAGCTGATAGTTTTTCACCTGATATTGTGACATATCTAACGCCATGACGGGTTTTCCACTGATCTAACCAACCTTCACTAGCTGTGAACTCACCTTCAACTTCCAATTTTTTGTGCAGAATTAGTGCCTTTTCTTTGACAATAGGCCCAGATAGCGGGGTTCCTTTCCTCCTTTCTTGGCAAAACCATATCCATAACGCATTGTCTAGCAGTTCCAATTTTGGCTTTTTTAGTGTTTTGCGACTTTTTAGTGCTTTCTCGCCCTCTACCGTCACCGTACAAGATTCAAGATTCAATATCCTTTCTATTTTTCCTCCAGTCCTTTATTGTAGTAACTCCCATATTGAGTTCCTTAGCAATTTGTTGGAGTGATTCCCCCTTGTCCAGTCTCTTTAGTACTTTTAATTTTTCACTTAAAGGAAGAGTAATGTGTTTACGTTTTGCTCCTGACATAATGCAAAAACTACAACAGTATGCACACACAGTATTAAAAGTGTAAAAAAATATTTGTAAACACTAAAACTGTCACCAATTACTACGTACACCAATTCACACAGGACGAGTAATTAGCACGCACTAGACACTAGATGCCAGCTCACTGAGGCAGCAAAACAACTGACAAGTATGTAAACAAGCTGGTGAGTCATCAACAAGTCAGTGCCTGAGCCGCGGTCGGACCAACTGGAGTGTCGGATCAGCCAGGGGTCGGACTAGAGAGGTTTTACTGTATTGTAATGTCCTCTCGCCCCTCTCTGTTAAACATATAACTCTCAATGGACACCTTTGTTTATCTACAAAAGATGCACTTTATGAGTGTTTCATTATTTTGTGTACTGCTGCTGTGTTTGTTTACATCCAGTTCTTCAGTGAGCAGTGTGAGGTTATGTTTGTCACATGTTTTTCTGTTTTAATGGTAATATTTCACATGTTTGTTTGGATTTTTTTTGGTATAAGGTTAGTTACTAAAGTTTCTATTCTTGCTTTCAGAGAGTGAATGTATGTTTTGTCTTTATAACAACAATTCATTATTTGCACTTTGCACATTGAGCTTTCTTCCACTTTTGTTACATCAGAGTTCATACCTTCTCTTTTGATGTGTTTTTAAGTAGTTTTGTTTCTTTTTAGGTTAAATAATATTTATTGAATGGAGCTCTTCAAGTTTTTGAGAGTGGACGAATAAGAAAGCTTATATCTGAAGAAATATCGACCTTGGTTTGGTCCTCGGATAGTGAAGATGGAGTAGAAGGAGATGATTTGGATGCAAATCCTACAATACATTTTGAAGATCTGTCTTCATTATCTAGTGATTCTGATGAAGATGCTCAAAGTTACACAAGAATACCCTGCACCTCCTGGCTCAATACAAGTAGTACGAATCATACTGTGAGCAAAGCAACCCTTGCATGTCAGCCCGTTACATCATCACAGCCTATTAGTGAGTTTTCTTATACAAAGTCAGGGAAGCTCAAGAAAATGGCTAATACCATGTGGGCTCAGAGAAGAAATGCCTTTGACTGAGTGTTCTTTATTGATGACCTCCTGTCACAAACTGTTGAAGAAACAAATCTTTACAGTATTCAGAAAACCTCAAACAAGCCAACAGACTACACTAATTTTGGTATTCAATGCTTCCTCGGAATTTGCATTTTCAGCTCTGTGTCAGTTACAAGTAACGTTTGTGATTTATGGAATAAGTACTAGGAAATGAATGGTGAAAGAAACAATGTCTCAAAAGGGGTTTTAAAATCTTCGAGGTACATTACATTTCAATAACAATTATAAACATCTAAACAATCTAGGGCAGAACACCCAAATTATGATAAACTCTACAATTTCGAGGCCCATTTTAGAGTATCTAAACCAAAAGTTCTGGCCCATCCCTCTGAGTGATGAGCATCTTTCAGTAGATGAGGAGATATCTTCCACGAAAATAAGACATCATAATATGAAACAGTTTATGAAAGACAACTCCCATAAATGGGGCTATAAGCTTTCTGTTTTGAGCTGTAAAATGGGATTTGCTCATAAAATGGAAACTTAGAGCAGTCAAGAGAATAATCCTATTTCGTCTCTATAATGAACTAGATATAGGAGCCAGATGTAGTGTAGTGATTAGATTGGGTAGAGTTCACAAAATACCAGAATTTCAAATTGAATTTTTACAGGTTATATAGGTATGTCCATTGACCTGGCTGTAATTCTTGCTAAAAATGGAATCCAACGTGTTGGTACTGTACAAAGGAATAAAATACTTAAGTGAAAGTTTCAAGCAGATAAAGAAATGAAAAAATAGAAGCATTTTTTTTTAAGAAATGCAATGGCATCAACAAGACTAAGTAGACTAGCTCTTTTGAGGATTGAAATTGATAGAGCATGAAGATTAGATCTTGATAATTGAATTAAACAATTTGCAGACATAAAAAGCCAATGAGGTTGGACTGGATTAGAAATAATTTGTGTAGCATCTAGCCTATCAATAAGTCATGTTTGTGTTACTGAACTCAAAAATTTTAAATAATTTAATACTGATACTGGAAAAGCTTATTCATGTGTAATTATTGTGTTTTCTTAGCAAGTTATCAGTAATCAGCATATGTTGTATGTTAAGAAATTATTTAACTTTGTTTAATTTTTATTAGAAAAATACACATTACTGATGCATCAGTAAATATACCTATTACTTTTAGTGCCTATAGTAGTACAGTGTACTTTTATTTTATTAACATTTCAGAGACTGAGCAAAAATGAGAGTTAGGAAAAATAATTTAATTTTTCTGTAAGAAAAAGTTAACTTATTCATTACTTTATCTATAAATATTTTCCATGTTGCCCTTAGTATGAAAATACTACTGTCTTTTCTCACTAAAAAACTAGTTTTTTAGTGAGAAAGTAATATATATATTGCAACAGAACACAGGATGATAAGCTATGTTGTTTATATCAGAGCACATGGATGACGAGCATTTTCTTGTTTAAATTGGTTTTATGTAATATTTTGTCTTTCAGTCGTAAGTTTTGTATTTAGAAATGGATAAGCATGTAGGGTATACCAAACTCTTCACAAAAAGGTGTTCTATATTGTCATGTATTTTTTGTGTGAATTTGTGTGCGTGTGCGGGTGTGTTAATCTGTGATCGCTATAGCTTCAGTGGTAGTTAACCGATTGACGTGAAACTTTGACAAGGCATTATTTAGGTAAATAGCTTCAATTTGTGTATACTCTGAGGTTCATAACTATTTTATAAATAT
This sequence comes from Magicicada septendecula, assembly GCA_034769895.1. NCBI lineage: Eukaryota > Metazoa > Arthropoda > Insecta > Hemiptera > Cicadidae > Magicicada > Magicicada septendecula. The sequence continues at coordinate 268,893,245 of CM068376.1, forward strand.
GGCTTTTTAAGTTAAGAAAAACTAAATTGTAACTCTTATCAATGATAGGGTAATAAAATTTGGAGATAATTTCCATGCAGGACTTTGCTAAATTATACAAAGTTTTTCATGAAATTCGTATATCTGTTTGTTCCATCAATCATGTGACTTGGGCTTAGCCTATCAGAATACACTAAATTCAGTGAGATTCATACGTTGCAGAGTTAGGATGGACACAGTCTGTCTGTAGAAGTTGCAAGGGGAAGTTGTGCCCGGTGAAGAGAGTTGTTCTCTTACGAACGTCGAAATATCATTTGTAAAATAAACCTTGGTAATTCTTAACGAAGTTTCGCGTTAAGAACCGAGTGGGTAAAATATTTAGGTAAAATTTAAAATATAATACAGTGCTGTTTTCGTGTAAGTTAAGATATCCGCTTAGGGAATTTAAAGACACTTCGAGATATCGTGGAAAGTGTACATTAAACGCACCGCATTAGTTAATACCCAGATTAATCCTGAGATTAAGAAAATATAAAATATAAATTAATAATAAACTGTACGAGTGAACAATTTATGAAGAAACTAATTAATGATAGCAGTCAAATGTAACAACGAGACTCATTGAAATATCGCCGCTGGAGCTGCCTGTTGTAACGAGCAAAAATTAAAAAAAAAAATTTTAAATTTTCACCTCGACGGAGTACGTTCACACGAGGCGGTGTCAACGACTTATAGTTGGCGCAATAAATAAAGCGTAATGAGAAGATGTCAGTACAGCGTCGCTAGCTTGACAATAGAAAGACATTAAGTACGATACAACTATAGAAATTGGTGGCACAAGATGACAGGGAAAGTGTAGTCCAGAATTATTTTGCTCACTACAGCTGTAACAAAGTAAGCAAGGACATTCACACTTGTACCGAGAATTGTGGCAGATGTTTGACCATGTTACGTCAGTATACGATAAACGACAAAAACGAGTGAAACTACATATTACAATGGTACGGATGCACTGCACCTTAAGAAACAATACAGTAGGATAGATCTGACAAAAACTCAAGTCATGTTACGCAGCTGGAGTTATCGTCTAAGTGACAGACAGAATTTACGAGTGGAAAGTTGGGGTGACTTCACCAGCCAGCAGATGTTCAAAATTACTAATAGCCACAAAAAAGGGGGTATAACATAGAACAATACGCCAGGAGGACCGAAAGTACAGATAATGGCAATCTAGAGAAACACAGAGTTTACTTCAGACAATAGGTTGATAGACAAGTGTCTAATAGCCGTAGTTTCTACGAAAAGGGTCAACGTTCGTCAGAGCAAAATCGGCGGACGCCTAAGAACCTATCAGATGCCTTCAGCCAGGGAGAAAATTGGTGGTGAGGAGTATTTCCATAGCAACAGAAACGGAAGACCTATCGGAAGAACTATGACGTAGGATCTCGACATGGTGGGACAGAATATTCCAAGAAAATTCAAAACTGACCAATCTCAAAATGAAGTAGGCGTGAACTGCGCCAGAGACAAAATTTTGAGTAGGGACGAATTAATAAAACTATCTGTCCAAGACGGAGGAGAGACAGTCTATACTCAATATTTGAAACAGTTTTTACTCAAATCTTCAGAGAGTTTTATACTCAAATTTTCAGTTAGTTAATTTCAAGTACGGAACAGTTGATACTCAGATTTCAAACAGTTTACTCTAATTGTTCGGAGTTAGTTTTATTCTAAGTTCACATGAGTACATTAATCGTGCGGAGAATTAACTCGAGTACGGGACTTAGTACGTTAACCTGTAACTTAAAAGACTTAGTAATATCTTCACGTCATGATAGTAAGTCTTGGTAAACTTTTAAAGAGTGTATTTCGAAGTGTGTCGTAACGGACTTAGATAAGAATTATATAAAGTGAACAATCAGACCGGTACACGAACAGATATCACCACATAAACGATATACTAAACAGTTGAATTTAATATAGTATTACTACACCTTATTAACAACATAATGAACATGAAATATTAAACTAATTAACAAATTATACGAATATTTAAAGAAGCAGCGATAAGTGAAACCAGACATGTACATTAACGTCAAAACGAACACACAACATACACCGTAAGATGGAACATTTGATTGAACACTAAACTTCAATTATTCACATAAACAAACGCCAACGCGAGTGACCGGAAGAGTGAGTGTTAAGTGATTGTGATAAAACAGCATCCGACGAAATGTGTCTACGAGTCATCTTCATCACCGGAACTAGACTTCGTCAACAACTAATGGATATTCAATAATCAAGTAACCATTATTTTAATCATTTCTAATTAGTTACTTCTACTGACCTGATTCTTTCAAAGAATTCATCCCTGAGAAAATTATTAAGAAACGCAATGAATAAATCTGAATAAAAAGTAATTAACGAATGTTTTAACAAAAGCTTATTTGGGATTTAATGAACGCATTAAATAAGTAGAATATGAATTGTTATATTATTTGATTTATATATGTATGTATGTTTTTCTTTGTTTTCAGCATATATTGAAACATGAATTTGTTCTTATAAAATATGTATGTATTTCAGGTACAGCGACGTATCATATGTACAATTTTAATTTGTTGTGAATTATAAATAAACTAGTAATTTAAGTTGATCATATATATGCGTTCATTATTACCAATCACATCCCAGATATTAACTTAAATTTTGGAGAAAGATAAAATAGATTTTCAAGAGTTTCATATGTTCAAATAAAATAAATGAATTGATAACGCCAATCTACTAAATGATATCAAGTAGTTGTTAATAAGAATCAGAATAGTTATACATAGTATTAAATGGTCGTATAACACACGGCATGAAAGTAATCAATTAAAGCAAGTAAATACATATTATCTATCGCAAATCAATAATAATAAAATATCATTATATTGATAACGCCCAAAGTACGTAAGACGTTACAAATCAATTTTAACGATTTGATATCACACTTAATTTATATAATTTTGCATTATATAAATGGCGTCCAACTTCGGGGCTAGATACATGTGAGAGATCGATAAATTTACATATTTAATAAATAACCCATTTATGCAATTAATACGCATATATTCATTATACTGTGTAGAAGAGGACGAAGAGGACGCCAGGAAGGAGTGACGCTGTAGAAGAGGATGACGAGACGAAGAGGACGCCAGGACGAAGAGGACATCAGGAAGGAGTGACGCTGAAGAAGAGGACACCAGGACGGGAGCGACGAGAGGAGAGGAGGACGTTGCAGCAAACAAGTAAAATCGATTTATATTATCGAACAATACAAACAATTATTTCTATTATCAATACATGACAATTTAAAATATAGTATACATTTTTTAAAAACAATATTTATATGTATAATAAATAATTTTTCAACTCCTCCATAATAGACTTGATTGTGATTTTTACAAACTCACTATATCCTTATTAGTATAATAAAATTTGATCTGTTGCAATATATATATTCAATCACTTTCTGCTACAGTCCGTTTCTTGATGTATATAATACATTTAATATTTATAATGAATTTACCTCAAAATATTTACAAATATACAAACATAAAACACAAAACAAACTAATACCTGAACAAATACAAATCAATACAAAACATGACACAATATTCAAAGCACTCAACATCGAAAATACACAAAAAACTAACACATACACCACAATCACACACAATAAAACCAATTTGAAGTACCAGAAGCCAACAGGAAGCCACAATAATAATAGTCAACCAACACATATGTATTTCACCAGACACAAAAACCAGAAGGCTGAGGATGGGTACAAGATGGTACCCGAAACATGTTCCTAATAAGGAAAAAAATATCTTGAGGTAAATTCATTATAAATACTAAATGTAATATATTTATAATGGAGGGGATCCCGCAGCTACTGCCGCATCCCGCATCTCAGTTTCCATATCAACTTATTCTGTGTATCTTCATTCTTCAGATTCTTTTCTTCCATACTCCTTTTGATCCCTTCTATCCATTTTAATCTAGGTCTGCCTCTTTTTCTTCTGTTGCTAGGTCTGTATTTGAACACACTCACAGGTATTCTTTCTTCACTCATTCCCATTAGGTGTCCATACCAGGAAAGCTGTTTATGTTTTATATCTTCTATTACAGCTTCTTTTCTATTTGTTCTTTCCCTTATTACGCCATTCCTTACACATTCCAGACGAGAAACTCTGGATGCTCGTCTAAGATAGTCCTTTTCTACAGCTTCAATCTTTCTGCGGTTTTTTCGTTGATTGTCCAACATTCTGACCCATAGGTGGTAATTGGTTCAACAATGGCTTTATAAATATTGATCTTTGTCAATGCCCGATTTTGGTGGACCATAAAAGTGAGTTTAATTGGATATGGTGCTTTTTCCTAAAACTAATCGATATCTTATATCTTTATCACATATTCCATCATTGCTAATTATACTTCCTAAATATTTATACTTTTCACATTTCTTGATGGAAGTATTATGTGATAACTGAAGATCTGATGTTCGACTTCCTGTGGCTAAGTACTCTGTTTTTTGAAGTTTATGTTTAATCCCCATCGATCGTATTCTTCTACTAGTTTTCTCATCATATAAGTGATATCTTCTTCATCATTGGCTATCACCACTTGATCATCTGCGAATAAAAGAGTGTATAAACACTTCTCTTCTAATTCTATTCCCATTCTGCTGCACTTGTTTTTCCATGTCTCCAGTGCTCCTTGTATATATACTTTAAATAAAGTGGGAGACAAACAACATCCTTGTTTCAGTCCCTTACTAATCTTAAACGACTCGGACACTTCTCGTCCTATTTTCACTCTGGCTTGAACGTTTTTGTAGATGTTATATACACTTGCTACGTATATAGGCTTAATTCCACTATTTTCTAAAGTTTCAAATAATTTGACTAGTGGGACATTGTCATAAGCCTTTTCGATGTCTATGAATACCAAATGCGTTTCTAAATTCCTTTCCGTTCATTTCTCAATTATTTATCGCAACAAAAATATGTTCTCGGATTTTGTTGTCCATGACGTGTCTGTTACTTAACTAAATATAATTATTTCACTACGACTCGGAACACAAAACTTTTTATGGGTAAAAACGTAAAAGTTTTACCTTATAACCTGAACCGGTTTTCACTTTTAAAAACCTTCTTCAGAGGTCTGAAATAATTATATTTAGAAAATATGTTGTCGACACAGGATCTTCCCGCTCTAAATCCACTCTGTTCTTCCACATTACCAATTTCTTCTTCAATTATGTTTTTTATGATTCGACCATACAGTCTTCCTTTTGAACTAATTACACTAATCCCCCTGTAGTTATTACAATCTTGCTTATTCCCTTTTTTATATATAGAACTAATCAAAGAGATGTTAAAATCTTGTGGTAATTCTTCTCCTTTAATCATTAACTTATTAAAAATATTTGCTAATAGTTCCCACAAAATACTTGGTCCATATTTCACCAATTCAATAGGAATGCCTCCCGGTCCAGTGGCTTTATTGTTCTTCATTTCCTTAACTGTATTTTCTACCTCCCGTGATGAAATGGGTTCCACATTCTCTCTTTCTTTCTTTCTTATTCGGTATATCATTTGTTTATATTCATTTTTGTTCTCAGTTAATAGTTTTTCATAGTGTTCAAAGTTGTTTTATTAGTTTCCAGGCCTCTCGTACTTTTGTCCCTCCGATATATTTGTTAACTTCATCACATTTTTTATCCCATAATTCCTGATTTGCCTTTGTAACTTTTCTTTTCACTTCTCTATTACTTCTTCCATAGCACTTTCGGTCTTCATTATTTCCTGAATTTAGCCATTCTGATACAATTGTTTCTTTTCCTTCACTTTTCGTTCTATATCTTTTGTCCACCATTCTGGGTTCTTCCTTCTGTCTATAATTTGTTCACCTAATGCTTCTCTTGCTGCACTATGTATGCATTCTTATCATGTATTCTCACTTATCATGCATCATATTATAATGGTTTTCTGCCGTAGATGGATTGATATTTTCGTTGTCTCTCAATTTATTCGCTAATCTTATTTTATACAAAAAGTTTACAGAGTCATGTCGTAAACTTTCTATGTTGTACTTAACGGTTTCCACCACTTCATTCTCCTTGTTTACAATACTTAATCTTCTGTTTGTTTTATACTTTACCAGTATATTAGCTTTCAACATGAAGTGATCCGATCTACACTCCGCACTTCTGTACACCCGAACGTCTTGCGTCTGTAAGTTTGAGTTTTGCGGTTGGCTCATATAGTCATTTATAGAGCTCAAGTTTCTTGTAGACTGTATCCAAGTATTCTTGTGAATTCTTTTGTGAGGAAAATACCCATTCTGTATTCTGAGAGCATGTGCTTCACAAAAGTCTATTAACCTTCGGCCACTCTCATTTATAGTTTCTTCCCCATATCGGCCTATAATTTTACTGTTGTATGCACTCCCTGTTCAAGCATTAAAATCTCCCATAAGGTACATTTCTTTTCGGGGATTTATGTTGCTTACAACTTCTGTCAAATCGTTATAAAACTTATCTTTGATGTTACTATCTGCGTCGTCTGTTGGTGCATAGACCCCAATTATCACTATGTCATGGCCATTCTTCTGCAGTTCCAAGAACATAATCCATTCATTCACTTCTTGCCACTTCTTTATTGCTTTCTTTAATCTCTGATGTATCACTATTGATACACCCCTCTTTGCTCTCTCACTCTTATTAACGCCACTATAGAAATGGATGGATAACTGTGTTTTAACAATGGTAAAATGTTATTGTGTATAAATATTTTTGTGCATTATGTCTTGATTTCTATAATTTATTGTAACTTTTTGAGTTATTTAACAGGGAATACGTTGCTATAAATCATGGGCTTGTTTTTAACTATGTGGGCAGCACTTATTGGGTAAGTAGGGATGGGTCAACAATTTTTGCTTTGTCTCATTCAAACCACTGAGAATTCTCATTGTACTATACATGAAATGTTAATTTTCAGAGACCTGTGTTAAACCGAAAAACAGTGTTGTTATTATTGAAAGCTTATGGGCAAGATTACACTATCATTTGAAAAATACTGGTAATTGTATTATAAAATATATTTTTCCTTTTTAGCAAGTGAAAGAAATGGATTGTATTACTAACTAGTAGCAAACATTATGGTCAACATTCCGTACTTTAAAATTCATTAAATTACGTAGCATCAACGCAAATGTGTCATCTGCCTAAGATAGAAAATAATGAGTCATTCTCTTACCTTCCTTATTCCATTCTGTACACCAGACCAACTTGGCGTATGTGCATACTGTTGTACATGGGGGGTGGTACATAATGTCTGTACTGTGGTGACTATGGGTTTAATGTACCCTGGCATCAGGTGTTTCCTTGTTGGCACTTGGTCTCGTGAAAGATTTCTTATTACTATGCAGTTTCAACTTGTCCAGGGTATTTTTATTTATTTTTTTTAATGTTTGGTAGTCCTAAAAATTGGTATGCTGGTGAAGCCTTTAATATTACAATACATTATATATGTTGCAAAGAATTGTTTTCATATAAGTGTGTCATGTATATAACACAAAATATTCAAAATGACTGACAAAAATTTGTCAGATTTAAGTCAAGTACTTTTCTAAAGACTACTCTTCTGTTTAATTTAAACACGTCAGCAGCGATGCCAGCTGAAAACTGAAAGACCAACATCACCTTCAGAAACTAAAAAAAAAAAAAATAGACAAAAAATTAACAAGTAACTGAACAGGATTTCATGATATAACAGGTTTCCTTGTCTGTCAGGCTTGTTGAAACTACAGGCTTTGTCCCCCCCCCCTACAACTTCAATATTTTGGCAATCCCATTGCAAAAGTTTGTGCTAAATTGATGCTATTAAAAAAAAACATCACTACAAACAGTATACTAGGTTTGGTTGAAACTGAGTACCTAAGAATGGTAATATATTGCTTAGAACTGACATTACTTTGCTATGACGTTGACAGTGGTTCGGGCACAAGTGTCAAAATCAAATTCTGAAAGATGTTAGTATGGTTTAATATTTTTCATAATTTTAGTTAAATCTTTGTTTTCCAGTTCTTTGTTAATGCTGACTTAATTGTTTGTTGTTGAAGTTCAAGCTGACTTGCCAAAGTCGAACTTTCCTGTCTCCAGTGGTGCCGATCCCCCCCAAGCCCTATGTCGCTTCCCCCCCAACTCCAGGCTCGATTACTAAAAAAAAAATGGATCACAATTTAGCATTTTCAGTAAAACGTGATTAGTTTTACAGTATACAGTATCAAATCTCAATCACTTCATTGGAAAAATACTTAGATTTGCAACTTTAATGCCTTACTTAAATTTGTTCCCTTAATAAAATGTTATAAACAATTCCGTCCTTTTATAGACTTTACTAAAACATAGTAGAAAGCAAGATAATTAAAAAATCTAAACGCAAATTTCTATTGCACACTGTACTTTATTAATACAGTAAGTAAAAAAAAAAAATGGATTTCAAAATTACATTATAAATAAATCTATATCTATCTATCTACTACAATATTTTAAGCTTACAATCACAACATTTTTGTTATCTGAAGTTGAAATATAACTTATAAGTAAGAAAAAAATTATAATATTAATAATCAGTGTTGTGTTTTTAGGTGTTCAATAATATTTGTTGTCTTTGTTTAGTGGAAAAGGCAAACTTGTCAATGATTTCTTCGTGCGGAATCTTGCTTAAAACTTCAGACTCACTACATAAAATTAACAAACTTTTTAACCATGTATCACTCATGCTCGTTCTAAGACGATTTTTGACAATTTTGATGCGGCTCATGGTTCTCTCTGCCGAACAGCTTGTTACGGAAAGAGATAAAAGAATCTTGTAGAGTCTATTTAAATTTGGAAACCCAGAAAGTTGCAGGAGGCATCTGTACGGTTTTATAAATCCTCGTCGTAGCCAAAGCTCCAGAGTTGTCTTATCAGTACCAGCACCTTCTTTTTCTGCTCCTCCCTCACCTTCATTGTCATCTGTTTCTTCTGCCAGAGAATCCTGTTGATTTTGTTTTACTACTGGCGTATCCTTAGGCTTAGGTAAGAGGTCACTAATGTCGATACTGCTGTGTGATGATTTATATACAAAGCTGAAGGTTTCTAGTTCAGCTGCGACTTCTCGGTTATCTAAATTGTAAAAACTACAAAGGTTCCATATTTTTTGCGGTTGAATGGTTTCTGCCATTCTTTCAAGACATTCATGAGAAAAAAAAGCCATCTCTGTAATGATGGCCATAGTCTTATCGGGAAACCTATCTTTTAGATGTATAGTAAGAGAATCTAGAGTCTTGAAGAATACCTCAACCTTTATTTTCTTCAGGGGATCACTAAGCGCTTCATCTATTGATAGTTCATCCATAAACCTTTTCTTCAGTCTTAGTCTTTTTGCTTTTATGGGAGAAACCTCATGGCTTGTGGCAAAGTCTTCTATCTTGAAATGAAGTTTCTCCCATGATTCATCACTTCTCAATATATTCACCCTCTCTTTGGTTTCAGAAATCACTGAATTTACAATAGCGTAATCCACAGATTTTCCTTGAAGACATACTGTAACAGGATTAAGTACTTTGAACAGGTCAGAGGCTATAATCATTGCAGCCACAACTTCATAGTCAGACAAATGCTTCAGCAAACTTTTGGATGCAACAATAGTATCACTATCAGAGCTCTTATCAAGGCATAGTTCTTCAAGGGTTTGTTTTATTACATTATAGCAAGAAAGAACTGTTTTCAATGAATCATTTTTACTTGTCCATCTTGTAGTGTTGACTCTTTTTAACCGTTTTTTTCTATCATCTTTTACTTCACTTTTCTCCAGGTTTTCTGTAAGCTTGTGTTGTCGCCGATGACCAGAAAAGAAAACATAAAGTTCTTGCAAAAGGGAAAACATATTTTTCATTTGAATACACGTATCAAAAGATTTTTCAACTACTAAAGCAAATCTATGTGAATAACACCATACATACATGGCAGTAGGGCTTTCTTTTTGTACAAAAGTTTTCATTCCCATACATCGCCCGCTCATATTCCCTGCACCGTCCATACTCTGACCAATCATATTCTTTGGGTCAATGTTTAAGTCTTTTAAAGCGTTCATCACATGGCGGGATAAATTTTCTCCAGTAGTATCCCCACTTGTAAAAACTGATAAAAGGTGTTCCTGTGGTTTTGCTAAAGTGTTTCTATATCCATCATAGGAATGTTGAACGTAACGAGCTAAAATAGCAGTTGTCTCCTTTTTACTTGCATCATAAGTGGAATCTACAATAATCGAATAGCAACCAGAAGAAGAAATGCTATCTGCGATTCTGGAAACAACAAGCTTACTCATTATACCTATCAAATCAAATATATTGACTTAAAAGGTTTGATCCTACTTGCTTGTTTTTATGTCGAGCCTTATCTAACTTTTCACAATAAACTCGAGCATCAGGGCTGTGCTTTGCCAAAAGTCTGAATAGTTTCATAAGTTTTCCTGTCATACAGTCGTTTTTTCTAAATGCTAACATTTCTTCACTCAAGTATTTGCAGCAGTCTATAATGACTGACAAAACTTCTCGGTGATGTTTGACAACTTCGTTGTTTTTTCTAATAAGGCTTGAATCAACTCGATTTCCAGCTAACCACTGTATTCTCGATACCTGACATTCGAGGTGACTTTTAGAAGATTCATGAAGTTCAATATCTCTCAAAGCATTTCTGTCCATCCAATTCTTGTAACCCATTGTAGACCACACTGTCTGACTTTTTGGTGAAGCAAATATCATACAATGTAAGCAGAAGGCAACGTCTTTGGTCCTGCTGTAAATTAACCATTTCCGTTCTTTTTTTGTTCCATCAAGTAAATGGCAAACTTTCCAAGAAGGTAAAAATTTCCTTCCCTTTGTAACACGACAAGAAGTTTCTTCTAGCTTTTGGCTCTCTAGCTTCAGAGCAAAATTTATTTGCTGCGAGGTTAGTTTCTTGTTTGCATAAGTTGCTGGATCAGACATATCATCTGCTATATTTTCATGTGGAGCCTGTTCTTGTTCTAGTTCTTCTAATGTCTCAATTGAACGTGTAGAATAGGAAGGTAAATTACATGTATTCTCAGGATGGTATACATATTCTCAAGTGATGTGAAGGGCAGAATATCTAAAGAGCCTGTCTGTTCATTATTCGCACTAATTGAAAGAAAAGAACTCGCCGTTGACGTCGGTGGCATGCAGCAGGTTTCTTCACCAGTTGTAGACACCACCCTGAAAGTAATTAATTTGACTTAGGGAAGCTCCAGTTAATATTTATATTTAATACTATTAAGGTTATTATTATTTAATACTATTAATACTCTCTTACAGTGTAAATTAATATATCGAATTTATTAATATTTTGCGTTATTTTATAGTTTTATTCTAAAAATGCTACTAAATGTGGTAAAAAACAGGTAAAAACGGACAACTTATTTATTTTTAAATAATTCAGAACAATTATAATAAACAATGATAATAAATAAACAGAACAATAATGCTTCAAAAATAAACAAATAATAATAATTTTAGATAAAGTCCATAAACAATGTGCTTGAACATGTTAGGAGTTATGAATTTCAGCCCATTCTCCTTTGATTGATGAGTTGAAATCATCAATGATTATTTTTTTAATTTTTTAATGCAGGTTAAGTACATTTAACCTCTTATATTTTGTGTACTTTATGTATGAACATTTTTATTACACGTTAAGTGTTTACAAAAATGAATTGCATTAAAAATTTAAGAATTTTCTTAAAAAGAAAAGCAGAATTGCAATAGAGGCAGAGAAATATATTAAAGAATAACGAATTCATGAAAGGTTTGAATGAAAGCAGTCAACGATATTATTTAAATAGTAAAAAATATATACTTTTGTAAAATAATTATTGTCATTGTAATTGTGTATTGTAATTATATAGTCTACTTTTGTAAAAAAAAATTTTAAATAAAATAATAAATATCTTGTAAAATATGTGGATTATTGAATAATTTTATATATTTATAAAAAAGTCCAGTAAACATAATATTATTTTAATGATGGGTTGTGTAATGCACATTGATATATAAATCTATTTTCAGAAATTCAGAATAGTAAAATAATAGAATTTTTAAAGTAATATAATATGCAAGCTATGTACTATTAGTTCCCGTATACATTCTAACCTATTCTTTCACGTTTCCAACGCACATAGCAGACTATTAAGGTACCTGATGGGGTCCCTCTTCCGGCCCAGTGAATTACCCTTAAGAGGGGTCTGTTAGGTGTTAAGGTACCTGATCAGGACCTGAACAATTTTTCCTCCCAGGGGATAATAAAAATACATATTTATTTTATGGCCTTAAAGCTTAAACACAGGGATACGAAGTTTTAAAAGGATTGGGTACGGAAGAACAACATTTTTTTACTTATTTGTTTTTTTATGTAAATAATTTTAATAGTTACTGAGATAATGCAATATAAAAATGGCTAGTTTAACATTGTTAAGATAGTCGTATCCGGATCCCATTGAAAATAAAAATAATTGAATAAAAAACAAAAATTAAAAATTTAAGTGCACTTCTGGTGGGAAAAACAGTTTCAAAAAATGAGCATACTACATTTACGGTTTGCGTTATGTATTTTATGCAGAAAGTACTAAATATAACTGTTAAAAAAATTATAAGATTATTTAAGTATTATAGATTTACTGCCTATCTTACTCTAATATCAAATTTGTTTAAATAGTATTTGCATTGAATTCGATCTAGGTCAAAAAATAATGAAAATTGTTTTTATGTACATTTTTCAATTTTTACTAGTTAACACAACAAAAGTGAAGTGCTTTAAAGTTATGTTTAAACCATTATGATTGTGACACGATTGACAATAAGCCTAATATACTCAGCTTAATATACCAGTAGAGATTATAAACTTTATAAAAATTAATGTTTCTACCTAAAAAAAATAAATATTTTTTACCTTTCATATTTATTGGCTGTGCGCTCTTTAAGAGTGTCTTCCACGTGCACCTGCAGCCGTGTCCAGTTAACGACTTCTTCAGGCTCTGAGCAACGTTTCCATTGTCCATTATTTCCTTCTCTAAATTCTATTATTTTATACCTAATATTTAAATTGTTTTTAAATTTATATGTATGTTTTTTTTTACAATGTTCAACCCACTTGTCCTGTCGGTGAACGGTGTTGCACAGGACTTCGAGGCACTTGTATTTAAAAGTTCTCTGTAAAACCCGAGGCATTATCCCAGTTTACACTAGCGACACTACAACTGCATAAATTAAAAGCAAAGTATGAAAAAATCCCCTTTCAAATCCACGAATTACAGCCACTGCCACTGTAAAACTATCGAGTTCACTGTGTATTGTATTGTCACGTTTGCTTTTGCACGCTGCAATAACAGATTCTGAGAATTAACCGTACATAGCGAGATAGCGAGCATGGAATGTGACAAACAACGGTGAGACGATGTCCAACAACCAATAAGAAGCGCTGGCCCATTTTGTTACTAAACAACCCCCGCACCTTAAGGGGGCTGTATGGTATATCATGTGATGAGACATCCACGAATCGGGATGCTTTCACTTGTGCGGACTTTTTGCGTACGAGGAAATTTTGAAAAACACAAAGTTCGATGTTATTGTTTTGGACTTGTAAACAAGGTCGTTTATTAGTTGTTTATGCTGCAATTTATTTCTTAACGAAGGAAATACGTAAAGTTTGGGTTAAAAAGGTAATTGTAAGTAAATATAACAAAATATTTCTCAAAACAATAAAATCGAACTTTGTGTTTTTCAAAATTTCCGCCTTATATAAAAATCCCTCCTTAAGGCGTTTGAATAAAGCGTTGTTTTTCCCAATCAAACGTCTTAACTTTATTTTTATCAAAATTATTAGTGTGCAAGTCCAAAACAATAAAATCGAACTTTGTGTTTTTCAAAATTCCCTCGCACACAAAAAGTCCGCACATGTGAAAGCACCCTCGTAGTATAATATTTTAGTGTACAAAATAAAGCTTTATATGTAAATTTATCAAATAAGCGATTATTTGAAAATAAATGTAGATAAATAAGGAAAGTGAGACTGCTCAAGTTGTACACGAGAAAATTTTTTGAAGCAGCAAAATAATTAAAGAACTTTAGGTCGTTTGAAAGCGTCTGTTCCACCTACGTAGGGAACTTCCATTCGCTTTCAAACGATCTAATTTTCTTTAAGTATTTTATGACTTCAAAAAATTGTTTAGCCTACAACTTGACCAGTCTCGCCTTCTTTGTTTTTCAATATGTATTTACAAATAATCGCTTTTTTAATAAATTAAAATATAAAGCTGTATTTTGTACACTAAAATTATTGTACTGTGATTCGTGGATGTCTCATCACGTGATACACCATGCAGCCCCCTTAAGCAAGCTTTGACGCAAATTGCGACCAGGAAATACGTTCTCACATTGTATTCGGTATTTTTAGTAATAGTAAATTTCATACAACAGTAAAAAAAAATCCCCCCCAAAAATTTTTCAAATGTCGCCAATGGCGACACGATACCCCCCTGTAGGCACCCCTGCCTGTCTCTAAGGTCTGATTTGTTTTGAAATAATCTTCCATGTCAGCAGATATTTGTAATTTTTTGTCTGAAATTTAGGTGTAGTATTAGATCCTTCTCCAGTGATACCACTTTTTATTATTGTCATAGCTGTGTCATTTATTTCACGGTTCTTTGTCCAACTTTATTGGAACTTAATTAATTACGTGTAATTGAACTATTACTGTTCTTTATTCTTTTATCTTATCATATGATGCACTGAGCCAATATCAGGAGTTTTAAGTTTATGACAGATTTTTCATTTTGGATTTTGTAGTGCTGTACTTTTTTATAATTATTATTTAGCCATGGAATACCTTTTCGCTGTGATGGTAACAAAGCTAAAAAGCAACAAATCATGAACACTGGATTTTTAGTATGTTGCTTTACTGTTATTTATTAAAGACTGAGTTGCAATTCTTATAGGAAATCTCATTCATGTCTGCTGGTTATTTTGGCAGTGATCGTGTGTGGCTTTACCCACATCTACACAAACAGCATTAGCTATCTATCTCCCTCCATGGTCTGGGACTCAACCGTAGGTTTAGTGGAGTCTTTTACTAGGCCCTGGTTATATTCTCAGACCTGGCCAGGCAATAGCAAATGTGTTGCCCTCCCCCCTATAACATTTTGGGAGGCCAATTTCCCTCCCTTAGAACACTGAGATAGTGGGTAAACAAATAACAAATTGTCATTGTTAGGTCTTTCAACTGCCACTCACAGCTTCTGAGCACAATCCCGTATTCTAGGAATCGAAACATCAAGCGAGAAAAATATTACAGTGGAAGCAGTTCGAATACAGGATTTACCCAATGGAAGGGTTGTCTGATATGGGTTGTTTGCCCCAATGTAAAGCATAGAGCTGTCCACCTCTCTCCCTATAGTACATAAAGTCCATGAGTGTAATTACTCACTCACTCTCTTTGGAATGGAATCTGCGTACCTGTCTCATAAACTTTCCTGACATAAACCTTGTTGATAGCTTTTGTTCGTGTCAGCTATTTTATATCACTGAAACCATCCATATACGCATGATATCCTGCTATCCATTGCCAAAGGAAGTGGAAACTCTACATGAGACTGGATGATATTAAGTCAGACAAAAAAAAATATATTTGGCATGGTTATTAAAAAATTATTAAATATAACTATAATACTACTGACTCGGAACACTAAGATTTTATTGGTAAAAATGTAAAATTTTTCCTTGTAGCCTGAATCAGTTTTCGGTTATTACAAGCTTCGGCAGAGGCTGCCACTAGGAGCGCTGTCCGTCTTGTTCTTGGTGATGGCATCGTCGTTTGAAAGATCGATGTTATGTGTGTGTTATTGTTATACTCTTATGAACAATGTCAAGAAATTTGGATTACAATTTAAGTTGCTATTTAAAGCTTAAAAATAATGGTATTTGACGCAAAAAGTTATTTATAACCATAGTTTTGTTACTTAATAACCAATGTCTTTTAACATAAAGGCTTGTGTTGATTTGGTACAGTGGCGGCTCTAGCGTAGGTCACATGGGTGGGCCTAACCTTGAGTTCGCTGGTATAAATTTGGATTTTAAAATAGTTTTATCAATGACAGAGAGCCAAATTTGGACTGTAATTCCGATTGAATTTATATGTTTGTGTTGTGTGAATGTAGTTACTGTATATATTTACGTATATGTGTATTTTATTTGTACAAAATGACAATATCTTAACTGTACAATGTTTAAATCAGCGCTGACAAATAAAGATGATAATTGATAGGCCAAAACTAAATAGCTGAAATATTAAGCAAAATAAAATACTATGAATGCAAAATAGTAAACAGGCTTTTACTTACTTTTGAAACAGATTAATTCTTCGATTGTTGTGATTAACGGCAAAATCATCAACGACTCTTTTCAAGTCAATGTTCTTGGTCAAGTCCTTTCTATTGCAAGCACAGACAAATAGCTAAGACGTTCATCAGACATCGAATTTCGTAAATAACTCTTAACACGTTGCATACACGAAAATGTTCTCTCACATGATACAGAAGAAGCTGGAATAGTCACTGCTATTTGAGTCAATTTGTACAAGTCATTGAACGCTAGTTTGTATTGCTCTAACAACTTGAGCAATGCAAGTAGATTCACAGTCTCCACTCAGGTTTGTTGTTCATGCCTTAGGATGAGATTTTTTAATATTTTTATTTCTGCCTCCAACGAATCAGTGTTGTACGAATAATTTTGTGCCAACGGCATTAACATTTCTTTATTCAGAAACATTTTACTTTTGGGATTCAGACAAGTGATTCCTTTAATTATTACAGAGTTTGAAATAAAACGTCTCTCAAGTTCGCTATCTATCATATGTAGAATTTCATCAAATACTAGACTTGAAATCAGTTGGGTGTACAGGTTTCAAGCTGTCTTTATTTGGCATATCACAAACATATTCCACAAGACGTTTGGTAACTTTCGAATTCTGCCAAGAGTAGAGGAATCTGTGAGAATATCAGCGCCTATTTTTCTTGCTACATCTACACTTTCTTTCCACACAGAAATGAAACCTGTATCAGATTCATGCATTTGGTTGAAAGATCCCTTGTAGTTTCAACCAAATTGATCGCAGCAACAATATCACAATCTTTGCCCTGGAGGAAATCAGGCAGTGACTTGCATTCTTTCAACAAACGTGTGAACAGGCATAAATGAAAAATAAAAGAAAAGTTCAACTTGGCACTGAATCCTGACGCTTCTGCAGCTCGTTTTGAATTTTCACTCTGGATCTATATTCAAGGTTTTTTTAACAGTTGGATCTTTTTTCCCTATAAGTTCCATTAATTCTAAAAAATTTCCCCCTTGTCTTCACTCTATTTCGATTCATCATGACCTCTTTGAGCTATTCCTTGTAGGGCTGTGAATCGAAGTACATCAGCAATTGTTTCAATGTATCCTCTATTTTCTTGAACTTCAAGAGCATACGTTTCATCTAGCAGAGCAGCAATTGATGCTTCCTCCCCAAACTTACTTTTTAAATTTTTGAAAGACTCCCTAGCAACTAAAGAATGTTTGTGCGATGAGCTGTTCTCATGATGCTTAAAACCGGAATTAGATTCTGTTGCTCTTTTCCAATAATTGGAATAATTATTTCCAATAATTATTAGTGTAACCTTCACTTAGAAAACTAAGCAATTCACTTTTTGTGCCATGAGTTTGGGGATGAAAAAATCGACAGCAAAACAAAATGCAGCATCATTTATAATACTGTATTCAAGCCATGGGTGGATTTTGTACCAACCTGGCTGGAAATTCCTTTTTCTATCTCCAAACTGGCGAAAAGGAAAATGTCGTAATAGTGGTTGTTTTGGTTCATCGGTAGATTTCGTAGCTATATCACTAATTGACCAAGATGGATTAGTGCTGCTGGTGCTACTACTAGGAATAGAAAATAAATCAGTACCTTTATTTTCAACGAGTTCTTCTTCATTTTCTGACTGTTTTCCTTCTTTCCGTACTTCCATATCATCATCATCGAACACAATTTTTTCAGGTGCAGTTTCGGGATCCTGAAAACTAACCTCAGCAGTTACAGGTGTAGACGCTGTAATGTCCTCTTCATTTGGTTTAACAATTTTTTTGTTGCAGAATGAAGTAGTCCGAAATACTAGGACGTTTTGCCATTTTTATTGTCACTTTTCCACATTCACTTTCAATAAGACGCACAATATTCTACACAAACGGTCAAACAAGAAACACAGATTACCTACTGTCATGAGACCTTTTATTGTTTATGTGCAAATTAACCTCAAACGTATTGAAACATACTAAATATAAAAACCGAAAGAATGAATCGAACATGAGACAAACTGCTGTCCATATTTAAATAAAATTGGCAGTGAAACACGTTAATTCTGCTTATGCAAACCACAAAATCACAGACACAAAAATAAAATCGTTGACTTAACGAAAACGAAAGTACGACCGCAGGCCGAGAAACCAAGACTGACTGACACAGTGGTGACAACCTGGCGCTGGCATTTTCCCTAGATTTCAAACGAAAAATTCCCTAGATTTCCCTAGGCCTTATCATTGTCAATTAAAAAATGTTTATAAGAAACTTTCTGTGGGCAACACGTTATAAGGGTACTTAATAGACATTGATGCAAAATAAAAAAAAAATAAAACTAATAAACGTAAAAAGAAAATTCACTCACTACAAACATAAAATTAGCACTAAACTTGTGAGATAATAGAATCATTCAGTTTTGCTCCTAACCAACAATAGGAAACATTTTTTTACTCTGGCAAATCTGTGGAAAGATGATGGAGTTCAGTGTTTCATCAATCTTGATATTTTTCATCAATTTCAAGGCTGGCTATGACAAGTTGTAAGAAATGAGAGATAGCTGCATATGGTACAGCCACGGCAGGGCTTGTTATAACAGATCCGAATAAAATTGATAAGGCTTATGAGGTTTGCAATCATGAATTTGAGGTGCAGAATGAAAACTAATGTTGGTAACTCTAAAGCTGATTGATTTAGGCTTATGAGCAGTGGCGCCGATAAGGCCCCCGCAGACCCCGCGGCGCGGGGGGCCCCGCCCCTCTGGCCCCTAGAAAAAAATATGAAACGAGCTATAATAGGAAAAAAAGTTTTAATGGGGTCCGACTACCGGCAAATTTGTATTTAAAATACGAAATATACGTTTTATTTAAGTGTATAGACATGCAAAAAAACTACGTTTTCCGAAATGACATTACTGTTTGTAGTTTGTAAGCGAAGCTTATCTTATCTCTTGTGGTGCCCGTACGTCCTGCGATGAGTCACTCGGCACTGAGGAGACGTAAACAAACACAACACAATGTAGTTCACGTAGCGTGCTCAGAGCGCCCGTGTTCTGAGCGCCAACGCTGCAATCGTGCTCTGTGCGCCGAGACTGATAAACCCGTGCTCTGAGCGCCGAGCTTATCTATGCAACATTAGACGCGATAACACCTGGCTATATATCTGTCTATTCGCTGTTCGCCAACTCCGTAACCAACACTATCGGTCCTATGAAAATTTCTACAAATCATTGCTAAAGACATTATCACAGCACTAGTAGGCTCCCGCAAATTTACTTTTCGCAGATATACGTAACTGATAGCAATATATAATTTTTTTTTTAAACAGCTTACAACTTAAGCTGAGGACCTGGTTCTCTCGTCCAATTACATGCAAATTAAGGCATGGTTACTCGACTTACTTCTAGGAATGGAAATAGACGTTGAAAGGGAATTTATAAGTTTCTGTCTATTCTGTAGTTCACGCAAATCTAAACATTGCTCTAATATTCTGTACCGATGTTGGATAGGTTTGAGCGTCTTGTTACAAAGATCGTATAGAACATCTCGCTCAAGCTAAACAAGTTCTTAAGCGCAGGTGTGTTTAAAATATTTTTTAAATTCTAAAATTAAATATTCAAATAAGTTTTTAAATATTGCTTTCAGTTTTTAGTTTTTTAAATTATTTATTATCAATTTTAAATTTTACCCAGCTAGTTGTAACGTCGTGTTTTCTTTCTGTCTAATTCTTTTCTGATTTGATAAAGAGAATTTCAGTTAGTCAAGTTCTTTTCTGTCCGCAAGACCTACCTCAAAAGTCGCGATTTGAGCTGTAATTCTCTGCTTCAGTTTTTAGCAGTTTTAAGTTTTCCTCTAATAAATAGATATTAGAGGGCGTAGAAATGTCTTCTTACTAGGACGTAGAACACTTCTATCTTTCTCTAAAAACATTCTATAAATAAAGCAATACATCTTTATTCGTTATAGTTGACATTATACCAGTTCTTTCAGAACAGTAAATTTTTGAAGATAAGTTTCGTATTTTTTATTTTGTAAGCTAACACACTGTGAGATAAATAGTCGTTTCAGTGGCTTAACTCTAGTATCCTTTGTACATTGGGTGTTCAGTTTCGATAAAATTTTATAAGTTCCGGCAAGGTAATTGAAAAGTTTAAATCTTAAAAAAAAATATGTTCTGTCCCTTTCCAATCTTATTGTTACTTTCAAAATTGGTGATCAAAATTGTGTTCCGTAAGAAGTTTCATAAGAGTCGTTGAGGAAGAATTCTTGACTGTTAGCCTGATTCTGCATAGTTCCTAGAACTTTTCTCAAATTTTTACAACGATTCACTTTGCGGTATTGTGTTTCGGTACTTTTTTTACCATATCAAGATCCTCATTAGAAACTGATTGGAAATTCTGCCGGAACCTGATGAACATCTTCTTGCGCTGTTTTTTTTAATGCATTTGCTATTTCTGGTTCTGTTAAATTTGGCGCACAACGACTGCTCCTGTGAAGCCACGATGATTCCGTTCCTTGTTCTGATGAGCCCTCGTTAACCTGATGTTTTTTATTTCGTACACAACTAGAATGCAATATGCTTGTTTGAACTTAGCTCTGTATTAATAGCCCTCACGGTGAATCAAAGGTTTCCCTTTCGTTGATGTAATAACCTCCATTTAGATAAAAATACTTCCAAAATTGACCACAAGTAACAGTACTGAGCGTACAACCAAATGTCAAATTACAACTAATGAAAGAGTGCGAATAACAATAAGGAAAGCGGTTAGTCAATACTCTTCAACACTCTACGACTCCACTCAGGTAGTGTGGTAGAGATCAGTGACGGAACAACTAGGCCTATAACACTACTGACTCGAGTTTAGACTTATAAACCATTAGTCTAAATTTACACAAATTCATGTAATGTTATTTACGGTTATGTAAATACACAATATGTGCTCTTAAACACGTATTTTTAAGAACCCGTAGACCAACCTGTGTGTAACGCAAAAATATGTAAGTACTAGTAATATATGTTTAATTACCTTCAAATAATCTTGGTGCATTTCTACATCGCACTCTTTTTAAAAAGACTTGTCTTATTAATGTAAACAGATAGCTTACGATGTTGTATGTGATTTTTAGCTACAATTTTTATTGTCTATGTCAATTAAAAACACAAAGGGGATCAATTAATGCTGGATTAGTAAGCTGAAGTAGTAGTCCATTTACAGCTTTCATAGCATGGGCGCTCTGGCCACGGGACCGAATAAACAGTTTTAAAACAGTCTCAACGTTTTGGCAACATTTACTACCATCATTAGGCCTATCATCGTCATTATCATCACCATCACCACCATGTGCGGTGTCGCGTATACGGGCAATACAAAATTAATTAATATGTAGCCTATAATGACCATTAACATGTGTCGGATGTTATAATTGTACAATATGAATACGCATAATAACAATGGTATGAGTAACTCATTACGTATGAGTAATTATATTAATCTTTATGTAGCAAATACGCACACATTCACAAAATACAGCACTCAGGTGTAGGGCAATTAATCCCTTTTGTATTGAGCGTATTTAAGTAGGCCTACTCGTGATAACAGTAAATTTTGTCTAAACGTCAACTCAAATGTCTGGTAAATAAACGAACCTGACAAAACCTTTAATCGCTTCTTGAGTCGTAGTCATTATTAAACTCGACATAACTACTTGTGTTACGCGATTGATGTTCGTGTTAAACGATTGATGACCCATGTAATAATACAAATTAACCTCGTATAATAATAATTAAAGTAACATGAGTATTAAATTATACTATACAATATTTATTGTCATCATCATGACCTGTGTATGAATACAAAAGAAATATCAAACACAACCGATCAATTATTTGAGTGAACGTGTTTGTGTATGTGAGCGTGTGTGTGTGTGTGTGCGCGCGCGTTTGTGTGTATCATTGATATGTGAATTAGTTGAAACAATACGAGGTAGAGGGAGAATGGGTGAGAGAGAGGGTGTGATTGTTGACATAGGCCTATACATAATTTTAAAATATTCTATAGTACTCTGTATATACATAGTTCTCGGAAAATAATAAGTTACAACAATATGATTATAAGTATTATCCATTTTCACTTGATAGATAGGTGTACCATAAACTTGTGTTTGTAATATTATGTAAATTCTCTTATGTAAGTTTGTAAAGTTCTACAGTTATTGTGTAATTTAGAATTCTCTAAATTAATGACGGTGTTTTCAGTACCAGTAGTGAGTGAAACATAATAAAAATAACTTTTAATAATTTACATAATTGAACATCCCTATAATCTGTATTTAGCTATATGTTTACTATGCTATATGTTGACAGGTATATGTATAAACGTGTTTTGTACCAATTCTAATATATACTTGTTGATTACTGCTTTTTATTAATTACAAGTAGGCCTACCATTACATTATGAGTAATTTAAATTGTAATATTGTATAAATGATGTTCTGGGATATTATAATTTTCTCATTGTATTTACGGAAAACATTTGTAGATGTAAACAAACTGTTTCAATTCCTTCACATATACAATGATACAGGCCACACATACGCGCGCACACATAGACACCCAGACTCACATACACAAACACGTTCACTCAAATAATTGATCCGTTGTGTTTGACATTTCTTTTGTATTCATACACAGGTCCTGATGATGACAATAAATATTGTCGAAATGTCGACACAAATAATTTAAAATTTATGTTATACTTTTTTACCGATCCTCACAAACCCTTCACCGAAACAATTCATTGATTGACGGTCACTACGAATTTAAGGATTTTTTAGTATTAAAAAATACAATTGTAGAATAACATACAAACAACAGAGGTAGCTCTACTGTAATTAATTAGAAACTCAAATTTTATAGCCTACATAGAATATTAATTTGATTAATTTATTATTATACTTTAAATGATCTATAATATTCTTTAAATCTAGACTAGTGTACGAGACATTATAGAAATCCACATTGTGTACCTCCATTTATTTTGGTTAATGGAGGATCTAATATGTAGCCTACATAAGATTAGATGTGGAGTTTTATTCGGTGTCAGACCACTCAGCGCACGCGCTCGCGTAATTTGTGTATAATAAATGCACGTAATACTCATGGTCAAGATTATCATCAACATCAACCGAATTGACACAATGAGATGCGTGACGTCTGATGTGACCAGAGGCGCCCTTAGATGTGCTTCGGGTGCGATCGTACAAGGCTCGAACTTTTCGGAATCTACGCGCTCATTCAAACAACCATCTCCATATTGTTCCTACATTCTATGAATAATTTTTGCAGGAAATGTATCACATTTCTTGCGTGACGTAGTCAGACAATGGGCCATTCATTTTAAATTGATTTTTAAACCTGTTGTAAACAGATGATAATAAAACAATACTTTAACAAACGGACGCTGTGAGCTTATAATCTGTAACAAACCAATCAGTGTTGCCGTATCCCTAATGGGGGTACGCAGATTATTATTTCGGGCGGGGTTCAACAAAAATATTGAGGGGCTAAACCTTATGTCACGTATATCCTAACAATATTTATGCACAAACACCGAATTAACCATAACATGCAAAGATGTGTGGACTGATGCATTATTGTGGTGTAATTTCCATAGATCGTCTTTTCACTAATCTTGCCGTTCCCATTGAATAATTTTAGACGTGTAACACAGCATGCCCAAAAGTGGTCGTTATTCATCATAGCACCCAAGGATAAACATTCTTGGAATACTATACCACATTATTCATTTTGTTATTCATCTTCAGCTTCAACTCATTCACGACTATCTTTGAAGCGTTGTAACATTCATAAACCTCTCGTTTATACATGCTAGATTTACCGTAAACTTTTGCAATATTTTCATCATGTCACACCACTTTACCTCGTTCTTTAAATAAAACTTGATCAAGCTCTCTAATCCTGCATTGCAAAATGTTCAGAAATGCAAACAAATTAAAACGCAACTCACTCAAATTAAACCTACTCTTCCAATATGGCTATAATTTTTGTCGATTGTTACAAAACAGGTGTACCAATGTCATATTTTTTCAAATCAGACTATTTTAATGTGGGAAATTTAAAAATTACACGAACTTATTGATCACGTTCGCGTAATACGCAATATTAAAAAATATAAGGAGATTATTTATTTAAGAAAAATAAATAAATTATATTATTTATAAATAGCACTGTGATATTATTTTATTTCACACTGTTGTTAATACTGTTTTACTTCCATGTTCCTTAAGGAAATGGAAGTATGGTGATGGCAAAAAAATCGTGTTCGAGATTATTGCAGATTCTGATTGTACTACACTCAAAACATGAAAAAAAGTCGTTTTTCTAAAAGTGTGTGTGTGTGTGTGTGTGTGTGTCTGTGTGTCTGTAGATTTTTTTTCTATGGCAAACGATAACAGCCGCAAATTCAAACAGAATCAAATGATGTTTTGCATACAGCCCTGTATTGTAGAGTTCTCAATACCTATTGGTATTGGTGAAGATCGGGTAAGGGAAAGGGGTAGTTTACCAGCAACATTTTAAGTTGTAACAAGAGAAAAGTTTCCACGACGAACGATAACTGCCGCACATTCAAACAGAATCAAATATTTTTTTGCATGCATCCCTGAATTTTAGAGGACTGAAGGTCTATTGATTTTGGAGAAGATCGGTTAAGAGAAAGGGGTAGTTTACCTGAAACATTTTATGATTTAACAAGAGTAAAGTACTTAATTTTTATAAATAAAGTATCCTGATAAGAAGCTCATAATAATCCACTGTAGAAACGTAGATGAAATATCTATAAATGAAGAGGTTAGGTGATCGGGGTGGAGGTAATGTTCTATTAATCAAAATTATAGTTGCATGGGGAGGGGAGAATTTTTTATATGTGTACTGCGTTATCGGCAACAAAGAAGTAGTTCTTTGTTAAAATTCCTTCCCGGGCTGTTTAGCCGTAGTCCAATGTTTTCTGTAAAACCAGACTTTTCGGCAGTGCCATCGACTGCCATCATCAGTGAAAATCGAGTGCGAAAACGTGAGTTGGTATATACGTTAGTGACCACAGTACTGTTGTTAATGCTGAAGCAATAAGTAGAAAGACGTAGTTTCTATGGAAATATTTCATTTCAATAAAATCATATGTAAAATATGATTTTAAATATAAATCTTAGAACATGGAAGTCATGTATGGTTCTCCATACCGATATTTTACTTACCTTGACATCAGTTCGTACTAAGAATGTTTATCCCCTTACCTAACAAGCATTATGTTAAGTCATCAAGAATACAACGAGTTGTACGGTTCGATATCTATGGAATGTGGTATGAACATTTGGTAGAGGGCATTCTCACAACACTAAACTGAAAAGAAAATGTATCCAGTACATTTGACATGATACTATGATACACAGAAAGCCTGACTGTTAAGCTTAGTCTTGGCTATAGCAATGGAATGGACACAGAATAGTTACGGTACAATTTTTATCTACGTAGTTAAAATGAATCCGAACATTCGTCTGAATTTTCCATACCGGATAGGATCTCAACCGGTGCTAACATTTCATCCAGGCTCGAGTCTGGCTATACCAAAGAACCCTGCTTAAACGAAGATCTTAAAATATCGAAGAACCTCGTTTAAGCTAAATAAGATTCTTAAACATATGCCTGTTTTCAAGTATTTTTCTTTTTTTTATTACAATTTTTTTTATTTTTATTTTAAATTATTTTTTTATTTATATTGTTTATTTATTTATTTTTTGGATATCACAGGATATGGATATGGATGGATGTAGTTAAATTTTTATTTGTATGGTCATATTTTAATTTGTCTCATTTTGTTTTTATTTAATAAACACAATGCCCGTTCCAGTTAGTCAAGTTTGATTATATATAACTGAAGGCCTTTAAACATCTGTACACGTCTCCATGTTCTTGTAGCCGGGACATAATTATTTCTAGTCGCTCATCAATTTGGATATACTTCTTTCTTCTCTTCTGTCTAGGAAATCCAACCTCAATTGCTTGAATTTGAGCTGTAATATATATCGATTCAGCTTTAAGTTTATCTATGAGGAAATATATATTGTAACCAGTAGTTTGGTTACATCTTAGTAAAAAGCCTCACTTCGGATTCGTCAATTCGTAACGCTAAGAATATTTCGTTACGTACAATGTTATTAGTAATAGGTTACTTGTATCTATGTCGTGTGCACTTGAATTACACCGCCCGTTGGAAGTGTCAACTTGTAATATAGATAAATAATGTAGCGACAAACTCGCACTGGAGTCGTCGATGTGTAATTATAAATGTGTTATGTTGAACGGCGAATGGTTTTGTAAATTGCCGCTTGTTCCCACTATGCCGCACGTTTCCGTGACGTCACTCAACGATGCCAACTGTCGTGTCCGCTGCAATCTGTGAATTTTATTTCCTAAATGTAACAGCAATAATAACGACACACAAATACCATCAAACATATATCCTTATGGAATCCTTTATTCGGAAAAAACACTGGTTAACTGTTTTAATAAATTTAAACAGGATAATCACAATTGTAGCGCAAACTATAAGTCTCCTTTTACCAGTTGGCAGCAGTAGCTGTTCAGTATTTCTACGAGACCAAAACAATGCTCTTGTTAACGTTTCTAATAAAATATAATTTATCTCAGGGCGTATATGGTTCGGGTATTACAATTAAACAAAATATTACACTATTAATCAAAATACAAGTTTTACAATTACAGGATATTACAATGTTAGAGTGTAACGTGCACACAGAAGTTGTATAGTGGTTACCAGTTTTAAAAAGGTTATGTCCAGTGTAGGCTTTAATAATTATTAAGTAAATCAAAAGTTCTCGTTGTGTTTGAAAAGGTGTCAAACTTAAGTAGTGTTGTTAGTGATTGTTCTTAGTGTTTGTGTGATATGGTGTCTGTAGTTTAGTTGATTAGTGCTTAAAAGTCGTGTATACAAATGTGGGTGTTGAAGTACAATATAATAATTTGTCAAAATCACCAAATCCTCTTCTTGTATTCTTCCTGGTTGAAGATAGGGCCCACGTACACGTCAGATCTTCTTCCTCGGCCTACGTCCACTTCAGATCTTCTTCCTGGTTCTTGTATCTTCTATTCCATGTAATGGGTATTCTTCTGTTATTGCAAAAAGTTCGTGTAGTGTACCTCTAACTGTATTTATCTGTTTGTATAGTTTTTTCACAATTTATATTATATAATGCAGGACGTTTTAAAAACGCATCTATCCGCTAAGATCGTTGTCAAAGAAGTCTCATTTTATTTATCCGAAATTTCTGGTTGCTAAGGGTAAACTTGGAATCTGGTTGGCTAATTCGGATATACGTTGTCATATACTTTCATTATTTCAAAGTCTAAAATTTGTTCAAAATCTTTAAATTAACATAACTTTTCTATACTGAATGGGAATTTAAAACCATTATCAGCATTATTTTGATCTTCACATTTGTTATATTTAGACACTAAACATGCCTACTTTTACTTAAGAACTATAGATGTTACAATTTTGTTATTTGAAATTTTCTTAAATAACTTGATATGTGTTATTTTGTTTCTATATTCCTTGTATACATTATTACCTATAAATACATCTACCCTTTCACATTTGTTTTATAAAATTTCTAACATTATTATTCAAAATTTACTAAAGTTGGTTTCACCTGGCCTATGTACTGGTATTATTTTCATCACCATGTTTTAAAATCTTTAACAATTAAATTAACTTTTAACACTCATCAAAATTGTTTAACATATAACGTTATTTTAACAACACAAAAGATATTATTCTAATAGTTAAATTCATGCCCACATGGCTATGATTTTACCAAATCCTTGCACAAATAACTGTTTTCTACTCAAACTGTATAAGTGTTTGACACTTAACAAAACATCTTTATATAGTCCATTCTGCTTTGTCAATCAATTTACCATGGTTTAACACCAGTTCTATGGTTATATTTGTTAACACAACATAAAAAAAATGGAATTAATATCATTAAATTGACATTCCTTTAAACCAACTGTATCACCTGCTACATACAAAAAACACAACACAAATACTATGATATAAAACAATGTGCTTAAACATAATACATGCACATTTTACAAAACAAATTCTACACTAATTAGTTAGTCCTTTGTCAGTTAATTTATTAATTACTCTGACACTGTCTATGTTATATTTACTGTTTATATGGGTTTCACTCTTGTTATAAATGTTATTGTGACCAAGTTATTCCTTGTTGTTTACTGGACAATCCTATGAACACTATATGTGACAATTATTTGTATGGTTCATGTATCTATAATCAGGTGTATTTATATTTTCATTACATCAATTAACTTAATTATTTACCAATATTTCTTTTACATAATATTACATGTTTGGGCCTGTTATCCCTGAATTTGTATTTTGATTATCTAGATATTATTATACATTAAATGAAACCATTTGTTTCTTTATAGGCCTGGTTCATAAGCCGTCTGTCTTTATAATTCTTTATTTGGTCAATACTGAAAATTCATGTCATAATTGGGGTTGAAGGTATTTTGCATCACTTAACCTAAATCATTAATTTGGGTACGGTCAGTTGTCTTACTAGTCAGTCTAAAATTGTTAGTCGTTCCTCTTCACTATCATCTTGGAAGATATTGTTCTTCTTGTTAGTTTCTTAACCAAAATCTTCATTAAATCAGGTACGATATTAGTTGTTCCAAATGTCATGTTACAATATGTAGGGTTGTCGTCTTCCTACCAGGGCATTGAATTTTCGGTTCCAACCTTCTACTGCATTGTTTGTTCTGTGTCTTTCTCCGCAGGCATTCCACAAATGAAGTGGTACATCTTCATTATCCAACCACTGCGACACGGCATAGTCCAAAAACTCCGTAAGTTTTGCATGGTTCGGGCACACTTCCATAATTTTAAACCAGCAGTCCTCTACTAAATCAACAGGCATAAGAGCCAATGCTGCAACCATCCTGCATGGCAACCGAACTTCTTCATTTTCTTTATAATCATTTACAAGGCCTATATTTTGAATTTTACGCCACAAACATTGTGTAAAATGAAAATAACAGCCGGTCACTTCCACGTCTGGAAACACATTCGTTACAGCTGTAATTGCAGCAGTTTCAAAGTCCGACATGACTTTTTGAGGAGACCATCCTTTCTCCTTCAGAACATTGAATAGTTGGTGATATGTTACATATTTTTTATTTTGCAAGAGAACATACATTACTGGATAAATGTTCGTTTCACTAATATCACTTCCAATATCCACACTTATTGTGTACAACTGAGTGAATTGTTTTGATTAAATTTTAAAAGTACCGTCGAGGTAGAAGGAAGTATAAGTCCTCAAAAAGGTTTCTACCCCATTGCACCCAAAAACTAGCATTCTTTCACTGTTGTTTTCAAAATCACTAATCAAAAATGGCGTTCCGTCAGCAAACGTTTTTAGAGAATCGTTAAGGAAGATTTCTTGGCTGCTGGACGGATTCTGCATAGTTCCCAGCGCTTTCCTCCTTTCCTTACAAAGGGCCGACTTCACATTGCTGTATTTTGGTATTTGGGTCACCATATCGAATCCCTGATCGTAAAGTGGCTGGAACTCCTGCCGGAATACCTGGTGAATCTCAGTGTTCAGTTCTTCTCGCGCCCGTTCCTGCAGTTTTCTAGTGCTTTTAACACCACTGTTTCTGCCAAATTTGGTACACAAAGATGCTCCTGTGATTCCACGATGATTCCGTTCCTTGATTTAATGGACCCTCGACACGCTGTTGATTTTTCTTTCGTACACACCCAGAACGTAATACACTCATTCGAACGTTTGATCCTGTACTGATAGCCCTCGTGAAGAAGTAGAGGATTTCCATTCTTCGAAGTAATGATCTTCATTTATATCATAAAAGTCTAAAAATTCACAGCGTTAACGGTATTGTCTCACAACGATTGTCGAGCCACAACTAAATAAAGGTGCAATAACAAGCTCATCTACGTGTCATGGGGCTTCAGGTGTCATATGGTCAGCAGATTTAAGGTATGCGGGTAGATAGCCACATACCAGTGAGCTTTGCCTTCTTATCAGTCCGCTTGCATTGCACGTCTTGTGTTTCAGGATTTAACAGGTCAGCCCCCAGTAACAAAATCGTATTTTAATTTTCTTGATTACATTGTATTCAACCGCTTACACAGTCATAAACTCGGTGCATTTGTCAATCTGCGTCTTTCATATTTTACGCTTACGTAGAGAGTTTATAAGTATATACCTGTGTGTGTGCGCGCGCGCGCGTGTGTGTGTGTGTACGCGAGCGCGCGTTATACTGTAAGAGAGAAAGGGTGTGAGGGAGTGGGATAGAGTAGTGAGTGCAATTAGAGAGAGAGAGGGAGAGAGTGAGCAGGTGAGTGAAAGGGCGAAGAGCGTGAATGTCGAAGTTTATTTTACAGTATACTAATATTCTGTACAGACCATATACTGTACTGGGTAAATATTATTTTACAGCAATATACGTAATAAGTAATATCCTTTGTCAAATTCATTGGTTTACCGTAATTTTGTGTTTGTAATATTTGTAATTCTGTTATTTTGTACATAATTCTCTAATTTATGGATAAGTGTGTTCAATACCAGTCGTAATAATAACTTTTAATAATAAAGGACTACACCATAGAAGATTTTACAATCTGTATTCAGCTATACACATGTATTGCAATCTGTACCAAATCCAATATACATTTAAAGATTACTGCATCTATAATT
This sequence comes from Magicicada septendecula, assembly GCA_034769895.1. Classification (NCBI taxonomy): domain Eukaryota; kingdom Metazoa; phylum Arthropoda; class Insecta; order Hemiptera; family Cicadidae; genus Magicicada; species Magicicada septendecula. The sequence continues at coordinate 268,924,568 of CM068376.1, forward strand.
ATTTATAAACATAATTAAGATGTTCTGAGCCCGTGCTAGACGCTCGTAGCGCCCACTTATCCTGTCTTCTGGAGTTGCTTACATAATGAAAACTGTGACTGTAAATCACACTACAACATATGTATGCCTGCTGTCTGTACTAGGTAATACTCTGACCAGGCATTATTCATCTTTCTAAATTACCGTGTAGAGTTAATGGTAAAATAGTTTAAACTTTATAGTAATTTTTTTCGTTTCTACAATTTTTTATAATTATAATTTGGGTCTTTTCAAGAAAGTGTCTACAAACAACTCTCGCAGCGTCACGAGCCCGCCAAGCTCCCCCACCAACGTGCCCGCCAGTCCTTACTACTACAGTAGCGGTGTGAAGGAAGAGTGATTAGCATAGGTACATTACACACATTCATATGACGCACACACGCGCGCGTGCCTTTAATTCCCCACGCACACACGCTTCAATTCTATTCTTTTTATTTTGTTTCAGGTTTTTTTTTAATTTTATTTATATTTTATTAAACGCACGCACCCCTTCAATTCTTGTTATTTTGTTTCTTTTTTTATATTTTTATTAGGAGGGTTTTTAAATTTATTTTCACGATTATTTATATTACATTAATTACATAATCTAGGGTTGTGGATTAATCCTTTGTTTTGAAAAAAAAAACGAACGGAATTTTCCTCATTTCAGGCGACAGTTAGCAACTCTATCAGCTTCATTTTGAATAAAGCAATATAAAGAATAAAAGTACATAGCAATAACGTAAATAACAAACACGAAAGGAATGTAAAGAATTAAAAAAAAAAACACAAAATAAACATATGAAAGAATGAGCGTATGTAAGAAGAAACGAATGTAAATAACTAAGGAAAGAGTAACTTTGAAAAATAAAACAATGTAACTAACTGCACAGCGTAAAGGTAAAATCGTAGACTCCAAACAGAAACGATAAATGTGTTAGTAGTAGTGGTATGGTAATCACCCCTTCTTCACACCGCTACTGTAGTAGTAGGGACTGGCAGGCACGTTGGTGGGGGAGCTTGGCGGGCTCGTGACGCTGCGAGACTTGTTTGTAGACACTTTCTTGAAAAGACCCTTGATAGTAGGGAAAAAGTGTTTTATGCACCGTCAAGGGAAACCGTGTGTCCCTTGTTGTAGGCTATAGGACTCTCATCCACTAAAAAACCCACATCTAATTCAGGTATTTATATCCATCCTGGAAACACTTAGCATATTACTTCAGGATGGACCCTATTGCGCCCTTATCGGGCTCCTTCTAATAAGTTGTTCCTTCTAATAACAATATTAGTTGTTCCTCATCTTCTACTGCCCGTTGAGTGCAAGTTTGGCCTGTCATAATGATAATGATAATAATAATAACAATAAATAATAATACTATTATTATTACTACTACTATTTAATAATATTTATATATCTATTAATATTGTTTTGCATAAATAGATAGACATAATTATAATATTTCAAACACCTAGTCAATACAATATTACAATTTAAATTATTGATAATATAATAATCCCGTAATTATGTTTATAATAGATGCAGTGATCATTGAATTTATATTGGAATCGGTACAGATGTGTAATTCACGTGTAAAAATATGTTATAGCTGAATACATATTGTAAAATATTATAGAATACACTCTCCCCCTCCCTCTTCCATTCCAACACTCTCACACTCTCTCCATTACTCTATCCCACTCCCTCTCACTCTTTCTCACAGTCTAAAAAAAAACACACACACACAAGTATATACCGTACATATACACTGGATTCTACGTAAGCGTAAAGTATGCAAGACGCGGTCTGACAACTGCACCGAATTTAAAACTAATCGAATAGGCCTATGCGTCATTATTAATTACTCATACGTTGAAACTAACTGGTACTAGACAATATTATGAGTGAGGCATTTACAACTGTAAGGTATTTACAACATACGCCCTATTCATAAACACAAACCACAAGACATTTTGTACATCGTTCGTTTCACCTGTGAAGGTAATTACCACGTGTTTAGAAGGCAGAAGGGTGTGATCCACTTGGCGATTACGTGTTTGCTTTTTCTCTATTGTCCGTACACAAGTCCTGACGATGACACAAACAATGTAAAATTTGTTTTATATTTACTGACCGATTCTCGCTAAACCTTCCATCGTTAAACATTTATTGATCGACGGTCACTACCAAATTAAGGATTTTATTATTATTTTTATTTAGTATTTTTAATATTATTTAATAATTCTACATGAAACTTAACTAAAGAAATCACAGCTTTATTCTCAAACTACAAATATGTGTATGTGTGTGTGTCTGGCTGACAATAAGAAATAAAATTACTTATTTTCGCGGAAGTCTTAAAAGTAGTTCAGTATTTCAGGTCTACTGCTGTTTAAAGCGAATGGATGAATATTACCTTATACATTTTTTAGAAGCCTGCAATTTCTTTTTTTCATTATGCATGTAATGGTGCCTTTGCACATGCATTTTTAGCGAATAATCCTCTGTATCATCTCAAGATTTCTTATTTGGATGGGACGAACAAATCTGAGAAGAGAATAAAAGAAAGTGATTAAATACAAGTGTAATTAAGAAAATGAAAATACGATTATGAGACGGAGAGTTGAGCTGTATATATGCGTTCAGAGGATGTGCAATGTAAACGGATTGATAAGAAAGGCAAAATTCACTAAGCAGCATATCTGAAATCTGCTGACCATTCGATTCGTAGATGAGCTTGTTATTCGCTCCTTTTTTTAGTTGCGGTTTGCCATCGTTGTGACACAGTAGTATTAGGCCTAAAGTCGTGGCCGAACGAGTCTCGGCTTCGGAACACGTGTATGTGAATGTAAAAAAAGCAGCCCTTTCCGAGCGCGGTCGGAAATTTTGATGTAAATGGAGTCATTACTACCAAGAAAGTAAAGTCTCTACTTTATCACGAGGGATATTAGTACAGGATGAAAAGTTCAAATGAGTAAACTTATATTACGTTCTGATTGTGTGCGGAGGAACAACATCAGCGTGTGGAGGGTACATCAGAACAAAAAGCTAATTTTGGAAGTACCAAGCCGAAAATAGAATTTAAAATTTTAATAAAATTGTAAAAGTTTAATTTGGGGTACAGTTATGAAGAATTTTAGTGAAAATACAAAATCTATATCTGTAGTCTCTGTATATTTTATGTGTAGTAATTTGACAGAATTAGTATGTCTCAACACTCGTTTTTGATCGCTTTCAAAACGTTTGTGAACCATGTCACAAAAAACTGTATATTTTGTTATCAGTTGTGTGTATTTGTGAACAATGTTAGATATACCTATCTAATGTTAGTACACACCTATATATATATGGAAACATACATAAACTGAAAAGTTATGACTAAATTATTATACTTAAATTATTCAAGTATTATGGTTACAAATTTAAAAATCCAATGCAGAACTTCCAAAATTATACTATTTATTTTATGACTGTCTGCTCTAAAATTGTAGTGTTACTAATAAAATAGCTGGGGTTTCGTAATTTTTCTAATATAAAAAATTGCCTAATATTAACATATATCTACCTTAATAATAAATGTGCAGTATTTCGTTGAAAACAGAGTTCTGCAGCTGCGAGAGCTTACTAGTGGTGCGATAATGTCCATATACAATCAATTTTGTACATATTTTCGTAGGACCACTAGTGTTGGCTACGGAGTTGGACAACAACGGACGGACAGAGATATGCAGCCAGGTGTTACCGCGTCTAATGATGTATAGATAAGCTCGGCGCACAGAACACGGGCTTATCAGTATCGGCGCTCAGAGCACGATTTCATCGTTGGCGCTCAGAGCACGGGCGCTCTGAGCACGTAGCCGTAGTTCAGTACTCAGTAGTGTGTCGCATCTCCTGCGCGATAGCACTGTATTGCATTCATTTCGTAATTTAGTGCCGTTTAAGTTTAATGACTTAACATTTGATTTTAGATGACTTAACATTTGATTTTAGTTTTTGTATTTTGTGTAGAGTTAGAGTGTTAGAGACAGAGTTTATAAAATGGAAAGTAAGCATGAATATTTAAGTGGTGCTAAGAAAAGGAAACTGCAAAAACAACGAGAAGAATCTAAAAGTAAACTTTCAAAACTCGACCAGTTTTTAAAAAAATCATCAAAATGTGAAGTTGAACAACCCAAACCCGGGTAAAGTGCAAGTAATGAAAAAGAAACAAAAATCGGACTTGAAGTTGATTGTGACAGTGACAATAAACCTGATTTAAACATTAGTCCATAGGATACAAGTGATACAACTACGGAAACAAATAAGCAACTGCAACATGAACAAGAAGAACAACTGCTAGGCATTGAATGTGTTCGCCAGTCCGAAGACATACCTGGACCAGAAAATCAGTTTGAACCAACTGAAGTTATAAGTAATCCCGCAAATAAAACTAGTTTAGCAGGCCCTTCCGATCCAAACTGCCAAAGTTTTGAGACAGATATTGCATTCTATAAAAATCAAGCTACAATGACAGACGAGGTGAAAAAGTTAATAACGTTAAGTGAACTTTGTCAAACAAAGGGTCCTTTCCCGAAGGATTCCGTTTCTAAGCGGTCTTTCAGTACAGCATATTATTCTTTCAAAACTGCAGCAGGCCAAATTGTTCACAGGTTTTGGCTTTGTTACTCTCGTAATCTAGATGGAGTCTATTGTTTACCATGTTGGCTTTTCAGCCAAAGTGCTGATGCCCAAAGCTGGCGTGAAGGCGATGTTAGAGATTGGAAAGGTCTCAGTAAAAAAATTAAAGTTCATGAAAGTAGCAATGCTCATTTACAATCTTGTCTCACGTATGCCACTTGGAAAAAGAGTAAAACGGTAGCTGATCAAATTTCCGATGAGCGGAAAAAATGGAAAGATATTTTCATACAGATTGTGGATGTCATTCGAACCATGGCACTGTGTTCATTACCGTTTCTTGGCCATAGAGAATCATTACATGAAATAAATCCTGAAAGTGGAAATTTTTTGATCATACTATCTTTAATTTCTCGCTACGATTCTCTCCTTAGTGCACACTTAGAAAATGAAAAAACCAGATCAAAATACCTCCACTATGACATTCAAAATGAAATCATTAACTTGCTAGGAAAATCAGTATTGACTGCCTTACTAAAACAGATTCACTCGTCTCCTTTTTTTCTATAATTGTTGATAGCACACAAGACATTTCTAAGATTGACCAAATGAGTGTTGTAATCAGATACATTAACATAGTAGAAGAATCTCCTGGCAATTATAAAACTGTGATTAGTGAGTCCGTTTTGGGATTTCAAGAAATAAAGGATCCCAACAGTGAGGGGTTTCAAAGTAAGATTTTAGACTTTTTGAAAACAAATGAAATTGACATTAGTAAGTGTAGAGGTCAAGGTTATGACGGTGCAGCAACAATGAGCGGGAAATACTCTGGATTACAGAAAAGAATTATGGATATAGTCCCAAACGCGAATTACGTACACTGTGCTGCACATAACCTGAACTTGGTGATCAATGATTCAGTATCAAATATTTCTGAAATAAGACAATTTTATGACATAGTACAGAAAACTTATGTGTTTTTCAGTGAAAGCTTACATAGATGGCAAGAACTTAACACTGCCGTTAAAGAAGACAGCTCTGCCAAAAATCTAACTTTAAAAAAGCTATGTCCAACAAGGTGGTCTTCTAGACACTACTGTCTGTTAGCTTTAAGAAATGATTTCAAAAATGTGATTAAGTGTTTGACAGAAATTATTCTGTACAGCTCAAAAAAACCCGAGGCAGAAGAAGCATTAGAAATTAGAAACCACCTGGAAAACTTTGAATTTATTCTTGTGCTCTGCCTTGAAACTAAGATTTTAGAGAATGTAAATATAACTTCGAAAGCACTACAGAGGCCAACTGTTGACCTAGGCAGAGCGTGGCAGTTTCTAAGCCGCGTTTGTGATGAGTTAAATGTTTTAAGAAAGGACTTTGCCGGCTTTCTTGCTGGTGTTAAACAGTTGGCCCAGTCATGGGACATAACTTGTAACATGAAAAATAAGCGTAAGCGAGTTGTAAAACGCTTCTTTGTTGAATTATCAGTTGACCATAGAATTGACGACCCAGTGAAATCATTTGAAGTAAAAGTTTTCAATGCAACACTAGATATTGTAATAGCTCAGCTACAAATGAGATTCGAAGGATTGCGTTGCATTGATGATAGGTTTTCATTCCTGACGCCTCAGAATTTAGTAACTTCTCACAAGAGACAATAGTGGAGAAAAGTAAGGCTCTGGTAAATGTGTATCCTGGTGACCTTTCCACATCACTGCCTGACCAAGTAATATCCTTCAAAGCTCTGATGGCCAAAGAAATTGTACACAAGAAAAGCATTCGAGAAATGATAAATTTACTGGTTGAAGAAAACAGCTGCCTTATGAGCTGCCTCGCAGACTTAACTACAGCTTTGCAGATTTATTTAACCATAGCTGTCACAACAGCTACAGCGGAAAGAAGCTTTTCAAAACTTAAATTAATTAAGTCATACTTAAGAACTGCCATGGCCCAAACTCGGTTGAGTGACTTGGCACTGTTAAGCATTGAGCATGATGAGACACAGAAAACTAATATCAACGAAGTGGTTGAAAAGTTCTTAGCTATTAAAAAAAGAAGACTAGGCTTAGGAAAACAGTGAACTTTGGTTGATCCTCATCTGTAAATATTGTATATTACTTGAGTTCGAGTGTTATTGAATTGGATTAGACTTAAGGAAAACGTGTATAGAGTATATTCAAGAATTTCACAAATTCAGTTACAAACTAATTTAAATGTTTGAAAAAAGCTAGAATGTTACTTTGATATTCGTTTTTAAATAATAAATTTTTAACACTCTGTGTGCGGTACTGTTTCATAGTCTGAATTTAGATCTTTGACGTAAAAATAAATAATTCTTTTTATTTTGTTTTTTTATAGTTTGTATAGAACTTTGTCTATTTACCAACGATGAATTTTATGAGTTTGTATACGTGTAAAACATCCTTTGCAAATTGCAAACGCTTTGTGGTAGACGAGAAAGCATTCACAAACCATTGTTGTGAAACACACGTAAATAGAAACTCATTTGAGTGTTTTCCCCTATTACGTATACAAAATTTAACCATTTTTATAGGGCCCCCTAATTAGTTTCGCGGGGGGGGCCCCCGTTTCGTTAGCGCCGCCACTGCTTATGAGGTTTGCAATCATGAATTTGAGGTGGAGAATGAAAACTAATGTTGATAACGCTGACTCACTTGATATAAAAATTCTTGTTTAATCCCAATGTTACGAGCTCTTCAGGCCACAATAAATTCTGATGTTGTCAACCAATGTGACTAGCGTCCACCTGTGCGTTTTCCAATCCAGAATGTGGAAGCAGCACAATAGTGGGGGGAGACAACACCGTCACTGTATCGGCTGAGACTGCGCCTCGATATCAATTTGGTTGAGCTATACACTATAGTTGTAAGCGCACCTTGCTGTTCAAATTTAACGTAGTGTAACAAATGTCACAAGCATTATTTGTTTTCCTTTGTTAATAAACACCGCTTAGAGAAGTTTTAAATTCTAATAATTCAAGATAAGGGGAGAATAGGTTGCCTTTTTTGTTATATACTAATTCGTTAAGTTTGTTTAAAGTGCAATTTTTGTTGTACAAACAAAATAAGAGATATCGAATGGTCAATCTGTGAAGGACCCATGGACACAACAATTTATAATATTTATATTTGATTTATGATAATTACATTGTGTTCCTTTACGACTCAAAATTACTGTATGTATCCTACTGATAGAGGTACTGTGAAAAGCTATGCTGCATACCAAATAACTGTAATGCAATGATTTGCACATTAATGAAAAAATTACTAATACACCTAATAATATCACGTTAACTAATGCAAGAAAACGAATAAAAAACAAGTAGTTATAATAAACACTTTGGTTATTTATCATTGTTTTTATAGTTCACTTAAGTTTTCCGTCAAAAGCAGAATTGCTAAATAATTTCATTTTGTAACAATTATTTCGAATTGCTCACAAAATTGTTATGATAATTGAGAATGCTGTTGCCCAGTCTTTTACGATTAAATAAAATATTATAATTATAAACTTAAACTGTTAATAAAAACGAGAGGAGACTCGTAGGAACACCGCTAAACGAATCGAAAGCCCGTAAACCTAACCTACGGGCTATAGGTTAGGTTTACAAAAATATTTTACTGTTGACGAAGTTAGACTCGTCGATAGAGCGGCAGTGTTGTCCCCTGGTGTCTCCCCCCACCATTGTGCTTTCACATTCTGGACAGGTAGACGCTAGTACCAATGTGGTACTGTGTTCTACATAATGATGCAGATATCTGAATTTAGTAACATACAATCCACTTAAACTGAGATTTTTGTGAAATCCTGCTTTTGCTTTCCCTGCTTGTAGTCAGGTATAGAGTCTCGGAGAAATTTGTAGATCTATGAAGGCGTTTTCCTCAGTTAGGCTACTTCACTAATAAATCTGTTGAGTTAATTAATCATCTTTCAAGTCTTTTGAATACACTTAAGATTTATAAGTTAAATTCTTGGGTTTTGTTGTCTGCGACATGTCTGAGTATTACTAATGATTTTACAAACACTATTCCAATGCAGAACACTAATTTTAGATAAAAATGTTTACCTTATTGTCTGAACTATTTTATGCTTATTGAGAACTTCGTCAGAGGCCGCCATTAGGAGAGATATCAGTTGTGTTTTTGGAAACGGCACCTTAGTTTGAAAGGTCATTAAATTATGCTAAATTAATGTGTGGTATCCATACTATCAAGATGACCAGGAATCTGCAGAATGTGAGCCTTGTTCTGGAAGTCCTTCGTTCAGCAGAAACTCAAAAAACCCTACCATTCAATCAACAATTAATAAAAATCATCAATTGGCAGTGTGAGGGAAAACGATTTAGGGATCCTGCGGACTGAGATTTTAACAAAAGATCTTAGAAGACACATGTGGCTGCAAAATTTGCTCACAGCTACTGTCATAAGAACAGACGGAATTTTGTTCTGCAGTTGCAAGGAGCTTGCTCCAAACCACAAATGATTCATAGTGTCTAAGAAAAGGTCATGGAGATGGGTCACGAGTCTGTGGCTATGATCCAGAAACAAAAGCCATTTTTGGCAGTGGAGGTCACCAGTGTCTCATCATCCAAAGAAGGCATGAAATGTTGTAGCGATTTCAAGGACATATAGATTTTTATCCTCAAAGATGTGGTCCATCATGAATCAGACAACATTTTAGAGTATTATGTAGAAATAAAGAGGCTGAGGAATACACTGAGAAGAAAATGGAAGCAGCTTTGGACAAGCATTACTGGCACTATAGGCGTGCGCAGGGCGGTTGCAATGGGGTGACCACTGTACTGTGGGATATGGAATACCCTCAGTAAAACGGTCTAAAAAATTAACATTAAAAAAAGAAACTGGTTTAATTAAAAACATATCATTATCTTATTTTTGTGACCTAAACAAGAAGAAGAAGAAGAAGGAATGTCTTTCCTCATCTTTTAATTTTTCCAAATTTGTTTTTTTTTGTAAAATGATAGAGGGACCAAGGTCCCTCTGGTCCATCTCGTGCGTACGCCTATGACTGGCACCATTGTCATGATAATGCACCTACACGTTCTTTGTGCCTGATACAGAATTTATGGCAAAACATAGCATCGCACAGATTGCTCAGCCACCCTACCTGATTTGGCTCCCTCTGACTTCTATCTCTGGCTTCTGTCTGTGACAGGTTTCAGGAGAATGTGACAAAGCAGCTGACGACAATTTGTTATGAAAGATGACTTTGCAGAGTGTTTTGAAAAGTGGAAGAAACACTGAGATAAGAAGATAAGAAGTGAATTTCCAAGGAGAGCACTTCAAAGAAGATTGAGGTCCCATTATGCTATACAATTTATTACGGTGTAGAAAGCGTGATTGTAAGTTTTTCAGACTCTTCAGGGGCAATAAATAATGCGTATCTATCGCCTGTGGAATGAGTTACAATCATAAAAATATCCAAACACAGGGGTGGCTACAGGTTGGGGGGGGGATCGTGTCGCCATTGGCGACACTTAGAAAATTTTGGGGGATTTTTTTTTACTATTGCATGAAAAATCTTCCCCAATTTTATAAAACTGTAAAAAACTTATAACGGACACGTATCAGACGCACAATAAATCTACCCAGTTGACTTTTTCGAGCGGGCTGTAAGCGCGGTGTGCACGGAAAAAAGGATCTAGTTTTCTACTCGATGCTTCAAACAGGCTACAGATCGAGTTCAAGGTGTCACCGTGTGGCGGCTTACAATGTGAATATTATATATTAATAATGATATCAAATCGATATAATTGATTTATAACGTCCTACGTACTTTGGGCGTCATTAATATAATGATATTTTATTACATTTATTTGCAATAGATAATATGTAGTTACTTGCATTAATTGATTACTTTCATGCCGCGCATTATGCAGCCATTTAATACAATGTATAACTATTCTGATTATTCATAAACACATACTTGATATCATTTAATAAATTAATGTGGTCAACTCATTTACTTTATTTGAGCAAAAGAAACTCTTAAAATTCTACTTTATATTTCCTTCAAATTTTAAGTTAATATCTGGGTTGTATTTGGTAATAATAAACGCATATATAGGATCAACTTAAATTACTAGTTTATTTATCATTCACAATAAATTATAATCGTACACATGATACGTCGCTGTACCTGAAATACATACATATTTTATAATAACAAATTCATGTTTTAATATATGCTGAAACAAAGAAAAACATACATACATATATAAATCAAATAATATAACAATTCATATTCTACTTATTAATGCGTTCATTAATCCCAGATAAGCTTTTGTTAATATATTTATTAATTACGTTTTAATTTCTGATTTATTCATTGCGTTTATTAATAATTTCTCAGGGATGAATTCTTTGAAAGAATCAGGTCAGTAGAAGTAACTAAGTAGTAATGATTAAAATAATGGTTACTTGATTTATGAAATATCCATTAGTCGTTGGTGAAGTCTAGTTCCAGTGATGAAGATGGCATGGAGACACATTTCGTTGAATGCTGTTGTTATCACAATCACTTACACACACTCTTCCGGTCACTCGCGTTGGCGTTGGTTTATGGGAATAATTGATGTTTAGTGTACAATTAAATACTTCATCTTACGATGTATGTTGTGTGTTCCTTTTAACGTTAATGTACATGTCTAGTTCCACTTATATCGCTGCTTTATCAAATATTCATGTGATTTAATACTTAGTTTAATGTTTCATGTTCGTTATGGTGTTAATAAGGTGTAGTAACACTGAATTAAGTTCAACTGTTTAGTATATTATTTATGTGGTGATATCTGTTCGTGTAACGATCTGATTGTTCACTTTGAATAATTCTTATCTAAGTCCGTTACATCGCACTTCGAAATTCACTCTTAAAAGTTTACTAATTCTGACTATCGTGACATGAAGATATTACTAAGTCTTTTAAGTTACGAGTTAACGTACTAACTCCCGAACTCAAGTTAACTCTCCGCACGATTAATGTACTCTTGTGAACTTAGAGTAAAACTAACTCCGAACAATTAGAGTAAACTGTTTGAAAATTTAAGATAAACTGGCTCCGAATAATTGAAATGAACTGTTTAAAAATTTGAGTAAAAACTTCTCGTACTTAAAGTGTATTACTTGAAAAATTTGAGTGAAGACTGACTTTCCCCGTCTTGGACAGATAGTTTTATTAATTCGTCCCTACTCAAAATTTTGTCCCTGGCGCTGTTCACGCCTACTTCATTTCGTGATTGGTCAGTTTTGAGTTTTCTTGGAATATTTTGTCCCACTATGTCAAGATCCTACGTCATAGTTCTTCCGATAGGTTCTTCGTTTCTGTTGCTATGGAAACACTCCTCTCTACCAGTTTTCTCCCTGGCTTTTGGCTTCTGATAGGTTCTTAGACATCCCCCGATTTTTCTCTGACGAACGTTGACCCTTTTCGTAGAAACTACGGCTATTAGATGCTTGTCCATCAACCTATTGTCTGAAGTAAACTTAATGTTTCTCTAGATTGCCATTATCTGTACTTTCGGTTCTACCGGCGTATTGTTCTATGTTATACCCCTTTTTTGTAGCTATTAATAATTTTGGACATCTGCTGGCTGGTGAAGTCACCCCAACTTTCCACTCGTAAATTCTGTCTGTCACTTAGACGATAACTCCAGCTGCGTAACATGACTTGAGTTTTTGTCTGATCTCAGCCTTCGTATTGTTTCTTAAGGAGCAGTGCATCCGTTCCATTGTAACATATAGTTTCACTCTTTTGTCGTTTATCGTATACTGACGTAACCTAGTCGAACATCTGCCACGTCTCTCAGTACGAGTGTGAACGTCCTCGCCCACATTGTTACAGCGGTAGAGAGCAATAATTCTGAACTAAACTTTCCCTGTCATCTTGTGCAACCAATTTCTATAGTCGGTTTGAGCTTAACGTCTTTCTATTGTCAAGTTAGCGACGCTGCTCTGACATCTTCTCATTACGCTTTATTTATTGCGTCAACTATAAGTCGTTGACACCGTCTCGTGTGAACGCACTCCGTCGAGGTGAAAATTTAAAAAATTTTAAATTTTTTTCTCGTTACAGTGTCCTCAATTTTGATTTGACGATGTGACCTCAGGGAACAATTCAAATCCAAATTCTGCGCCCTGTACGTCGCCTCGCCATGTTCATCTTCCTCAGGGGAGGATATTACATGATAACCTACTTTTAAAGACTTATATTACAATTGGTGCACCCCCTTTTAGTTTTAATTGGATCTCTGAATTTATTGCTAGCTATTTGGGATGGCTGAACGCATTTCACATTATCATATTTACATATAAATACCTTATCTCTCTAATTACAAGACAAATCATAAATTCAATGAGCAATTAATTAATTTAATTAATTGAATAATCCTTTTACTGTCTAAAATATTATTCTCGCAATATATTATCAAACAATCAATCGATTTACCGTAACGCTTTACATGACATCAGAGAAATCTCCTATACGTATATATTTTGTGCAGTACTAATAGTCCTACCAATAATTTTGTTCTTAAAATGTTATTTAAAATTAGATTGGTAATTAACATATTCGCTACGTTAGTTGTAATTATTTTGATAATTTATACATACACGTAATACATTTTGTTAATGAGTTATCTACTTCATTCTAGCATCATTTACAATCCTAGTCTATTAATTATATACATTCACTTTGACAGAGTTCATTTACGATATAGTTCTTTGAATAATATCACTCATTTGATTTTAGGTGTCCTATTTTTTTTTTTCACTTTGTCCCAATAATTTATTACTATGTGAATCGAGTAATAGCAACTAAAATGTCCCTTGAATTCACTACAATATTTCGTAAAATGTCACTCAAAACGTTGATTCACCCTTATTATCTAACATTTAATTAGTGATTAATTAACTAAATAAACTCTTATGTTACGTTTGACATTTAGAGTACATAATTTTCTTGGTTAAGCCAGCTTGAATGAGATAAGCGCGTCAATTACCCTAACGCAGATGACTCATCACCATCAGCTAACTTATTATGATATATTCTTCAATTTCCTCCTCTTCCTTCATCTTCAATTTTCTGGCTCATGATATTTTTTCATCTGTCTGGCATTAAATTTCCCGCGGATTTTGCTTTCGTCATCGCAATCGACGAGTAGGTATGTAGCTTCTCCGAGAATTCGATGTACTTTGTATGGTCCGCAGTACAGTTCGCAAAATTTTTCAATCCTTTTCTGGATCGCGTCCGATTGATAATAGGTTCTGATTAACACCTTCTCACCAATTTTGAATTTTGTAATGGTCCTGGTTTCATTACACAACTTCGCTTGTTTTTCCCTCTTCTCTTTCATTTTGACGAATATTTGGTTATGGTCAGCTCCTTTAACTTGAAGTATGTCCTTGTTTAGGTATTTTTCCCAAACTCTTGTCGGTTTTTTCCCGAGCTGTGCCTCATAAGGTGTTACTTCTATAGTCTCGTGGTACGTCTCGTTAATGCAACTCTCAATGATTGGTACATAACGCGACCACTTTGTGTGTTGGTCACCGACAAAGATCCTAAATAAATTTCCAAGTTGTCTGTTGATTCTTTCAGCCAGATTCGCACATGGGTTTCTTATTGCGGTAAATCTTGGTTGAATATTTAATTCGTTTAAACCGTCTAACCATTTCCTAGAGGTAAATTGCGTTCCGTTGTCTGTGATAATTATTCTAGGAGATCCTAGCTCTTTACGATATTGGTGTATTCTTCTTAATGTGGCTGCGGTCGTTGCCTTCCGAAGTGTAAATAGTCGCACGTATTTTGTGAAGTTGTCTATCATGACAAACAAATACCTCACTCCAGCGGACGAAACAGGTAGTGGCCCATAATAATCAGCGCTTACTAGGTCACCCTTGCTTAACGGTATAATGGCTTTCGTTCCTCCGAACAGGTTTTTGTTGCCTGAGTCCTTCCTCTTTTGACAAGTGTCGCAAGTCCGTACGTAATTTTTCACCCTTTTCAACATACCGTCTATGGTAAAATGCTCCTGTAATAATTTTATACATTTCTTAGCTCCAGGATGTCCATACATACGGTGTATTTCAGCAATTACTTCGCCGGATACACTGTTCGGTATGTACAGTTTCCATTCCCTCCTACGTAATCTATATAATTTCTCATCGACGTATCTATAAAATTTATTTAATTCCTTATCTAAACACTTTTCCTTAATCTTATCTATAATAGTCTTAAGCTTAGTATCTTTAAATTGATACTTTCCAATATCCATAATGATCTTGCTTACCTTTTTATCCATCTTGATCGTCAGGTGATTAATTAAGTATTCGGACATATTGTCGCTAATTTCTTCTAACGTGGCATCTTCTGGGTTTCTGCTTAGAAGATCAGCAATAATATTGTCCTTGCCCTTACAATGGACAATGTCGAATTTGTACTCTTGCATACTTAAGATCCAGCGTGTAATTCGCGAGTTGTTTAAATGACATTTATTCATAAAAGTCAGTGCCTTATTATCTGTAATAATGGTTAAAGGTTGCCCTAATATGTATATACGGAATTTTTCAAGACATCGTACGATACTCAAGAGCCCATTTTCCGTGGTGTAATAATTTCTTTCTGCACCCTTGAATGTCTTGCTGGTAAAAGCTATAACTCCAATTTTTCCTTCCTCATCCAGTTGATATAGTTGCCCGCCATATGCAAAGTTGCTGGCGTCGCACTGCATATAGTATCTTTGGTTTATTCGAGGAAACTTCAAGATAACTGTTTCTACGAATAACCTTTTAACTTGTTGAAAGCATTCATTTAATTCCTGTGTCCAGGTAAATTTCTGTCCTTTCCGTAATAATTCAAGTAATGGTTTGGTGGTTTCAGCGTATTTATCTGTAAAACGGTTGTAGAAATTTGTCAAACCCAAGAAACCCTTTAATTGCTTTTGGTTCCGAGGTGTTGGAAACTTCATAATGGCATCAATCTTCTCGTCCGTTGCTCGTATTCCTTGCGTAGTTAATCGATATCCAAGGTACGCAATTTCTTGCCTAAAGAATTGCGACTTCTTCAAATTGATGGTTAAATTCGCTCTTCTTAAGTTGGATAATAATAAATCTAAATGTAATAAATGCGTCTCTAAATCTCCTGAATAACATAGGCAATCGTCGACATAAATAATGGTATTTTCTTTAACTTCATCTTCCAATACTGTGTCCAATCCCCTGGTTAGTGCAGCAGAACTGGTACTCAGTCCAAACGGCGTAACTGTAAAGCGATAACATTTGCCTTCGTACATAAAAGCGGTGAAGTTCCGGCACTCCGGCTTCAGTGGTACTTGCCAGAAACTGCTAGTTAAGTCTACGGTAGATAAATATTTCATCTCACAACATCTCGCCAAAATGTCGTTTATCGGTGGAGCACCCTCGTAGTCCGGGATAGTCACGCTGTTCACCTTCCTCGCATCCAAACACAATCGTACTCTACCGTCCTTCTTAATTACAGTAACAAGTGGGTTGATATATGCGCTGTTGCATCGCTCAATGACCCCATACCGTAACATTCTTCTAATCTCATCATCTACCTTCCCTTTATATGCTAATGGGACAGGCCATCCTCTCTGGAAGTACGGTGTCCAGTCGGTGACTTGGAACTCGTGAACGTACCCTTCGATCCTTCCGGGGCACTCTCTGAATAAACTTCTATTCCTTACCAGAATCTCCCTTAATCTCTCCAACGTCCCTTTATCTCCGCAGTCAATACTCTCTACTTTCTTATCAATGTTCCTTATGATCTCTTCTTCTTCTTCTTCTTTGTCCACCACTTCTATATGCATCATTGGCACCGTGCACGCCGCTTCGTCAGCCTCTCTTCTTAACTCGACGATCCTTCTTCCCATGTCGATGAGACATCCTGTTTCCTGAAGAAAATTGATTCCTAATATACAAGGTTTTATTAAATCCGGTATGATGAGAAAAACACATTCATATTTAATTCCTTCGATATAAATATCGCATAATATTTGCTTCCTTATTAACTTTGATTTATTACCAACCGCGTTAACTATTAAAGTGTTAGTCATCGGTAATATTTCATAAGGTGTTATGTTATGTTTGTTTTGATTAAACCACGATTCGGACAATCCGGCAATAAAGGATCCAGTGTCAAGCAACGCTTGTACAGTAACATTATTGTTAAACCTTATATTTATTTCTGGGCACTTTATTATTCGTTGGGTAATCTCCTCGTCATCATTACATAATAAATCGCTTCGTAAATCTGGTAGAATTATGTTAGTCTGGTAGTCATTCGTTTTATCGGCTATCTCCGTTAATGAGTAAAGGGATTTTTTTTCTTCTTCTTGTTGACGAACCCTTTTGGGTTCAGTGCCCGATGTACCGGCAGCTGTGTTTGTGAATTCCATTGTGTTGACTGCGCGTCGGTCCGCAGTACGATGTTGTTGTGTATTTACAGCCGGTCTGTCACCCCAGGCTTTCTTCTGCGCTCCACTTGCTTTGTTCGAACCGCTTTCACTTTCCTTGTAGGAATTCCTCCCCTCGTTCGCCGTCACATAGTTTGACTCCCTATTATTTCTCGGTTGTATCTGTGTATATTCTATGATTAAAGATTCGAAATTTGGGATTGTCACAATTCCTCTCGTGACCACAGCGAGCTGAATCTCGCGCCCAAAGTGACGAGATATCTTACGTATAAGTTGATTATCAGTCAGAGTAGGTGTTAACTGCCTACTCTCCAACAATATGCGTTCTATATACTGAATTGCAGTAATCGGTCCACGCCAATCAAACCTACCATACTCCAAATGGTCCCGTATGCTGTCTTTTCGTTCTTGTCCCCAATATTTCTGTGAGAACGCTTCCTTGAATTCTTCAAAATTTGATATTTGGTTACGTATAACCCGCCACCAAATTCCTGCGTCTAATTCTAAATGTCTACCTATCCACTTGATATTGTCAGTGGGGTAGTATAACTCTTGTATTTCAGACAACTCCTTAAGGAATTCCATAGGGAATCTGTCCGTACCATTATATTTAAGGTCATTGTGGTTAGGTCCATTAATTCGGTTTAATATACCACACTCACCTTCCATTAACTGTCTCTGCAGTCTCTCCTGGTTTTCTCTTAGCTTAGTCAAATGTCCTTTTAACTCTTCGATGCGCGTCGTCTTTTCTTTTGTAGTCTCGTCCAACTTGTGTTCTGTTGAACGTTGTCTACCATCAACTTCTTCCAACTTCTGTATAATGTTATTGTTTGTTCCGTCTTGCTCCTGTTGTTTCTGCCGTATGGTGTCATGTATCTCGGCCTTGAATTCTTCGTGCTTCTTATTGGAATCCTTGACGTGAGCATCGAATTTATTATTAATCTTTTTAACGGTCGTTTGGGTATTGTGTATCGCTACCATCCATTCTTGACGATCATTCTCTCGTGTTTCTTGTATTTCTTCGTACTTCTTGTTTGCTTCTTCTCTCAAGTTTCTCACGATATCATCTTGTTTCTTCTGTAGTTCGTTGACCTTTCCTTCCCAGGCTTGCTGGTATTCACGTATCTCGGACCTTATTTGCGCAAGCTGTTCCGCTGTATCTCGTTTCATCTCTTCCTTATGCTGGTCGAGCTTTTCATTTTGTTTTCCTAGTTTTTCACTAATTAATTTACTGTGTTCTTCTTTCTGCTTATCTAATTTCTCATTGATTAATTGATTACTCTGTCGGATAAAATCCATCAACGTTTGTAGACTTACATCTTCTGGTTTTGATGTCTGTCCTCGCGCCCTATCTTCTGGACTCTCTACAACGCTACTTGGTTCGCTAGGTGTAGTATTATCTTCCGTATTTACCGTACCTAACTGGTTATTAACGTCGAATTCTACGCTATCGGAATTGCTCGCCATTCTCGCCTTCCTACGCGTAATCATTCAAACTGACTTATAACACTAATACTTATCTTACTTCTAATCCTATAACGCTACTTTATCTACTTCTTCTACTGCCTGATCTTTGCCAAAGCTGTACGTTTTAACTATCTTTGTTACTACGTATCATGCCGTGCGGTTGGGCGCCATTATATACAATGTAAATATTATATATTAATAATGATATCAAATCGATATAATTGATTTATAACGTCCTACGTACTTTGGGCGTCATTAATATAATGATATTTTATTACATTTATTTGCAATAGATAATATGTAGTTACTTGCATTAATTGATTACTTTCATGCCGCGCATTATGCAGCCATTTAATACAATGTATAACTATTCTGATTATTCATAAACACATACTTGATATCATTTAATAAATTAATGTGGTCAACTCATTTACTTTATTTGAGCAAAAGAAACTCTTAAAATTCTACTTTATATTTCCTTCAAATTTTAAGTTAATATCTGGGTTGTATTTGGTAATAATAAACGCATATATAGGATCAACTTAAATTACTAGTTTATTTATCATTCACAATAAATTATAATCGTACACATGATACGTCGCTGTACCTGAAATACATACATATTTTATAATAACAAATTCATGTTTTAATATATGCTGAAACAAAGAAAAACATACATACATATATAAATCAAATAATATAACAAATCATATTCTACTTATTAATGCGTTCATTAATCCCAGATAAGCTTTTGTTAATATATTTATTAATTACGTTTTAATTTCTGATTTATTCATTGCGTTTATTAATAATTTCTCAGGGATGAATTCTTTGAAAGAATCAGGTCAGTAGAAGTAACTAAGTAGTAATGATTAAAATAATGGTTACTTGATTTATGAAATATCCATTAGTCGTTGGTGAAGTCTAGTTCCAGTGATGAAGATGGCATGGAGACACATTTCGTTGAATGCTGTTGTTATCACAATCACTTACACACACTCTTCTGGTCACTCGCGTTGGCGTTGGTTTATGGGAATAATTGATGTTTAGTGTACAATTAAATACTTCATCTTACGATGTATGTTGTGTGTTCCTTTTAACGTTAATGTACATGTCTAGTTCCACTTATATCGCTGCTTTATCAAATATTCATGTGATTTAATACTTAGTTTAATGTTTCATGTTCGTTATGGTGTTAATAAGGTGTAGTAACACTGAATTAAGTTCAACTGTTTAGTATATTATTTATGTGGTGATATCTGTTCGTGTAACGATCTGATTGTTCACTTTGAATAATTCTTATCTAAGTCCGTTACATCGCACTTCGAAATTCACTCTTAAAAGTTTACTAATTCTGACTATCGTGACATGAAGATATTACTAAGTCTTTTAAGTTACGAGTTAACGTACTAACTCCCGAACACAAGTTAACTCTCCGCACGATTAATGTACTCTTGTGAACTTAGAGTAAAACTAACTCCGAACAATTAGAGTAAACTGTTTGAAAATTTAAGATAAACTGGCTCCGAATAATTGAAATGAACTGTTTAAAAATTTGAGTAAAAACTTCTCGTACTTAAAGTGTATTACTTGAAAAATTTGAGTGAAGACTGACTTTCCCCGTCTTGGACAGATAGTTTTATTAATTCGTCCCTACTCAAAATTTTGTCCCTGGCGCTGTTCACGCCTACTTCATTTCGTGATTGGTCAGTTTTGAGTTTTCTTGGAATATTTTGTCCCACTATGTCAAGATCCTACGTCATAGTTCTTCCGATAGGTTCTTCGTTTCTGTTGCTATGGAAACACTCCTCTCTACCAGTTTTCTCCCTGGCTTTTGGCTTCTGATAGGTTCTTAGACATCCCCCGATTTTGCTCTGACGAACGTTGACCCTTTTCGTAGAAACTACGGCTATTAGATGCTTGTCCATCAACCTATTGTCTGAAGTAAACTTAATGTTTCTCTAGATTGCCATTATCTGTACTTTCGGTTCTACCGGCGTATTGTTCTATGTTATACCCCTTTTTTGTAGCTATTAATAATTTTGGACATCTGCTGGCTGGTGAAGTCACCCCAACTTTCCACTCGTAAATTCTGTCTGTCACTTAGACGATAACTCCAGCTGCGTAACATGACTTGAGTTTTTGTCTGATCTCAGCCTTCGTATTGTTTCTTAAGGAGCAGTGCATCCGTTCCATTGTAACATATAGTTTCACTCTTTTGTCGTTTATCGTATACTGACGTAACCTAGTCGAACATCTGCCACGTTTCTCAGTACGAGTGTGAACGTCCTCGCCCACATTGTTACAGCGGTAGAGAGCAATAATTCTGAACTAAACTTTCCCTGTCATCTTGTGCAACCAATTTCTATAGTCGGTTTGAGCTTAACGTCTTTCTATTGTCAAGTTAGCGACGCTGCTCTGACATCTTCTCATTACGCTTTATTTATTGCGTAAACTATAAGTCGTTGACACCGCCTCGTGTGAACGCACTCCGTCGAGGTGAAAATTTAAAAAATTTTAAATTTTTTGCTCGTTACAGTGTCCTCAATTTTGATTTGACGATGTGACCTCAGGGAACAATTCAAATCCAAATTCTGCGCCCTGTACGTCGCCTCGCCATGTTCATCTTCCTCAGGGGAGGATATTACATGATAACCTACTTTTAAAGACTTATATTACAATTGGTGCACCCCCTTTTAGTTTTAATTGGATCTCTGAATTTATTGCTAGCTATTTGGGATGGCTGAACGCATTTCACATTATCATATTTACATATAAATACCTTATCTCTCTAATTACAAGACAAATCATAAATTCAATGAGCAATTAATTAATTTAATTAATTGAATAATCCTTTTACTGTCTAAAATATTATTCTCGCGATATATATTCAAACAATCAATCGATTTACCGTAACGCTTTACACGACATCAGAGAAATCTCCTATACGTATACATTTTGTGCAGTACTAATAGTCCTACCAATAATTTTGTTCTTAAAATGTTATTTAAAATTAGATTGGTAATTAACATATTCGCTACGTTAGTTGTAATTATTTTGATAATTTATACATACACGTAATACATTTTGTTAATGAGTCATCTACTTCATTCTAGCATCATTTACAATCCTAGTCTATTAATTATATACATTCACTTTGACAGAGTTCATTTACGATATAGTTCTTTGAATAATATCACTCATTTGATTTTAAGTGTCCTATTTTTTTTCACTTTGTCCCAATAATTTATTACTATGTGAATCGAGTAATAGCAACTAAAATGTCCCTTGTATTCACTACAATATTTCGTAAAATGTCACTCAAAACGTTGATTCACCCTTATTATCTAACATTTAATTAGTGATTAATTAACTAAATAAACTCTTATGTTACGTTTGACATTTAGAGTACATAATTTTCTTGGTTAAGCCAGCTTGAATGAGATAAGCGCGTCAATTACCCTAACGCAGATGACTCATCACCATCAGCTAACTTATTATGATATATTCTTCAATTTCCTCCTCTTCCTTCATCTTCAATTTTCTGGCTCATGATATTTTTTCATCTGTCTGGCATTAAATTTCCCGCGGATTTTGCTTTCGTCATCGCAATCGACGAGTAGGTATGTAGCTTCTCCGAGAATTCGATGTACTTTGTATGGTCCGCAGTACAGTTCGCAAAATTTTTCAATCCTTTTCTGGATCGCGTCCGATTGATAATAGGTTCTGATTAACACCTTCTCACCAATTTTGAATTTTGTAATGGTCCTGGTTTCATTACACAACTTCGCTTGTTTTTCCCTCTTCTCTTTCATTTTGACGAATATTTGGTTATGGTCAGCTCCTTTAACTTGAAGTATGTCCTTGTTTAGGTATTTTTCCCAAACTCTTGTCGGTTTTTTCCCGAGCTGTGCCTCATAAGGTGTTACTTCTATAGTCTCGTGGTACGTCTCGTTAATGCAACTCTCAATGATTGGTACATAACGCGACCACTTTGTGTGTTGGTCACCGACAAAGATCCTAAATAAATTTCCAAGTTGTCTGTTGATTCTTTCAGCCAGATTCGCACATGGGTTTCTTATTGCGGTAAATCTTGGTTGAATATTTAATTCGTTTAAACCGTCTAACCATTTCCTAGAGGTAAATTGCGTTCCGTTGTCTGTGATAATTATTCTAGGAGATCCTAGCTCTTTACGATATTGGTGTATTCTTCTTAATGTGGCTGCGGTCGTTGCCTTCCGAAGTGTAAATAGTCGCACGTATTTTGTGAAGTTGTCTATCATGACAAACAAATACCTCACTCCAGCGGACGAAACAGGTAGTGGCCCATAATAATCAGCGCTCACTAGGTCACCCTTGCTTAACGGTATAATGGCTTTCGTTCCTCCGAACAGGTTTTTGTTGCCTGAGTCCTTCCTCTTTTAACAAGTGTCGCAAGTCCGTACGTAATTTTTCACCCTTTTCAACATACCGTCTATGGTAAAATGCTCCTGTAATAATTTTATACATTTCTTAGCTCCAGGATGTCCATACATACGGTGTATTTCAGCAATTACTTCGCCGGATACACTGTTCGGTATGTACAGTTTCCATACCCTCCTACGTAATCTATATAATTTCTAATCGACGTATCTATAAAATTTATTTAATTCCTTATCTAAACACTTTTCCTTAATCTTATCTATAATAGTCTTAAGCTTAGTATCTTTAAATTGATACTTTCCAATATCCATAATGATCTTGCTTACCTTTTTATCCATCTTGATCGTCAGGTGATTAATTAAGTATTCGGACATATTGTCGCTAATTTCTTCTAACGTGGCATCTTCTGGGTTTCTGCTTAGAAGATCAGCAATAATATTGTCCTTGCCCTTACAATGGACAATGTCGAATTTGTACTCTTGCATACTTAAGATCCAGCGTGTAATTCGCGAGTTGTTTAAATGACATTTATTCATAAAAGTCAGTGCCTTATTATCTGTAATAATGGTTAAAGGTTGCCCTAATATGTATATACGGAATTTTTCAAGACATCGTACGATACTCAAGAGCTCCTTTTCCGTGGTGTAATAATTTCTTTCTGCACCCTTGAATGTCTTGCTGGTAAAAGCTAAAACTCCAATTTTTCCTTCCTCATCCAGTTGATATAGTTGCCCGCCATATGCAAAGTTGCTGGCGTCGCACTGCATATAGTATCTTTGGTTTATTCGAGGAAACTTCAAGATAACTGTTTCTACGAATAACCTTTTAACTTGTTGAAAGCATTCATTTAATTCCTGTGTCCAGGTAAATTTCTGTCCTTTCCGTAATAATTCAAGTAATGGTTTGGTGGTTTCAGCGTATTTATCTGTAAAACGGTTGTAGAAATTTGTCAAACCCAAGAAACCCTTTAATTGCTTTTGGTTCCGAGGTGTTGGAAACTTCATAATGGCATCAATCTTCTCGTCCGTTGCTCGTATTCCTTGCGTAGCTAATCGATATCCAAGGTACGCAATTTCTTGCCTAAAGAATTGCGACTTCTCCAAATTGATGGTTAAATTCGCTCTTCTTAAGTTGGATAATAATAAATCTAAATGTAATAAATGCGTCTCTAAATCTCCTGAATAACATAGGCAATCGTCGACATAAATAATGGTATTTTCTTTAACTTCATCTTCCAATACTGTGTCCAATCCCCTGGTTAGTGCAGCAGAACTGGTACTCAGTCCAAACGGCGTAACTGTAAAGCGATAACATTTGCCTTCGTACATAAAAGCGGTGAAGTTCCGGCACTCCGGCTTCAGTGGTACTTGCCAGAAACTGCTAGTTAAGTCTACGGTAGATAAATATTTCATCTCACAACATCTCGCCAAAATGTCGTTTATCGGTGGAGCACCCTCGTAGTCCGGGATAGTCACGCTGTTCACCTTCCTCGCATCCAAACACAATCGTACTCTACCGTCCTTCTTAATTACAGTAACAAGTGGGTTGATATATGCGCTGTTGCATCGCTCAATGACCCCATACCGTAACATTCTTCTAATCTCATCATCTACCTTCCCTTTATATGCTAATGGGACAGGCCATCCTCTCTGGAAGTACGGTGTCCGGTCGGTGACTTGGAACTCGTGAACGTACCCTTCGATCCTTCCGGGGCACTCTCTGAATAAACTTCTATTCCTTACCAGAATCTCCCTTAATCTCTCCAACGTCCCTTTATCTCCGCAGTCAATACTCTCTACTTTCTTATCAATGTTCCTTATGATCTCTTCTTCTTCTTCTTCTTTGTCCACCACTTCTATATGCATCATTGGCACCGTGCACGCCGCTTCGTCAGCCTCTCTTCTTAACTCGACGATCCTTCTTCCCATGTCAATGAGACATCCTGTTTCCTGAAGAAAATTGATTCCTAATATACAAGGTTTTATTAAATCCGGTATGATGAGAAAAACACATCCATATTTAATTCCTTCGATATAAATATCGCATAATATTTGCTTCCTTATTAACTTTGATTTATTACCAACCGCGTTAACTATTAAAGTGTTAGTCATCGGTAATATTTCATAAGGTGTTATGTTATGTTTGTTTTGATTAAACCACGATTCGGACAATCCGGCAATAACGGATCCAGTGTCAAGCAACGCTTGTACAGTAACATTATTGTTAAACCTTATATTTATTTCTGGGCACTTTATTATTCGTTGGGTAATCTCCTCGTCATCATTACATAATAAATCGCTTCGTAAATCTGGTAGAATTATGTTAGTCTGGTAGTCATTCGTTTTATCGGCTATCTCCGTTAATGAGTAAAGGGATTTTTTTTTCTTCTTCTTGTTGACGAACCCTTTTGGGTTCAGTGCCCGATGTACCGGCAGCTGTGTTTGTGAATTCCATTGTGTTGACTGCGCGTCGGTCCGCAGTACGATGTTGTTGTGTATTTACAGCCGGTCTGTCACCCCAGGCTTTCTTCTGCGCTCCACTTGCTTTGTTCGAACCGCTTTCACTTTCCTTGTAGGAATTCCTCCCCTCGTTCGCCGTCACATAGTTTGACTCCCTATTATTTCTCGGTTGTATCTGTGTATATTCTATGATTAAAGATTCGAAATTTGGGATTGTCACAATTCCTCTCGTGACCACAGCGAGCTGAATCTCGCGCCCAAAGTGACGAGATATCTTACGTATAAGTTGATTATCAGTCAGAGTCGGTGTTAACTGCCTACTCTCCAACAATATGCGTTCTATATACTGAATTGCAGTAATCGGTCCACGCCAATCAAACCTACCATACTCCAAATGGTCCCGTATGCTGTCTTGTCGTTCTTGTCCCCAATATTTTTGTGAGAACGCTTCCTTGAATTCTTCAAAATTTGATATTTGGTTACGTATAAACCGCCACCAAATTCCTGCGTCTAATTCTAAATGTCTACCTATCCACTTGATATTGTCAGTGGGGTAGTATAACTCTTGTATTTCAGACAACTCCTTAAGGAATTCCATAGGGAATCTGTCCGTACCATTATATTTAAGGTCATTGTGGTTAGGTCCATTAATTCGGTTTAATATACCACACTCACCTTCCATTAACTGTCTCTGCAGTCTCTCCTGGTTTTCTCTTACCTTAGTCAAATGTCCTTTTAACTCTTCGATGCGCGTCGTCTTTTCTTTTGTAGTCTCGTCCAACTTCTGTTCTGTTGAACGTTGTCTACCATCAACTTCTTCCAACTTCTGTATAATGTTATTGTTTGTTCCGTCTTGCTCCTGTTGTTTCTGCCGTATGGTGTCATGTATCTCGGCCTTGAATTCTTCGTGCTTCTTATTGGAATCCTTGACGTGAGCATCGAATTTATTATTAATCTTTTTAACGGTCGTTTGGGTATTGTGTATCGCTACCATCCATTCTTGACGATCATTCTCTCGTGTTTCTTGTATTTTTTCGTACTTCTTGTTTGCTTCTTCTCTCAAGTTTCTCACGATATCATCTTGTTTCTTCTGTAGTTCGTTGACCTTTCCTTCCCAGGCCTGCTGGTATTCACGTATCTCGGACCTTATTTGCGCAAGCTGTTCCGCTGTATCTCGTTTCATCTCTTCCTTATGCGGGTCGAGCTTTTCATTTTGTTTTCCTAGTTTTTCACTAATTAATTTACTGTGTTCTTCTTTCTGCTTATCTAATTACTCATTGATTAATTGATTACTCTGTCGGATAAAATCGATCAACGTTTGTAGACTTACATCTTCTGGTTTTGATGTCTGTCCTCGCGCCCTATCTTCTGGACTCTCTACAACGCTACTTGGTTCGCTAGGTGTAGTATTATCTTCCGTATTTACCGTACCTAACTGGTTATTAACGTCGAATTCTACGCTATCGGAATTGCTCGCCATTCTCGCCTTCCTACGCGTAATCATTCAAACTGACTTATAACACTAATACTTATCTTACTTCTAATCCTATAACGCTACTTTATCTACTTCTTCTACTGCCTGATCTTTGCCAAAGCTGTACGTTTTAACTATCTTTGTTACTACGTATCATGCCGTGCGGTTGGGCGCCATTATATACAATGTAAATATTATATATTAATAATGATATCAAATCGATATAATTGATTTATAACGTCCTACGTACTTTGGGCGTCATTAATATAATGATATTTTATTACATTTATTTGCAATAGATAATATGTAGTTACTTGCATTAATTGATTACTTTCATGCCGCGCATTATGCAGCCATTTAATACAATGTATAACTATTCTGATTATTCATAAACACATACTTGATATCATTTAATAAATTAATGTGGTCAACTCATTTACTTTATTTGAGCAAAAGAAACTCTTAAAATTCTACTTTATATTTCCTTCAAATTTTAAGTTAATATCTGGGTTGTATTTGGTAATAATAAACGCATATATAGGATCAACTTAAATTACTAGTTTATTTATCATTCACAATAAATTATAATCGTACACATGATACGTCGCTGTACCTGAAATACATACATATTTTATAATAACAAATTCATGTTTTAATATATGCTGAAACAAAGAAAAACATACATACATATATAAATCAAATAATATAACAAATCATATTCTACTTATTAATGCGTTCATTAATCCCAGATAAGCTTTTGTTAATATATTTATTAATTACGTTTTAATTTCTGATTTATTCATTGCGTTTATTAATAATTTCTCAGGGATGAATTCTTTGAAAGAATCAGGTCAGTAGAAGTAACTAAGTAGTAATGATTAAAATAATGGTTACTTGATTTATGAAATATCCATTAGTCGTTGGTGAAGTCTAGTTCCAGTGATGAAGATGGCATGGAGACACATTTCGTTGAATGCTGTTGTTATCACAATCACTTACACAAACTCTTCCGGTCACTCGCGTTGGCGTTGGTTTATGGGAATAATTGATGTTTAGTGTACAATTAAATACTTCATCTTACGATGTATGTTGTGTGTTCCTTTTAACGTTAATGTACATGTCTAGTTCCACTTATATCGCTGCTTTATCAAATATTCATGTGATTTAATACTTAGTTTAATGTTTCATGTTCGTTATGGTGTTAATAAGGTGTAGTAACACTGAATTAAGTTCAACTGTTTAGTATATTATTTATGTGGTGATATCTGTTCGTGTAACGATCTGATTGTTCACTTTGAATAATTCTTATCTAAGTCCGTTACATCGCACTTCGAAATTCACTCTTAAAAGTTTACTAATTCTGACTATCGTGACATGAAGATATTACTAATTCTTTTAAGTTACGAGTTAACGTACTAACTCCCGAACTCAAGTTAACTCTCCGCACGATTAATGTACTCTTGTGAACTTAGAGTAAAACTAACTCCGAACAATTAGAGTAAACTGTTTGAAAATTTAAGATAAACTGGCTCCGAATAATTGAAATGAACTGTTTAAAAATTTGAGTAAAAACTTCTCGTACTTAAAGTGTATTACTTGAAAAATTTGAGTGAAGACTGACTTTTCCCGTCTTGGACAGATAGTTTTATTAATTCGTCCCTACTCAAAATTTTGTCCCTGGCGCTGTTCACGCCTACTTCATTTCGTGATTGGTCAGTTTTGAGTTTTCTTGGAATATTTTGTCCCACTATGTCAAGATCCTACGTCATAGTTCTTCCGATAGGTTCTTCGTTTCTGTTGCTATGGAAACACTCCTCTCTACCATTTTTCTCCCTGGCTTTTGGCTTCTGATAGGTTCTTAGACATCCCCCGATTTTGCTCTGACGAACGTTGACCCTTTTCGTAGAAACTACGGCTATTAGATGCTTGTCCATCAACCTATTGTCTGAAGTAAACTTAATGTTTCTCTAGATTGCCATTATCTGTACTTTCGGTTCTACCGGCGTATTGTTCTATGTTATACCCCTTTTTTGTAGCTATTAATAATTTTGGACATCTGCTGGCTGGTGAAGTCACCCCAACTTTCCACTCGTAAATTCTGTCTGTCACTTAGACGATAACTCCAGCTGCGTAACATGACTTGAGTTTTTGTCTGATCTCAGCCTTCGTATTGTTTCTTAAGGAGCAGTGCATCCGTTCCATTGTAACATATAGTTTCACTCTTTTGTCGTTTATCGTATACTGACGTAACCTAGTCGAACATCTGCCACGTTTCTCAGTACGAGTGTGAACGTCCTCGCCCACATTGTTACAGCGGTAGAGAGCAATAATTCTGAACTAAACTTTCCCTGTCATCTTGTGCAACCAATTTCTATAGTCGGTTTGAGCTTAACGTCTTTCTATTGTCAAGTTAGCGACGCTGCTCTGACATCTTCTCATTACGCTTTATTTATTGCGTCAACTATAAGTCGTTGACACCGCCTCGTGTGAACGCACTCCGTCGAGGTGAAAATTTAAAAAATTTTAAATTTTTTGCTCGTTACAGTGTCCTCAATTTTGATTTGACGATGTGACCTCAGGGAACAATTCAAATCCAAATTCTGCGCCCTGTACGTCGCCTCGCCATGTTCATCTTCCTCAGGGGAGGATATTACATGATAACCTACTTTTAAAGACTTATATTACAATTGGTGCACCCCCTTTTAGTTTTAATTGGATCTCTGAATTTATTGCGAGCTATTTGGGATGGCTGAACGCTTTTCACATTATCATATTTACATATAAATACCTTATCTCTCTAATTACAAGACAAATCATAAATTCAATGAGCAATTAATTAATTTAATTAATTGAATAATCCTTTTACTGTCTAAAATATTATTCTCGCAATATATTATCAAACAATCAATCGATTTACCGTAACGCTTTACATGACATCAGAGAAATCTCCTATACGTATACATTTTGTGCAGTACTAATAGTCCTACCAATAATTTTGTTCTTAAAATGTTATTTAAAATTAGATTGGTAATTAACATATTCGCTACGTTAGTTGTAATTATTTTGATAATTTATACATACACGTAATACATTTTGTTAATGAGTTATCTACTTCATTCTAGCATCATTTACAATCCTAGTCTATTAATTATATACATTCACTTT
Organism: Magicicada septendecula; assembly: GCA_034769895.1. Classification (NCBI taxonomy): domain Eukaryota; kingdom Metazoa; phylum Arthropoda; class Insecta; order Hemiptera; family Cicadidae; genus Magicicada; species Magicicada septendecula. Next base: position 268,954,651 of record CM068376.1, read on the forward strand.
GACAGAGTTCATTTACGATATAGTTCTTTGAATAATATCACTCATTTGATTTTAAGTGTCCTATTTTTTTTTCACTTTGTCCCAATAATTTATTACTATGTGAATCGAGTAATAGCAACTAAAATGTCCCTTGTATTCACTACAATATTTCGTAAAATGTCACTCAAAACGTTGATTCACCCTTATTATCTAACATTTAATTAGTGATTAATTAACTAAATAAACTCTTATGTTACGTTTGACATTTAGAGTACATAATTTTCTTGGTTAAGCCAGCTTGAATGAGATAAGCGCGTCAATTACCCTAACGCAGATGACTCATCACCATCAGCTAACTTATTATGATATATTCTTCAATTTCCTCCTCTTCCTTCATCTTCAATTTTCTGGCTCATGATATTTTTTCATCTGTCTGGCATTAAATTTCCCGCGGATTTTGCTTTCGTCATCGCAATCGACGAGTAGGTATGTAGCTTCTCCGAGAATTCGATGTACTTTGTATGGTCCGCAGTACAGTTCGCAAAATTTTTCAATCCTTTTCTGGATCGCGTCCGATTGATAATAGGTTCTGATTAACACCTTCTCACCAATTTTGAATTTTGTAATGGTCCTGGTTTCATTACACAACTTCGCTTGTTTTTCCCTCTTCTCTTTCATTTTGACGAATATTTGGTTATGGTCAGCTCCTTTAACTTGAAGTATGTCCTTGTTTAGGTATTTTTCCCAAACTCTTGTCGGTTTTTTCCCGAGCTGTGCCTCATAGGGTGTTACTTCTATAGTCTCGTGGTACGTCTCGTTAATGCAACTCTCAATGATTGGTACATAACGCGACCACTTTGTGTGTTGGTCACCGACAAAGATCCTAAATAAATTTCCAAGTTGTCTGTTGATTCTTTCAGCCAGATTCGCACATGGGTTTCTTATTGCGGTAAATCTTGGTTGAATATTTAATTCGTTTAAACCGTCTAACCATTTCCTAGAGGTAAATTGCGTTCCGTTGTCTGTGATAATTATTCTAGGAGTCCTAGCTCTTTACGATATTGGTGTATTCTTCTTAATGTGGCTGCGGTCGTTGCCTTCCGAAGTGTAAATAGTCGCACGTATTTTGTGAAGTTGTCTATCATGACAAACAAATACCTCACTCCAGCGGACGAAACAGGTAGTGGCCTATAATAATCAGCGCTCACTAGGTCACCCTTGCTTAACGGTATAATGGCTTTCGTTCCTCCGAACAGGTTTTTGTTGCCTGAGTCCTTCCTCTTTTGACAAGTGTCGCAAGTCCGTACGTAATTTTTCACCCTTTTCAACATACCGTCTATGGTAAAATGCTCCTGTAATAATTTTATACATTTCTTAGCTCCAGGATGTCCATACATACGGTGTATTTCAGCAATTACTTCGCCGGATACACTGTTCGGTATGTACAGTTTCCATTCCCTCCTACGTAATCTATATAATTTCTCATCGACGTATCTATAAAATTTATTTAATTCCTTATCTAAACACTTTTCCTTAATCTTATCTATAATAGTCTTAAGCTTAGTATCTTTAAATTGATACTTTCCAATATCCATAATGATCTTGCTTACCTTTTTATCCATCTTGATCGTCAGGTGATTAATTAAGTATTCGGACATATTGTCGCTAATTTCTTCTAACGTGGCATCTTCTGGGTTTCTGCTTAGAAGATCAGCAATAATATTGTCCTTGCCCTTACAATGGACAATGTCGAATTTGTACTCTTGGATACTTAAGATCCAGCGTGTAATTCGCGAGTTGTTTAAATGACATTTATTCATAAAAGTCAGTGCCTTATTATCTGTAATAATTTTTAAAGGTTGCCCTAATATGTATATACGGAATTTTTCAAGACATCGTACGATACTCAAGAGCTCCTTTTCCGTGGTGTAATAATTTCTTTCTGCACCCTTGAATGTCTTGCTGGTAAAAGCTATAACTCCAATTTTTCCTTCCTCATCCAGTTGATATAGTTGCCCGCCATATGCAAAGTTGCTGGCGTCGCACTGCATATAGTATCTTTGGTTTATTCGAGGAAACTTCAAGATAACTGTTTCTACGACTAACCTTTTAACTTGTTGAAAGCATTCATTTAATTCCTGTGTCCAGGTAAATTTCTGTCCTTTCCGTAATAATTCAAGTAATGGTTTGGTGGTTTCAGCGTATTTATCTGTAAAACGGTTGTAGAAATTTGTCAAACCCAAGAAACCCTTTAATTGCTTTTGGTTCCGAGGTGTTGGAAACTTCATAATGGCATCAATCTTCTCGTCCGTTGCTCGTATTCCTTGCGTAGTTAATCGATATCCAAGGTACGCAATTTCTTGCCTAAAGAATTGCGACTTCTCCAAATTGATGGTTAAATTCGCTCTTCTTAAGTTGGATAATAATAAATCTAAATGTAATAAATGCGTCTCTAAATCTCCTGAATAACATAGGCAATCGTCGACATAAATAATGGTATTTTCTTTAACTTCATCTTCCAATACTGTGTCCAATCCCCTGGTTAGTGCAGCAGAACTGGTACTCAGTCCAAACGGCGTAACTGTAAAGCGATAACATTTGCCTTCGTACATAAAAGCGGTGAAGTTCCGGCACTCCGGCTTCAGTGGTACTTGCCAGAAACTGCTAGTTAAGTCTACGGTAGATAAATATTTCATCTCACAACATCTCGCCAAAATGTCGTTTATCGGTGGAGCACCCTCGTAGTCCGGGATAGTCACGCTGTTCACCTTCCTCGCATCCAAACACAATCGTACTCTACTGTCATTCTTAATTACAGTAACAAGTGGGTTGATATATGCGCTGTTGCATCGCTCAATGACCCCATACCGTAACATTCTTCTAATCTAATCATCTACCTTCCCTTTATATGCTAATGGGACAGGCCATCCTCTCTGGAAGTACGGTGTCCGGTCGGTGACTTGGAACTCGTGAACGTACCCTTCGATCCTTCCGGGGCACTCTCTGAATAAACTTCTATTCCTTACCAGAATCTCCCTTAATCTCTCCAACGTCCCTTTATCTCCGCAGTCAATACTCTCTACTTTCTTATCAATGTTCCTTATGATCTCTTCTTCTTCTTCTTCTTCTTTGTCCACCACTTCTATATGCATCATTGGCACCGTGCACGCCGCTTCGTCAGCCTCTCTTCTTAACTCGACGATCCTTCTTCCCATGTCGATGAGACATCCTGTTTCCTGAAGAAAATTGATTCCTAATATACAAGGTTTTATTAAATCCGGTATGATGAGAAAAACACATTCATATTTAATTCCTTCGATATAAATATCGCATAATATTTGCTTCCTTATTAACTTTGATTTATTACCAACCGCGCTAACTATTAAAGTGTTAGTCATCGGTAATATTTCATAAGGTGTTATGTTATGTTTGTTTTGATTAAACCACGATTCGGACAATCCGGCAATAACGGATCCAGTGTCAAGCAACGCTTGTACAGTAACATTATTGTTAAACCTTATATTTATTTCTGGGCACTTTATTATTCGTTGGGTAATCTCCTCGTCATCATTACATAATAAATCGCTTCGTAAATCTGGTAGAATTATGTTAGTCTGGTAGTCATTCGTTTTATCGGCTATCTCCGTTAATGAGTAAAGGGATTTTTTTTTCTTCTTCTTGTTGACGAACCCTTTTGGGTTCAGTGCCCGATGTACCGGCAGCTGTGTTTGTGAATTCCATTGTGTTGACTGCGCGTCGGTCCGCAGTACGATGTTGTTGTGTATTTACAGCCGGTCTGTCACCCCAGGCTTTCTTCTGCGCTCCACTTGCTTTGTTCGAACCGCTTTCACTTTCTTTGTAGGAATTCCTCCCCTCGTTCGCCGTCACATAGTTTGACTCCCTATTATTTCTCGGTTGTATCTGTGTATATTCTATGATTAAAGATTCGAAATTTGGGATTGTCACAATTCCTCTCGTGACCACAGCGAGCTGAATCTCGCGCCCAAAGTGACGAGATACCTTACGTATAAGTTGATTATCAGTCAGAGTAGGTGTTAACTGCCTACTATCAAACAATATGCGTTCTATATACTGAATTGCAGTAATCGGTCCACGCCAATCAAACCTACCATACTCCAAATGGTCCCGTATGCTGTCTTGTCGTTCTTGTCCCCAATATTTCTGTGAGAACGCTTCCTTGAATTCTTCAAAATTTGATATTTGGTTACGTATAACCCGCCACCAAATTCCTGCGTCTAATTCTAAATGTCTACCTATCCACTTGATATTGTCAGTGGGGTAGTATATCTCTTGTATTTCAGACAACTCCTTAAGGAATTCCATAGGGAATCTGTCCGTACCATTATATTTAAAGTCATTGTGGTTAGGTCCATTAATTCGGTTTAAAATACCACACTCACCTTCCATTAACTGTCTCTGCAGTCTCTCCTGGTTTTCTGTTACCTTAGTCAAATGTCCTTTTAACTCTTCGATGCGCGTCGTCTTTTCTTTTGTAGTCTCGTCCAACTTGTGTTCTGTTGAACGTTGTCTACCATCAACTTCTTCCAACTTCTGTATAATGTTATTGTTTGTTCCGTCTTGCTCCTGTTGTTTCTGCCGTATGGTGTCATGTATCTCGGCCTTGAATTCTTCGTGCTTCTTATTGGAATCCTTGACGTGAGCATCGAATTTATTATTAATCTTTTTAACGGTCGTTTGGGTATTGTGTATCGCTACCATCCATTCTTGACGATCATTCTCTCGTGTTTCTTGTATTTTTTCGTACTTCTTGTTTGCTTCTTCTCTCAAGTTTCTCACGATATCATCTTGTTTCTTCTGTAGTTCGTTGACCTTTCCTTCCCAGGCCTGCTGGTATTCACGTATCTCGGACCTTATTTGCGCAAGCTGTTCCGCTGTATCTCGTTTCATCTCTTCCTTATGCGGGTCGAGCTTTTCATTTTGTTTTCCTAGTTTTTCACTAATTAATTTACTGTGTTCTTCTTTCTGCTTATCTAATTACTCATTGATTAATTGATTACTCTGTCGGATAAAATCCATCAACGTTTGTAGACTTACATCTTCTGGTTTTGATGTCTGTCCTCGCGCCCTATCTTCTGGACTCTCTACAACGCTACTTGGTTCGCTAGGTGTAGTATTATCTTCCGTATTTACCGTACCTAACTGGTTATTAACGTCGAATTCTACGCTATCGGAATTGCTCGCCATTCTCGCCTTCCTACGCGTAATCATTCAAACTGACTTATAACACTAATACTTATCTTACTTCTAATCCTATAACGCTACTTTATCTACTTCTTCTACTGCCTGATCTTTGCCAAAGCTGTACGTTTTAACTATCTTTGTTACTACGTATCATGCCGTGCGGTTGGGCGCCATTATATACAATGTAAATATTATATATTAATAATGATATCAAATCGATATAATTGATTTATAACGTCCTACGTACTTTGGGCGTCATTAATATAATGATATTTTATTACATTTATTTGCAATAGATAATATGTAGTTACTTGCATTAATTGATTACTTTCATGCCGCGCATTATGCAGCCATTTAATACAATGTATAACTATTCTGATTATTCATAAACACATACTTGATATCATTTAATAAATTAATGTGGTCAACTCATTTACTTTATTTGAGCAAAAGAAACTCTTAAAATTCTACTTTATATTTCCTTCAAATTTTAAGTTAATATCTGGGTTGTATTTGGTAATAATAAACGCATATATAGGATCAACTTAAATTACTAGTTTATTTATCATTCACAATAAATTATAATCGTACACATGATACGTCGCTGTACCTGAAATACATACATATTTTATAATAACAAATTCATGTTTTAATATATGCTGAAACAAAGAAAAACATACATACATATATAAATCAAATAATATAACAATTCATATTCTACTTATTAATGCGTTCATTAATCCCAGATAAGCTTTTGTTAATATATTTATTAATTACGTTTTAATTTCTGATTTATTCATTGCGTTTATTAATAATTTCTCAGGGATGAATTCTTTGAAAGAATCAGGTCAGTAGAAGTAACTAAGTAGTAATGATTAAAATAATGGTTACTTGATTTATGAAATATCCATTAGTCGTTGGTGAAGTCTAGTTCCAGTGATGAAGATGGCATGGAGACACATTTCGTTGAATGCTGTTGTTATCACAATCACTTACACACACTCTTCCGGTCACTCGCGTTGGCGTTGGTTTATGGGAATAATTGATGTTTAGTGTACAATTAAATACTTCATCTTACGATGTATGTTGTGTTTTCCTTTTAACGTTAATGTACATGTCTAGTTCCACTTATATCGCTGCTTTATCAAATATTCATGTGATTTAATACTTAGTTTAATGTTTCATGTTCGTTATGGTGTTAATAAGGTGTAGTAACACTGAATTAAGTTCAACTGTTTAGTATATTATTTATGTGGTGATATCTGTTCGTGTAACGATCTGATTGTTCACTTTGAATAATTCTTATCTAAGTCCGTTACATCGCACTTCGAAATTCACTCTTAAAAGTTTACTAATTCTGACTATCGTGACATGAAGATATTACTAAGTCTTTTAAGTTACGAGTTAACGTACTAACTCCCGAACTCAAGTTAACTCTCCGCACGATTAATGTACTCTTGTGAACTTAGAGTAAAACTAACTCCGAACAATTAGAGTAAACTGTTTGAAAATTTAAGATAAACTGGCTCCGAATAATTGAAATGAACTGTTTAAAAATTTGAGTAAAAACTTCTCGTACTTAAAGTGTATTACTTGAAAAATTTGAGTGAAGACTGACTTTCCCCGTCTTGGACAGATAGTTTTATTAATTCGTCCCTACTCAAAATTTTGTCCCTGGCGCTGTTCACGCCTACTTCATTTCGTGATTGGTCAGTTTTGAGTTTTCTTGGACTATTTTGTCCCACTATGTCAAGATCCTACGTCATAGTTCTTCCGATAGGTTCTTCGTTTCTGTTGCTATGGAAACACTCCTCTCTACCAGTTTTCTCCCTGGCTTTTGGCTTCTGATAGGTTCTTAGACATCCCCCGATTTTGCTCTGACGAACGTTGACCCTTTTCGTAGAAACTACGGCTATTAGATGCTTGTCCATCAACCTATTGTCTGAAGTAAACTTAATGTTTCTCTAGATTGCCATTATCTGTACTTTCGGTTCTACCGGCGTATTGTTCTATGTTATACCCCTTTTTTGTAGCTATTAATAATTTTGGACATCTGCTGGCTGGTGAAGTCACCCCAACTTTCCACTCGTAAATTCTGTCTGTCACTTAGACGATAACTCCAGCTGCGTAACATGACTTGAGTTTTTGTCTGATCTCAGCCTTCGTATTGTTTCTTAAGGAGCAGTGCATCCGTTCCATTGTAACATATAGTTTCACTCTTTTGTCGTTTATCGTATACTGACGTAACCTAGTCGAACATCTGCCACGTTTCTCAGTACGAGTGTGAACGTCCTCGCCCACATTGTTACAGCGGTAGAGAGCAATAATTCTGAACTAAACTTTCCCTGTCATCTTGTGCAACCAATTTCTATAGTTGGTTTGAGCTTAACGTCTTTCTATTGTCAAGTTAGCGACGCTGCTCTGACATCTTCTCATTACGCTTTATTTATTGCGTCAACTATAAGTCGTTGACACCGCCTCGTGTGAACGCACTCCGTCGAGGTGAAAATTTTAAATTTTTTGCTCGTTACAGGCTTATGGCAAGCACTGAGGATGCCGAACGTCGTTAAGGAAGCTGAGGAACATATAAGAGAATTGTGCCGCCGAATCTAGTTAGGGATAACAGACGTACTTTGTTACATTTTGCTTTGCTTTGCTTTCTGCTACATTTTAGTACACTACGAAAAGGTCCAAAAACAGACTGAAATTTTTATAGCATTTTATTGATAAAAACAGATTACGTGAGAGGTTTAAGATGCAAAACTAAGTATCTTTTCAATAAAGTCATAGAGTACTGGTATTGTAAAACAAATCAGGTTTTACTGAAAATATTAATTTGTGATTTATTATTAGAAATCCTTATTTTTTAGTAGTTTATAATTATATCGTTCCGGTAAAAGGTAATATTTTGCAATAGTTTTGAGTTAGAAAGCCCGTGCATTGCTCGATTAGGTAAGAAATTTTACTGTAAAAGAGAGAAAAGGTCTTGTCAGAAAAAGGGAGGGATTTTTTAATAAAATTGGGGGGGAAGCGTCATAGGGGTTGGGGGATCGGCACACCTGCCCAAACGTTTACAAAGAAATCCTTGTTACATCTTTAATTGATTTAAAGCATATAAGAAGACCTACATTTAAAAATATTTTCCCGTACAATGACTAGAACACAAGTAATCGCCTAATCGATTTCCGAAATAAATCGTATTAGGTTACCTTTGTAACTTATGTTTTAGCCTGACATTTGGCACATAAGTTTTATATCTGTTGCTTTTATAAGGTTAGGCCTACTTGATAAAATGTTCTTTGAAATCTATGTAATGCTTGATTAGTTTGGAAACTTTATTCGACGGTTCTCATTTTTATTTCGGTTATGTATTCACTTTGAACTGTTTTAACCTTTGCATGTCGTAGAAAAAAATCGTAACGAAAAAATCATATTTATTTTGTCCGTTATGTAGAAACTGAGGTACTAAAAAATTCCGCAGGAGGACAAATAAGAATAACAATTTTTTAAAGTAAAACAATGGGTTACGGTCATCGGCGACGGTAGGAAACTCGGTGGCGGATTCTCAGCAATGTCCAGAATATGTAAAAAAAAGATAAATTAAAAAAATAAATAAATAATTCTTGAAAGAGAATTTCCTCCTTTTTCTGAAATTTTTGTGTCTTTCCTCCTGTAGTATTATATCTCTATAATATTGCAATATAGCCCTATAGGAGATTCATTGTCAGTTTATTTGCATTACGTGAAGCATTTATTCATGTGTTACTTCAATTTAACGTTTTAAGTAACTGTAGTGAATAAAGTGACATTCAATAAGTGAATAAAGTGACATTTTAAGTCATTGTTGTTACTAATAAAATTTTATTTTATTAATTTGCACAATACTATAAAGTATAAAGTCTTTAATGTCAAATTTCTTTGTGGACTCTCATTGTAAATGGCTGAGAAATAGGCCTATGTTGAACTAATGAGAAACTTCGCTGATTTATATGTACACTAGCTCTTTGGGAGGACATTGGTCCCTCCTGTAGTTTCGTAACTAGGTCTTATATTACTGCCTAATGTTGCACCTTCTGTTGGTTTATCTCTGTGCCGTCTGTATTCTTCAACGTTTTCTACACTGATTTTGTAATCACTCCTTTCGCAGTAATGATACTTTGGATTGAAAACTTGCTTTACTTAATGTTTTCGCAACACCACTGTTCACTTTCTCCGGTTACAAGGCTTACTGCTGGTTGGGGAAGATGTCTCCTTTCTTCGAGATTTTTGGTTCAGTTTTTTTTAGCTTTGTTATTGTTGATTTGCAGATATTTGCCAGGGTACTACGAGGGAAATTGTAAATTTTCATTTTTTTCTTTTACTTTCTCCAAATTGGTCTCCTTCACAAAATTTTCTGAACTCTAAAATATTCCCTTGTTTTCTGTCGGGTTGAGTTTCAAATTGCGGTATTTGTCGGTTCAACTTTTACATAAATATGTTTACTGTAGCCTGTAATTCGTGTATTATCATATTTAGCATCACAGTTTTGTCACTCATTTATTGTGTATTACAGACTGGATATTTAGGATGGTATTGTGAAAGGGTCCCATGATTCGCATAGAGCAATCTCCAGAGGAATCATCGGTTCTTGTTATATTCATTACGTCATTAACACCAGATAGCACAGCTTTTGTTGCCTGGAGGTGTTCCGACCGCTGTCTTTCGTCTACTTTCTTCCTATGAGAATCCTATGAGCTTTCTTCTTCCTATGAGCTAGCGCGCATAAGATGCGTCCGAATTCTTGATGTACGAATATTTAATGTACGTATTGTTTTTCGCCGACGTTTTCAGGATCGCAATCATTATTAGCCGTGGCTCTATAACGCTTGGGGGGTCTTGGCCTGCTCCAAGAGTCGAATCCATTCTTTCCTATTGCGTGCCCTGGCTTTCCAGTTTCTTATGTTTAGCTTTCTTAGGTCCTCCTCTATCTGATCTTTGAATCTACTTCGGGGTCTTCCCCTTGCTCTACTACCCATTGTTTGGGGATCGCAATACAGGCCAAAAAGTGAAGCTTGACTCGGAATAAGAGCTTGGAATTTACAACCTATTGTTGGTATCGACAGAGCTTTCGGAGTTTTCACAGATTTCGAATACCGTATGTTTTATTTTATATTTTATAAGTAGCTTACTAAATTGCCACGTATCGATTTTTGTCGCATTACAAGATGGGATTATTGTGTAACCAAGTTATGCATTACTAACAGTCCACCAATTCGTGTAGGCCTCGGCATGTAGGCAAGCTACACGACATCAACTTTGTGTCCTACTCTTCCTCTTTGTAAACAATTATTCCGTAAAACTAATTCAGAGAGAGAGAGAGAGAGAGAGAGTTTTAGGAAGTTTTCCCGCAATGATTTATGGGGTCACGCTATTTAAAACACGCCCACAGTTTAACTTAACCCCTCCTTCTGTTATAAGGGAAGCATCCCCTTTAAAGTCGCAGAGGGTTATAATTATACCTATCATACTGCACGTAATATCGTGGTCTCATGACGATGGCTCAAACAAAACAAGTTACCAGACTTTCTTTCAGGGTGACACACGTTGCAGCATTTTTATTAAACATTTTGTTGAATAATCCCGTAGGTGTACTTCATACGATTTAGATAAGACTAAAGAAATGGAATATGTAATTAGAGGCTTATCAATAAATAGCTCCAATCTGTTAACAAATAAAACTGTACAGATAGCCGCATATGCAGATGACATTAACATCATGTCAAGACGGATCACGGCAGCTAAAGAAATATTTATAGAGCTTAAAAACAAAGCCAAGGAAGTTGGGCTAGCCATAAATATGGATAAAACAAAAATGCTTATCCAAACAAGAAGGGACCAGGTTCATAACAACATCGAGATAGAGGAGGACACAATTGAGGTGGTGGACAATTTCACGTATCTCGGAGTGAATCTAGCAAAGACTGGATCAGAGGAGCCGGAGATCCAAAGACGGATCACCATGGCTAACAAGGCGTACTTCGCATTGCTGCCATCATTTAGGTCTGGGGATGTGCACAGGGAAACAAAAATGAAAATATATAGGACTGTCATCAGACCGGTGCTATGCTACGGGTGTGAGGCATGGGCAATCACACAGAAAACAGTCGACATAGTAGACACCTTTTAAAGGAAAATCCTCAGACGCATTATAGGCCCAATACAAGAAAATGGCTCATGGAGACTGAGATACAACAACGAACTGTATCAAATATATAAAGAGATACCAGTCTCAAAATTTATAAGAATTTAAAGATTGCGTTGGGCCGGACATGTTATGAGAATGGAGGATGGCAGGAACCCTAAGAGGGCTTTGCTGGGTACATGGGAGGGAACGAGACCTAGAGGTAGACCGAGGAAGAGGTGGGAAGATGGCGTTGCAGAGGACGCGAGAGACATGGGGATAAGAAACTGGAGGAGGGTTGCAGTGGATAGAGTGGATTGGAGGCGGAGATTGGTGGAGGCCAGGGCCCGACTTGGGCTGTAGCGCCATAGGAGAGAGAGAGAAAGAAATGGATAATATAATGAACAGTCTAGTGATTTCTTGCTGCTGACACCGCGATCGTTGTTTCGATTTTACTGACTTTTGGTCTCGTCGTATTTACAGAGGCCTAGCATGCCACCACCCTTCGGTTTGGCCGTCCGCTGGGCTTCTGCTGTCAACCTTAGGCATTAAAGGCCCGCGAATATCACTAAAAATAAAACGAGATGGGACAATTGATAGAACGTTGGAGCCACAGGGCAGAATTTTTATGGAATTAAAAATTGCTGTCTTCACTAAAGGACTAAGATATCCGAAGTTTAGATCTGGACTTCATGGACTTTTGCTCTGTTGATATGCAATGAACTATTCTGCTGATGTAATACTGAAAGCCTTACAGAACAACAGTGCTATTAACGTAGCATATAAAGAACTATCATCGTTAATACAAAGAAGGTTGAATGTGTATAAAGATGGAACAAACCATTTAGCGGCATGTAAATTGTCCTATTACTAATGCAAAGCGAAAATACGTGTTGTTTTCATTTGTGAGGTTAGGTGACAACGGTTTTTGATTTTTAGTTTACTGCTGAAATAAATAAAAGCCATGGTTGAGGAAAACATAACGTTTAATGTGTTATATAATGCTTCTAACACAGTAACACTTAAAATAAAGAGTTTAGCGTTTTTTATTTAACAGGTACTTTATAAATATCTCCAAAGGCTTTATAAACGGGTATTTTTAAATCTCCAAAGGCTGTTGCACCAACATAATAATTTAGTACAAGTTAAAATAGTACAAGTGTTGAAAACTGCTTTGGAGAGAATTTGACTAATGAGTACAAAATTGTTATACGAGCTGACAGAACCCTATATAGACACAGACAATAAAAATTATATTAAAATACGTATTAAAAGTCAACTATTTGCGTGCGAAGCCGCGGGTAAGAGCTAGTTATTTATAAGCCTTATTTTAACACACGTAACTGACATAGAAATATGCCTACGTTAAGTGGCATGCATGTTTACAGAACACGGTCTGAATTTACAGAGCATACACAAACGTGAGCCTTGTATTGAATGACCAGCTGAACTTTAAATGTAATCGGTTAAACATATTGATACGATTCGTACGTAAGTGAGTAGGTGTTGACACCATTCAGAGATAAACGAATTTTGTAATACCGTATGTTATCCCCCCCCCCATTGGTTATCCCATTGGTAACGATTCCCACAGTACACAGTACAGTTTCGGCGACGTAAGGTTTTTCGTTTCCATAGACATGAGCTCAGAATGTCTGAAAATGATATTTCTTTGCGTAAGCATCAATCCCGAAATCTGACTTCAGGTCATACCTACATGATCGTCTTACATTATTAAAACTCTTCCAGTTCCTTTGTAAACGTTTGTATTAACAAATCCATGTATTCTTAGAAGAACCGATAGAAACGATCAGACAAATATAAACGATATCGATCCTCTTTATACGGTATGTGAAAAAAAATGTGCCGTTTTTATATGGAAAAATATTAAGTGAAATGTTTGTGCAAATTGTGTAAACCTTCACGCACTCGTTGATTATAAAACTTTGCCGGTAAGAATATTTAGAGAAGAAAGAACTGAAAGCAATAAGCATGTAATTAACGTTCATTTTATTTTCTTCATAATTCATTCAATGTTATTAAGCCGTGCCTACTTCCAAGACGGCGTTATTAAACAAACGACCGTTAAGGAAGGGAACGTTGACACACATGCTAATAGTAGGCTTTAGGCTAACAATAGGGTGAACCCAGTACTTTCTTTCTCGCCTTTTCTTCCGAAAACGTAACAGAAGGGCACAGATACATGCAGTCTCATCGAAATCCATTTCACAACTGTACTGAAAATCGCCCATGTATGGGCGATTTTTAATCGCTCGTGTGCGTTCAAAACAATTTGAAGGCAGTACTTCAAATAACCGATATTTTAATCGGCCGAGTAAAAAATCAACCGTCTGCGCTAGCCCACGTGAGTTCCTAAGGGTTCCACGGCCGGCGTCCACGTCACCATCAGAGGCCATAATAAATCAGCACACTATAGTCATTACTTCATTACTGGGGGAGTTGGCGGACACCGTGCTAATTGTTTCCGACACTGATGATGGTCTCCGACGGTGAGGCCGAAACGTCTGTCAACAAAGACTCTAGACGACGGCCTAACAGCCCGGCTAATAAGTACGCGTACAATCGAACGCTTTCGTCACGGATTCATACAAGGAAAATTGTTTCTGTCCCTATCCTTGCGCAGTGTTTATCAGTCGTCGCTGTGCCCGCAACTTTTATTTCATTCTGGTGTATATTGTCTGTGTTTCTGATCGATTTGCAAGAAAAACACATAAATCTATAAATTTCCCTTTTCAACGTAAGCGGTTTTATTCTTAATAATGGTTTTTCCCAGATGCGTTTTATTCTGGTCTTATTCGATAAATAATTTTTTTAGTGTATGATATTGTGTTTCAACGCACGCGCGCGCCCACACACACGCGCTCGCTCGCTGCAAATTTGGTTTATTTGTCCTGATTAGATGATTGTTTATAAATCAGAATAATAACAACGATAACAACAACAACAACAATAATAATAATAATAATAATAATAACGATGACGCATTAAAAATAAGTTATTTGTATATTCGTTAGATAAGTTTTGTTATTGTTAAGGAATAAGTTAATTGTAAGTTAATTATAATTGTTGAACACGCATATAAAAAGTAAATCGGGCTGGAAGATTCACCAAAGTCATTTTGTAGCCATTTTTGGAGGGGATGTTCAGACGTTTGGAATCAGGAAACAGGAAAATTACAATAGATGGAATACGACTTTAAAATCGGAAACTCGCAAACGAGGCAGTGTTAAAATCGAATCGACAGAGTGAAAAGTTGGTCTGGCTATCAATCTGGCAAACACAAAGGCGTTTTTGTTGTATGAATAGGCGTAATGCGTGAATTCTCATTGTCACTCATGCCTCACCGTCTTTCATGTAACGTCAGTGTAATTGCATAAATTCGTGATTTCTAGAGCAGGATTGGGGCCAAGGTGATATGGAGAGGTATCGCCTTTGTCTGGGGTTGACCAGATACTGGTCCTCACATATCATCAGGAGGGTGCTTTTTACCCCTAAGACCGTCCGTGTCTGTGGTGTCGGACTCCCTGCCTGGCTCACACAGCGTGGTGAAGAGCCACGCCTGCTCGTGGTCGCCCTGCGGAAACTGAACACAGCGGATCTAGACTAGGAAGTCGTGAAACATCCCTGGTGGAGGGCAGCAGGACCCGCTAATATTGGGACGGGGGCGAAGACGGTAGAAGTCAGCTGGGCTCATAGCTTAACATCACCTGGAGGAGCTGAAGGGGAGTGGTACGGCAGGTGAACTGCGAGGTTGGACAGGACTCTACAGCCAAGGTGAAGGCAGCCTATCTAGGGGAAGAACAGCCTGAAATCAGAATACCTGGTTGGGCGTCAGATTAACAATCTTGCCCCGGAAAAACGCTTTAGTACGGATACTGATATAATACCTCGGAATAGGACCGCAAGGTCGGCACTGACCCGGCGAGGCAAACGGTTAAAGAGAAAGACAAAAGAATGGTTGTGCAGGTGGGAAATAAAAGTGCTCAGGAGGATATTTGGTGCAGTGAACGTCCAAAGAGCAAACCTATCCAAACAACGTCCAGAAAATCCAGTACATCTATGGAGAACCAGACACAAAGGAAAGTAGAATCCGGTGGACAGGGCATGTTCCAGAGAATGTAAGAGACATCCACATTGAAGAAAATTTTTACGGCGAGTTCTGATGGAAGAAGAAGGAGGGGTCGGCACAGAAAACTATGGGTGGATGATCCTGAGGACGACCTGCGCAGGCTCGGTGTAAGAAGATGGAGACTGAGAGGAGAGGGTCGAGACGACTGGAGACGGACTGTCCAGGAGGCCAAGGCTCTCCAAGAGCTGAAGCACCAATTAAGAAGAAGAAGGGAGAATTTTCCGGTCTGCGGATCTACCACGGCAGGTCAGAAAAAGATAAAAATGTATGGAAATGAATTGAAAATACTATAAAAAGAATAAAACACGGAGAAAGAATTGTCTTATCGAGAGTCTCTTACCAAAGAGACAGCGCTGGCTTGAGGTATCTGGAGAGAAAAGCGGACGTTCCGTTAATAAATTAGTTTTTACAAAATTGTACATCGTATGTGAAAAAAAGGGAATAGCGAGAAAAATAAAATCATTTAATGACTACTTAAACACATTTAAAAATAAAACCTAATATTAGTATTAGATTTTTTTCAATAACTAATGTGAAAACCGTATTATACCTTAAGCTTCCTTACCGTCATTTCGTTACTGCCTGTGTAGGTCTACTATCACGATGTATGTACGTATTATTTGTTTAAGTGTTTACAAGTGTTTTCTATACAAGCGAACGTTATCCATTCTATACAAGCGAACGTTATCCATTAAATAATACCGTCACGAGCGACAAAAAATTTTTCATCTTTCGAACAATGTTATCTCACTTTTATCGTATTACTAGAAAACCTTCACCGAAGTTTTGGATGACTCGAGAATATCGTCGCCTCCATTTCCTCCGGATTCGGCGTCGATGAGTTGGGGTGTATGTTTATCTGTGCCTGGCATTTCTTGACCT
The DNA here is from genome assembly GCA_034769895.1 of Magicicada septendecula. Lineage (NCBI taxonomy): Eukaryota > Metazoa > Arthropoda > Insecta > Hemiptera > Cicadidae > Magicicada > Magicicada septendecula. Next base: position 268,971,045 of record CM068376.1, read on the forward strand.
TTCACTTTACGATAAGGGCTTTCTTTGTATTTTATGTTCGTAACGTTTCAGGTTTTTCCTCATCTTTCTTTCGGGTACGCTTTTGCTGCTTTGTACAGACCTTGTTAGAAATTATCGTTTCTCAACTTTGGTTTGTGACTTAGGAAGCAGTGTAATCCGTTCTCTTTGACGTTCTTAACTTCATTTCATAAGCGAGAAACTTGCGATGATGTAGAAGCAATCCTAGATAGGGGTTGGTGAACTACTTGTTCAAAATTTGGTCTTCTAAATTACAATCGTCAGTCCAATACTTGTTATAATCTAATCTGTTAACTAATTTCTTTTACATTATCTTGTAATTATTTATAATTACCGGTATCTTATTCTAGCGATTTACTAAAAACACACTGGTAATTTTTATGATATCCAATTTCACACAGAAACTTTAATAACAATGTAGATTTCCTGCGACTAGAAGTACTAAATTATATACTCAACAAATTTATCTTAGCATTTTTTTTTTTTAAATCATAAACAGTTATCTGAAAATTCAAATTATTTAGTTTGGGTGTCTTTCTTGCAATTCTTCTCTACTTAGATAAGTAAAATTAAAATAAAGCCTTTAAAATTGACTGAAAATAAATTAACAATCAAATAAACCTTAGAACACTCAGTTCATTTGGATGAAGATAAAATGTACATGCTGAGGGTATGAGGATATTCAGATTCCATTACAGTAATTTTATTGCAAACATAACTCGAGATTTTGTCAATTTGTTTAGATTGGAGATTGGAGATTCAGATTACATATTCAATATTTTCTGCAAACAAGTTCTGAAGCCTGTGTGGACTTACGGAATTCAGCTGTGGGGCTGTACAAAGAAAACAAACTTAGAAAAGATATAAATCTTTCAGAACAAAGTACTCAGAAGCATAGTGAATGCCCTTAGTATATAAGGAACAACAACCTACATAGAGACCTCTATGTAGAATATGTCAGCGAAAAAATAACAAAATATGCAGACAAACATGATCAGAGGATTCAGGTCCACGATAACCCAATAATGCGACACGTGGTGGAACAAGTCCTGAGGCGACTCGAAAGAAGAAGCCAACATGATCTGGTATCGGAATAGAAAGCAATTAATATGTATAGATCCATAAAACTCTACATGAGAGAAAGACAGAATAATCTTGGGATTAGCCGCTGGGCTTCACCCAATCACCCGTGAAGGAAACATGAAGGAGAAGCTGCTGGATGAGCTTGTTCAGTTATAGCATTAAGGGAGTGTTAGAGTCCCACACTACTAGGGACTACGGGGTTCCTAGTGTCTATAGAGATTTACTTACACCTACCCTCGTAAAAAAAATATATTTTCTGCAGTCAGTATTCCTTGAAATCCTCAAAGGAAGATTTTTAGAGACTGAAAACATTTATAGATACGTTGAAAGGAGGGGAAGATATAATGCGCATCGTGTAGTGGTGTAATTGTATACACGCGGTACTATGACTTTGTGTTCTGCAATGATGTGCGAGTGAAAGTTTTTATTTGTATTTTATTAAGTTGACGTACTCCATGTGAGTGATTCTTTTTTACCAACCTGATGATGGGACCATGAGTCCCGAAACGCGTAGTTTTTAAAAAACATTGAAGTTGCAAGGAGGACCACCAGTGTACCCGGATACACGAGGTAATATTAACTATAATTAGTTGTATGCAACTTGGAGACCACAACACAATATGTTAACGGGAAATAACTTGTTCATGTTAACATACTACTGTTGTAAGCTCGTATATTGTCATATACTCATATAACCTAGAAAACGATGAAAACTAATAAAAAGAAGGCGATGACCACCGTCAGCATCGTATAATACTTCTACAGGTAAGGGATGTGATTTATTTATCATCATTAGAACTTGTCTGTCCACCACTCAGCAAATGTTTTGCTTTCTCCAAATATTTCATTCTCTAACGATTTCTTACCGGAGTATAATCTCGTCCAATTCACTATACAACAATACTCATCCAGTTCATATTGCAACCACCGTTCGTTCATTTTCATCTTTCTGATGCAGCCCTATTAGACGGTACATTTACTGTACCTAAGGCTTTTACGGCCAGCGTCAACCGTGTGACTTGTCTCCGGGCTGTTAGGCCGTGGTCCATTTCTGCAGCTACGAACAGACGTTTCGGCCTCTCCTCTGGAGGCCATCCTCAGTGTGAGAACGATTCGGTAACTGACACGCTCTTCGCCAGTTAACCACAGCACTGTGGCACAGTACTTCACCAGTCTTTTGCCACAGTGTCAGGTTAGGTTAGGTTAGGTTAGGTTAGGTTAGGTTACTGGCGAAGAGTGTGTCAGTTACCGAATCGTTCTCACACTGAGAACGGCCTCCAGAGGAGAGGCAGGAGTGGACCACGGCCTAATGTCCCTGCGGCTAGTCAGTAGTTTTCTAACAATACATTTACTTTTCCATATTCTCAGACTAGTCTCGACACTTTCGTACTTGGGCTGATAATCGTTATCACTAAACAGCATAACGTCGTCTGGAAATTTCAGATTCGAAATGTACATTACACGATTTTAATTCTGTTAGGCCTACCACTCCCATTTTAATAGTCCTAATACACTGTTCTACAAGGCCTAGAACAGCTTTGGTGTTAAGCTATTTTCTACACTACGTTTTCTATTGATAATAATATACCAATATTATACAGTTTGTTTAAACTTTTTTTGCTACAGTCTATTTCTCGATGCATATATAATTTATTTAATATTTATAAATACTTTACCTCAAGATGTTTTATTCCCTTATTGTTTCGGCAAGCGTATTGTTCCCATCCTCAGCCTTCCTGATCCACACAAATCTTGTGGAGTATTTGTGTTTTGCTTGGTTGTTGTTATGGTTTCCTGTTAGTTTTTGGTATTTTATCCCTTTCAGTCACGAATTTTTATTTATTGTCAGAAAATTCTGAAAACTGGTACATTTACTAAACTTAATTTTTTACATTTTTTCATGCAAATATATTTGAATTGGGATGATCCATATCCAAGATATGGAGTGTCCTATATATAGGACACCGTGACTGAGAATGCGGAAAATTTGACAGTTTTTTATAAGTGACAGTTTCACATTTGACAGTTTCACATTTACTATACATTTCAGCATTAAATACTTATGATAAAAAAGAGTAAAGGACATAAAAATGTAAAAAAACTTAAAAAATCAGAAGTACATAAAAAAGTTTTGATTTTTTGCGGTTTACAACACAAAAAATTATTTATTTTACTAGAAATGAAAGAGCAAAAAACAATTTCTCTCCTTTGAAAAACTCAAAGGTACTTTATACTTTGAGCAGAAGGTATAGGTTTTCCCTTGCAGCCTTCTACTTTTCTTGGTGCTGTTCTCCGGTAAGTGGTCCAAACCTGTATGCCTCACATCAACAACAGGCGTAATAGCAGGAACACGTGTTTTTGTGTGGACAAGTGAATTTGTTTCTCCTGAGTTTGATGGCCTACCACCTCTCTTCTTCTGAACAAATTTTCCTGACATAATCAAAGATTCCCCAACATATTGTTGGAAATGAATCAGGTCCATTACATTCGTTTTTGGTAGTCCTAAATCACGGTGGCAGTCTCAATCATGGTGTCCTATATCTAGGACACGATTTTAAAAGCGTTCTTTGTTAATAAATTACATCCATATCAATATTTCACGTGATATTCAAAAACATTAAAGGCTATTTTTTATTTAAAAAATTGTTTAGTCGCACTGAAAAATTATGATATGTCATTATAACATTATACGAGTCAGGGTTTTTGTGGTACCGAAAGCCAATGAACAGCTGTACTTTACATTCCTCTAAATAGTTCATAAATTCAATGTCCATCATGTTATTAATGAATAGAGAAAGGCACTAAAAATAGTACAGTATGAAAAGCATCTCAATCTGCAGTCCAGGACAGACACAGTGTTGTTCAAAATATGGTGTCCTAGATATAGGACACTGTGACTGAAAGGGTTAAACTGGTGTTATTGTGTGTGATTGTGGTGTATATATTAGCTTTTGGAGTATTTTCGATGTTGAGTTTTTGAAAATTGTGTCATGTTTTGTATTTGTTCAGGAACACAAAATAGACTAATTCCTGAACAAACACAAACAAGAAACCATAACAGCAACCAACAAAAACACAAATACTCCCTCCACAAGATTTAAAATCAGGAAGGCTAAGGGTGGGAACAATACGCTTCCCGAAATATGTACTTACCAAATAAGGGAATAAAACATTTTGGTAAAGAATTTATAAATATTAAATAAATTATATAGTTTGTATAGGCCAATGTTTCGGGCCGAATATGCAAATATCCCTTTCCCATCAATAGTTCTTGCAGACTTTAAATTATTGCTTCTCGTAGGTAGAATCGAAACCGTCAAGTGCCGGACAAAGTGGTTTTCTGTATTTTCGCACTTACTGTGATTATATTCATGTATTCCTTCTCGTTGTGATTTACCGTACAGCAATAAAACGAAAATTAATTAAGCGTGTCTAGCAATTTTTACCTGAGCATCGCTTTGTTCGAACTCGTAAGTGAACAAATATAACAATAATACTTAGAGGACGCACAGACACTGCGAAGTGATTGATACTAACACTAATTAAGACATCAGTACAAGAATATGTGAAACTTGATACTAGCGTCAATCCAGTACAGGAAATGTTTGTAAAGTAATAAAGTAATTTCTAAGAAATGCTCGTCGAATATAAATCAATATAAATTATCGTTAGTTGGCGTTGTTTGTGCGCACGCGCGGCTAATCATGCGTGTTTGTTTATTTATGTCGTGGGAATTGCGTGGTTCTCATCACATCTATATTTCACATCCAATTAAAGTCGGCAGACCAGCTCTCAACCCTCCCGACGTGCAAACTTTCTTACCGCCACATCAACTGTTGCATTCTTTACTTTTTACGTATTTAATCCAGTAGCACGCGCGTACGTATGTAGGCTACTTACGCCGTGTAAACAGTTAGTTACAACGCGCGCGCTACTATCGCCTTCCACTGGAGTGGGTTTCAAGAATTTTCATTACACGCTTCCAAAAATTTTCGCTGCATTGGCATAAATAACACTGCAATAACTAATAAGGAATTTTACAATTTTTTTCAAAATTCTGACTTCCAACGTTTGGTTGTGAAACACCTAAAAAAATATTCAAAGCAAACAGTACATTCGGATTTGGGATAACATTATTCCCTTTAGTCTGATATCCGGCATGAATTTTTCCAAAATTTTGACTTCCAACTTTTGATTGTGGCATCTCTAAAAATAAAATTATTCAAAGCAAACAGTACGTTCTTATTTACGTTAACATCATTCCCTCTACTGTGATGTTGGACAATTACAAATTTTTACAATTTTTCAAAAATTTAAATACAGTTTGGGATTTGGTGCCCACAAAGTTTAAATTTTCGAAATTGAACATTATTAATTTAGATTGTGGTTAAAATTATCTTTAATTTGATATGTCACATAGTCATGTTGCGATTTTTTCAGAATCCCCCCCACCCAACATTTTTGCCCCTGATACCCTATTTTGGGGGGTATAAATCTCAAAAACGGCTTTGTAGGTTAAAGATATGGACACGCGTGCCAAGTTTTATGAAAATCTGTTGATGCATTCAAAAGTTATCGTGACACATACCCCAAATAGACAGATTCACAGACGGACAAATGCCAAAGAAACGGTCGAGACAAAACTGAGAACTTGCTTCGCTCGTTCAATTAACCATTATCCTCTCCCTGCCCTTACGAATGTAGAGGTCGCTGACCATAAAACCGGTTTTGTTAACTTTCATTAACACAATCTTTTTAATTAAACAGTTTGGGGCATCCGGATGTGAAAATGATGAAAGAATAAGTGATGAGATTTTCTTTTAAACGATGACACTTTCTGTGTTTGATAAAACAGATAATTGTCAATTTAAATGGCATAATCGAGTCACATGACGTCTGCTTCTAAATAATTTAAAAAATTGTTGTACGTATTAAATGTGGACATGACATTGCGTCAGTTTACCATAGAGTCGTCATGTGCCAATGGCAAACCAGAACATAAACTGTACCAAGACTAATTTCATTTCTGGTACAAATATAAAGAATTTTGGGGAGTACGATCAAGTATAGGGCTACAACCAACCCTTTATTTATGAAAACTGTAAAGCCAGTTTGTAGACGTGTGTCTCGATTGGAGTTTGGGCGAAATGTCTCACGAAATCGCAACGAGAGCGTATACCGTGGATTCGACCTAAAATGTGTTCGATGAAATAAATACTCTAAATTTGCCGCATATGGAGCGGCACCAAAGGAAACACAATTAAATGCTACAGAATATGGAACCAAAACTGGGAAAGTATATGATTAATTCTGGTTTATCGATGGAAACGAGAAAAAAGATGAATTCTAAATGAAAAACAGGAGGACTTTCAGAGTCTAGCCAAACGGTTAACGAAAGCACCAAAAGCAAAACTGGGTTCCATATGTTTAGACAAATTGACAAACTACAGATAAAATACAAACTCAGTAACTAGCCTACGAATTTTATTTCACAAAATGCAAAAAAATTATATAAAAATTGCCATAATTATTCAAATTTCTGGAAATTCTTTCACAAAGAGTGTTAGACAGGTGTAGTTAGTTACATGAAAAGTAATCTTCTTAGTGCGGACAGTTAAATTTAACGTGTATCTTACATTTAACATAACTGGTATAGGATATTACGATGCACTAGTACTGTTAGGCTATATGCTGTGATGAAAACTGTGATGTTTTCCTTACGATACAGACCAGAAACCAGAACAGACGACAACTAACAATGCACAAAAAGGATGTAGAAGAGGTTCATGTGTATATTTAGGAGCCTTGGTATAATTGAAACTGAAATACTAGACCAAGATTTCTGTGACACAGCAAAAATAGCGTGTACTATCAATTACACAAAACGGTAATAACAAAATAGGGGAATAAGCAGTGAAGGACAACATATGGCGGTATCTCTTTGGAAAACATAGAAAATATAACAGCGAGAACAATGAAGTATACGGGAAGAATGAAAGGTGTGAAACACAAGTAGAAAGAATTATAGACCTGAGCATAAGAGAAGAACTAAACACGAGATAATAAAAAAGATATTACAAGTCACAGAATGGCACGGCCACGTGGTTAGGCTTTCTGAATTAATAATGTACAAGAGAGCACTGAAAGCTGTATCGCAGAAAAGGAATGGGCACCACTGGACAGGAACGACAGCAAACCTGAAGAGGAAAGAAACACAGAATGAAGAAAAGTGGTCCACACAGAGCAGCAGAATACCACTGGACTCGACGCTTTACGGCGTGGGTTAATAGAAGTGAAAGAGATAACGTAGAACTACTTTACGTAAGCCGCTACACGCATCTCAACCGCTTATCGTTTTGCAGGCTATCTGAAACCGGCCGAAGTCCAACATCTCCCGATACTGATCAGTTGATACGACAACCAAAAGGGGTTGTCAGAATCAGTGACGCATAGAATGCTTAGCACAAAACGATTAGAGCCACTAACACTTTTCGGGACATAAAATTTTATCCTTTAATAAAGACTGTTGGAAACACTATGTTGGAAACAAACTGACTGATCTCCGAGCTATTGGGCTGTGGATCACTCCTCCTGTTGTTACTAACAGACATTTCGGGCTCTCCTCTGGAGGCCATCTTCAGTGTGCAAACGATTCGCTAACTGACGCGGTCTTCACCAGTTGACCACAATAGGCCTACCGTGGTAAAAGGTTCAGTTGACACCGGCCGTGAAAACCTCAGGTATAGAAGGACTGCACAGATAAAACAATAACAAATTTCACAACTACCTCAATCGCTTTGACGTCATTAAGATTATCTGTTAACATGACGCGCAAACCTAGCCTGTGTAGTAGGCTATATGAGAAGTAACTGTAAACAAATATTGGTGTACACTAACATCTAAGTCTTCTTATTCTGTCCAACACTGTTTAGACATTTTACCTGTTCGCCAAATTTTACTAGTGTATTAACGTTTACTATACCATTTAACATTTCTTATAACATTCCAATCCTTATTTTCGTTGGATTTGTACGTTACCATTTGTTTATATTTCTGCTTTCATTCATTAAGTCTATGCGTCTATACCATTTTGCTTGTAGTATCATACAGTTTGATTAGGTCTTCCATAAGCGTGTATTTTATATGTCTATCTTTTTTAGATTCTGTGGTTCTTTGTGTAATTTTAGTTTTCTTGTCACATCATTTCCTGTGAGATCCGACGTGTTCAAGCATACTGTAAAACTCGTTCGTTGGTTTGTATTCGTTCGAGTTTATGTTATTATGTAATGTTATGTCGTATATGACTTGTAGGCCTATTTGAGTTTATGTCTGTGTGTTTGCGTGCGCGAAAACAACCACACAGGCCTTAGAGCTTGAATCCAGCTGCATACATTATCAAATAAATGTCAGAAGAAAAATGAGTGCATCAATGAGGACACCTATTACCAGAGCTATTGTGAGTGGTTGCAGGGCGAGTTCAGCAGAACAGAATGGTTAAAACGGAAGAATTTAAATAGATTAAATATGTCTTTCAAATCTGTGATTTGCTGGTGGTGTGGTCTTGTTCAAACGCAAATCCAGTAGAAATAGAAGAATGTAAAGTTTGGCCTGAGAATTAATATTGAACAGAATAGAGGGCTATATAATTTTTCATAAGGTCCCCTACTTACGGTGGCGAAAATTGATGATAAGTGTCTGACATATGTGATTGAACTAAAAAATTTCTGTAAAATAAAAACAAACGTTGGAGAGGGAGTACTAGAAAATGTCAGTGAAATAAGGTCAGGTTCGATTGCGTTTTTAAAGGTAAGAAATGTTATGAAAAATTACAAACTACCCTTATGTTTAAAGAGGAAAACTTTCAATCAGTTTGTGTTTCCTGAAATGACGTGCGGCTCAGAAACAACAGACAGTGGACGAAACGTGAAAGAAATAAAACCACGCGTGAACAGGGAGGCATAGCAGAGTATGTGCTGGAAATTACGAGGAGATACAAGCAGTAAACAAGCACTCAAACTAGAATAGTTGGTGTTGAAAGAAAACGAAACGAAAGAACATTCGGCTAGGCGAGAAGACGCGAGGGAGATGATCCTCGCGAATGTTGCTGAGTGGATGTCGATGGACGCAAAGGGATCACTTCGGTGATCCTTTGCAAGACGAGAAAATGATCCGGTAAGGTTCCGCACTAAGCTGGAATAGACAAGATTTCTGGAGAGGCAGTCGCTCAAGACTGGCTAGGCACCTTTTTGATGGTGATGGTTATGTACGAGCACGGACAGAAATGCACAAAAACCAGCGGATGGCATCAGCATTGTCATTTCTTGATGCCTATGACAAGGATGGTGATTCTCTACTGGACCGTATTGTAACGGGGGATGAAACCTGGGTTAGGTACGTTAATTGTGAAACAAAAAATCAATCCATGGAATGGGCCATAGTCGCTCGCCCAAAAAACCGAGGAAGTGCTTGCAGACGTTGTCAGCAAGGAAAATGATGGTGACAGTTTTTTGGGGACAGAAAAGGGGTTCTCCTGTGGAGTTTATGGAACGGGGTACCACAATAAACTCCGAGGTTTACTGTGAAACCTTAAAAATGCTGCGGAGAGCAATCCAAAACAAGCGACGCGGTAAGTTGAGCTCCGGGGTATTGTTCTTCCACGACAACGCCCAACCGCTACCGCATACAGCAGCATGAATGCAAGAATTTTTGGATAAGTTTGAGTGGGAGATTTTCAATCATCCCCCATACAGCCATGATCTGGCACCGAGCGATTATCACCTGTTCGTGCATATGAAAAGTGGCTGGCAACACAATGCTTTGAAGACGACGAAGAGCTGAAGGCAGGCGTTAATGAATGGCTGAAATCGCAGGCGGCAGATTTTTAAGACGAGGGCGTTCAAAAACTCGTAAATCGTTACGATAAGTGTTTGAACTTGAATGTAGACTAGGCGGAAAAATAGTATAAGAATGTAGTTTTCAATTGTGTAAATAAAAAAGTTTTCTCTCTTTTTTTTTAAATTTATTTATTCTAAAACGTAAGTTACTTTCTGTACAAGCCTCTTTTGTGTGTGTGTGTGTGTGTGTGTGTGTGTGTGTTTTGTATAATGTAATCTACAATTATAATTTAAATAAACTATTAGCAGTTGAAAATTGTTGAAACGTAAATTGTTCAAACAAACCTTGTAATGGATTTGCCAGATTTATCTCGGGCACTATGACACGACACGTTTGCGTTACGATAGTAATGCATGGTGAGGAAGAAGTAGCTCAGTCCACAGTATCAGAAGCGACATTCGCGCTGCACATGATACAGCTCAGCGCGTGCGAATGTTTGAATTACAAAATTTCACTATCAAAATGTCGCAGGCGTATGAAGTAGGCCTAGTACAGTGAAATACAAAGCGTGTGGGTGCGGTCGTGTTACACATCCTTACAACACACGCGCGCGCGCACACACACACACACACAAACAATAAAATCAATATAAACGACTTTTATTAGAAAACGAAGTGTTGCTCCCAGTCAGTTCTATCGTGACATTATAGAATAGAGTTTTCCCGATAATCCAATGTTAATTTGAGCGTAGCGTTTCGCAATAATTTATAGTGGTGCCGCAGTGACAGGCGATTTAAACAAAATGAATAGGAAACAAAGCAGTACACATGTTACAGGTGCATTAATTATTCAGGTCGGGTCCTGAGGAGAAGAATCTGCTAAGCCCGCGGGGAGCTGTCGACAATAGTGTACAGGGAGCCTGCCACATGGTGCGTTACATCTGCCCTGCTGGTTCTCCCTCTCTCCCCCTGCAACAAGTACTCGTACCGCGCACTCCTTCTAATCTCAAGAGGTTTAACTTGCACCCAAACACGATTACACGGCACAATAACGCTGGACATATTTACAATATCAACCCTTAGCCGTTTACAGCGTGTTCGCGTGCAGATGGACCGGATCGGCATCAAATTCTTGCCAGTTCATCACACAGGCACGACGTACAAAATGATAAAAAAAAAAATATTATTTTTCTTAATGATTTCTACACCTACGGTTACGGCCTTTCCAGCTGTATAAAGGTTGCTGTAGGACCTACACAGAATCGAAGTCCTGCCGCTAGAACGACCGGGACTTCCGCCTTATTGCTTTGCACATTATTTTGTCATTATGTGTCACTATGTGTTTAAGTTTTTTATATCAAATGTTGTTAAGGAATTTATTCTACCGTGATTAATATATTTGTTGACGTATTGAATTAAGGGGAATTGAAGGGTCAGTAGGTTAAAAATTTTACAATTTTTTTATTACCGTATATTAAAATACTGTTTTTCCTACATAGTTTGGTACCAAAATCATGGGGTTTTTATTGTTAAAAATATTTTTACTTTAATTTAGAAAATTGTGGTGCACGCAGTTTTTGTTGCAGTTTTTTTAGCATTTTTGAAATTAGGCGAAAACTTGCATTTATTATCATACCTAGCTAATTTTATACAAAATATTGTTACATCTATTATAGTATATATTATAATGGAGGCCACAAAACCAGTATTTAGAGCATTTTAGAACAATCCAGACCTACTTAAATGGTGCCTTCATAGCAAAACGCAAAACGTTAACAAGTCGTTCAACAATGTAATGTGGACCAGGGTGCCAAAAAATGTATTTGTTGGGAGACAGACATTGGAGGTTGGGTCTTACGACGCTTTAATTAGATTTATTGATGGAAATATTGGACGATTGGAATTGTTAAAGCAGCTGGGCTTTACGGACTATGGTGTAAACACACTCAAACCACTCAAGAAGGCTGACCAGGAGCGGTTGCGGAAAGCGGAGTTATCATCAAAGGAAATGACCAAGGAAGCAAGAATTACCAGAGAAGGAGAAGACTTGAAACTGAGGAAGACAGAAACAGCCACTACAATCCAGGTGAATCTTAAAGGAATGTAAATTGAAATAAAAAAACACAAAATGTGTACTAATTTGTTTTTCTTGATTTTCCGAAAACCTTGTTTTTTTAACACTACGGTAGGCCTACATTTATCTCGAAAGATATTATGTTGAAATTTTTACTGCACATTATACCTAATTTTGTCAAGCTACTGAAGTAAAATAATTTTATTAGGTGAAGAAATGTTTGTTAAAAAAAATATGTCAGAAATTTTATAATAAAAAAGATTTAAAAAGTAAAAATGTATAACTTTTTTATTATTTTAGATATCAGTATAATTTTACTATAGCAAATACAAATAATATGAGTAAATAAGTGTACAAAATTTCAGTCTTTTAGCTTAAAACGTTTGTGAGATAAATGTCCCTAAAACCTGCCAAATTAACATGGGGAATATAGAACTCTTCAACTCCTCTTAAATTTAAATCGTTCAAGAAAAAAGTGACGTATTTTCCATATTAAATCTTGCCAAAATAGAAACAAATTCAGCAAATTGGTCAGAGACTTCTTGCAGACGCAGGAAAATGTGGATCGTTTTTAATACTATTTTATAATACGTTAGTTTTAAATGTTAGTTTTTTTTTATTATTATCAGTTTAGTTTACAATATGGTTTAATCCTTTTTGTGTAATCATTCAATTTACTGTCTTTTATATATATTAAATCTAAAAAGAAACGAGGTGTGTGATGTATTTAAATAGTTGTATGTATGCACTGTGTAAATACATCTAATTGGCAACGTGTGTAGGCCCATATAGGATTAAACTTATATATACCTAATTTTACAGTGTAGGCCTAAATATTTGATATTAACATTTATTGTTTTTAATGTTGTGCGTTTTGAGAGCGCTTAAGCCACATATAGACTATTTTTTCTTTTCACCTTTTATGGCTAATGAACGGACTAATTTTAAGAAAATAGAGGACTACAGAAGACTACAAAAATATCACGTGTAAGATAATGTTAATTTGTACGTCGGGCAATCGCTGTTTTAGCATTTATATTTTGATCAAGAGTATAGTTAATAGCCTCGAGGTAGTTTTATTGTACCGTTAACCAATTAGTAGTTTATTATAATTTTATGAAAAAGTTATATTAATAATGAATAATTTTGTGTCCTTATTTTGTATGCATTGTTTTTCATGTATACAAAGAAAGGGTACAACAAAGTCCAAATTCCAATTCTTAAAAAACTCTAATTTTGTTCGCTGTTTGGTGTTGTGTCCGGTTCGTTCGACCAATCGCTCCGCGATAACCGAATCCATCTTCTCCGCGCAAATTTCAGCGCATGTTTTTTCTTTGAACAAAACGTGAACAATCAGTTTTGTTTTGAAAATATATATTACAGTATTGGGAGCGCAGTTCGTTAGCGTCAAAATGATTTTTTACAATACTACAGTGCTAATGGACGCCAAATGACTCTTCAGCTCTTCGACAAAAACAACAGGTGGAGGTAAAACAAAGTGCATTGTGGAGCCGACACACGCGGGAGGTAAATGTAAATGTCTTTAGGGGCTAAGAAATCGTCCTTTTTTCCCTAAAGAATCCACAGAAAGTGCTTAACTTTCGTTAATGGGTTCACGAAAACATGTACGAAACCAAATTGTCCGACAGTCGATCTACTATACAGAATGTACAATATTTTTACCAACTATACTGTAGCCTACCTAGTGTGCGTGTAGGATCGACTTCATGAACTGTAGTACAGTGTACTGCACTGAAATTTGATTTTACTGTATTCTCGCTTAACTTTATAATATTTGCCAGAAGATCTAGTACGATGAGCAGCTGAGAACTTTCGATGGACAGTATCCGCTTCACGTCAACCTTCATTCATCACATTTACTTAATACTTATGTTCTAATTTGAGTAGATTGTAAATTTGCATATAATAAATTAAAAAAAACTTTATAATATTAGGCCTACGACCACTATTACTACAAAAGATGCATAATATAACAATCTGACAAATTAATAATTTTTTTACATTAGTAAAATTTATAAACATTGTTTGTGAAACATCCTACTGTACAGTTTTGTGATATTACAAAAATTAACATTTTTCGTTCTTTATAGGAACGTTATGGTTAGTGTGTTGCCACGTGGTACAGCGTTCGTCCCAATGACCTCTGTAGTCGCGGAAATAGTTACGAATTGTATACACGCTCGTTCATTTCCATCAGAGTGGAGTGAACGCAGGTCCGACGTTTTACCACAAAACTTGAATAAATGGAATAAATGTTTAACATCCGAAAGAACGAGATGAACGAAAGTCGAATGTCCGAAAGTGGAGAACCACCTGTACGAATGGTGGTTTTATGCAGAAGAATTAAGCACATGAATATTATAATTTACAAATCGCCCTAGAAACCCAAGTACGTAAATTGAATTTTGAGTTGATTTAAATAATTAAGAACACTTTGGCCTAAGAAAAATTTATGTTCGCGCTGTCTGGAACATATATAAGGACTCAAAGAGTTTGGTGAGAGTGGGAAATGTCCTGTCAGAATAGTTTCTTACCACAAAAGGGCTTAAACAAGGGTGCAGCTTGTCACCTACCGTGTTTAAAATACATATCCAAGAAGCCATCAGTAGGCTAACTGGAGAAGGAAAACATCAGGAATGGGAATTCAAATGGATGAGCAGTGCTTAACAACTCGCCTATTTACCGACGATCAGGTAATTATAGCGTGTGACGGGGACGACACAGACTATATGTTTAGAAAATTGAAAGAGGGGTACGAGAAATGGGGTCTAAACATAAACACTACTGAAACAGAATGTCTGAAAATAGGAGACATGCAAGAAGACCCAGCTCTGCAAATCCATAGAATCGGAAAGTGTAGCGAATTCAAATATTTGGGAAGCATTATTTCAGAAGATGGAACAACAAAAAATGCCATCAAAAATAGGATACAACAGGGAAAAAATTTATTCGTTTTTTAAACTCGTTTCTTTGGTCGAACAAAATGAAATTTCAAACTAAACTGACAATCTACGCAACTATTGTGGAGCCCATTTTAACTTATGGCTGCGGATGCTGGCAACTTTCAGATAAAGAGAAAAGTATGATAGAAACTGTGGAAATGGACTTCTTAAGAAGAGCGTGTAATATTTCTATAATGAAACATGCTAGAAACGAAGATGTAAGAAGGAAAACAGGGCGCGTATTTACAACAGCAAAAAGAATAGAATCCAGACAGTTGTTATGGTATGGTCACGTAATGAGGATGGAGGAGAAGCGATGGGCAAAGCAAGCATTGACTTACACACCACAAAACAGGACAAGAAAAGGAAGACTGACAACACAATGGAGAACAGGAATTAGGAAAAGCATTTGTGTTGGAGATGGTTTAACAGGAATTAGAGATCGAGCTATTGAAGATGATGACTGGAAGGATAGGGAGAAATGGCGATCGAAATGTGGGATGCGGCATAGACTGTAGGACTCCCGCTAATAATAAATAAGAACACTTTGGCTTCCTAAAGCATAGAACGATCTATCCGCTAAATTAGAGTTAGAGTTGTTTAAATGAAGTTTTTTTTGTATTAAAATGGCTTATAATCTGCATCAGGGATGTATGGTTAAACTAGAGAAACCAGACGTCCCGGAAAACCGGAATCGTCTCGGATTGTAAACACGTGTCTCAGTGCTCCATGGACGCTTACTTGGGCTGGATTTGAAATATTATGAAAGACGACTTTTGTTTTGATAACGAGGATAGAAAAACGGAAGTATTGAAAGAAAAAGTTAGTCATGAGAACTGGGTAGATTTCAATTTCAGTTGTGAGAAAAAGGAACAGTGTACATTTACCTTCTAAAACTGTGTAACTGTTTGTTCGTGATGCCGTCTCACAAAGCCAACATGAACAAGTTTTCTCGTATATCTTCTTTTTCTTCTACACTGCAGGGATTAGGCAATGTTCCTGTTCCGACTTCATATTATCAGAGCCATTTCTTTCTTGGCCTTCGTACATATTTTCTTCAAGAAGGCTTGTATTTGTCTACAATTACTGGTATTCTGTCTTCATCCATGCGACTTAAATGCTGTCTCCATTTTCCCCTGAAATTCTTCTCGTATCTGAACATTTAAATTGTCTGACGACAAAAGCTGGTTAGAGGGTAACATATTAACTGCAATTCTTCAAGTCCTCTACAGTTTTTCAACGAAACGCATAAACTTAAATAACTACGTTTCTGAAAATAAGCAAATTCTAAAAAAAAATTGCGCTGGTACATCTGAAAAGTACGCATGGTTAAAGGTTCTAGCATGAGAAGCATCCGTCCATTAATATTGTGTTTAATATTAATTAATAATTTAAATAATTAAAAAATAATAATTAATACTGCGTTTGTAATTTTAATAATACGTCTAATAATGAAGATAATAATAGCAATGGAATAATAAAAAACAATAATCAAAATGGTAGGTCTAATAAAAATAATAAGACCAAAATAATAATGTGTTTAATATTAATAAGTAAAATTTGTAATAAAATAAATGTATGTAATCAAATAGTTTCAATTATAACGTTATATGGAGAAGCCATTCCTTAACAATGATGGATTTTGGCTCAAACAATTTTGGAGTCGCTAATTAAACCATAGTGACTCCACTTTAAAAGTCAAGTCTCACATGGGTTAATAAAAAAGTCTGAATGTGCGATACGAAATTTATTTCTGAGCCTCCTTTGGAGGTCTTTGTCCCTTAGCAGACTCTCGCCATCCTATGTGATAAACCTGACGATATAAATTGAACAAAATTTGCATTTATTTCGCACATGCGCACAACGGTATTGTACAGTGTTCCCAGTGGCGGCTCGTCCATAAGGTTCAATGGTTCAGTGACCCCCCTAAATAATTTAAATACGTTTAAGGATTTGTTGAGATAATGGTTTCATATTTAAATAACAAGATTTGCGGGATTAATCTTGTTTACTGAACAGTAATGGATTCGCCTAATAGGCGAATTGCTCGCTACTAATGCTTGGAGGTGTAAAACAGATCTCAGCACCTCCTGGACTGTGTAGACAGCTTTGGAGGGGGAAATCAGTATACGCAAAATTACATTCAACAGTCGCTAAAGCCGAGTGTTAGCGATAGAGACGAATAGTTCCGACGAGGGCCGAACCGCACTGACCGGGAATTTCAACATTTTCATAATACCGCCATTCGCCATTATTATGATTTTTCCCACATGATTTGTCCGTTTACCTTCAGTTTTGTGTCAGATTCTCTATTTCTTTTATAATGCAATGAAAATGTGTGCAGTAAAGTCTTAAAATCAAATAAAATAGAGAAGTAATTGTATTCCGAAAATAAAATGTGTTTAGTGTAGTCATTAAATAACTGTATTAACGTTAAACTGATCGAAGCGTGTATAACTTTCAAGTGTTTACCGGTATTATTGTGTGTTAAGTGTTCAGGTATTTCTTATTTTTGTGTTCAGTTCATATATTTGGTAAAATTAATAGGTTTAAATGAAATTTAAAAACAAATTTTTCCTCTCTCTCTCTCTCTCTCTCTCTCTCTCTCTCTCTCTCTCTCTCTCTCTCTCTCTCTCTCTCTCTCTCTCTCTCTCTCTCTCTCTCTCTCTCTATTAAAGATAAATGCAAAGTTAAGGAACTCTATCGGTAGGCCGCTTCCCGTTTTAAATATTGAACAGAAATATTTAACTATCCTTTTATTTTAACTATATATCTTTAGAATAATTTACAAACAGCATAAACACAACTTAATATTAGGCCTACTAAAAATTGTCAGTAGTTATGTCTTATTGTTGAGACCCATCACGTGAGTAGGGGGAAAATGAGGATTCAAACCCAGAAAGGAATTCCCCCCAGGCCATATCTGGACCACAGCATCCGCGACTTGGACCACAGCATCCGCGACTTTTTCGTTGATCTGCGTCAAGATCCGCGAACCGCTGGACCCGCAGCATCCCAATGGACCACAGCATCCGCGAATTTCCGCGAATAAATTTTTTTATTTTTTTTATTAAATTGATTTGGTGGGATGAGGTTCAATGGACCACCAGCATCCGTGAATATAATTTTTTATTTTTTTAAGAAAGCTGATTTGCATATCAGTGGGTGGCGTTGGGTGGGTGGTTTTTTTATTTCATATCAGTGGGTGGGGGGTGGTTCCAACTCGATGTATTATAGTGTATACTAAAATATATGATCAGGTGTACCAACCTTTGCATGAGTTCAAATTTGTTGTGTGTTATAATGTATATTAAATCTATATGATCAGGTGTACCAACCTCTGTAGTATTATTATAGTGTATAGATATTTTATATGAGCAGGGTTGTCAACATTTTCTGCGGTGGGGGGAGGGAAATGAGCGTGTATAGAGCAGATCTGCCAACATTCCTTTCTCTTCTGTGGTGGGAAATTCAAACTATATATGATCATAATTGTTACTCTCTCTCTCTCTCACACGGTGTGTATGTCTCTCTCTCGTTGTCAAACGTTATGCTCACCGGCATTATAGTGTATATTAAAATATATGATTAGGTGTACCAACCTTTACATGAGTTCAAATTTGTCGCGTGTTATAATGTATATTAAATCTATATGATCAGATGTACCAACCTCTGTATTATTCGTCCTCTCTCTCTCTCTCCCTCTCTCTCTCTCTCACACGTTGTGTATGTCTCTCTCGTTGTCAAACGTTATGCTCAAACTGTGGTCAGTACCGAGCGCATGTATATGAAATTAGAAAGTTTATATTTATTCGACAAATATTAACGTCCTCTCTCTCTCTCTCTCTCTCTCTCTCTCTCTCTCTCTCTCTCTCTCTCTCTCTCTCTCTCTCTCTCTCTCACTCTCACTTGTTTCAACTGTGTCAACAAATAGTAACGTCCTCTCTCTCTCTCTCTCTCTCTCTCTCTCTCTCTCACTTTCACACGTTTCAACTATGCAAGGTTCCATACCCTTTCTCCTGTCTCCCTCTCGTACATTGAGTAGTCGGTGTGATGAATAAATAATTTTAGCACTATCTCTCTTTCGTTGTCAAAACGTCGTCTTCATTTTCAATGTATTAAATAATTAATTAATAGTTTTATAATACAGTCAGTGTGATTGATCCTTGTTAGAAATATATATATATTTGACGTCAATGAACGTCATATATGTTATGTTGTTACAGACAATACTTCTGTTTTAAGGTTGCAGTTTACACACACACACACACACACACACAGGTTCAGTAGTGTATAGCGAAATAAATTAAAATTATACACACACATGAAAACGGCGGCTGAAATTCATACAAATCTTCTGATGTAACAGTTCACAAAAAATAAATTAATTGTACACATGTTCAGAGGTGTAGAGTGAAATAAAATAAAGTCATAATTTGTTTAAATGATTAAATATATTTTAACATTCATAATTAAATAAATACATTAGAAATTGATATTTTTTCGAAAGTTTATATATATAATTGTGTGTCGTACTTGTAGAAGAAGCAACCTGCAACATAACAATACAACAACAACATTAAAATCATGTTAAATATCACACACACAGATGCACACGCAACGCGCGCACATACAGACGCATACGCAACGTAATCACACACACACACACACACACACACATACGCACACGCATACGTAACGTAACCAAACACGCAACGCGCCCACACACAGACGCAAACGCAACGTACACACGTTTGGGTTACACCACACGTGCACGCACACACACACACACACACACAGACGTACACGCACACATACGCAACGCGCCCACACACAGACGCAAACACAACGTAATCATATACATACATACAACGTGTACACGTTTGGTTTGAATCATGTACCATGTAGGACCAATAAACAGATAACAGATTTAAATATGCTATAGTCATTGTAAGACGTTACAATCATTGAAGTGTTTAATAAGTAAATTGTATGTATGTATATATCACTGAATAATAATAATAATAATAATATAATCGTTCTAGTGTTAACGTTTGCTGCAACAGGTAAAGCAGTTACAAATAATTACATATAGGATCAGAGGCGTATAGTGAAATAAATTAAAAATCCATTCATCAAAACTTTGTAAATTAGAATCTGCACTACATTCAAACATACGCACACACACACACAATGATAAAAAATTGTTTATTAAAGTAGTTTGTTACCTTAACGAGGTACGATTTCCATATGTACTGTTTGATTCCTCATGCCTCGAAACACGAGATGTAGGTCGCTGGGGCTTATATGACGGAGCTCTTCATCTGTAAAGACGCAAGCATACCTCTTAAGTAGATATACGCGATAGCGTAGCTCACCATCTTCCAACGTTACAAGCACAGACTTCCCATATCTTGTGTCCACATGCACCATGTTAACAATCGGATACTGCTTGTTCAATGTTAATTCTGCACACCGTTTGTACTCAATAGCAGAAACTGCATTGAATTTTGTGATAAACGACATTATTTATGAGAAGTGAAGACGTCTGTATCAAACTAGGTGGAACTAAACAATGACTACAAAGAAGACTAGTGAAAGTAATGGTGGTGATGTGGTCATCAGGAAAGTTCACGTTCATCGCCCGAAGCTTTGCATGTACATACACACAGGCAGAATTAGCGCTGTTACAAAATATATATATTAGGAAAGTCAAGCCCACAGACTACTAGAAATAGTTATCGTTTGAAAAAAAAAGAAACCACACATTACGAACTAATATCGTTACAATAATAATAATACATAAACTTACGTTTACGGTCGTCCAAACTGAAGTATGGAGTGACAATAACTATAGATATCACAGTAAGAATTTTTGTTGTTGTTTTTAACAGGTGATGTTTTTCATCCCCTGAAGCTTTGTATGCAGAATTATGACTGTTACATAATATATATTAGGAAAGTCGTCAGAAATAGTTATCGCCTGCAGCAAGAATTTTTGTTGTTGTTGTTGTTTTTAACAGGTGGTGTTTTTGCATGTACATACATGCAGAATTATGGCTGTTACATAATATATATTAGGAAAGTCGTCAGAAATAGTTATCGCCTGCAGCAAGACTTTTTGTTGTTGTTTTTAACAGATGGTGTTTTTCATCCCCTGAAGCTTTGCATGTACATGCATGTAGAATTATGGCTGTTACATAATATATATTAGGAAAGTCATCAGAAATAGTTATCGCCTGCAGCCATATACAAGTTTACCTAATGAAATTAACAATGCTATGAGACACTTACATTAAAAATGTTTGTATAACAGAAAAATCATTAATTATCCACTCTCTAAGTGCGTGCACATTATGGTTTGTACATAGTGTAGAAGAAGAATTTGCAATGTGTAAGACATAACGCCCCAGGAATGTCTTTTGGTACGTCTTTTGGGCAACCAATGTCATCAAGATTTATTATATGATAATGAATTATTTTCGATTCTAAAAAACGTTTTTTCTCAAGACCCTTCACAAACACATATTTATATATGTTCGTATACGTTGTTAACACTGAAACAAGATTGTCGTACGGTGTCTCTCCTTCATCCCATCTTAGCCCATGATAGTTTGTCGTTAACCAGCAGTTGGTTCTAGTGTATTTCGAATTCGTAACGACTGTAGCAGGCGGGGCGAAAATCCAATGTCTGCATGCAAAACGTGTTACGTCCATAACCGACAACTCCTTTACTATATAATTGCCGTTGTCATCATAAAAGCAGTGAAAGTCAATTATTACAGCAGCGTTTTCCATTATACTATAAAAAAAAAAGAAACCACACATTACAAACTAATATTTATAAACACAAAGATCGTTACAATAATAATACACAAACTTACGTTTACTGTCGTCCGAACTGAAGCGTGGAGAGAGAATAACTATCGATATCACAGTGAGCATTCTTTTTGTTTTTAACAGATGGAATTTTAGCAGGAGGGGGAGCAGAGTCGCCGTCGGCAATTAATTTGGCACGTACGTAAGATTTTAATAAAACAATTAACAGTTTTAAATAATAATTTTCGGAAACAACCCCCGACTTAAAAAAAAATATAGTTTACCTTGTGGTATAAAATTCAAACTATTAAATTGTCTCTCTCACACACATTCTGATTACTATACAACTAATTGCATGTATGTTCAGATGGTTCTACCGAAATAAACCATTGTATGTATGTGTGTGTGTGTGTGTGTGTGTGTGTGTGTGTGTGTGTATTCGCTAAATCCGCCTTTCACTTTCTAATATGACACATGACACTCATTAGTTGCACCCATCACAAGTA
This sequence comes from Magicicada septendecula, assembly GCA_034769895.1. Classification (NCBI taxonomy): domain Eukaryota; kingdom Metazoa; phylum Arthropoda; class Insecta; order Hemiptera; family Cicadidae; genus Magicicada; species Magicicada septendecula. Next base: position 268,993,342 of record CM068376.1, read on the forward strand.
ATTATGGATTAGAAAGTATTCACGTCCAAAACAAACATCGGCTTTCCCCTACCACCAGAGACCAATATATACTCAACAAATTTAACGATAAATTCTCATTTGACTCGCTTGCGTGCACTGACAAATCTATCACGACATTTTTAATAGTTGGAAGACTGTATTATTGTGCAATCGCAGTATACGCAAGTTCCTGTGTGTAGTCAACATACAATAGTTTTGGTGAGTATAATTTATTGTATGTACAGATTTTATTTAAACGTAAAAATTATTTGCATTAAAACATTATTTAATACATGTATGTGTATGTTCAAACCACAATTTACGAAATATATTCTTACCATATTTTTTATATTACACTTCTAATTGAAGATATATATATTTTAATTTAATACATGTGTGTGTAAGCGTATGTGTATGATCAAATTACAATTTTCTGAATATATTCTTAACGTACTTTTATTCTTAACGCACTTTTAATTGAAGATATATATTTGAATTTAATACAATTTTCTGAAATATATTCTTACTGTACCTTTTATACACTTCTAATTGAAGATATATATATTTTTAGGTATAACTGAATTTTATCGGATTCACACTGACTGCTTGCGTGCGTTGATAAATCTATCTCAACAGTTTTTTAATAGTTGAAAAACTGCTTGAATTATTGTACGTCTCAGTATACACAAGTTCCTGTGTGTGTATTCAACATACGTTAGTTTGGTAAGCATAATTTATCAAGTGCATTATTTATTGATTTAATACATGTATGTGTGTGTGTGATCAAATTATTATTATTATCTGAAACAGAACAGTATATATAGATTCGAGTGGTATGTAAGACGCTGTTATATGTTACTAGTAAAAACATTATTTACTGACTTTAATACATGTATGTGTATGTTCAAATCACAATTTCTGAAATATATTCTTACCGTATTTTTTATATTACAGTTCTAATTGAAGATATATATTTGAATTTAATACATGTGTGTGTGTGTGTGTGTGTGTGTGTGTGTGTGATCAATTTTCTGAAATATATTCTTACTGTACCTTTTATATTACACTTCTAATTGAAGATATATATTTTTAGGTATAACTGAATTTTATCGGTTTCACACTGACTGCTTGCGTGCGTTGATAAATCTATCTCAGCAGTTTTTTTAATAGTTGAAAGACTGCTTGAATTATTGTACGTCTCAGTATACACAAGTTCCTGTGTGTGTGTAGTCAACATACGCTAGTTTGGTGAGCATAATTTATCAAGTGCATTATTTATTGATTTAATACATGTATGTGTATGTGTGCGTGATCAAATTATTATTATTATCTGAAACAGAACAGTATATATAGATTCGAGTGGTATGTAAGACTCTGTTATATGTTACTAAAATCATAGCAAATATTTTCATTCTAAGCGTATTTACTGTTTAATAATAATTACAACCCAACGAATGATATATATAGTTTGATGCTTTATAAGTTTGTGTACATTGGTTGTATATTGTAAGCATGAAAGTATTATTTAAATCTGTTTGTGTGTGTGCGCGAAAATAAACTTAATTTTCTCGATCTAGCAAATAGTTGGTCTAAGCGTACATGTATTATGTACAAATTGATATATAAAACGTTTACGATACACTAACATAATACCAGCGTTATAACAGTACCTTTTGTTTTTCAGTATTCATTCATTCTCACTTGAAGATCATGGCTAACCTTCAGCAGGAACGTGGGGAGGAGCAGACTGAACAAGGTAAAAAAAAAGTTCACAGTTAAGAAATTATTTTTGTAATTATGTAGTGTGCAAACTTGCTGATGCGAATTAACGTTTGAGTCATACTATGTCTATTGGTGTGTGCATGAAAAGTCTCACTCTTAACATCGTTTAGAAATTGACATGTAGATGAAAATTTTTCATGTTCCTTCATAGGTTTGTCACCTTCTTTCCAATCAACTAATTCAATTCCACAACAAAAGCATTTAACTCTATCGTCTACGAATGACATACTATGTCCACAAACATCGAAATTTCTAGGGTAGAAGTAGAACCCTGCAAACGCTAACTCGTCGGGGCTGATAAACGTCACTTCCCAATACTTGAATGATTTTATTCTTTCACTTTCAATACTAAAATCAGGAGTAGCCGACATCTTCACGGTTTGTAATAAACTGACATATTACCCCCCCGACGAGTGTTATTTATTTACTACAAACATGAATTTGTGTGTACACGTTATTTATCATTCCTATTGGTTACTAATACTCATGTTTCTATTGTTTCAGTTGTGACTCGGTTTTATATCGAGAGGAACAGTAGTGTCCGAGGGTGCATCACAACCTTCGACTACATTCCAGTGAACGTCAACGAGTCGGATCATGACGTAGTATTCGTAATGACTGAGGCACGTCCTTTATTGCTTGAGGATATTCAGGCAGAGCAGGCACGTTTACGCAATATCAAGTGGCATATTGCGTGCAGGATACTTTTTACCAAAACCGTGGTAGATGGTGACAGTGGTGAGGAGAAAGAGGTAACGAAAGACGCCGTCTTCCACGGACGTTGTCGCACGTTGCTCGCGGACGACAGCGACGAGTTGAATTGTCTACTCGATGAATCCTACGATAAAATCTTCAATAGCATATCTAATTTTACCCGTGACGGGAGCGGATGGACGGTGGATGCTGTACTAAAGCTGGAACTGGTTGTTGGACGGTATCAGCCTCTAGCAGCGTCCTCCTACCTTCCAACCCCGCGAAAACTCTCACACACCAGGGCAGTAGTCAACATCAAGAACCCCCAGGATGAAATGTGTTTTCTGTGGTCTGTTCTAGCCCACATACACCCTCAAGAACGTAATAGAGACCGTGCTTCAAACTACATCCCATTCATAAACACATTAAATATGTCCGGTATCGAGTACCCTGTTTCGTTAAAGTCCATTTCCAAATTTGAAGCACAGAATCCTAACATTTCTATAAACGTTTTCGGCTATGATATAGAAGACAATATCAAAAATGAATCAAAAAATGAGGTTTACCCTCTGAGAATTACCCCGAATAAGGACAGGTCGCATCACGTTAATCTTTTGCTTCTGACCGATACGAATAGCCGAAAACATTACTGTCTTATCAGTAACATGAATAGATTGTTATTTTCCCTAACAAAACACGATCATAAATCATTTTACTGTGACTACTGCCTGCATCGTTTCACCACAGAACATGGTCTGTCCGATCATCTCCCCTACTGCACACCTTACGGCGAGCAGAAAACCAAAATGCCCACGGAGGAGGAGAAGTTTATGTCCTTTAAAAATTACGCGCACTGTCTTAAAGTACCCTTCACCGTCTACGCCGACTTCGAGTCCCTCATCACTCCGCTTCAATCGTGTTCACCTGGTAACGACGTCCCGACGACAGTGCACGAGTTAGGTGAATTCTACTCCGTCGATAGCAGCGGTGCCCGTCAGAAACTAACTTCTCCTCCTGTATCGTCCACATCATACGAAACGATGCATATCCCGTCAGGTTTCTCCTATGCTATCGTCGATCATACGCACAGCCTTTGGAGAGAGGCTAAAGTTTATCGGGGTGAAAACGTTGTAGACACGTTCTTCTCGTGGTTGTTGAAAGACGCCGAGGATATGATGAAGGTGGTACGACATAACGTACAATTAATTATGTCCGATGATGACAATGTTGTGTTCACTAACGCCACCGTTTGTCATTTGTGTGAGCGCCCTTTGACAGACGATGACAAGGTACGCAATCATTGCCATCTTACGGGGAAATTCTTGGGAGCAGCCCATAATAGCTGTAATCTGAGTTACAAGATGCCTCGTCATATCCCCGTCTTCTTTCACAACCTTCGTGGCTACGACTGTCACCATTTAATGCAGGGTTTAGGGAAATATAAGGACGAACGCGTATCCTGCATCGCAACATCCAGTGAGCGTTACGTGTCGTTCTCCCTGGGTCCCTTGCGTTTCGTAGACTCCTTTCAATTTCTTAATCGCTCTCTGGACACACTCGTTACCAATCTGTCCGCGTCCGGGAGCCAATTTCCTTTGCTCAGAGAGGAAATGCTTAGACGGGGTTTCGATGAACAGACCAATCTGCTCGTACGCAAGGGGGTATACCCATACGAGTACGTTGACAGTATTGCTCGGTTCAACGAAACAAGTCTACCCGCTCGTGAACACTTTGATAACCGGTTGATGGAATCATCTATTTCGGACGCAGATTACGAGCACGCGCAAAACGTGTGGAGTGCATTCAATCTGCGTACGTTTGGAGATTACCATGATTTGTATTTGTTGACAGACGTAATGCTGCTGGCCGATGTCTTTGAAAGTTTCCGAGACATGGCCTTACGCGATTACTGCTTGGACCCATGTCATTTTTACTCGCTTCCCGGACTCGCTTGGAACGCGATGCTAAAAATGACCGGGGTCGAATTAGAACTGTTGACAGAAATAAATCTACATCTGTTCCTCGAATCTGGGATCCGCGGAGGCTGCGCGATGATATCCAACCGTCACGCAGTCGCTAACAATCCTCTGATTCCAGATCAGTACGATGTATCGAAACCGACCTCCTTCATTCTGTATACAGACTGTAACAATTTATACGGTGCAGCCATGTCGCAACCACTCCCTTACGCAGACTTCCGATGGCTCGATCGTAACGAAATCGAGTCCTTGGACGTACGTACTGTGAGTGATGATGCTGACATCGGGTACATCCTCGAAGTCGACCTACACTATCCTAATACCTTACACGACCTGCATTCCGACTACCCGCTTGCACCTGTGCGTCAGCGCATAACACACGATATCCTTTCTCCCTTTTCCAAACGTTTACACGAGAGTATATACAGATCATCGTATAACGAATCAGGGTCATCCGTAGAGAAGTTGTTAACAACTTTGGAGGACAAACAAAATTACGTTCTCCATTATCGAAATTTGAAATTGTATTTAAGTCTTGGTTTAGAGCTGAAAGCGACTCATAGGGTGTTGTGTTTTAAGCAAAGCGCTTGGTTGAAACCGTTTATCGATTTCAACACCCGCAAGAGGCAATCAGCCGTCAACAGCTTTGAAAAAGACCTTTTCAAACTGATGAACAACGCCGTATACGGTAAGTCGCTGGAGAACGTACGGAAACATATAGACTTTGAACTAGTCTCGAATGAACGACGGCTTCAAAAACTAGTTTCCACACCCAGGCTAAAACGTATGATTCGTTATACGAACGATCTGGTGGGGCTTTCACTCCGTAAAAAATCCATCGTTCTTTCTCGCCCCGTGTATGTCGGCTTCACGGTGCTTGACGTTAGCAAAACGATAATGTACGACTTTCATTATCGTTATGCTGTCGCCAAGTACGGCCGCAACGTTAAATTGTTAATGACTGATACAGACAGTCTGATGTATCATATTCAAACATCAGACTTGTATGCAGATATGAAGAAGGACTTGCACGTTTTTGACACTTCGGATTACCCTACGTCTCATCCTTGTTATAGCATTAAGAACAAAAAGGTTGTCGGACTGTTCAAGGATGAAACGTGTGGTCGTCCTATTAGAGAATTCGTAGGTCTCAGAGCGAAATGTTATTCGTTCCTTGTGGCCCACGAAGATTCTAGCAATACGAGTCAAAAACGTGTGTGTAAAGGTGTGCCTCGAGTTGCTATTAAGAGGAGTCTGCGACACGATATGTATCGCAAGTGTCTCACTGATCATTGTCCGTTTTCTGTCAGTGCGCGGTGTTTACGTAGCGATCATCATACGTTGTACACGATGCGTGTAAATAAGCAAGCGTTGTCACCGTATGATGATAAGCGTTATATATTAGGCAATGGTCGTGATACCCTTGCGTACGGACATTATCGGATACATGCCGACGACGATGACGACTCTGCTCCTCCACCTGCTAAAATTCCCCGTTACACCACTGGTTAACAAAAAAATTCTTACTGTGATATCTATAGTTATTGCCTCCTCACACTTCAGTTCGGACGGCAGTAAACGTAAGTTTATGTATTATTATTATTATTATTATTGTAACGATATTTGTGTTTATACATATTAGTTCGTAATGTGTGGTTTCTTTTTTCAGGTGATAACTATTTCTACTATATATATATTTTGTAACAGCACTAGTTCTGCATGTACCTCGTTAAGGTAACAAACTACTTTTAATAAACAATTTTTTATCATTGTGTGTGTGTGTGTGCGTATGTTTGAATGTAGTGCAGATTCTAATTTACAAAGTTTTGATGAATGGATTTTTAATTTATTTCACTATACGTCTCTGAACCTATATGTAATTATTTGTAACTGCTTTACCTGTTGCAGCAAACGTTAACACTAGAACGATTATATTATTATTATTATTATTATTATTCAGTGATATATACATACATACAATTTACTTATTAAACACTTCAATGATTGTAACGTCTTACAATGACTATAGCATATTTAAATCTGTTATCTGTTTATTGGCCCTACATGTACACGTTGTATGTATGTGTATGATTACGTTGCGTTTGCGTCTGTGTGTGGGCGCGTTGCGTATGTGTGCGTATGCGTATGTATGTGTGTGTGTGATTACGTTGCGTATGCGTCTGTATGTGCGCGCGTTGCGTGTGCATCTGTGTGTGTGATATTTAACATGATTTTAATGTTGTTGTTGTATTGTTATGTTGCAGGTTGCTTCTTCTACAAGTACGACACACAATTATATATAAACTTTCGAAAAATATCAATTTCTAATGTATTTATTTAATTGTGAATTTTATATTGTGAATGTTAAAATATATTTAATCATTTAAACAAATTATGACTTTATTTTATTTCACTCTACACCTCTGAACATGTGTACAATTAATTTATTTTTTGTGAACTGTTACATCAGAAGATTTGTATGAATTTCAGCCGCCGTTTTCATGTGTGTGTATAATTTTAATTTATTTCGCTATACACTACTGAACCTATGTGTGTAAACTGCAACCTTAAAACAGAAGTATTGTCTGTAACAACATAACAGGTAAGTAGTTCATTGACGCCAAATATATATATTTCTAACAAGGATCAATCACACTGACTGCATTATAAAACTATTAATTAATTATTTAATACATTGAAAATGAAGACGACGTTTTGACAACGAGAGAGGGCTAAAATTATTTATTCATCACACCGACTACTCAATGTACGAGAGGGAGACAGGAGAAAGGGTATGAAACCTTGCATAGTTGAAACGTGTGAGAGTGAGAGAGAGAGAGTGAGAGAGAGAGAGAGAGAGAGAGAGAGAGAGAGAGAGAGAGAGAGAGAGAGGACGTTACTATTTGTTGACACAGTTGAAACAAGTGAGAGTGTGTGTGAGAGAGAGAGAGAGAGAGAGAGAGAGAGAGGACGTTAATATTTGTCGAATAAATATAAACTTTCTAATTTCATATACATGCGCTCGGTACTGACCACAGTTTGAGCATAACGTTTGACAACGAGAGAGACATACACAACGTGTGAGAGAGAGAGAGAGGGAGAGAGAGAGAGAGGACGAATAATACAGAGGTTGGTACATCTGATCATATAGATTTAATATACATTATAACACGCGACAAATTTGAACTCATGTAAAGGTTGGTACACCTAATCATATATTTTAATATACACTATAATGCCGGTGAGCATAACGTTTGACAACGAGAGAGAGACATACACACCGTGTGAGAGAGAGAGAGAGCCAGAACCACGAGCCGCCACTGAGTGTTTCATAATGTGTACATCGGTTGCAACAAGACTGGCGAGAACAATGTAAGCACGAGTGTGACAAAGAGAGAGGTAATATGGAAGTGAACAGTGAACTATTATCGCGTTGTCTCCCCTCTCTCCTCTCTACACTGCTTAGCTATACTTGTAAGTGGGGGGGAGGGGATTCATTCACTAGGTCGGCGCAGCTCAGCGTTCAAGAAAGGCAGTCACGTTTCTAACACATTCCTGTCGGAAATGTTTTTAAATTACGAGTGAATAACACGGAACATTCTGTTCTTTCTTTCTTATTCGGAATATCGATTTAATATCATTCATTGTTTACTTGAAAGGACTAAACATTTTATTACGTAAAGTATACCTCTAAACTATGGAACGCACATAAACCACGAAATATATTTTTTATCCGTCACGCGGTTGCGTCATCAAATTGGCGTAGCGGCTGGCTCACTGTATTGTAGGAGCCCTCTCTGTACTGTAGTTTACTACTTTTGACGTCAGTCGAATGTGTAATTGCGTGTATGTGACGTAAAATATTATTTGTTTATTTACTCCAGGCATTACATTCTGTGAAAGAATTGTTACCGCTCTTAAGATCCGCTTTTTCTGCCGCGGATTTTACTCTTCATTTCTGTTCTATAGGTTTGGACAGTGGAGTAATAGGGGGGGGATCAGTTCACCTATCCCCCAGAGCTATTATTTCAGCAAAGTTCCATAACCACTATACTTAGTCAGCTGTGTGCGTTAAAACAAGGCTTATCATAATTGTAAAAATGAAAGAAGAAATTACAGTGTTTGTAAATTAATAAATTAAAAGGGAGTCCAACCTTCAAGGTAGTCTCATCCCCCCCTCCCCCCACCAAAGAGCAGCTCCTGATTACAGGATTACGTCATTAGGTTGGCGTTTGCGCGGCGTTTTCTTTGCGTGTAATATTCCTCTGTTTCTTCCTGTCTGGACACGTTCCTTTCAATTCTTCTATTTCTCGCCGTTTTTGTGTCCTTCGAACTAGCCGTCCTAGTCACTCCTTTTGGTTCCATTGCGTGATTCGTTTAATCCCCGTCTCTCGTTTTCTACACACGCGCAAACCGCCTTACGTCCACCACCTTCAGCATTTATCAATTTATGTATTCACTGTGTTTTTCACAGACTTTTATTAGATTATTTTTATTATTTTCCATTTATCCGCTTCTCCTGTTCATCGATTGATGATGCCTGAAATTGTGCGAGGCGATGGGCATACCCGTCGCCAGCTGTTGTGCTTATAGAGCTCTCGCCGCGGGGATCAAAAGACTCCTGAATTTTGATGTGGCCTGCTACCGGCCGTGGAAGTTCCACATTGTTTACGATCCGTACGTCACTCCTCAACGTCTTCTTACAAAACTGCAGATACTTATGTTACTTTCATGGCTAATGTTCTTATTTTTACGTCGTTGTTTATAGGTAAACTAGGCCTTGTGGCCATCTCACATGCAAATTAATATAAGTGATTGAAAATATATATTTTTTAATGACTTCTAAATCTTCCCTAACGTTACTGAGAAGTGGAGTTACTAAATCCCAGTGCAAAGATCAGTAACGAAGATCTGATGTAAGTGGTTGATCTATCAGGAAAATATCTACGGAAAATTTCACCATCAAAAAAGTACTTTTAACGACGTGAGTAGGGCCTATATAGGCCTACGTACCGTAACATATAGAAATGATTATATGTAGTAACATGTTTACCACATAGAATGAATTATTTATTGGCGAACTGTGTTTTTGTGTAACCGTGTTCATATACTGTATACAGCTTGCGCTGAACTCGCTCAAACTATACGATTATCATTAGAATATATAAATACTTTGATCGACCATAAACCTGTGCCAGCAGTCCAAGCTTCAGTGATATAGAAGCAGATTACATTGTCTGATTAGGCAACTGGCAATTAAAAAAAAAATGCCAATCACGTTTACGAGGGGAGATAATCACATTGTTACGACATTACACAACAATCTACATGTTTATCGAATGTTCCAGATGAATTCAGTGGCATACGGCTAAATGTTGTGGCGTACGTGATTTCAACATGCGCTCGCGGGACTTTTCTGGAAGCCGCCAGCCGCGCGGACTGTGTCAAGGCCGCAATCAATTACGTCGTAGTTTGTGAGCGTTGTATAAAGCGCCCTTAGTTTCAGTTATAGTTGCGATATATTACAGGCGGATCGGGTTTATTGTCGGGCGATACTGTGTGCGTTCAAGTGGTTATTAGTGAAGTGTTGTGTTTTATAATCGGGCGGTATAATTGTAATACAATGGTGTTTTATATTAGTTGACATTTTATTGCGTGTGAACAATATTTGATTTGTTGTAAGAGACAGTGTTGTTAATTACGAACTGTTTAACTGTGAAAATTAAAGCTGGTAATTAGCGACTTAATTGGTGTCTTGTATTTTGTTTTCCACTGTACCATACGACGACCAAGTAGACCGTCGTAACAATATTTATGATAAGATTTCATGCGACCTTTATGAAACGTCTTAAATCTCATACAAGTGTTTGTTTATGAGAAAAAATCGTTGTGTCCATGAAGTATTTCCTTTCATTAGCATGACGAGTATTTATGTCTTATTTTAATAAATTTGTGTTAATTATTATATTAATTATATTACTGTGGTAATATGTTAATTATACTATTATGTTAATTATATTATTATGTTTATAGTAATGCTGTTAATTCGCATACTACAGTACATAATGATACTAATTTGCGGTAACTTAATTGTAAACAGTACTGATATTAGTTCACGATGTGTCTGACAGAAGGCGCTGCCGACGCGGCTTTAAAGTTATAAGCACTTTGACAATACAGAGTAGCCGTTATTCCGTTCGTCTTAACGAAAGAAACGTTTATAAAAAATCAGATGTTATACCGAATTAAATGTTTATAATCGTTAATCGTGTACTAACGTAAACTTGCCCTGCTCACAGTCAACTTCTCATTTCCTGATAATGATACGACTCTTCCGTTCAAATCGATCGGCTCTTCACTTCGCGTCCTGCGTTCTTTTTACTTGTTCCCCCACTGACCCACTCGACAGCGGTAACTCATACACACTAGTGTCACTAATTCAGGTTGAACGCGATCTGCTCGGTATTTTTCTGCGAAGCATATGCAATCCGTTTAGCACTGGAAATAATAAACAATTCCACTGGCTAAAGGTATATTATCTTCTCATATTCTAGAAGTGTTTTAGATAGTTTGCGATCAACGAACCCATTATTCAAGACATAAATAACATAACCCTTGATATCTCAACCAGACAGTGCAAGGAAATTATTTTCAGTTGGATACCATCACACATCAGAATTAAGGGCAACGAACTGGCTGAGAAAGCTGCATAAACTGCTACGTCGAGTCAATATCACCCTCATAAAGTATCTCACAATGACTTTAAAAATATTTTCATTTAAACCTTCTGGAACACTGGAGTGATGAATGGTTTAAGTTATCACTCGGAAAGCTGTTCCTAGCGAGGAAAAAAATTTACGAACAACTCACACTACAGAATCCAGAAGAAATCAATTGGTCATAACAAGTCTCCGTATCGGCCACACGCTGCTGACTCACAAGCACGTCTTCACAAATGAGCCTCCTGCGAGATGCAACCACTGTGACACGGCTTTGACAACACTCCGTCGTCTACGTACCAAATATAATATCCCTTCTGACGTTAGAAGTTTGAACAACAAGACTGCAGCGGCTGGAATACTTCTCCTCATAGAGGAGGTACAGTTGACTACAAAAATATAACTACCGGACTATTTTTGTAAACAGGAAATTAAAGTTCATGTAATTTCTAAACTGTTTAACTTAATGTACTAACATGTTGTTAACATAGTTATTATTGTTTTAATCATTTATATATGTATATATATTGTACTGTACATTATTTTTTACTGATATATAATATAATATTTGCACCACGTTGGATGCGTCATTTTATGTACTGTAAATTAATTACAGGTATTGTAATTAAAATCTGCTCCACGTTGGATCAGCCATTTATGTGTTGTAATTATTTATACGTATGGTAAATAAGAAATGTACCTACTGTTATTATGTTTTTTTTTTATTTACCAGTACATGTAAAGAAACTCTTTCTCTCAGGGTTAATGATTATTAAGTTATTTGATCGTCTTTACGATTGTATCTATTATTTTCTTTTCTTTAAACCAACCCAGATTCAGTTAATATGTAGTATTTTGATAATTAACCATGTAAGAAATAAATAACAAACTAATATAACTTAACCGACTCTGAATTCTTCCAGCTGCCACGGGTTCACTTCTGGTTGTTGTTTACCTTTTTTTTTTTTGAAAGCAATATTAGGCTTGGCAATCTGTTCCTTTACACAAATTTCTTATTGCTCTTACCGCTGAATGCCGCTCTCCAGGACTACTGCAACACAGATGTCTCCTCGGAACACTTAACGATCCTTTATGGCTACTTAAACTCTTCTTCAGTCCAAGGTTTTCCTCTTCTGTCGTCGTTCTATCAAGGATATTGTTATATTTCTCGTATTATTATTTATTTATTAAATATTATAATCAAAACTCTGGTATCACAATTTAAATTCCTTTACTGTATTTTATTTTCCTTGTTACATTAACTTGATGATGTACAAATGTTATTTAATATAATTTAAGACTCTTCATGTAGTTACTATTAGATATATAATTAGACTCTTCATGTTACTCTTAATGAATTTAATTTAAGACCAATAACGTTACTCTTAATGCATTTAATTTTAGACTAATAAACATTTTCTTCCTCACTATACAATACAATTTTTTTAACAATTTACCAGAATTGCCCCCATGATAATTCCCTAATTTCTTTACATCTGTTTATCATATACCTATTAAAACATATATCATTTTTCTATTTCTTATTAAACATCTTTATTTTACCTCTAATATTCGTAATTCTATTGGTTATTTATTAAATTATAATTTTATTACTCTTTACTCTTCTTATAACATTCATTTCAATTTCATATATTATTTTCTGAACATATAACTAAATATGGTTTTATATCATATAGGAATCGACCTCTATGTTGACTGAGTAAGTCGATATTCCCGATGTTTTTTTGTTTACATTCAATACAAAATCTGCATCCTTTCTCTTTTAAAATTTATTATCTCCCTATTATGTACTGTGTGCATTTTAACAGCAGTACATAATACCTTCCCTTATTTCATAATTTCAGATACAATTTTAGTTGAAATTTTGAAATAACCAACATAGTCTAATCTTAACATTTAAACATCTGATTAATTAGGTATTTGTACCTCACAAAAGTCTTTTAACAAATTAGTTTTTTCTTTTATTACTATTACAAATATGGTTCCTTATTATCATGAATCATGATATATTAAATACTTATTGATGACTTAAAACAACGTTAATTAAACCAACTGGTTTTACATCAAAATAATAAATAATAAATAACAATTGTGCCTAATTTTATGGCTAAAAAACTCAAAAACATGACTAAAACATTCTCTTTCTTTCGGACCTCACCTTCCCAATCCGGGGCATACATTTCATTTGTTCTTTATTGCAGAATTCTTTTATTTCTTATCTGACTTATACGGGCGAAGTTGATTAATATTGTAGGTTCCTTTAATTTTTCCATCCTGGTATTTTATTACTACCGTATTGTTATCATTCACTGTATTAATTATGAATGGGCCTACATAACATAAAAATAATTTTTTCATCAACTTTTCCTTACTGCTGGGAAGTTGTCTGTTACGAACCAGTACTAACTCTCCTATATGATAATCTATTTGTTTATATCTCTTCTTGTATTGTCGTCTGGCTCTTTCCTCTGCCTTCACTTTAATCCGACTCTCCATAATAACTTGTATGTCCTTCTGTGTTTGAGTGAACCATGTAAAATCAACTAAACTTTCGATAACTCTGGGTGGGCGTTTCTTATACATTGCCTCATATGGTGTCACACAAGTACTATCATGATTGGCTAAATTTATAAACTCCTCTGCTTTACTAACATATTCGCTCCATCTATTATGTTGATCATTGCAATATGTGCGGAATAAACGACCCACTTCTTTGAGCATTCTTTCGGCCGGGTTACTATTGGGATGGTAAACCGATGTTTTATACGTACGAATTTTTATGGCTCTCATAGCATTCTGCCACTTGACACCTTTAAATTGTGTTCCATGATCAGATATAATACTATTAGGCAATCCTACCTCCTTTATAAACTTTTCTTTAATTATTTTAACTATAGTGTAAGTATTGGCCTTAGTGATGGGATATAATTTTGTAAATCTAGTAAAACTGTCCATGATAATCAATACGTACTTGCTACGTCTCCTACCACTAGTTGGGAATGGTCCACAAATGTCAATAAAAACTTGTTCTAGCGATCTCAATGCTTGATTATTTATCCACCTTCCCTCATATCTAACATTAGCTAACTTGACTTTTTGACAAATATCACATGTTTCTATGGATCGAATTACTTTCTTTTCTAATGTATTCATGTAAAAGTGTTCCTTGAGTGCTGACACTACTTTCTTCTGGCCTTGGTGTCCATATATCTCATGATAATCAACAATTAATTTATTACATACCTCTTCTGGAACTAAAATTTTCCAATTAGTATTTCTTTTGTCGGTGTTCCTAAACATCATTCCTTCATGAATCATATAATGTGATGTAGTGTTGGAAGTGCTTTCCATCCTTTTCCTCAACTTTTGTATTCTAATATCGGTTGGCTGTAATTTCTTTATTTCTTCCACGATGAGTTTTAATTCTCTTTTATTCCTAAAGCATGCCAAAACTTTACGTACTTCTTTGGCCATTATTTCTTCTTGATCCCCTACTCTGGATAATATATCCGCTACTATATTTTTATTGCCTGGTAAGTACTCCCATTTTATATGATACTCTTGTAACTGGAGCATCCATCTTGTGAGCCTTCCATGTGACATCTTACAGTTTTTAAAAAAGGTTATTGCTTGATGATCGGTTCGTACTACTACCTTACTGTTTAATAAGTATGTTCGGAATTTAGTTATTGCAAATACAACACTCAATGTCTCTTTTTCAGTTATTGTATAATTAAATTCTGCTTTAGTTAGTGTACGGCTTGCAAAAGCTATTACCTTTGGTTCTCCCTTGTCATTTTCTTGATATAACACCGATCCTAAACTTACTCCACTGGTATCACAATTTAAATAAAAAACTTTACTAAAATCTGGGTGACTTAACATGACGCACTGTAAAAATGTCTGTTTCACTTCATTGAATACTTCCTCATCCTTTTCGGTCCACTTCCACTTATTCTTCTTACAAATTAAATGTTGATAATGATGTGTTAGGTCGGAGTAATTACTTTGGAAACTTCTGTAATAATTACAAAGACCTAAGAAACTTTGTAATTGTTTAAAATTTTTTGGACATGGGAAATTCTGTATTGATTGTATTTTATCAGGATCCGCCGATATGCCGGTATCCGAAACTATAAACCCTAAAAACTTAATCTTGCTGGCTATGAATGTTGACTTGTTTAATTTTAGCGTAATTCCATGTTCTCCCAATCTGGTAAGTACCTTATCAATTCGATGACAATGTTCTTCCCAACTGCTTGATGCAATTACCAAATCATCGACATATACTGTAGTAAATTCCAAAATCTCCTTACCCAATACTTCATCAAGACATTTTATAAATATAGCCACACTATTGACCAGACAAAAAGGTAATCTTTTAAATTGATAATTCCTATCGTTTACTATGAAACTCACATATTTTCTGCTTTCTGGATGCAATTCTATTTGCCAATATCCAGATACAGCATCCCAACTACTAAAAAATTGTACTTTATTAAAACGTTTTAAAATTTCTCCTATGTTCTCAGGCGACGTCTTATCAGCAATTATCATCTGATTAATTTGACGTGCATCTAAACACAATCTTAATGACTTATCTTTTTTGGGAATTACTATTAATGGGCTAGTGTGTTCTGACTGACTTAGTTCAATGATGTCTTCACGAAGCATTTTGTCGATTTCTTCCTGTACTTGCTCTCTTAATTTGTTAAATGTCACATTTTCTCTTAGTGGTAACTTACATTGCACTCCTACTATTTTGCCAGGTTTGTTTGAAAATACTTTATAATGTTTCAAATAAATTTCCATTAACTGATCTATTTGCTCTTTGTTTAGTTGATTATTATGATTACAGAATTGTCTGATTTCTTGCATTTTCTCCTCCCATATTGGATTATTTATTGTTAACTGCTGTAGTGACTTTCTATTGATTAGTCTATCCTTATATGAGTATTCAAATTTATCACTTAATTTGGTTGAATTGACCATTTTCCTTACCTCTTCATTTCTATTTATAATGTTTATAGGTATTTTTTGTTTATCGTATGTAAATACCACATGATTAGTTTCTAAATCAATAATAGTTTCATACTTCCGCAAGTTATCACATCCGACTAATATTTCCGTTTCTGTATTTTGATATACTACAAATGTTAATGGTATCACCCTTCCATTGAATTGTACATTCATCATTATTTGTTTGCGAGCAGTTCAATTGGCTCGTCCTGTTACACCCACTATAGTAATTTTGCTCACAGGTAATTCATAAATTCTATTAGCCTTTCCTTCGGATGACGTGATTCCCTTTTCCATTTCCTTTAATTCATGGTATTTAGTCATACTCATCAATGATATTTCGGCACCAGTATCAATAATAAAATTTTGATTGGTTCTCCCATATTGACCGGTAATAGACACTACATCACTTTCAATGATATTTTTATTGATTCTCTCGTTGTCCATAAAATCCTGACCTAAACTGGTTATCCAAGACAGTGATCGGCTATTTGACTGTGGTTGACCACTGCACTCACTCACAGTCTTCTCTAGTTTTCCTGATTTTCATTTATGGTTACTCTCTCCTCTCTCCTTCCTTCCTGTTGACTATTTTCTGACTGGGAAAGGGAACTATGTTGCTCTCTATTTCTTAACTGTTCATAGATGTTGTTCACCTCACTCTGTCTCTCCTCACTGCGAGAATATCCATTTCGATCAGTCTCCCTCGGGTAACGACTATTGTAGATTCGGGAATCATAATTTCGGCGTATAAAATTTGCTCGATAGTTATTTGAAGCGTGGTTGCCCCTATAATTGTTATTGTAATTATTATTATTATTATTATCATATCTCCGGTCATTCCGGTTATCGTTTCTGTAGTAATTTCTTCCACCTTCCCTATCTTGGTATCTTGGAACATTTCTCTGGTCGTTCCTTTCTACTATGTGATTTCTATCACGGTTCTGTTCTTCCGGATATCTATTAGGGTAGCTGTCTCTTTTCATATTCCCTTGTTTAGCGCAATTGTCATAATTCATTTTCCTCTCATAATCAGTGAGTAATAACGTCATCGCTTCTATAGTATTGGCGTGACTGGCAAATTGTGCTAAGCTTACTGTTTCAGGAAAATGATGACTCAAAGCTTCCACCACATATCTGTCATCCATGGGTGGGTCTAAATATCTTGCCCTGCAAACATGCGATAAAAAATACGAGGTTGGTGTTTGTCCTATACTTGGATTGTACCTACCATATACTATGGTATCCCGCACCCTTGTCTGTATGGATCGCGTCCAATATTTATTTTTATAGCTATCCATAAATTCCTGGTAGCTATTCAAGGTGTTTCTAACAGCATCCCACCAATAATCATTCATTTCATGGAACCCTTGATCTAATATTAGCTTAATTCTTTCCCATCTATTTTCCTTGGTACTATGCAAATATTCCTTCATTTTATTTAAATACTCCATAGGATTTTTTATATATCCTTTCATATGTGGCACCTCATGACTAATATTCTTGTCTTCTCGTATAACACATGTTTGATTACCATTTTGTTCTATTTCATTGACCCTTACTACTAATTGTCCCATGGTATCCTCTATTTTGGTATTATTGCTGTCCAACTGTTGTCCCAGGATTGAATATTGCTCGTTACTTCCTGTTTGTGTTTTACCAATTCTCTCGTCATCTGTTCTATGACTTCTTGTTTATTTTCTCCTAATTTCTCTTCCACTTCTTCCTTCAGTGACTGTTGTTTCGTTTCTATATTGTCTAACCTATTTTCCATTGTTTCCATATTCAATTTCACCTCTGCAAACTGTCTAACATTCCCTTCCTCATAATTTTTTAATATTAACTCAACTTCAGCCTTTTGCTGGTCTAATTTATCATTCACCCCATTTATTTGTTGTTGAATGGTCTCCTTTAATTCCTCCTTATTTTGTTTTAATAAATTTTCATTATTTAATTTCATCTGTTTCTTTAATGTTCCACTGTTACTATCCATTTTTTCATTTATTTGTTTCTTTAATGTTTCACTGTTACTATCCATTTTCTTGTCCATTTTTTCAATATCCTCCTTCATTTCCTGTTTGTTCTTATCCATTTTTCCATTAATTTCCTCCTTCATTTGTTTGACATTTTCGTTGGTTTTGTTATTCCCTTCCATTATAATTCTCATCATCTCCTGTAACTTATCGTCCATTGGTTGGTTTAGTTTCTTTGGTTGGTCCGCTTGGGCATCCCTTACTATTATTTCCATTTCAGTTTCTTCCTCTTCAGCACTATTACTCCTTAATTCATATCGTTGCTCTGGTTTGTTAGCCATTTTACAATCTTTAACTTAATTTTAATTACAAGGAAAAAAACTTTTATGCTAATTAAATTTAACAAAATTGTGTTATTTGGTGCTGGTTTAAAGAAAATCTTTGCTTTCACGTATGGGCGCCATTTATCTGTACTGTCTTTATTTAGTAGATATTGTAATTAAGATACGTACCTACTGTTATTATGTTTTTTTTTTATTTACCAGTACATGTAAAGAAACTCTTTCTCTCAGGGTTAATGATTATTAAGTTATTTGATCGTCTTTACGATTGTATCTATTATTTTCTTTTCTTTAAACCAACCCAGATTCAGTTAATATGTAGTATTTTGATAATTAACCATGTAAGAAATAAATAACAAACTAATGTAACTTAACCGACTCTGAATTCTTCCAGCTGCCACGGGTTCACTTCTGGTTGTTGTTTACCTTTTTTTTTTTGAAAGCAATATTAGGCTTGGCAATCTGTTCCTTTACAACAGATTTATTATTGCTCTCACCGCTGAATGCCGCTCTCCAGGACTACTGCAACACAGATGTCTCCTCGAAACACTTAACGATCCTTTATGGCCACTTAAACTCTTCTTCAGTCCAAGGTTTTCCTCTTCTGTCGTCGTTCTATCAAGGATATTGTTATATTTCTCGTATTATTATTTATTTATTAAATATTATAATCAAAACTCTGGTATCACAATTTAAATTCCTTTACTGTATTTTCTTTTCCTTGTTACATTAACTTGATGATGTACAAATGTTATTTAATATAATTTAAGACTCTTCATGTAGTTACTATTAGATATATAATTAGACTCTTCATGTTACTCTTAATGAATTTAATTTAAGACCAATAACGTTACTCTTAATGCATTTAATTTTAGACTAATAAACATTTTCTTCCTCACTATACAATACAATTTTTTTAACAATTTACCAGAATTGCCCCCATGATAATTCCCTAATTTCTTTACATCTGTTTATCATATACCTATTAAAACATATATCATTTTTCTATTTCTTATTAAACATCTTTATTTTACCTCTAATATTCGTAATTCTATTGGTTATTTATTAAATTATAATTTTATTACTCTTTACTCTTCTTATAACATTCATTTCAATTTCATATATTATTTTCTGAACATATAACTAAATATGGTTTTATATCATATAGGAATCGACCTCTATGTTGACTGAGTAAGTCGATATTCCCGATGTTTTTTTGTTTACATTCAATACAAAATCTGCATCCTTTCTCTTTTAAAATTTATTATCTCCCTATTATGTACTGTGTGCATTTTAACAGCAGTACATAATACCTTCCCTTATTTCATAATTTCAGATACAATTTTAGTTGAAATTTTGAAATAACCAACATAGTCTAATCTTAACATTTAAACATCTGATTAATTAGGTATTTGTACCTCACAAAAGTCTTTTAACAAATTAGTTTTTTCTTTTATTACTATTACAAATATGGTTCCTTATTATCATGAATCATGATATATTAAATACTTATTGATGACTTAAAACAACGTTAATTAAACCAACTGGTTTTACATCAAAATAATAAATAATAAATAACAATTGTGCCTAATTTTATGGCTAAAAAACTCAAAAACATGACTAAAATATTCTCTTTCTTTCGGACCTCACCTTCCCAATCCGGGGCATACATTTCATTTGTTCTTTATTGCAGAATTCTTTTATTTCTTATCTGACTTATACGGGCGAAGTTGATTAATATTGTAGGTTCCTTTAATTTTTCCATCCTGGTATTTTATTACTACCGTATTGTTATCATTCACTGTATTAATTATGAATGGGCCTACATAACATAAAAATAATTTTTTCATCAACTTTTCCTTACTGCTGGGAAGTTGTCTGTTACGAACCAGTACTAACTCTCCTATATGATAATCTATTTGTTTATATCTCTTCTTGTATTGTCGTCTGGCTCTTTCCTCTGCCTTCACTTTAATCCGACTCTCCATAATAACTTGTATGTCCTTCTGTGTTTGAGTGAACCATGTAAAATCAACTAAACTTTCGATAACTCTGGGTGGGCGTTTCTTATACATTGCCTCATATGGTGTCACACAAGTACTATCATGATTGGCTAAATTTATAAACTCCTCTGCTTTACTAACATATTCGCTCCATCTATTATGTTGATCATTGCAATATGTGCGGAATAAACGACCCACTTCTTTGAGCATTCTTTCGGCCGGGTTACTATTGGGATGGTAAACCGATGTTTTATACGTACGAATTTTTATGGCTCTCATAGCATTCTGCCACTTGACACCTTTAAATTGTGTTCCATGATCAGATATAATACTATTAGGCAATCCTACCTCCTTTATAAACTTTTCTTTAATTATTTTAACTATAGTGTAAGTATTGGCCTTAGTGATGGGATATAATTTTGTAAATCTAGTAAAACTGTCCATGATAATCAATACGTACTTGCTACGTCTCCTACCACTAGTTGGGAATGGTCCACAAATGTCAATAAAAACTTGTTCTAGCGATCTCAATGCTTGATTATTTATCCACCTTCCCTCATATCTAACATTAGCTAACTTGACTTTTTGACAAATATCACATGTTTCTATGGATCGAATTACTTTCTTTTCTAATGTATTCATGTAAAAGTGTTCCTTGAGTGCTGACACTACTTTCTTCTGGCCTTGGTGTCCATATATCTCATGATAATCAACAATTAATTTATTACATACCTCTTCTGGAACTAAAATTTTCCAATTAGTATTTCTTTTGTCGGTGTTCCTAAACATCATTCCTTCATGAATCATATAATGTGATGTAGTGTTGGAAGTGCTTTCCATCCTTTTCCTCAACTTTTGTATTCTAATATCGGTTGGCTGTAATTTCTTTATTTCTTCCACGATGAGTTTTAATTCTCTTTTATTCCTAAAGCATGCCAAAACTTTACGTACTTCTTTGGCCATTATTTCTTCTTGATCCCCTACTCTGGATAATATATCCGCTACTATATTTTTATTGCCTGGTAAGTACTCCCATTTTATATGATACTCTTGTAACTGGAGCATCCATCTTGTGAGCCTTCCATGTGACATCTTACAGTTTTTAAAAAAGGTTATTGCTTGATGATCGGTTCGTACTACTACCTTACTGTTTAATAAGTATGTTCGGAATTTAGTTATTGCAAATACAACACTCAATGTCTCTTTTTCAGTTATTGTATAATTAAATTCTGCTTTAGTTAGTGTACGGCTTGCAAAAGCTATTAACCAAAGGTAATTGGTTCTCCCTTGTCATTTTCTTGATATAACACCGATCCTAAACTTACTCCACTGGCATCACAATTTAAATAAAAAACTTTACTAAAATCTGGGTGACTTAACATGACGCACTGTAAAAATGTCTGTTTCACTTCATTGAATACTTCCTCATCCTTTTCGGTCCACTTCCACTTATTCTTCTTACAAATTAAATGTTGATAATGATGTGTTAGGTCGGAGTAATTACTTTGGAAACTTCTGTAATAATTACAAAGACCTAAGAAACTTTGTAATTGTTTAAAATTTTTTGGACATGGGAAATTCTGTATTGATTGTATTTTATCAGGATCCGCCGATATGCCGGTATCCGAAACTATAAACCCTAAAAACTTAATCTTGCTGGCTATGAATGTTGACTTGTTTAATTTTAGCGTAATTCCATGTTCTCCCAATCTGGTAAGTACCTTATCAATTCGATGACAATGTTCTTCCCAACTGCTTGATGCAATTACCAAATCATCGACATATACTGTAGTAAATTCCAAAATCTCCTTACCCAATACTTCATCAAGACATTTTATAAATATAGCCACACTATTGACCAGACAAAAAGGTAATCTTTTAAATTGATAATTCCTATCGTTTACTATGAAACTCACATATTTTCTGCTTTCTGGATGCAATTCTATTTGCCAATATCCAGATACAGCATCCCAACTACTAAAAAATTGTACTTTATTAAAACGTTTTAAAATTTCTCCTATGTTCTCAGGCGACGTCTTATCAGCAATTATCATCTGATTAATTTGACGTGCATCTAAACACAATCTTAATGACTTATCTTTTTTGGGAATTACTATTAATGGGCTAGTGTGTTCTGACTGACTTAGTTCAATGATGTCTTCACGAAGCATTTTGTCGATTTCTTCCTGTACTTGCTCTCTTAATTTGTTAAATGTCACATTTTCTCTTAGTGGTAACTTACATTGCACTCCTACTATTTTGCCAGGTTTGTTTGAAAATACTTTATAATGTTTCAAATAAATTTCCATTAACTGATCTATTTGCTCTTTGTTTAGTTGATTATTATGATTACAGAATTGTCTGATTTCTTGCATTTTCTCCTCCCATATTGGATTATTTATTGTTAACTGCTGTAGTGACTTTCTATTGATTAGTCTATCCTTATATGAGTATTCAAATTTATCACTTAATTTGGTTGAATTGACCATTTTCCTTACCTCTTCATTTCTATTTATAATGTTTATAGGTATTTTTTGTTTATCGTATGTAAATACCACATGATTAGTTTCTAAATCAATAATAGTTTCATACTTCCGCAAGTTATCACATCCGACTAATATTTCCGTTTCTGTATTTTGATATACTACAAATGTTAATGGTATCACCCTTCCATTGAATTGTACATTCATCATTATTTGTTTGCGAGCAGTTCAATTGGCTCGTCCTGTTACACCCACTATAGTAATTTTGCTCACAGGTAATTCATAAATTCTATTAGCCTTTCCTTCGGATGACGTGATTCCCTTTTCCATTTCCTTTAATTCATGGTATTTAGTCATACTCATCAATGATATTTCGGCACCAGTATCAATAATAAAATTTTGATTGGTTCTCCCATATTGACCGGTAATAGACACTACATCACTTTCAATGATATTTTTATTGATTCTCTCGTTGTCCATAAAATCCTGACCTAAACTGGTTATCCAAGACAGTGATCGGCTATTTGACTGTGGTTGACCACTGCACTCACTCACAGTCTTCTCTAGTTTTCCTGATTTTCATTTATGGTTACTCTCTCCTCTCTCCTTCCTTCCTGTTGACTATTTTCTGACTGGGAAAGGGAACTATGTTGCTCTCTATTTCTTAACTGTTCATAGATGTTGTTCACCTCACTCTGTCTCTCCTCACTGCGAGAATATCCATTTCGATCAGTCTCCCTCGGGTAACGACTATTGTAGATTCGGGAATCATAATTTCGGCGTATAAAATTTGCTCGATAGTTATTTGAAGCGTGGTTGCCCCTATAATTGTTATTGTAATTATTATTATTATTATTATCATATCTCCGGTCATTCCGGTTATCGTTTCTGTAGTAATTTCTTCCACCTTCCCTATCTTGGTATCTTGGAACATTTCTCTGGTCGTTCCTTTCTACTATGTGATTTCTATCACGGTTCTGTTCTTCCGGATATCTATTAGGGTAGCTGTCTCTTTTCATATTCCCTTGTTTAGCGCAATTGTCATAATTCATTTTCCTCTCATAATCAGTGAGTAATAACGTCATCGCTTCTATAGTATTGGCGTGACTGGCAAATTGTGCTAAGCTTACTGTTTCAGGAAAATGATGACTCAAAGCTTCCACCACATATCTGTCATCCATGGGTGGGTCTAAATATCTTGCCCTGCAAACATGCGATAAAAAATACGAGGTTGGTGTTTGTCCTATACTTGGATTGTACCTACCATATACTATGGTATCCCGCACCCTTGTCTGTATGGATCGCGTCCAATATTTATTTTTATAGCTATCCATAAATTCCTGGTAGCTATTCAAGGTGTTTCTAACAGCATCCCACCAATAATCATTCATTTCATGGAACCCTTGATCTAATATTAGCTTAATTCTTTCCCATCTATTTTCCTTGGTACTATGCAAATATTCCTTCATTTTATTTAAATACTCCATAGGATTTTTTATATATCCTTTCATATGTGGCACCTCATGACTAATATTCTTGTCTTCTCGTATAACACATGTTTGATTACCATTTTGTTCTATTTCATTGACCCTTACTACTAATTGTCCCATGGTATCCTCTATTTTGGTATTATTGCTGTCCAACTGTTGTCCCAGGATTGAATATTGCTCGTTACTTCCTGTTTGTGTTTTACCAATTCTCTCGTCATCTGTTCTATGACTTCTTGTTTATTTTCTCCTAATTTCTCTTCCACTTCTTCCTTCAGTGACTGTTGTTTCGTTTCTATATTGTCTAACCTATTTTCCATTGTTTCCATATTCAATTTCACCTCTGCAAACTGTCTAACATTCCCTTCCTCATAATTTTTTAATATTAACTCAACTTCAGCCTTTTGCTGGTCTAATTTATCATTCACCCCATTTATTTGTTGTTGAATGGTCTCCTTTAATTCCTCCTTATTTTGTTTTAATAAATTTTCATTATTTAATTTCATCTGTTTCTTTAATGTTCCACTGTTACTATCCATTTTTTCATTTATTTGTTTCTTTAATGTTTCACTGTTACTATCCATTTTCTTGTCCATTTTTTCAATATCCTCCTTCATTTCCTGTTTGTTCTTATCCATTTTTCCATTAATTTCCTCCTTCATTTGTTTGACATTTTCGTTGGTTTTGTTATTCCCTTCCATTATAATTCTCATCATCTCCTGTAACTTATCGTCCATTGGTTGGTTTAGTTTCTTTGGTTGGTCCGCTTGGGCATCCCTTACTATTATTTCCATTTCAGTTTCTTCCTCTTCAGCACTATTACTCCTTAATTCATATCGTTGCTCTGGTTTGTTAGCCATTTTACAATCTTTAACTTAATTTTAATTACAAGGAAAAAAACTTTTATGCTAATTAAATTTAACAAAATTGTGTTATTTGGTGCTGGTTTAAAGAAAATCTTTGCTTTCACGTATGGGCGCCATTTATCTGTACTGTCTTTATTTAGTAGATATTGTAATTAAGATACGTACCTACTGTTATTATGTTTTTTTTTTTTTATTTACCAGTACATGTAAAGAAACTCTTTCTCTCAGGGTTAATGATTATTAAGTTATTTGATCGTCTTTACGATTGTATCTATTATTTTCTTTTCTTTAAACCAACCCAGATTCAGTTAATATGTAGTATTTTGATAATTAACCATGTAAGAAATAAATAACAAACTAATGTAACTTAACCGACTCTGAATTCTTCCAGCTGCCACGGGTTCACTTCTGGTTGTTGTTTACCTTTTTTTTTTTGAAAGCAATATTAGGCTTGGCAATCTGTTCCTTTACACAAATTTCTTATTGCTCTCACCGCTGAATGCCGCTCTCCAGGACTACTGCAACACAGATGTCTCCTCGAAACACTTAACGATCCTTTATGGTCACTTAAACTCTTCTTCAGTCCAAGGTTTTCCTCTTCTGTCGTCGTTCTATCAAGGATATTGTTATATTTCTCGTATTATTATTTATTTATTAAATATTATAATCAAAACTCTGGTATCACAATTTAAATTCCTTTACTGTATTTTCTTTTCCTTGTTACATTAACTTGATGATGTACAAATGTTATTTAATATAATTTAAGACTCTTCATGTAGTTACTATTAGATATATAATTAGACTCTTCTTGTTACTCTTAATGAATTTAATTGAAGACTCATAACGTTACTCTTAATGAATTTAATTTAAGACCAATAACGTTACTCTTAATGCATTTAATTTTAGACTAATAAACATTTTCTTCCTCACTATACAATACAATTTTTTTAACAATTTACCAAAGTTGCCCTCATGATAATTCCCTAATTTCTTTACATCTGTTTATCACATACCTATTAAAACATATATCATTTTTCTATTTCTTATTAAACATCTTTATTTTACCTCTAATATTCGTAATTCTATTGGTTATTTATTAAATTATAATTTTATTACTCTTTACTCTTCTTACATTCATTTCAATTTCATATATTATTTTCTGAACATATAACTAAATATGGTTTTATATCATATAGGAATCGACCTCTATGTTGACTGAGTAAGTCGATATTCCCAATGTTTTTTTGTTTACATTCAATACAAAATCTGCATCCTTTCTCTTTTAAAATTTATTATCTCCCTATTATGTACTGTGTGCAATTTAACAGCAGTACAATATATAATTTATTGTTACATATATTATTATATATTATACTTATTATTACGTTACACTTATTTAGGTTATTAATTAATAATTATATATTCTCATGTTATGTATTTATATTATTTGTGTTATATAGAGAAAAATTTACCATTTTATTTTGCATTATAATACTATTTAATTGCTAACGTTTAATTTAATATAGTTTTTAAGGCCTACTAGTTCCTGAGTATATTGTTTCAATGTTTACCTTTGCTTAAGAAGTCGTAGTTTAATACGTAATTTTATTGCATCTATATAAGCATTTTTGTATTATATATAAATTCGTTACAATACATTCTGTGATCGCTAATGACCGATGCTATTGCAGCAACCTGATAAATAAACAATTAAAAAAAAGTGTCAGAATTACAGTATGTGCTAGACATTTTGTATCGTTTAAGCCACAGTTCCGAACATTACTTCATCCTTTCAATTTATTTCTTTGTGTTTCCATTCTGTACCCTTTATCCACACACACGCGCGCGCGCAGCACAGTACACACGTGTTAAAATGCTACAGTCGTTCTTTGCCCTTCTAAATACCTCCAGGTCTCAAACGTAAACAAGACTAAATTGCAAAGATGGTAACTACTTAAACACAAAGTCGGTTGCGCCTTTAACTACATTGTAAAGGCGGTTTCTTAATCCTGGTCCATGCGATCAAGTAAATCAAGTAACACTGACTACGTACGGCTCTGAAACCGCCCCACCCCAACCTTACTGAGCTCCATGCATCCTGAAAGTCACATCCTTAGGCCTCATTTATACTTCCAGGTGGCAGGCGACGGGTGGCAAGTGGTAGGCGACGGGTGACGTCACCCGGAGCTGTGGTACATTGTTGAGAATGGGTTTGTTTATACTTCTGCGAAGTGACGTGTGACTCCTCGGTGACGCTACCTCTCACCACCTGTCGCTGTAGTTTGTCACAGTTACAGGCGACGTCTCCCGCACTTTTTGGCATTTGCATGTGTTCTCTCGTGTCGAAATAATGACGTCCAGACAAGGACTGCAATTTGGAGTGATGCAGACCCGAATCACAAAAACATGGATGTGGTGGAGAAAACTTGAAAGGAAATAGCACAGTTGATGAATAAAGATGAATACATTTTTTTAACAGAAATTAAGAAAGTTAGATTCATTATTAAATTTTATGTACTCTAAATACACAATTCTAGGAACACTCTGTACTTATTAAAATATTTTTAGTAACCAGATTTTGTAGCTGTAAGCTAATATCCGTAATATCACGGAGTTAAATGAGCTTACCCTATACAAATATTATCTACAAATTATTCGATGTATTCCTGTCTGTTAAATGTTTTTAATACATGAAAAATCACTTGTTTAAGAAAGTACGACATTTGTTTCAGAAAATAAAATACATATTATACGAAAAGATACTGGTTGTTCTATTGATGACTACAAGCACTAAGAAATATACGATTCTTATTTAATTTATTACTTAATTGTTACATAAATTATTTTAATTTACCTTAGAGTTACGTAAAGCTTTTCAGGAGGAATAATTGGTAATTTACAAGTTCTTTTCCGCCTCCGTTTTCCTTCCACCTATGCTAAAATGAAGTCGAAAGTATAGTAGACATTCCCATCTGTTGGAAAAATTTGATTGGTATTGTCTCAAGTCGAAATACAGATGGTGAAATTCACCAAATGCTTCACGCAACTCATTGATAGGATGAACACAACATTTCCTCCTCCTATCCCCCACTTCATTATCATCTTCTAGCATGAGAAATATTTGATGTGTTCCAAACGACATCTCTTGTGTAGTGGCTCGACCGTAGCCTGAAGTATAAATGCTGCACCACCTAACGCCTAACTCTTTACCACCTACGGCTGCTACCTGCCACCCGTCGCCTGTCTCCTGGAAGTATAAACGAGGCCTTGGGCTGCGACTTGCCGACGCTGCGGTTGCAATCAGCGTCTGCCATACAGACAGCACAGTCTACATAACACCTAGTCAAGACCTGTTTTGCCGTCTCGGCTGGGCTGCAACTCAGATCATGGGAAACCGCGAGGTGTGCAAGTGCCTAATTGTGGGAGCAATTCGACCTGTAGAGGCAACCCATCTTTACGGACGATTCGCCTCCGGGCGGTCGAGCCTACCGACCACACCAGCGCGCCTCTAAGCTCCTGCGGGCGATGCCTTAACGCGGCCACGAAGACACGCCTCAGGCCTGGCGCCTGGCTGGAGCAAATCACTCAGAGATTCCCCCGTGATATACAGGCACATCGTGTACTCGTGGTCCGCACCATAACTCCTTGTGCTGTGCGAACGTCCGAGTTTCACTGTTAGAACCTGGCGTTCATCGGGCTCCGGCCTGGACAACGCAAACAAACAAGGACGCGAGACGCCCCGTGCATCTTCTGTCTGTCCGTCTAATTACGTAGGATCTCAAGTAAGTGGTTCGAGTTATGGAGCGTCCACACATGTATGGAGCTTTTATGAATTAACCATGTATCTGTATCTGTATCCGTGTATGCTGTTTCACGACTTGTATAAACCGATTGCGGTGGTCTAGTTGAATCACAGTTTTAAAGAGACGTCGATGTTACAATGGGCAAACCCGGCACCCAACGCATTTATTTAAATAACGGTCTTTTTCTTAGACTATAAATTCGGAAGCACTCGCATTTAAACTAGTTGTAAATGTTTTATTAATTAAAGAAATATTAATTTATTGAAACAAATCTCCAAAAGCCAAAAATATACCCATGCAAAAATGTATAGAACTATACAGGCACAGAATAAATAATATGTAATTTAAAGAGCAAATTTAAATTTATACAAAACTGTTAAAATTTTAAATTTACTTAAACAAAACATTAAACATAAAAAATAAACAAACACACACGCTCAAGATGTCCATACTACTTTATAGTTACTATTTTTCTAGCCTCCTGCAATAATAATGTTACATACAATTACATAAATTTCTCCTGAAAGTAGATTACATTACTAGTTTGTTTTTCTTCTTGTAAAATGAAGCAGTCTAATAACATAACTTACTACCTGAAAAAAAAATCGTATGTAAGTTTACTTGAATTTAATATAATAACCTTTTAAGTAAATTAGTTTTTGAAAATAACAATTCAATTTATAAATAATTTTTATTCATAACAGGTTATAATAATTTTTATTATAAATGACTGATAAAAGTAGTTTGAAATATTAAAAATTATTATTATTAGTGAACTATATTCTAATGTTAAAATATGTGATCTGTTTACTAACCAAAAAAGTAAACGAAACGTTAAACATTTTGAATTTTGAACGTAACCACCAAGAGGCTACGGCGTGACACAAGGAACAACAGTGTCAATTTGAAAGAATCTGTCTGTCCACGGATGCTGCCAGATTTATAGAGAGTATTTATGTTATTTTAGGGTCGCCATATTAGGTTATCTACTTCTTCAAACGTTTCTGTTAGTGCGTGATAGGTTTGAGTTTTCTTGTCACAGTCGATGCAGTCTTTGTTTTGAATTTACACAGAGAAGGAAGATGTCTGGTAACTTTATAAGGTCTGTTAAAACCGACGCGAAAACTATCCAGGGTCAGACTTTTTTATAAATGAAAAAAAAATCACAAAGTGGCGCGAAGCAGTCAAATTACAAGGACACACCGAACAAGGCAGCGTTTTTGCTTTGCCTTGTGTTAGCGGTACGTCTTTGCGCCCACGGCCTGATTGCATTGTTCAGGTCGGGCTTAATGTCGTGGCACTGCCTCTGTTGCCTATTCGCACGGCAGGTGTCGGTCGTCTCCCGCGAGACAGAGACTGTGGACGATGGTATACAGCGGCAGGCTGCGTGTTCAGACATGCTTTGGGAAGGGTGTCCCTGAAGAGACAGACGGAGGCTGCGTTTTGGTTATTAAGTTACAGGGGAGCTAATCAGATGTATAGTACGAGAAAGACTTTGTGGCCGGTCGTCCGGAACGCTCGAGGGTGGTTCTAAAGTAGGGGAAGGAAAATGCCGCGGCCGCAGCAAAGAGTTTTAGCCAGCCACTGGACAATGGAGCGTCCAGACTGTACTTGTTTACTTGTACAGGTCTCCCAAAATGATGCTCTCCAGCTCATGCCTTTCAGTGTTCGTTCAGTTCTAAAAACTACACAATTATTGTAGACAAAAATTAAAAAAATTGTTACATCACTGCCTGAACCAGTTTTCGCTCATTAGCTGATTACGAGCTTTATCAGACGTTGTCCTCCTAGTTATGAGCTAGGAGCGGTGTAGGTCCTGTTTTTGGTGACGGCACGGTCGTTCGAAAGATCGTTGTTTTCAGTAATATGTTCAGATAGTATGTCTGATTTAAAATTGTGCCTGTTCGTATAGGATGTTGTTCCTATCTGTTTTTGTCTGTTTGTATCTAGTTTTCGACCTTTTATGTGTACGTGTAGAAATTCCAGGTTGTAGTTAATGTTTGTGCATATGTGTGATCTGCCTTAACGGGATGATTTGTAAAGGTGGATTCGGTGGTGAAGTGTAATGGTTTTATGTGCTCAATGTATCTCTGTTTGAAACTGCGTCCTGTTGGCCTATATTGTCACACACACACACACACGCACGCGCGCGCGCGCACGCACCTGTATGTAGTATCCTATTTTTCTCAAATATATGTAATCGATAACAATATCTAAAGTTTCTTTCTGCAAACATAACTTACAGACGTTTTGAACGCAGGCCAAAATTTGCTAAGGGTGTTACCAAATACAGTGGAACTTGGTTATTACGGCCTCGGCTGTTACGTCAACTCGGGTGTAGCGTTATCTTGTCATAAGTCCGGTCAAACTGATATCTTTAACATTATAAAAATTCCCGGTTTTAACGTCACTAAATATTGTACTACTCTGTTATAGCGTCAAAAATTTCTCAGATATTTTACTCTAAATTTCATATAAACGTATATATGTGCGCGCGCTACGCCCATGGCTACAGACATACATTATTATTTTCTGTATACAGACAAAAGATTATTTTCTGTATGGACACGGCGCAACCTGCCACAATTTCACTCTTAGATGCAATACAATTCCTAGACGACTCTTGGAAGAGTGTAACACAGAAGACGATAGCAAAATGCTTTAGTAAAGCATAACTCGTACATGAAAATTTACCCGATGATGACGAAGACGACGACTTGCCGCTCTCGGAGTGGATTAAGAAATTCGACGTAAATGAATTTGGAAATGAACTTGATTCCTATGCATCAGTTGATGACCAAGTAGAAACATTCCAAGTGTTAAGTGACGTAGAAATTATCGCGGAAGTAAAAAACATAGAAGCAGAAGATAGTGTTGAAGAAGATGCTGAGCAAGAGGAGGATGCCGACATCGTTTGTCCGACAGTACAGGAAGCAATGAGAGCCGCCGAAACTCTTTCACGATTTTACTGCTTTAGAGAGACGTCTGACGACACGTTCAATGCAGCGCAGCATCTCCACAGCACAACAGAAAGAATTTATTTTTCAGAAAGAAGCGTTCAAAAGAAAATTACGGATTACTTTCGACAGTAAGCCTAAATGTAAGTTACATGTACTTTCTTTTTGATCTTTTAAAATATTCTTCATGCTGTTTGTATAAATGAAATGCAGTTTGTAAACTTTAGAATAAATACCACGAATAATGTTAATAATGCAAAGATCTTTTTTTTATTTCTCCTTCCTTACTAGTGATTAAAAAGGGTCTTTTATAACGACTCTTTTATAACGTCACTCGGACATAACGTCATTATTTTTTTGGTCCCTTCAATGACGTTATAACCAAGTTCCACTGTATTAATTTTGCAAATTATTAAAGATACCGAGTTCGTAGTTTTTTACCTCACGTAAACTTTCGTAGATATACATAACTGGTAAGAAATTGTAAAGGTTTTTGCAAACGTAGCTTTCAAACTATTTGAAGGCGGCCAAAATTTGCAAGGAGCGTTGAGAGATATTAATTTTGTCAAATTGTTAAAGACACCGAGTCCGTATTTCGAATAAAATCCTCATAAAATCCTGTATACGTGCTCCACATACCTTTTCAAAAATTTGACTTCCATTTTTGATTTGTAGTGACTCTAAAGTTTAGCCTGAACACTACACTTGAAGACCAGTTAAAATTTCCTTTAGTCTGATACATGGCATAGATTTTTACAATTATTATTAAAAAATGATACCTTCTTTGAGCATCGGTGGTATAAAATTTTCAATTTTTCAAAACCGAATACTGTAGCCACACTTTGTTCTAAATGTCACGTATCACGTGATCTTTTGGTTGCTCTTCACTTGGACATTGTCTTCAAGACCATCACGCAAATATAATCAGATGGCCGTATCAACACTTACACTTTGTAATCAAATTTCTCATACTGTTTGCCTTGAAAGTATCAACAAAATTTTGTTTACAAATTTAAAGCCAAAATGGGAAATAAATATAGTACAGTCTCGATAATCGGAGTATTTGCTAGTGCGACACTTCCAGCGATCCATCAACTCCGCGACTCTGCAGAAAATGATCGATACAGTCAGTAGGCCTATTGTTTATGCCCTCACTAGTGGGTAATGTTTAAATTGTACGGTAGGCCTATTGCAGATTATTCAATGAAAAAACGTCATGGACGTATTTAGTTAACTCCGACATACATGGAAAATTGTAGGCTTACCCACATATTATGACATATTTGCCACATTGTAGGTCTTGGAAAACTGTGGTCTTGTAACCGCTGTATAAAAATTTTAAGCATTCGACTTTTATTTATAATATAATGTGAGCATAAGTTGATTGACAGAAAGGTATTTCTGGATAACTTCTAGTGGTAAAAGATTCTACGAGGTTCGATCGAGGTTCGACACGCAATTTTAAGACTTTTGTGTAGACGTTTCGACAAAATCTACTCCCATCATCAAGACCTTATGCGGACCATACAGGAATAATTAATACACAAAATAAGTAAGTATTCATGTGTATGGAATATTTTTTTTTTACAAGAGAGACTGTGGTAACTAATATTCGCCGCAGGAGGGTCCGCACTCCTACGGTGTGTGGGACTCGCACCCACAAAAACCACAAACCCTGTTGTCCATGGCTTGGATCCACCTTGGGACCCAGATTTCGCAATACTTCAAGGTGGTGCCATTTGTACTTCGTCCTGTGGACGTTCATCTGTTTTAAACCGTCAGCGGGTCCACGTTACCTGTTTTCTGCTATTCTGTCAGCGGCCCTAGCAAGATCATCTTCGGCTTCCTTCTTTTGCCTTAGTACTTTCTCTATGTAGGCTGCTACCTGCTCCCAATGGTGTTCGCTATCCAGCATTATCCCGATGATATTTTCGGGCGAGATCTGTCCCACTACATTTTCCAGGGTTTTCCTCTCCTCTTTCCATCTATCACAGGTGAAAAACGCGTGATTCACATCGTCTAATTCCTGTTTACAGAAAATGTAGTCTGGTCTGTCTACTTTCCCCATCCTATATAGGTAAGCCCGGAACAGACCGTGGCCAGTTAGAAACTGCGTTATGAAATAATTCATCTCGCCATGTTTGTGGTCAGTCCACTCAGCTAACTGTTTTATGAGGTTAGCGGTCCATCTTTCCTGCCCCTGAGCCATAGTACGGGCCCTGGCCTCCTAGTGAGCTTCTACAGTATCTACTGTACAGTTCCTCTAGTAAACCAGTTTCCGTTCCTGTGCCAGCAGATCGATTGGGATTATTCCCACGATGACAAGAACCGCGGACTCCGAAACCGATGTGTATGGAATTTTTTTTTTTTTGCGGGGGAGGAAAAATGCATTATGCACCATCAGGAGACACCCGACTGGTCTCCCGGTGTGTGGGACTCGCACCCACTAAAAAACCTCCACTTTACAGGGAGGGAACCCCCCCTGGAACAACTATTCGTATGGCTTCAGGGTGGCACCTCGTATTGCGCCTACTAGGCTTCTACACGATAGGCTATATCTAGGCTTCTACTAGGCTTTATCTATATCATCGACCTGTGAGACGGTCCAGTTCAGGCTTCTTCTGCCGAATGACCATCCTCACGAAGGTCACAACCATGTCCCAGTTCTCTTTGCTGTTGAGCATGACGCCTATGATGTTATCAGGCGTCATGTGGCCAATCTCCGATTCCAGTCCTCGCCTCTCCAGGACCCACCGTTGACACTCGAAAAAAGTATGATGAGCGTCATCAGAGTCTGAGTCGCCATACACGCACGACGGATCCTCCATCTTACCCATCCTTCGCAGGTATGCACAGAAATAACCATCCCCTGTCAGAAATTGAGTAAGGTAATAATGTACCTCGCCGTGCGTTCTGTCCACCCATTCAGGGAGGTTCCCAATCAGCCTCGCCGTCAACCTAGCTCGACTCTCCCGCTCCCATAGTAGTTGCCAGCTCCGCATGGAGTGTGCCCTGGCCACTGCTCTTGCTTCTACAAACCCCAAGTCTTCCTTGGTTGTGTAGACCCTCCTCCTCTCCTCAGCCATCAGATCTATTGGCATTACTCCAGCGACGACCAACACTGCTGGTTCCGACACCGTTCTGTAGGAGCTTGCAATCCGAAGTGTTCCTCTCCGTTGTACCGCGGCCATCTGCTTGCAGTATTTTTCTTGCTTCAGTGCGGCCCAGACCCCGCATCCGTAGAGGAGAATCGAGTTGGTCACCGACATCAGCAGTCGCCGTCTTCCTGCAGCTGGGCCTCCGACATTTGCCATTAGCCTGCTCAGCGCAGCAAGGACCTTAGCGGCTTTCTCCGAGGAACATCGAATTTGCTCCCAGTAGGAAAGCTTAGTATCCAGGTGCACCCCTAGATACTTCACCGCTGGCTTTGATATTATCGCCTTTTCCCCCACCACGAACTGTGTGATTGTGGGTATACGTCGTCGAGTGAGCAGCACAATCTCTGTCTTCTCCGTCGCAAGGCTCAGACCATGTTCTTCCATCCAGATGCGGACCCTGCGCATGACCTGGTTCAGCATGCGCTGCGCCTCCTCTGCGTCTCTCGGGGTGATCACGGCAGCCTCGTCATCAGCATATGCTGCCAGAAAGGTATCATCTGGCATCTCCATCCGGAGGATTCCATCATAGAAGGCATTCCACAGGTCGGGGCCCAAGATAGAGCCCTGAGCTACGCCTCCTGTTATTTCTCTGCTGCGTGGCCCATCTGCTGTGTCGTACCGGAGCTCCCTGTCCTTCAAGTAACTTCGTATTATCCGGAGCAGGTAGTCCGGCGCTTGAAAGACGTCATCCAAAGCCGCTAGCAAGTCTGTCCACCTGGCCGAATTAAAGGCGTTGCGTACGTCCAGCATAGCGAGTAGCACCATCCTTCTGGAGAAGTGGTTACCCCGCTGGGCCACCTGGACGGCATTCAAGATCTCCTGTATGGCTCCAATGGTGGATCTGGCCGTTCTGAACCCGTACTGCCTCGCTGACAGGTCTCCCGCATCCCGAATTGCCGCTACTAGGCGAGGCCTGAGTAGACGTTCCAGTAGTTTCCCCGCCGTTTCCAGCATACAAAGAGGTCTGTATGCCGACGGGGAATTCGGGCCGCCCTTCCCTTTGCCGACTAAGACTAGTCTCTGGATCTTCCACCTCTTCGGGAAGACTCCGTCTTTGAGGCAGCAGTTGTACATATTGAGTAGCACCCGGGGAATATTACATCTTATTAATATAACAATAATAAAATACAGTAATCCCCTGTTATAACGAGCCCCGTTAAAACGGACACCGCTAATAACGGAGAGGTCTAAGAAACAAGTAATGTTAAAAAATCTAAGAAATTCAGGTTCAAAAACGCTGGACAAAGAATGTGTTCAGGAATAGTTACTTATTCCTTTCTGTAACATATACACACATATTAGTATAAAACACTCATTACATACGTAAGTCTATGTAATAATTATTTCTATAATACCCGTATATAAGTACTATACGCCCCATTTCTTGTACTAAAAACACATGTCTCATACATACTTGTCGTTTCCATGGATAGAACTGAAGTCAAATATTTAAATCTGCACAGTTGACAACAGTATTTTTGCTTTATGTTCTCGCAAATGGGTTTCTTTTTTATAATAAACCCATTACAGATAATTTTGTTGATCTGTGGTGCAATTTTGAGAAGTAAGTCTTCAAAGTTTTTGTATTGACCAGTAATTTGTTGTGATTTCAGGACTCCCAACAATTCACCAGCCGGCGATTTAAAATAATTGCATGCGCCACCATCGTCGAGGTCGACGCTTCTGTCGTTTTATAAAATGGTAAGCTGCACACAAATAGAGCTTCGTTTTACCCGAAGTCAGAAGCGGGGATAAGGCCCACGCAGACCCTAGGGGGGCCCTAGGCTTAAAGTAAGCCCATTCGCATAAAAATGAATTTTTTTACTGATACTGATAAACGACATAATTTGAAAGCTATTCAAAATAGCCATTCTGCTTGTAAGAAAGTAGCTAATTGTCGTAGCTGATCTTTTCTTATTCTCTTTTTGTGACAGACATAACATATTGGGGCCCCAACATGATGAACTCATAACAGAAAGTCTTATGGCAACTTTTCCGTAGTAAAGAAAAAGAATTATGTCAAATTACCTACCTAATGAACCTACACAATGAAGTTTCCCGGTTAGATATTGAAGCATTTCCGACTCGTGACACAACAAATATGTTGAAGTTTTTGCACGTTTTTAGTACAAGACCACGTCCCCACCAAAAAACTGAATAAGGGCCTCCTTCGGTCCTTCCGGGGGCCCCAAAGACCTTAGCGCCACCACTGCTCGTCATACATGGCCGATCAGGAAGACGGTATTGAAGTGAGGGGGTCCCGAGACTCGGAACCGCGAGTAATCGGAGCGGGTATTTCGACTTTTCAGTTTTCAGTTATCGTTGAATCGGAACAGGTATTTCAACATTTCAGTCACTGTTATATCCGTTCCACAAAAATATCGTTCAAAAATACCTGTTATATGTATATCGGCCCTCCTCTAGTTCGTAGTATGGGCAGCGCTTGTTCGAGGGACACAAAGTTGCTCCGCGCACTATTTGTAATGCGCGTTTGGTGTCGCATTACAGCCGCGGTGGCTGGTGTATAACGTGGCTTAACGTAACAAGGTGTGATTTATTAATAAAACATGTTATATACCTTATGAAATTTTCTGTCTGTAAACAATTTAACAGTCTTTAAATCTATATCGTGATGGTCGACTGTCATAATTACTCTCTTCACAATTCATTAAATCCGACATTGTCCACGGTTAATTCATTCAATTATTACTTAACATCGTTTCGTTGCAGTCTGTGACGGATGGTCTTCGGGTGTCTAGCAACCTAACCTAACTTATCCCCACAAGGAAACAAAAAAATAACGCCCCGCATAAATGTGCCGTCGAAATAATGAAGTGAATAACAATAAAAATTAATGAGGAAAGTTCAATTAAAACGAAATAGAATGTGTTGTGTTGTATACTGCTCGACGCCTATTGGGTTCGCGTGGTGCAACTTAGTCTAAGTCTTCTTTTTTTCTTGTCTTCCCAATTTTTGCTTCCCAAATTCTTTTCACAGGTTGGGAAAAGTGACCCCACTAACTCAGCTGTCTTTCTTTCCTGAAATTCATGTTACGTTGTATCTGTAATTCTCTTCTTTGATCGTTATTACAAAAATTATTGTAAGTAGAAAAATATCATATTTTGATTTTTAAAAGAGGGCAAAAATAAGGCTATGCCCGGGGCGCATAATTTTTTGCAGGGCTCCGATCTGCAAACATAAACGGTTACCAATAAGACAATAATATTTTGAGACTGTGTGTTCTCGCGCGCACGCGTATGGATGTTTTGTATGTGTCTGCGTGTTAATGTAACAATATATATAAGCCTAGTAGCAAGCTAGTTTTACGGATAACGAACAAATTTTATCTAACCTAAATACAGTTAATTTACACGGTAGAGTTTGCCAGTACGTTTTTCGTTTATAAAAAAATATTGAGAGATAGATCTATATTTAATGCGCACGTAATTGTACGGACTACTTCAACACTGCCTGATTTGATATTTTACACGTTCAGTATTTTACACTAACTGAAAGAGCTTTATTCTTGCCACCCACCGCACAAAAATTACATAAAACATCAGGACAAAGGAGAAACGGCAACAAACGTAGGAAGTAGTATACAAATCCTTAGGCTACCTACCAGAACTGTTGGCTCGGTTTCCACAACGACTGACCCGAAGCTGCATCTTAACGATAATTTTTGGGCGGTTTTATTGCCTATAATATAAATGTTCTTTTGCACTATAATTCAAGGTAATACTCCGTTTCTTTCGCTTATTGAAAACAAGGACTTTTTGAAACTTACTATTCCACCGTACGACTATTCACGAAGACGATCTTCGTGTCGACAGGCGTGCATCGTGCATCTGGAGAGTGATGTCACCTGTTCAATACGTTATTGTAAACGCTAACCATTTTACATATTTATTTCGTATTCAAATGTGTCATTTTCAGATCTATTTTTTTTTAATGCTGTTTTTTCGTTTTTTTACGGATTTTGACGAAGTAGGCTATTCGGTTTTTAAGAGGCATTGTCTCTGATAATAAGGTTACCGTAACAAGAATAAATAATCTGATTACAGAACACACGCATTGTACACATTGTAACAACCCCCACCCACCCACACACACGCGCGCGCGTGTCTACATGTGTGAGCGTGCAAGAGGACGGCGAGACAGTGTCAATGAAAGAGAGAGAGAGAGAGAGAGAGAGAGAGAGAGAGAGAGAGAGAGAGAGAGAGAGAGAGAGAGAGAGAGAGAGAGAGAGGTATAACATAAGGTAAGGGTGGTTCCAAATGTCTGGAAGTGTAGCAGTATATGGTGCATGATAATGCCTTCCTGCTGTCAGTCCCCCCACACAAGACTTATTCCTCAAACGTTTTTGCTATCCACGAATTTCACTTTGGCCTTCCTTCGTTATCTAATCAACGCGCGGTTCCACACAGAAACTGTTAAGAGATGTAGGTGGATCGTTTGCACGAGTTGTATTGTCTTGTGTGTAAATCATCGTATTACTCGATTATGCATGTGATTGAAAGTGGTCAATAAGAAACGAATACCGTAACATCAATAAATTGCTTTGCAATAAAATGTTTTGCTACATTCTCAATTCGTTATTTTAAAGATGTATTATTATTTTTTTTATAATAACCGCGTGACTTTTAGTCGTTGCCGGCAGCTCTGTACTACAAATTTTTCCGATAGAAGGGGGTTTGCGCCAAGGGAATTCAGGTGTAAAATACTTAATCGTAGTAACCGGGTTTTCAGCGTGTACTTTACAAAGTTTGGATAATGTTTTACGTCATTCCTATTGTTAGGAGTGAAACCTTGTACTACGTACGAAACTGTATCTCATGCGAGTGAATCGTACTGTTTGACCGCTTCATTGTTCTCGCCAAACTTCTGTATTTTGAAACATGAATTTCGACTCTTGTAGCGAAGTTGTGACGCTAGAGACACATAACACTATCCACGTTGTAATGTTGTCGAATTACCAAACCTTATTTTCTTCGTTGATTACAAGCTCCATACTATGACGCCATTTGTCTGCAGTTTCTTCATTTACCGCCTTCTCTGTCAATTGTTTGATATTAGACAAACAATTATGTTGTATTGGGAAAAATATCGTCTCAACTGTCTCGATGTTAAAACTACACTGATAAGGAGGAAGTTTTAAAACTACGTGCCCTGATTTTTCTGGAGTATAATCTACTGCGAATATTCTACGCTTGAATTTATTTTGTTTCACTAACTCTAAAAGTTCAGTTTTCACGTTAATTTCTTCTGAAGTATATTTTTCGGGACAAGCCACGTAACAATATCCGCTTTCAGCCACGCACTATTTGGAATCGTTCAGTCATCTTGGAATGGTGTTTGGCTGTATCCCTGATTTTACACCAATGTTTAGTAATAGCGATACAATATTTGCCAACCAGTTTTTAAACGCATCACCATTCATTTAGATGTGATAATTTCCACTTGTTTAATACTTGAACACTAATAAGGCTCCATCTAAAAACCATGTTTATCGTTATTCGGTAATGACCAGGCTATCATGTCGAACTTGGAAAACGGCTTTCTGACGGCTGTACACGCATTGAGTCGAATCTTGATTCTGGCTTACAGATCTTTACATCGAAGACCAAGGTGATGGCATTTCATGGAGCTGACCCCATAAGAGGCAAAAATTGTTGTAGTTATTGTAGATGGTACTAGTCTGGTGCAGGTCAGTAATTGTTGTAGTTATTGTAGATGGTACTGGTCTGGTGCAGGTCAGTAATTGTTGTAGTTATTGTAGATGGTACTGGTCTGGTGCAGGTCAGTAATTGTTGTAGTTATTGTAGATGGTACTGGTCTGGTGCAGGTCAGTAATTGTTGTAGTTATTGTAGATGGTACTGGTCTGGTGCAGGTCAGTAATTGTTGTAGTTATTGTAGATGGTACTGGTCTGGTGCAGGTCAGTAATTGTTGTAGTTATTGTAGATGGTACTGGTCTGGTGCAGGTCAGTAATTGTTGTAGTTATTGTAGATGGTACTGGTCTGGTGCAGGTCAGTAATTGTTGTAGTTATTGTAGATGGTACTGGTCTGGTGCAGGTCAGTAATTGTTGTAGTTATTGTAGATGGTACTGGTCTGGTGCAGGTCAGTAATTGTTGTAGTTATTGTAGATGGTACTGGTCTGGTGCAGGTCAGTAATTGTTGTAGTTATTGTAGATGGTACTGGTCTGGTGCAGGTCAGTAATTGTTGTAGTTATTGTAGATGGTACTGGTCTGGTGCAGGTCAGTAATTGTTGTAGTTATTGTAGATGGTACTGGTCTGGTGCAGGTCAGTAATTGTTGTAGTTATTGTAGATGGTACTGGTCTGGTGCAGGTCAGTAATTGTTGTAGTTATTGTAGATGGTACTGGTCTGGTGCAGGTCAGTAATTGTTGTAGTTATTGTAGATGGTACTGGTCTGGTGCAGGTCAGTAATTGTTGTAGTTATTGTAGATGGTACTGGTCTGGTGCAGGTCAGTAATTTTGAATATCCGGGCTGCGATGTATCTTACATTGCAAACAATGATGTGGCGAAGAAGCTGCACAAGTTCGACCGTACGTGTGGGACCATCAGGAGAACTTTAAAACCAGCAAAGAAATAAAAACACGCACAAAGTTCTACAAAGTGATGGCCCTCCCTCTACGGGTCTGAGAATTAAACTTTTACGAAGACCCAGGCCAGTCTGGGCCCAAGTGGCCGAAATGAAATTTATCAGGCACGTAGCAGGACTCTTGTTTCTTCAAGACCTCAAAAGATATGTAGATGTACGGCAGGAAGTGATTATTATGAGTACACTTGATATAATTACCCAGTATCGGCTACACTGCTTGGAACATCTAAACCGAATGGATGACTGGTGCATCCTCAAACAATTATGGAATTGCATTCTGGCGTTGGAAGAATCGTTGGAGAAGCCAGCTCTAGTATATCTCCTTTTGACCGGAACAAACCATTTTTGGTTTAATCCTTTTTGAAGACGATGATATTCTTCGGTCTGTGGTCCGATATAAAATATGCGGTTACTCCTTCCACTCAATTACTTCACGCAATGACTTGTTTTGTATTTTCCGCACACTTCATTCCAGTCAGTGTTATGCGTGATATTGAAACTGTTCAACATTCTATAAGTTGACGACTTGTACTCGTTGTTATCAAGGGGCTTTGGGAAATGCAAGAACTTGGGCCCACAAATTTGCAAACGTTTGTAGCATGTATTCACAAACCATTCGCACACTATCCCACTTATTTCCTCATCGCTGTGTTTCTCCTTTTTGTTTCTTTCACCAGATGCAGCCAGCGAACCGTAATTTTGTCTTAGTGTGTTAAAGCGCTTTTTGCACACTTAGAAACCGCGTTATATTTAACGCTCCGTGAGCGCGCCTTCCTATCTGGTGTACCGGGGGGGGGGGGGATTACTTTTTATGTTTACGTTTTCGAAGTACCGACTAAAAGGCGGTGTGATCACTAAAACAGGAATGTAGGTTGTATAAACATCCG
The DNA here is from genome assembly GCA_034769895.1 of Magicicada septendecula. NCBI lineage: Eukaryota > Metazoa > Arthropoda > Insecta > Hemiptera > Cicadidae > Magicicada > Magicicada septendecula. The sequence goes on from CM068376.1 coordinate 269,036,140, forward strand.
TTTTACGCTACTAGCTTAGACAACATTGTCGAAGTTTGACTCTGTGTGCAGTCTGTGATTTTTGCCGGACTGGTCAGTCGGTACTGACTTCACTATAACGTTGAGAATTTTTGTATAAATTATTAACCATTAACTTTTGTAAATTTGTAACCTTAACCATTAACGTAGGTTTATTCATTTTCTTTACGTAAATAAATGTCGGTAACAAAATCAGAAAAGTAATAACTATAGAAATTGAATTTCCATATTATACAGATTTTTTTATGAATTTTGTCATTCCATTTTCGCTTTGTGCAAATTCCACATAACAAAAAATAAATAACTCAAATATTTGCTAAGGCTGTAAAATTTCTCAGTATTGTGCAAGTTTCTGCTTCATTCAGAATTTCCTTCGAACGAGTTTTACTGTATTAGCATGGTACGGTTTTCCAAAATTCGGTATTTAAATATTTCTAAACATTCGCATAGTAACATAAAGTTTCAGGCATCAAATAATATTTCGGGTTGCGTCAAATCGAGATAATTCTTTTCACAAACTTTTAAGAAAACTGTCCTCTGTAGGGACTGTTCCGTAAATGTGAGGCTTTACCATGTCCAAAACAAACACACGTCTGTTCAGAATTAGTGATCGTTATACAATAAAAAAACAAAAATGAATGTATAAAAATTGTACAACAAAATCGATCTGTAGACAAAGCAATCTTGTTGCTATAAACATAAAGTAGAATTCAATAAGAGAATAGCGAACATTAAACGGTACCTGCAGGCTAAGGAAGTTAATGGTAAGTGTAGATTATGTACGCCTTTTATTTTACTGCGTTTTGCAGTAACGGGATCGTTTTGTTTACAGGTCGATTTTTGGTATAAATCTAGAATAGAATTTATAATAAATTAAGCTTTAGAAAACACAACTTTATAGTGTGTCTTAAAAAAAAAAAGAATTTCGACGTAACCGAAACATCGAAGCATGATAATGTTTTTTGGCTTTTGAAACGTATAATGTGGATTACGTTTGGTGGATTACGTAAATCATTTCCAAACCACAGACGATCACAAACAGAGCATGTAAAACCAAATTTATTCTCTCTAAAACGTTTGCTAAACTCAAAGTCAGCACCGATTATTTCTGTCTTGATGCGTTTACATATCAAATTTCTAGACTGTGGGGAATCGAAAGTGTGGAAGCGTTACGTTTTTCGATGACGATTTTTGTGGAATGACCCCCAGCCTAAAAACATTATCATGTTAAAAAAATATAAATTAATCAGTTATATCCAGTTCTATCAGAATTTCAGTTCTATTGATGAATATCTAAAATTTTGTCTTTACTTTCACTATACAATTTTCTTAAATTTAGGAAATTATTTTCAATCTGATGAAACACGGATGTTCAATAATACGGTTTTATAATTCCACACATCCACAACCCTTGCACTTTCTGAGGCGATGCACATAGTATACAACGTTTTTTGAAAAGTGATAAGACTAAGTGTATAAAGTTAATCATTGACGGATTACCTACAAAGCAATTTTTATCTTCTTCAGAACAGTGGCGTAACTAGGAGTTTCTCCTGGGGGGAGGGGGGGAGACTAGCTTTTGGGGGGGGGACTAGCTTGAAGGTTGAACTCCTCATTTTCCTCAAGACAAATGAGATTTAAGATTCTTCCCATATAATTATTTATAAAACTTATTTTAACAAACGCAATTGGTTTAGAAACAGGCCTACGTTAAGTGTTTATGGAACTTCACTGAAATTTGTAATAGCTCTGGGGATCCCGCTGACCCCCCCCCCGTAGTTACGCCGCTTCTTGGAAAACTCCAACTTTTCAGTCCATCATAAACATTTGGATGTTTTCCACGGTTTTAAAACGGCTACCTCGGAGCTGGCTTCTAATTTTTGAAAAACAGAAAGTACTCGTGTGAACTAGAACTGGGCGAATTCGATCACTTTAGTGAACTCGATCAGTATATCTCAGTCACTGGAGCGATTCGATCTTCAAGATTCAATCATTTTATCATTAATCAGCGTGTTCATTTAACTTCTATCGTTTGTGTTCTTTATGTCAGTAAAGTTCCTATAAGAATGCAGTTATATCAAGTTCGCTGACAGCACTGTAGGCTATTAAATTACTTCGAACGGTTACACGGCCGTAGTCAGTGTTGTTAAATATTGTGATCCTGGGCTGCTCGGCCGTGGTCCACTAGCAAACGTTTCGGCCGTACTGTGGTCACTAACGTGTCTCACCTTACGTTAGCGCAAGCTCATAATTTGCACTGGTGATGACCGTCAACGGCACGCCCGAAACGTTTGCTAGGCATTTGCCAAACACCCCGGGATCAGAATTTAAAAACACTGTAGGCTCTTATTTCAGTTACTATATAAAGTCCTCATAGATAATGATCAAACATTCCTCCACAAACAAATATTTTTGTAATTGTAAACAAACGTGAGCTAAAATCGTCTGGTTCCATTTTTCTTTATAAAGACCGAGAAAATACAAAAAATCCTGAATCGTGAATAATAAATATTTATTTTATTTAAAAACTACATACTGCTTTATCATATGTCGTGTTCACGAAAAATGGCGCCTGCTCGAGTCGTAATTGAATGAAATGAATGCGAAAGGCGTTTAGCGGAGACTGCTTGCGGTATCTCATTCACTGATCGAATCTTTTACTGGCCGAGATTAAAATGAAAGCAAACGCATCTAATGGAGTCTGCTTGCGGTAACTCGATCACTGATCCAATCAGTAAGTGACCGAGATTGAAAGAAAGACTAAGATGGCGACTGTTCGATCCGTATAATTATAATTGAATGACGGGAATGGCAGAGGCGTCTAGCGGAGGCTGCTCGCGGTAACTCGCTCACTGATCGAATCAGTAAGTGACCAAGATTGAAAGAAAGACTAAGATGGCGACTGTTCGATCCGTATAATTATAATTGAATGACGTGAATGGCAGAGGCGTCTAGCGGAGGCTGCTCGCGGTAACTCGCTCACTGATCGAATCAGTAAGTGACCGAGATTGAAAGAAAGACTAAGATGGCGACTGTTCGATCCGTATAATTATAATTGAATGACGGGAATGGCAGAGGCGTCTAGCGGAGGCTGCTCGCGGTAACTCGCTCACTGATCGAATCAGTAAGTGACCGAGATTGAAATGAAAGATTAAGATGGCGACTGTTCGATCCGTATAATTATAATTGAATGACGTGAATGGCAGAGGTGTCTAGCGGAGGCTGCTCGCAGTAACTCGCTCACTGATCAAATCAGTAAGTGATTGAGATTGGGACACACGAACCAAATGATCGGATCATCAATTAACCGAATCGCCAACTGACCGAAATGACCGAGACTGATTAGAAAGCTATCTAGAAACACCTTGTGGAAATTGTATGAACTATCACAGACAGTCCGCAGTGATTTTATTACTAACCGACCAGTCGTTCACCCAAATGATCCGATCGAAGTGATTCGTTCAGTCCTGAACGACACATCTCTAGTGTGGACTATAAACTACGGTCAACAGAGTAAGGGGCTGTAGTGGCACAAGAATGGCTTTGTTCACAGAATCACGATGTGACACGGTGAAGCGTCCAACATAAAACGATCTCTAGCCTAACACAAATAGTGAACGAAAATTTGTCCAAGTCCAAGTCGGCGGAGCAACAGCTTGTCGTGCTCCGGTGGTCGCAGTTTCCGGTCCAAGTCCAAGTCCAAGTCGTGCGGAGCAACAGCTTGTCGTGCTCCGGTGGTCGCAGTGTCCGGTCCAAGTCCAAGTCGTGCGGAGCAACAGCTTGTTGTGCTACGGTGGTCGCAGTGTCCGGTCCAAGTCCAAGTCGTGCGGAGCAACAGCTTGTCGTGCTCCGGTGGTCGCAGTGTCCGGTCCAAGTCCAAGTCGTGCGGAGCAACAGCTTGTCGTGCTCCGGTGGTCGCAGTTTCCGGTCCAAGTCCAAGTCGTGCGGAGCAACAGCTTGTCGTGCTCCGGTGGTCGCAGTGTCCGGTCCAAGTCCAAGTCGTGCGGAGCAACAGCTTGTCGTGCTCCGGTGGTCGCAGTTTCCGGTCCAAGTCCAAGTCGTGCGGAGCAACAGCTTGTCGTGCTCCGGTGGTCGCAGTGTCCGGTCCAAGTCCAAGTCGTGCGGAGCAACAGCTTGTCGTGCTCCGGTGGTCGCAGTTTCCGGTCCAAGTCCAAGTCGTGCGGAGCAACAGCTTGTCGTGCTCCGGTGGTCGCAGTGTCCGGTCCAAGTCCAAGTCGTGCGGAGCAACAGCTTGTCGTGCTCCGGTGGTCGCAGTGTCCGGTCCAAGTCCAAGTCGTGCGGAGCAACAGCTTGTCGTGCTCCGGTGGTCGCAGTGTCCGGTCCAAGTCCAAGTCGTGCGGAGCAACAGCTTGTCGTGCTCCGGTGGTCGCAGTGTCCGGTCCAAGTCCAAGTCGTGCGGAGCAACAGCTTGTCGTGCTCCGGTGGTCGCAGTTTCCGGTCCAAGTCCAAGTCGTGCGGAGCAACAGCTTGTCGTGCTCCGGTGGTCGCAGTGTCCGGTCCAAGTCCAAGTCGTGCGGAGCAACAGCTTGTCGTGCTCCGGTGGTCGCAGTGTCCGGTCCAAGTCCAAGTCGTGCGGAGCAACAGCTTGTCGTGCTCCGGTGGTCGCAGTGTCCGGTCCAAGTCCAAGTCGTGCGGAGCAACAGCTTGTCGTGCTCCGGTGGTCGCAGTTTCCGGTCCAAGTCCAAGTCCAAGTCGTGCGGAGCAACAGCTTGTCGTGCTCCGGTGGTCGCAGTGTCCGGTCCAAGTCCAAGTCGTGCGGAGCAACAGCTTGTTGTGCTACGGTGGTCGCAGTGTCCGGTCCAAGTCCAAGTCCAAGTCGTGCGGAGCAACAGCTTGTCGTGCTCCGGTGGTCCCAGTGTCCGGTCCAAGTCCAAGTCCAAGTCGTGCGGAGCAACAGCTTTTCGTGCTCCGGTGGTCGCAGTGTCCAGGCGAGCCCGATGACTGCATGTTGCCTGCTTGCAGTGTCCGGGGGAACCCGATGACTGCGTGTTGCCTGCTTGTTACCATGACTAGCAATCTCGCGCTATTCAAGGAATGGAACCTCCGCTTAATTTATTTTGGAAGGACAGGATGATGTTATTTTTTTTGGACTCCCGGACCTCGAAGAGACCCATGAGGCAGAAAGGCGGAGACCTCGGAGACCTTTCGAACGAATTTGGTGAGAAAAGGAACCTTCAGAACCTTCAACCCTTGCCTGATAGCGTCATTTCTGACAAACCAGGGAGAGCTGGAGATGTTGCGGAGGGTTCGGGATTGGGACGCTTTCAAACGGGCGACAACGGAGGGGCTGAGTAGTGCCCAAAAGGCGGGAGCTACGTAAGTGAGACTTGCCCTAAGAAAGAGCAAATAAATGGTGAGTTTAGTGCGCACAGGCACTGAAAACCCAAGGCGAAAGAAAGGGATACATTTTGGCTCTGACGTCACGGGCGCGCTGAAGACTCCGGGAGACATGGTTTGCGAAGCTTAGGCGCCCGAAAATTTGTAAAAAGTCTAGCGACTTAAATTTAGTAACCGATCATTTAGGAAACCAAATCAATGTTACTACGAAACGATGATCAGACTCGATGAGACCTCTCACTGTTGACACGTTTTCGTCAGTTCATGTTGTGCTTGGTCGCCCAGGACCAACTTGGATTCAACCTCCAATTTCCTTATCCCAGGACATGACCTCACCTCCGTAAGTTCGTTTTAACGTCTTAACACTTTCGTTTCTGTTTGACGTTTGACCCGAAATTTGATCGTATAAGGCTGCTCAATGTTACTGAGGTCAATATTTGTGCCGAGAAAGGGAACTACGGCACAGTCAGATTTGGTAAGGTGGAGAATTTGAAAATTTATTATGAAAATAACAAAACGTTATAAGTATCAGATGTTTCATTCTTCTGTTGGTACTTCTTGCAAACAAAAAATAAATTTGACATAGATATTGTTATTGGTATCCAAGTCACTTCGTTATTTATAAATTAATAAATTACCTTAGATCCGTCGTGTGACTTCGTTTATTATTTAAAATAATGCGTTTCGGGACATATGTTCCGTCTTCAGATTAATTCACTCAGTTGAGGTCGTACAGAGTAATGTGATTTAACTTTTAACGACCTTAAGTGAATGAATTAATCTGGAAATGAAACATATATTCCGAAAGAAACGCGTTATTAAAAAAAAAAACAAAAAAAATGAAGTCACATGACGGATCTAAGGTAATTTATTAATTTATAAAAAATAAATATTCAGATTAATTACTTTTTAAACATACCTCGTATATGACTCATTTTGTGTTAATTTATTATTAAAGAAGATAGTAGCTAAGGAGATGTGTAATACAAAAAAAGTTTTTTTTGGGATACATCCGCCCCTCCGTAAAAGTAAGGACACAGTATTAAAATTAAAGCTGTGAAGGGAAGAACGTAAATAAGGAGGACAAAAGAAGCACGACAGCGACCATATTAAATAAGACGTCTAAGTGTGACGTGTCCGCCATTAATACACGTCGTGCAGAAATGCATCGTTAGGCGGCTCTCACGTGAAGGCTTCCCCTTCACAGACCATGTGTTTGTTTTAATTAGGTGCTAATTATGACACAAATTGGGACTTCCTTAAGGGATCTGTCACCGCCCTATCTGATAGTCGAGCCCGGTGAACCGTCACGTGTCCCCCGACTACTTCCTACACATCAACAACGTCGAGGATTCTTCTGAAATAATCTCCCTCTGTCACTCTATCTCTCTCTTTCTACTTTAATCTGCAGTCTGGCCGGCAGCAGGTCTACAACGTTTCGCAAACCGTCCGTAAACGTCGCGATGAACTTATTTTAATACTTTTTGTTTGTAACCAAGTTTTACGACCCGCATGTCTTTATACTTTCACCATTGTTTCTAAAATGGTGTTTTTAGCAGTGTTGCTGACCGGGAGGATTGGATTAAAGTGTTCGTTGCCCGTGTGTCGCATTCTGCAAAAAGCAGACTATCCGTTTCTAGTTTTTATGAACTATAAATATTTAAATGATGTTTTTCCACTTACCTCTTGTCCATCGTCGACGTTCGGGGGAAAAAGATTTCTGTTCTATTCTATGTTATTCTATTTATAGTGAATATTTATTAATCTCTATTTTTTGCTTATATGAATTTTATTCAGAAAAACTTATATATCCAAATCAAATGCATTTATTTTTTATGTTTCGCAAGTGTACCAGAACTTAAAAATTGTTGACAAATTTTTGAGTATTATCAATATATCTTTGCTTGTGATTATTGTTGTATTGATTAATATCATGTAATTTGTTTTTCCCCTCTCGTCAATCGTTATGAGCTAACGTGTTCAACAAAACCATTTCAGGTGCTAGATGCACAGTGTGTGAGACTCCTTTATTCATAGAAAACTTTGATGAGTCTATTTAGTCGTTTTTCTCAGCAGCTGTATTTACTGTTTACTTTTCCTCTCATTTCAGTAAATGAAGATGTTGAAATTTATATAAAAGCGTTACAAAAGGCGAATTGAAGACTAGCCTGTAGCAAATGGAAATCATATTGTATCAGAAAAATACGTCATAATATACATAATGCGATTACATTGTTGTTTCAGGTAGGTTGGTTACAAGAGTTCAAGTATTTGGGGTTAACAGTGACACAAGACAGAAGAAAGGGGGGACGAATGGGTTTAGGGAAAATGTTAGTGGCAGGAGGAAGATTATCTAACAGTAGGCCTAATACAGATCTTTTTGCAGTAAGGAAGACACAAGAAACAAGAGTGGATATGTGGTATGTGTGTGATAATATATATGCCGTCGAGATGTGGACTTCAACAGAAAAATACAATACGATAGAATTTATTCTTTTTAAAAATTGATAATACAACGAAAATGGATAGAATAAGAAAGCTGAATTATCGGCAGAAACGGAATGCGAAGGTGATACAGAGCGAAACAGGAAATTGCCTACTTATGTGGTATCGACATCAGGTGGACCGGGAGGGGATAAGATGTGGTAAAAGCAGAGCACAAGGTAGGCCAAGAAAAACGTGGGAAGAGGAGATGAGGAGCGCATCAGAGAGAAGAAGAGTGAGGTGAGGAAATGCGGGGAGCAGGGGCGAACCTAGGAGGAATATGGAGGATATATCCCCCCGCAATCCAAAAAATTAAAAAATGGATCAAAAGATTTTTAACTGGTTGCGTTTTTTGGAAATGTAATTAATTGTCTTCCAAGTTTTATCAATTAAAAAAAAAACACTATTTAGGTCAATGACAAGTTTAAATAATCTACAACAATATGCCTTATATCAGATACATACAATAGGCCTACAATAATAAATATATCAGACAAAAAAGGAATGGTGAAAAATGCAAACAAGTCGAGTTGAAAGAGAATAGGAGAACACGATTTTCCGCTGGTTACAAGCAACTTGGAACATATGGTTCATGTGACGACGTGCTTTACACTATGCTTGAGCCGTGTCAGCTGATTTATTTAATTCTGCAACGAAGAAGCTGTTTGCTTTCACCCGCTAGTTGGCCGTAAACCGAGGCCCATGAAAAAGACAGGTCATGGAGCGTACGACGATTTTTGAAGTCACGTGATGTTAGGAGTTGAACAATTCCAGTGTTATGCTATGTACTCGCGTAATTAACACGCTTTATTTGACCAAATTTACTTAAATATTTCTGATTAAAAAAAAAATAAACATGTAATAAACATATAATGAAACGTATAGGCCACATATGTTTTTCAATATTAAGAAAGATAAATAAAACACTTATCTATCAAAGTATATAGCAATATTTATTTCTTCGTTTTTTACCTTTCGTTCTTTTTCTATTTTTCCTTTTAAAGAAGACTGACAATCATTATATATTTTTAAGAAAATTATTTAACACAATTTTACATGGTGTAAAATTTATATCTACAACCGTATTATACACATTTATATCCACAGCATTTAGATACATGCTGTTAACACTTACTTTGTTAATTTTAATGTTCTCTATAAAGTATATATTTATTCCACATAAAGGTATTATTAAGCTTCCAAGACAAACTGTAAGCCTATCTGATGTATGTTTTTAATTATTGATTTTAATGAAATTAGTGAATTACAGCTATTATTTACCCATTAGTTTTAACTTATTGGGAAATTTTCATTTCAATATGAGAAAAACAATAACCTAATAAAACGGTATGAGGTTAAAAAAAATCCCCCCCCCCCGAAATGAAATCCTAGGTTCGCTCCTGGCGGGGAGGACTATGTATGTGATCGACTCAGCTTTCGTTTACGCTTTAGATCCGTAACGAGTAAGTAGTGGGCCTACTTGATCTGAAAACTACACCGACCATGAATCCGAGAGTGTTTGTATTCCGTCCACGCTATATTTGTCTGCATTCACGCAGTACCTGTTGCTGCGTGTAGTATGGCGGGTGTACGATAATGAATTCAAGCGGCGTTCACGTTGCCGGGGGCAGAAAAGCAGATTTGGGTGATCGTTTAAAACAATCCCGGGCGACAGACGTGCTACGTCCTTATCAGTATGCGCGAAATGGATACATCATCGTCTGCGGGCTGAACATTTTTTCCCCATTTTAACGTTACAACGTTTTCACCGCGTGGGGGGGGGGGTGAAATTATATATTATATACAAATTATATATTATACTAGTCACCAACTTGATAAATTTTGAAAAAGCGAATTATATTGTGTTATAAGCTACAGAGTGGCTGATGGGCCATATAGTACTTTTTGCTAATGTGATTTCGGAGAAGTAGGCCTACTTTGCCGTGTTACGCTTATTTATATAGCCTACTGTAACTAGAGGTGGGCCGATATACCTATAACAGGTATTCTGGAACGATTATTTTTGTGGAACGGATTTAGCCTAACAGTGACTGAAAAGTTGAAATACCTGTGAACGATTCAACGATAACTGAAAAGTCGAAATACCCGTTCCGATTACTCGCGGACTCGCGGTTCCGAGTCTCGGGACCCCCCTACGCAACTAGTGAATAAACGAGTACTACGAGTATTACGAGTACACGAGTAGGAAGTCACTTTTTGGTGGTGAATAATTCATTCTGCGCATGTGCCGATTGGCATACAAGTACGAAACGAAGCAAAACAGCGAGGTTCAGAATATCTCTATGTCGAAAAAGACGAAGCTCTTGTTAATAAATGAAACAAATTCATACTGATGTTACATTTATTCTCGTGTGTTATGCAGATATATAATACAGATTATAATAACAAATTGCATATTATGCTAGTCACCAACTTGGTAAATTTTGAAAAAGCGAATTATATTGTGTTATAACTTACAGAGTGATAGGCCATATAGTACTTTTTGTTAATGTGATTTCGGAGATGATTTTAACTTCACCGCACGTCTCAAGTAAATTTTTTTGACATTCTTTGATGTGCTATTACTTGCACTCTAAATTTCATAGCCTGAGTCTCGCAACTGATTTGTCTAATAAAAATGGAATCAATAATTTAATATTAAGTCTATATGAGTTTGTTTAATGCTAGTGAAAACTTAAATTAGTATTCCCAAAGGAAGACAGGCTCTTGTTTCTTATTTTATTTTAAACAGTAACAGCTTAATAAAGCCACAGTGTAAAGTAACACTGTTAATACTTTTAGTTTCAATTTATTTCTTATAACAAATTATATAATACAGGTATATGTATAATAAGTATATAATAACAGGTATTTGTACGTGTTATTTTTTTGGAACGGTTTCGTTCGTACCTGTTATTTTAAACTTTTAGCACACCTCTAACTGTACCCTTTATTAACCGACTTGGGTAGAATCGCGTCGCTGTCGGATAATCGAAAAAGACGGTTAATGGAACGGTCGCTCGTGTGGGAATGCTGAAAACAAAGAATAAATTGTGTTTGTAATCGAAGCTTACGTTATAACGGCGTCTCCAAAAAGACGACTCCTGACAAGTTGACGGATATTAATAATTCTCGAATTTTAACTTGTTCAGTATAGTCACCATTACCTGTAAACAATGTCTGTTGTTAGAAAATAACTTTTAAAAGGATTTTTCTATACATCTTAAAACATATTTTTTTAAGTCAGCATTAATCGGTGAGCGTTTATTGACTAACTCCGCATTTATAGCTTACTTTCAGAGCTAATTGTTAGCTTAAAATGTTATTCAGTAGAAAAAAATCGCTACATGACTTCCATGTTCGAAGATTTATATTTAAAATCGTTTAAATATAAACTGAAAAATTTGACAAGTTTGGCAAATTAAAATGCAATATTTCCATTGGAACTACTTCTTTGTTGCCGATAACATAGTACACATATAAAAAATTATCTCCTCTCCCTTCGACTATCATTGTAATTTATAGAAAATTGCCCCCTCCCCATTCAACTACCCTTTTCATTTATGGATACTTCATCTACCATTCTACAGTGTATTATTATGACCTTCTTTTCAGAATACTTTATTTATCAAAATGATGTACTTTACTCTTGTTAAAACGTAAAACGTTGCAGGTAAACTACCCCTCCCTCTTAACCGATCTTCACCAAAATCAATAGGCCTTGAGTCCTCTACAACTCGGGTACAGATGCAAACAATTATTTGATTCTGTTTGAATTCGCGGCAGTTATCTTTTGCCATAGAAATAAAATTCTACACATAGACACACAGACACTTTTCGGAAAATGATTTTTCTTCATGTTTTGAGGGTAGTACAATCAGAATCTGCCCTTATCTCGAACACGATTTTTTTCGCGATCACCATACTTCCATTTCCTTACGGTACATGGAAATAAAAAAGACGTTAATCAGCATTAATTGGAGAGTGTTTATTGACTAACTCCGCATTTATAGCCCACTTTCAGAGCTAATTGTCAGCTTAAAATGTTATTCCGTAGAAAAAAAAGAAGTTAAAACATACGCGACGCTTACGCCGTATAAGTAGGCACATTGCGCACACAGTAAATGAGCCTGGTTTTACAACTCGCAGACTAATTTAAAAATTTATTCCGCTGAATAAACTCGATAGTTAAAAAACTGTATGGCGATTACACTCGGGGCCCGTCGAGTCGGGGAGGGCGAAGTGGTAAGTGGACCGAAGCGTCACAATCGTTGGGGGGGGGGGGGTAACAAAATCAGAATCCAGATCCATGATTTTGGAAATATTGTCGTAACAGCAAGACGACACTTTTCACTGAAAATTCATGACAGTATCTACCAAAACCGTCACACATACAACATATCGGTATGGAGAACCATACATGACTTCCATGTTCTAAGATTTGTATTTAAAATCATTTTCGAAATGAAATATTTACATAGAAACTACTTCTTTCTTCAGCCTTAGTCACAGTACTGGTGTCACTAACGTATACGACCTCACGTTAGCGCACTCGATTTTCACTGATGATGGCAGTCGATGGCACTGCCGAAACGTCTGGTTTTGCAGAAAACATTGAACTACGGCCAAACAGCCCGGGAAGGAATTTTAACAACAAATTCTTTGTTCTTTGTTGCCGATAACGTAGTACACATATAAAAAATTATCCCCTCCCCTTCGATTAACATTTTCGCTCATAGAAAATTACCTCCTCCCCCTTCAACTACTCTTTTAATTTGTGGATATTTCATCTACCATTCTACAGAGGATTATTATGACCTTCTTTTCAGGATACTTTATTTATCAAACTTAAGTACTTTAATTTTGTTAAAACGTAAAATGTTGCAGGTAAACTACCCCTCCCTCTTAACCGATATTCACCAAAATCAACAGTCCTTGAGTCCTCTACAACTGAGGCACATATGCAAACAATTATTTGATTCTGTTTGAATTTGCGGCAGTTATCGTTAGACAAATTGTTTTGAGAGTAGTAAAACCAGAATCAGCCCTTATCTCGAACACGATTTTTTCGCCATCACCATACTTCCATTTCCTTATGGAAAATGGAAGTAAAACGGTATATTTCAATTTTTCGGAAGAGGTACGAAAATCAGATTTTGCACCTGGCTCACAATATCTTCTCAAGGCTGTATTTACGCCGTGCAGATAGGCAGCCAACAAACACTGAGCGGAAGAGGAAGTTAAAATGCATGTTACTTCCCAGAGATGAAACATCTGTATAATTTGCAGTATCAAATCTTTGTTGACAGCTATTCTCTATATTTAATATTATTATGCTATAATACTAATAGCGTATTTTTAAATTCTCGTATCAATCTACCAAGAAGGCATAATTTATATCTAATAAGTCTCGTAGATCCTTTCCAACGCGGTCCCAAAATTTGCTGAGACGGCAAACAAACCGACCACCAATGATGGCAGTCAGTTCGATACAGGAGTTGTGGGTAATTGTAGGGTAATTACGATACAAACTGTGAATAAAGAGCGTAACTTCTGGTTAGCAGAAACTACGCTGCTCAGCAGGAAAGATTTCTTTCACTTGTGGAGGAGTTCCCAGGACCATTACGATAACGCAGAATCTCGACGCTCTCTCAGTCATTCTATGAAATACAGTGGGTCCTTCCAACGATCAGTGGCGATTCCTGACCCGATGGGTACGCCAAGCATCGACGCTAAGCACAATATAAGCACATATACATGAAATTCCAATGATAGAAAATCATTAAAAATATTTAGGTATCCACTTATTTGTGTCGCTGTGAGAAAAATATTCATCAAGTGTAATAAGTATAAGGACTAAAAAAGTGGCGTTTAGCAACTCAAACCCTTCTCGAGAAATTTCTCACAGCCTCCAATAAATGTTTTTCACATGATGTGACCGAGCGCACTTTCATCGAGCCGGGACACTGCTAGCGCTCCTAGCGGCTTAAAGTACTACTAAAGAATACTTGCTTTTTGCGTCTCTGAGAGCCATATGGTGTGCGGTTTAGCGTTCTGGTTAGGTACCAGCAAATCATCGTATTCATAGGACAGGTTGTTATATGTTTGAGTATTTCTAACTGTAGTCTAATGTAGAAAAGAAGGCTAGATAATGAAAGCGTAGTTATGAAATCCTAAATAAATGGTATGATTTATGAAATGTTTGCCAACTCATAGCTAGTGCACAGAAGCATTATTTGAAGGTTTGCCCTGGGGACGGAGCGGTCAGTCAGCTGTTAAAACAGCGCACAGAACTGGAAGCGAAGCGATATCAATGACTTTGATCAAAACCATTTTAACTGGGAGATAGGCGACAAATGCGCCACCGATTTTCAAAAGCTGAGAGGTAAGAAGGCATCATAAACAGTTTTTGGTGACAACAATAATGTTAATTACGTAATCATATTTACTTTTCCCTGATTTTTTTGGGCAAGCACTGCTTACATTGCTTGCTCTGAGGATTCGCTTCTGCCAATAACGTCTGCTAGAGTAAACTGAAACGCTTCAATACCAGTGGCACATACATTTACAATTCAGGATCAAATATATATCAGAAAGAAGAGAATATGAAATGTGTAATATATAAAAATATGGAATCAACAGAGTCTGAGTCTCCGGGAGCACTAAGGAAAAGAGATGTAATGAGACCAAAGTTATTTACTATGTTTACTGATGAGATTGTGAGTTGAGATATACGCCTAGTCTTAGGAATTTTATGTTGGATACTGAATAATGACAGTGTTGATTAGCATATGATGTAGGTAGTTATCATGGCAGAAATAGAGAAGGGTTTACAAAACAATTTACGTAGTTGCAACGGGATGGTAAACTAATATTATGTGAAAAGCAATTGAAAAGAAACAGAAGTACCTGAAGTAAAAACATACATTCTAATCGGAAGAAAATTAAACAAGTAATTCATTTTCAGTATTCAAGGGGTAAGACTAAATGCAAACACAAGACAAGTTTTTTTTCTTCTTCAGCACTACAGCCCAACGTGAGCTCCGGCTTCCAACACCAATCTTCTCCAAAGTCTCCTGTCCATTGCCATCTCATTGTAACCCCTCACATCCATTCTTCTCAGATCTTATAGCACATCATCCAACCTTCTTATCCTAGATTGGCCTCTCTTCTGCTTTTATAGATTTGCTCCCTAAGGATTTTCTTTGGCATACGCTGATCATTCATTCGCTCTAGGTGACCTAGCCTTTATGAATTGGTTGAGCCTTTATGAACCATACAATGTTCTTTTTTTTATGAACCTTACAATGTTCTTTGTTCCTTTTTTTTATCAGCGTCCATGTCTCGCCTCCATAAGTAACAACTGGTCTGATGTCTTCTATATTTTTATTTTTGTGTTACGACTAATGAGTTTGGTTCTCAATAGTCTGCTGTTGGCACAATATGCCCTATTTCTTATTTGTATCCTGTCATGTATTGTCGTGTGTATGGACTCTTCATTATCTATCATCTGTCATGTTACCCAGGTATCTGATCTTATATTAACTGCATCAAATGATTATCGTCTATGCATAAATTATATAGATTTCTTCTCCTTCGGATACAGAAATCAGCATGTATTTAGTTTTGCTGATATTTACATTGAGTCCCATTCCAGCAGATTTTTGATTCAACTCTTTGTATATCTCAACTAGCAGTTGTCTTGATCGGGCTATTTTCACAACATCGTCAGCGTAAGCACATATCTGGCTTGTGTTATTTAGTATTGTTCCTCGCTGATTTATGTCTTTAATGACATAATGTAGCCAATAATAAAGAGACCAGACAAGCTTACTTACTCGTAAACGAACAAATCAGTAGAACTGTACATTTAAATACAAGACACCAATGAAGTCAACCAAAAACCAGCTTTAATTATCACAATTAACAGTTTGTAGTCAACAAGTTATTCAACAAGATTATACTCGTAAAATAATTCAAATTGAATTTGTCCACACGCAATAGCCACTTGAAACGCACTGAGTAATCGCCCGAAGTAAACTGAAAACTAAGTGGCAGGTGTAGCCTATTTATAGTCTGCAGGGTTCCATAATATGCGTCCTTAATAAGCACTCGAAAATTCTAGAGGGTACATAAGCGCGACCTTGGCAGAAACACGCACCGGCAGGGCTAGTCGAGAAGCTGTAGAACGACACCATCGAACGCACGGGAACGTTCCGCATTACGTAACAATATGTACATATATACCTAAGTATATGTGTGTGCGCGCTCGCGTGTGTGTCGGTGTGTGTGTGCGCGCGCGTGAGCACGTGTGGAAGTGAGGCTTATGTATGCGTGAGACTGTGAGTGAGAGAGGGATGAGAGAGTGTAATGAGAGATGGGGAGAGTGTTAGAGTGGGTATGCTAGAAACAGCAAAAAAAAGAGAGAGAGAGAGAGAGAGAGAGAGTATGTCGATATTTACATAATATTACAATAGATTACAGTACACTGTATAGATTAAATTCTCGGTAAATAATATTTTACAATATAAAATATTAAGTAGTAACCATGTTAGATTGGTGTACAATAATTTTTGTTTGTAATACTTTATAACTCTCTAGTGTAAGTTTCTAATTCTCTACTGTTATTTTGTACATAATTATCTAATGTACTGATAGCGTTTTCAATATCAGCAGTGAGTGGAAAATGATAATAACTTTTAATAATGTACACATGTGAACGTGGTTACAATCTGTATTCAGCTATAATATAATTTACTATACTGCATGTAGACGTACATTGGTTTCTGTACCAGTTCTAATATACATTCGATGATTATTGCTTATATAATTAGTTACAAATGTAATTAAGGGATTATCAATATTGCACTGCATTCACAGGCCAACGATGAATGATTTTGCCTCATTCTTAAGTTTTTAGTGCGCTGAAATCGAAAATGACAATAAGAAAGTCGTATCACCCACCATTTTGTCACAAACGAGTAGTCAGTGTTTGAAAAAATCAACAGTCGTATAAAATATACTCGAATTTTATATAGTAAAGAAAAAGTAAAAGTGAGCGAAATTCAACGGGCAGTGGCAGCACAATTTTTTAAGCAAGAGAAAGATTTGGTGTACTGCTCAGATATTGCTGGTCTAATGAGTGAATTTGGAATTTAATACAAAAAGGAGGAATGGAGGATTTTTATAGACTCTTAGAAAACCAGTTTAAAGGCTGTTCTGTTAAACAATGGGAACCCGTATGCTTCATTGCCTGTTCCTCATTCAGTGCATATGAAGGAAAGCTATGGAAACCTAGATGTAGTTCTAAATAAAATAAACTATTCTGCTCATAGCTGGATGATATGCGGGGATTTGAAAGTTTTATGCATGCTCCTTGGCCAGCAAAGTGGATTTAAAAAATTCCCCATGTATTTTATGTGAATGTGAATGGGATAATAGAGCAAGAGAGACTGGTCCAAAAAAAAAAACTGGGCTGCAAGAAAAACCTTACAGCCAGGAGAGAAGAACATTTTGCGACAAAACCTAGTGGATCCGAAAAAAATTCTTCTGCCTCCTCTTCATATCAAACTAAGTATGATGAAACAATTTGTAAAAGGCTTGTCTAATGATGGAGAATGTTTTAAGTATCTATGTGAGAAGTTTCCTCATTTATCACAAGGAAAACTGAAAGATGGAGTCTTCGTTGGGCCTGACATCCGCAAAATTATATTTGATACCAACTTTGAATAAAAAATGACTTTAAATGAAAAGGAGGCTTGGATCTCATTTAAACAAGTTGTGACCAAGGTCTTGGGTAACGAAAAGATCTAAACTATGCATCTATCATAACCAACATGCTGGACAAATTCAAAAAGTTGGGATGTCTGATGAGCCTAAAAATTCACTTTTGGAACAGCCATCTTGACTTTTTCCCTGAAAACTTGGCAGATGTAAGTGAAGAGTAAGGAGAGCGTTTCCACCAAGACACCAAGGTGATGGAAAAACGTTATCAGTGCCGATGGAACATCAACATGATGGGTGATTACTGTTGGCCACTTCACCGAGAAATTCAACATGCATCACACCGGAGAAAAAGCTACATCAGAAGCTTTAAAGAGAAGAGAGAAAGTAAGTACAAACCAATGGACATATGAAAACTGTATATTTAAATGTTATTTTTTTTTTAACTTGAATAAAGGCTTTGTACATATTGTAATACTGGTTTAAATTTTCATTCCTATTGAATTTTTGTCAGTTTTCTTTATTATAACTAGATCATATTGTGATAAAACTGTGGGTGACAGAAAGAATTAAGTCCAGATATGGATTCAGCACGTCAAAAACCATAAGAATCAGCTATAAGTATTTAAAAAGTTCTTAAAAAGGTTTTTTTTGTTGGTCTGTGTTTTATGAATATTTTAAGTTGTAATAATGTATTAATTATGTTCTGGAGCATTATAATTTTGTCTATGAATCTGAGTAAAACAATATGTAAGGAATGTAATTTTGTCTGACGTAAAACAAAGTCAGCTCCCCCCCCCCACACACACACACACACAATTGCAAACATTTCTTGACCGCTGATATTTTGAGAATAATCTCTTCAAAGTGGTAGAAATGTGCCGCGGTGGTAGAATGGAAAATGTGTCGCGATTAACCTTGTGGCACTTTATTTAATAAATAGTGGAAAATTGTTGATTTTTGGATTTTTTTTGTATAAACGAACTTCGGCAATGTGAAGAGAATATTTTACTTAAGAGTAACATATGTTATTTTTATTTAATGCCGTCAATAATTATTTAATTAACACTTCAGTTGCTAGCTCAACAGTAAGTCGGTAAAGCGTATTTTGCCGCTGTGAATGTGAACTTGTGCACATAAAGTGGTTTAACTGTTAACAGGTATGCTCAAATTAAAATAAAAAAGATAACATACTTTTAAACTGTAAGCCCTACTCGCAAGATATTCAGTGCTTAATTAAAAAAAAAAAACTTTTCAATTATAAATAATTATAATTTTTGATAGAGAATTTTCAGATTATTTTGTCTAAACTGTGGTAAATAGAATAATATTTCTTATTTGATCTAGTTCGTAGGATAATATTTTAAAACCTTACGGTATTAAATTTATGTGGCGAGAAAGTTGAAAAAAAATGAGTACGGTACCGAGACTTTAATTGTCATTACTTTTCTGAAAATGCAGTTTTGCTTATTGTAGACCAAAATTTAAGATACAGTAACTTTGCTAATAATTTTAGAGAATTGATTTTTCACTCTTAAAATATAAAATTTTAGATTATATTTTTCTTGTAGAAACTAAATTTTACTACCTTTCTGCAGAAAAGGACAGGAGTAGATCATCGTGTACTCAGAATTCAAAGAGATGTAATTTTTACATTTTTTAATTATTTTGAATACCGGGACTTTATGTCTGAAAACTATCTCTTTCAAATCGAATTTTGTATGTTTTTCTTCATAAGTGTGATACAAGTGATTGCACGTTATAATCACGCTAACTGTCAACGTTCGAGATAAATCCGGGTAGGAGCCCTCAGATTGTTTTTATGAAAACCGTTCACATATTTTTTGAAGGAGATACAATCAAAAAGCTAAACAATAAGTATTACACGGTAGATGCTGTTCCCATGAATACGTTTTAACGCCTACTTCAAGGATTAAACAGATGTAACATTTACAAATAACGTACGAGGTCTTTTACTGTTTTTAATAGTTACATTAAAACACAAATCGGATTTTATTACGTACGTTATGCGCGTTAGACAAAAACAATTTACGTAAAAAGCGGGTTTTATTCAGGTAATCGTTTGTATTGTTCGAAACAACAATTCCTTTTCACACACTAACATAGACTATTTCAAATTTTAGAATAAATTTTGACTGGAAAACAATCCAGTTGAGTGCAGCACGAGTAACACTGCAAAACACATTACTACAACAATGTCACAGAAAGATCAGAAAACGTAGCCCTACATACATGTGCGGTTAGAGGATTACTAGGCCTATGTAACATATAAGCTAGAAGCCTCTCGAACAGTCGAGAGCGTCCTCCATCGAGCAGGTGTAGCCTCGGTCAAGGCCGCACAAAATACGTTCCAGTGTGTTCAAGAACACTTGAGATACGCATTAAGATGGCGTGTAGTAAGGATGGAAAGCTATTCTGGATATTTGCACAACCTATAAAGTCAAGAGTGTCTGGGTTAGTTCAGTCCCCTTACCAAAACCTCCAATAGCGCTCTGTATGCACTAAACAAATCTTCCCTAACCTCGATTCCTACCTGTACAAGCTCAACTGGAAATACTCTCAAACTACAAAACAACGCACTTCCTTACAATCCATAGTCACCTCCGTCAACAGAACTACCCGCAGTATCCACAGACCTTCCTTCTTCGTAAACGTCTCCTTACCATAGCCGATGGACCTCCTCCCAGACTTGCCGCCAGTGTCAAAGAAATAGAAACACGTAATTCCCAATTACAAACATACTCAACCTGCCATCCTTCCTGATAACATAACTACTTAAATTTTCCTTAACTTCTTACCTAGTCTTTAGCCTTCTTCTTTGTGTCCCTCGCCTACCCTGACGCCTCTCTGTCGCCTCCTTCCAGCTTTGGCGACCTGCGCTACTCGTCCCTGTCTTGGCCGCCCTCATGTATAAACTAAACTTAATGGCACTCCCATCAGCCACTTCCTTTGCCTATATGGCTACACACACACACACACGCACACACTCCTCTACCTTCAATGTGCCTCCATCTTATTCGCTTCCGGCCTGCACTGTCGTGCGTCTCCACACATCCTACCATCCGGTTGAAGGGGGCTTGCTCCAGATCAGTCCGAGGCTTGTCCTTCTGGACAAGTCTCATACACCACAAAAAAAATATCGGTATGGAGAACCATACATGACTTCCGTGTTCTAAGATTTATATTTTAAATCGTTTACGAAATGAAATGTTTCCATAGAAACTACTTCTTTCCACTTATTGCTTCAGTCTTAACCACAGTACTGTGGTCACTAACGTATACTACCACACGTTATCGCACTCTATTTTCACTGATGATGGCAGTCGATGGCACTGCCGAAACGTCTGGTTTTGCATAAAAAATTGGCCTATGGCCAAACAGCCCGGGAAGGAATTTTAACAACAAACTACTTCTTTGTTGCCGATAACGTAGTACACATATAAAGAATTATCCCCTCCCCCTCCAATTATAATTTTCATTTATAAAAAATTACCCCCACCCCATTCGAATAGCCTCTTCATTTATAGATATTTCATCTACGTTTCTACATTGGATTATTATGATCTTCTTATCAGGATACTTTATTTATCAAAATTAGGCCTAAGTACTTTACTCTTGTTAAAACATAAAACGTTGCAGGTAAACTACCCTTTCCCCGTAACCGATCTTCACCAAAATCAATAGGCCTTGCATGCTCTACAATTCAGGGACGCATGCAAAACATTATTTGATTCTGTTTGAATGTGCGGCAGTTATCGTTCGCCATAGAAACAATTACTCTTCTTAAAACATTAACAGTGGCAGGTGAACTACCCCTTTCCCTTAACCGATCTTCACCAAAATAAATAGGCCTTGAGTCCTCTACAACTCGGGCAGATATGTAAACAATTATTTGATTCTGTTTGAATTTACGGCAGTTATCATTCGTCATGAAAAAATTACTCTTGTTAAAGCATAAAACGTTGCAGGTAAACTACCCCTTTCTCGTAACCGATCTTCACCAAAATCAAAAGGCCTTGAGTCCTCTATAATTTATATGCGTATGGAAACAATTATTTGATTATGTTTGAATGTGCGGCAGTTATCGTTCGTGATAAAAAAATTACCCTTTTTAAAACATAAAACGTTGCAAGTAAACTACCCGTTTCCCTTAACCGATCTTTACCAAAATCAATAGGCCTTGCATGCTCTAGAATTCAGGGACGCATGCAAAACATTATTTGATTCTGTTTGAATGTGCGGCAGTTATCGTTCGCCATAGAAACAATTACTCTTCTTAAAACATTAACAGTGGCAGGTGAACTACCCCTTTCCCTTAACCGATCTTCACCAAAATAAATAGGCCTTGAGTCCTCTACAACTCGGGCAGATATGTAAACAATTATTTGATTCTGTTTGAATTTACGGCAGTTATCATTCGTCATGAAAAAATTACTCTTGTTAAAGCATAAAACGTTGCAGGTAAACTACCCCTTTCTCGTAACCGATCTTCACCAAAATCAAAAGGCCTTGAGTCCTCTATAATTTATATGCGTATGGAAACAATTATTTGATTATGTTTGAATGTGCGGCAGTTATCGTTCGTGATAAAAAAATTACCCTTTTTAAAACATAAAACGTTGCAAGTAAACTACCCCTTTCCCTTAACCGATCTTTACCAAAATCAATAGGCCTTGCATGCTCTAGAATTCAGGGACGCATGCAAAACATTATTTTATTCTGTTTGAATGTGCGGCAGTTATCGTTCGCCATAGAAACAATTACTCTTCTTAAAACATTAACAGTGGCAGGTGAACTACCCCTTTCCCTTAACCGATCTTCACCAAAATAAATAGGCCTTGAGTCCTCTACAACTCGGGCAGATATGTAAACAATTATTTGATTCTGTTTGAATTTACGGCAGTTATCATTCGTCATGAAAAAATTACTCTTGTTAAAGCATAAAACGTTGCAGGTAAACTACCCCTTTCTCGTAACCGATCTTCACCAAAATCAAAAGGCCTTGAGTCCTCTATAATTTATATGCGTATGGAAACAATTATTTGATTATGTTTGAATGTGCGGCAGTTATCGTTCGTGATAGAAAAAATTACCCTTTTTAAAACATAAAACGTTGCAAGTAAACTACCCCTTTCCCTTAACCGATCTTTACCAAAATCAATAGGCCTTGCATGCTCTACAATTCAGGGACGCATGCAAAACATTATTTGATTCTGTTTGAATGTGCGGCAGTTATCGTTCGTCATAGAAACAATTACTCTTGTTAAAACATTAACAGTGGCAGGTGAACTACCCCTTTCCCTTAACCGATCTTCACCAAAATAAATAGGCTTGAGTCCTCTACAACTCAGGCACATATGTAAACAATTATTTGATACTGTTTGAATTTACGGCAGTTATCGTTCTTCATGAAAAACGTTCTCTTGTTACAACATAAAATGTTATTAATTTATTTAGTGTTCTGCTCTAAGGTAGGTCTTCAAATGGCTCTCCAAGCTGTCCTATTGCATGCCAGTCTTTTCGTTACTTCGTAACACCCTCTGATTTTAATGCTATCTATCAACTTCATTCTTCTACGCCCTCTTGTTTTTTCTCCTTCTATGACACCCTCCATGGCAGTTGTAAGCAAGCCGTCTCTTCTTAAACAATGACCTAACCAATTCCTTTTCCTATTTTCTATTACCTTCAGGATTCTTCTCTCTTCCCCTATTCTTCTTAAAACTTCATCATTCCTTACTTTATCCATTGCTCGCCAAACCCACATCTCAAATGCTTCTAATATTTTCTCATCCTCCTTCCTCAGTGTCCATGTCTCTGCACCGTATAAAGCAACGCTCCACGCGTAACATTTGGCCAACCTTCTTCTCAATAACAGGTTTAAAAGTGACTTGTTGGAGGCGATCGACCGGTAACAACGATATTGAGCAGTATGACAATTTTTTCGTTTGGAGGTATGCGCCGGCCTCTTTCCAATTCCTTTTAGATTTTCGCAACTTTATTTGCTCCCTTCCTCGGATGAACTCACAGGCGTATTTACAGGGGAGGGGGACAAAGGGGACCGGACCTGCCCCAGAGGGTCGAAAAAATTGACGAATTTTGTTAATCTTTTAATTTTTAAGCCGTTTCACTATTTTTTCAGCTGTTTACGCTAATATAGTAGTAACATTTTTTAAAATATACAAGCTGGTTTATTATATAGCATTAGCGTATTCGTTTGAAATATAGGAAAATCAGTTCAGTCAATAAGTATATTGTAAACAATATTTTAATAACGCGTATTTTTATTGTATTATTACCGTTTACTTTAAAGGGAGGGATTTCAGCCGCTTTAAAAATAGTAATGAGTCGTGTGTATGTTATTGATTTTGGGCAAATATTTATCGGCCGTTCGCCATATCCGGCATACGGCTGCAAGTGTTAGTCGAATTTTCCGCAGTCACTTTAGCGTTTCCTTTGTTACATCTTACCCAATTGCCATCATCCTTGCAGATTGACGGAATATGAATTTTTCCCGTTTTTAAATACCCAGATGCTTTCAGGATCTAGCAGACTGTTTCTCTGTTGTCAGGTAGTTTTCTCAGGACTTTTGTAAGATTTTTCATTTGTGATTTCACGACTCGCTTGTTTACGTTCTCGGCATTGTCCACCTGTCTTCTAGCGGTTTTCCTGTGCCATCTTCTTCTTCCCTTTCTCCCGTCATTTCCACAACTTTGTTCTGTTGTTTTTTAGTGATACTCGAAACGTGGTCTTCTGTTCCAACTCTATTCTCGACCCGTCCCAGTGTGTT
This sequence comes from Magicicada septendecula, assembly GCA_034769895.1. Classification (NCBI taxonomy): domain Eukaryota; kingdom Metazoa; phylum Arthropoda; class Insecta; order Hemiptera; family Cicadidae; genus Magicicada; species Magicicada septendecula. Next base: position 269,060,531 of record CM068376.1, read on the forward strand.
AATTTTTGGGTAACACGCTCCTTTGTTGCTGTCTCACTGTCAATGTTCCATTTACCTTTAAGATAATATGTGTATGATTTCATATCAGATTAAAATTTTGATCTATACAAGTGTAGTTCTGTGAAGAAATACCTTTTCACTACAAAGAAGTCAATAAAGTCTGTGATATTTTTCCGACAGTACATAGCTATGTACCTCACAATTTGGTTCTATAAAATTGCTTCATGTGACACTTTGGCTTTGGGAATACCTAAACTAGAACAACAAAAGATAATTTTTGCATTGTAATAGTTTCTAATTATGAAGCGATACCCAGTTTTTAGAAAGTACGGACAGATTCTTCTTTCTCCAGTTTAAATGTAGGTGGGAAATATATTGTAGCCATTATTAGGTATATTCATATGGTTGGTTTAATTTCATAGGCCTATGAAAGTCACTGTAACTTTTTAGTTTATAACGCTTATGTAGTTTTTCCTTTGCTATAGCATATAGCTATAGGGTAACCTGTGGTAAAGGTGCGCAAATTTTACGTTATGGATATTTTCCAAGTCAATTTGAAATTCTTATTAATAAAAAAAATTCTACGCTATACTTACGTCTGTGCTTTACATTATGATGTATAAAAAGTCTGACCAGAAGCACACAGTAATTAATGAAAAAAATATTTCAGCGTAATGCAAATGCGTACTTTTGCCCCGTGGTTGGGGCAAAAGTGCGCATACCTTGTAACGTTCTGAGGTAAATAGAACGATTTTAATTTGGTATTGTAGGATTTACATAGAACATCTGTAACAATTGTTTTAATCATATATATGTTTATTAACAGTAAGAAATTGGTATCATGATATGATAACAGTAAGAGATTATCAGAAATTGGATATTTATTAACGTGTAATAAAAATTGAAAAATGTTATGAACAACAAACATTAAAAAATAGTAAATATAAAAAAATGACGTTAAAAACATTTTACAAATCTTAAACAAAACAGTTAAGGCTAATACTAAAGACAATAGTCACAGCTAAAATCTCCTTGTTCATAAGAACAATTGCAATTTAGTAGCTGCCTGCCTACGTGAAAAGCTTTCACTTATCAGATTCCTAGCTTTTTCTAATAATTCTTCGGTGATAGGAGTAGCGTCTGGCGTATGTTCTAAAACAGAAAAGAAAAACGACGAGGCCATAGTGATAAGTACCAACATTGGGCAAAGGTACGCACGCGCACCTTTGCCTCGACAGGAACGCGCACCTTTGCCCCAGAACGCCACGTTTGTTTGTCGATACTGCCCACTCCTTATTATAGGTTAACTTAGAAGTATAAACTGTTCTAATTACACACAAAAATACGGGTATTATCATAACATATTTGAAGGATCTTGAACGTTTCAGAGCACTACGTTTTTTTAATCAGACTATCGCTTAACATCTAGAGTTGAAGAGATTAAAAGTAATTTTTGCCTCATTTTGAAGCAAAGCAATGACGAAGCGTAACGTAACTATGCACAAGGACACACACAATGGCAGCTTACTGCTGTAGTAGCAAAGCTGCCAACATGCAAGCGATAGATGAAAAATCCCTAATTCGTACCTTTGCCCCATGCGTACTTTTACGCCAGGTTACCCTAGCTAGAAGAACCTCTCTTCTCAACTATGTCAGCTGTGACAGTGTGATAAGTTTTGAATCATTTTACTTTTGATATGTTTCCAAGACAAGGCGTATCTTTCTTTCTTCCCTCCCACCTGATTCACACACGCGCGCGCGCACGCGCGCAGAAATCCTATTACAAAAATTAAATAGACTTTAAAATTGTATGTCGTTAATCGTAATGCTGGCAGTATTGGGGAGGAGCATCAGAAAATCTGCTGCACTCATTTTATTAATTTTAATTCAGCAAAGCTCTTATTCTTTATGAATAAGAAATTATGATTGCTTTGGAAATTTTTGTTAATTTAATGACGTATTTCACGATAATACGTATAAGAAATATACAAAATAAATAAAATGGCTTGAGTCGTTTACTTTTTGTATTATATGTTCCTTTGTCGCTTTTGCAGCGTGCGTGATCGTTTATAAAACCATTACAAAAACAAGAGTAACTATTTTTTTACAGTCGTTTTTTTTAAACGTACAGTTTAAGAAACCAACGAGTGTACAGTTGCGGGACGGTTGCGCACGGAAAAATTTATACCATTTTTCATCTTTTAACTGAAGTACTTATTGTTTTATTTATAGGAATATAGTCGATTAAATACAATAATTCCAAAAACATCATCCAAAATTAATTCAGAAATCATAATGTGTTCGATTTAAAGACACCATTTTGCATCTTGTAGAAAGTCGTAGGGCCTACACGCGAATATAGTAAAAAAAAACGAACGAAATGGTCGGTGACACTCTTAGATTCTCTTAACACAAGAATCTTAAAGCATGCTGTACTTTGTTGAAATCGCTATCCGCCGGGCTATTAGCCTGTGGTCTACCGCTTCTATTGATAACATACGTTTCACCATCGGAGGCCATCTTCAGTGTAAAACGATCAACAAATGGGGTGGTCGTCAACTCACACCAGTATTAAATAGTTTGTACCTCAGTACTGGGCTAAATCGTGGCAATTTGTCGATCGTTTTACATTGAAGATGGCATCCGATGGCGGGGCCGAAACGTCTGTTATCAATAGCAGCAGTAGACCACGGCTTAACAGCCCGGCAGATAGCAATTTCAACAACGTTGACGTCGGCCGTGAAAATCTTAGGAATTCCTTACGCTATAATTTAGTTTATAATATAGGCTACTTTGATATTATCATCAGACTGTTCGATCCACTTATTTTAATATCGACTCGTTGACTTATAAGAGTCAGGCGACCAGTGACCACAAAATCCCAAGCCCTATGTTTTCATCACAGGCAAATTCTTACGTTCTTTGTATTATATCCGTTTGTAACAAGACTTTTGTACAAAAAATGCTTTTTTTTTTAGTTCTTAAGAATTATCGAACACGATGTGTTTTTAATTAGTAAATTTCTAAATAGACCGTTTTTAGAACACGTGTCAGTAGGCTTCATTCGAATCTGAATTAAACGGAGATTATACCTTTTACTTTACTTGGTGTGGACTGAATGTGGTCTACTTAATAGTGAAATCATTTTTAAATAATGTGTGTAATTAAACCTGTTGGTACGTTTTGACGTAGGAGTTACTGTTGTGATAGGTAAATTTATAGGGGATCTTTTCGGTTTAGCGGCAGCATGCAGTGGAGCAATTACTCGACCCCCCCACACGTAGCGATAACAAGCGACAGTTTGTATTTTTATTTTCATTTTGATCTACATATTTTTTAAAATTTAAATTTTTTATATTTATTTTTATATTTTTAATAAACCAATAAAACACACTGGTTTATTATAGGCACTAAAGTCCCTGCGGATCTGTCTGGAACGCTCACAAGGAAACAGTCTCTTGTTTCACGACAAATTCCACCAAACAGCCATTGATTTGGTAAAACTCTTCCCCTATTTTCTTTTCGTGAAACAAGTCTCGTCCACTTCTACATGCAGATTAGGTCCTCCAATAAACTTTGGATTTTGTAATAAATGGTGCTCACACACTTCTCGCACGTATGAATCCCAATCCACGCATGTGGAGTGATTCATTTCCAACTCATCTTGAACGTTTGTGTACTCCTTACTCCAACAGTAAATGAGGTATACGATTGTGCGGAAATCTAATCGAAAATTGTTTAGGAATGTATCCTGTCGCACTTGTTTGGATTCCCGGCAGTCCTTTTTAGAACATAGGCCTACTCAACCGGCTTAACCTGGAGTGATTCATTTTAAACTCATCTTGACAGTATTGCACGGTTGTGTACTCCTTACTCCAACAGTAAATGAAGTATGCGATTGTGCGGAAATCTAATCGAGAATTATTTAGGAATGTATCCTGTCGCACTTGTTTGGATTTCCGGCCGTCCTTTTTGGAACATACTCAACGGGCTTTACATATCGTGTACAGTTTCATTTCATGGCCGTTCGTACAAACTCTCGGGTTATGTAAAATACGACAGTACTACACTTGTGGCTTGCGGCATACATAGTGACAGGGCACGCTGTCACCATGGAATGGTTGCAAAATGCGTTGTTACTGGCGATTGTTACGTCGACTAATAGCTCACTGCATGCTGCCACTTAACCGAAAAGATCCGTAGAGCTTACGACCTAATGAAGCGAAACCGGAGGAAGTGTTAATCCACAAGACGCTCATCTGCGTGGCACGAATTACGAACGGCGTCAGTCGTTACGCGCAGGAAGATTCGATGTGTGTGTATGCGCGCGTGTAAGGCGCGGTGTTAAATAAAAATTTGCATTCGTTTTCTTTTTAACGCGATTTATCATGCAAGTTTTCACACATACGCACGCACACATACACACTCGCGCGCGCGCACACAAGCGCGTCTTGCTAACAGGTGAAACGACAATAGAATTTATAACAGTCGGTAAGATAAACAAAAGCAATACAGACGGAGTGTTGTCCAGCGTTTTGTATAAAAAGGAATTTTTAACACGCACAGCGGCGAGGAGTCGGAGAAGGGCGAACCCCATGGGGCCTGTTGCTACAGTCGTTCCAAAACTCAACTTTTTATAGTACTTATTATAACGCGCTAAAAACATTATCTTCTCCCCGGTTTGGAAATCGCCCTGGCGAGTCGGCGCTCGCTCGACCAAACCGTCGTTTCCGAAAGGAGAGAAATTTTTGAAATTGGCGAGCATTTTTGGTGCCAATGGGAGGCTCACGGAAATTACTTGGAGGGCAGTAAATCAACGCCAAGAATAATATTAACCTGCAGCGTCATTAGATTTCTTAAAACATTTAAATAATTTAAGAATGATCTTAAATTTTTAAGAATATTAAAATTCTGTAATTAAAAAAAATTAAGAATAATCTTTCAGAACATAACTCAAGATAAATTCTAACTCTTCAGCTACAGACATAGGCTGTTCGTGTAGAATCTAAACAACTTCACATATATCTTTCCTCACGCTCAGTGTGGATGTGATTAATATAATGTGGATTAGGCCTACTCGTGTTTCATGTTCTTCAGTAATAATATAATAATAGCTTAATATTATATAATAGTAATATTTTTCAAAATTTTTAATTTTTTTACTTCAAGTAAAAGAAAGATTTCATATAGAGGCAATAAAGGAGTTCGTATATCTTGGCTCCCAGATAAACAGCACTAACGATACCAACACTGAAATAAGAATAAGAATATATCTCGCAAATAAAACATATTATGGATTAAAAAAGCACCTCACATCTAGCTTCATCTCAAGAAGAACGAAATGCAAAATCTACAAAACACTTATCAGGCCAGTGCTGACATGTGCTTCAGAAACCTGGACAGTGACAAAAAATAGCGAGAGACTTCTACGTTGCTGTGAAAGACGGATTCTAAGAACAATATTTAGAGGAGAACAAGAAAATGGAATGTGGCGCAGATGCTATAATTATGAACTATACCATCTTTACAAAGAGTCGGACATTGTCAGGATAATCAAAATACACAGGCTAAGGTGGGTTGGAGACATAGAAAGAATGGAGGAAGGACAGCCTACGAAAAATATTTTCTACCGGAAACCAATGGGTAGTAGAAAAAGGGGAAGACCCCGAAGTAGATTCAAAGACCAGATAGAGAAGGACCTCGGAAAGCTGAAGATAGAAACTGGAAAGCCAAGGCATGCAATAGGGAGGAATGGAATCGACTCTTGGAGCAGGTCAAGACCCACCAAGGGTTGTAGAGCCACGGTTGATGAAAAGAAAGATTTAATTTCCCGTCCATGTAGTGTTAATCATTATTGTTTAACAATTATCTACATTATATAGAAGTAGTATTCCCTGACCATAAAAATTGATATTATACTATTAATAAGCATGTCCAATGAGATCCGACAAAAGATTTTAAAATCTATTTGTGAATTCATTGAAGCTTGGGACCTCGAGATCGAAATAATAAGAGGTGAGAGTCGGATTGTATGAATATCCCCCCCACCCGAAAGATAACCGAATTTTTCGTATGTTTTATCCGAAACACACACACACACACACACACACACACACACACACACACACACACACACACACACACACACACACACACACACACACACACACACACACACACACACACACACACACACACACACACACACACACACACACACACACACACACACACACACACACACACACACACACACACACACACACACACACACACACACACACACACACACACAAACGCGAAACAAACGCACACATAGGCACACAAATACAAAGTCACGAAATATTTATAAAAAACAGCGCCTAGGTCGTGGCAAATGGGCACGCCGTGCCAGGAACGTATCCGATGATGTCATGAGACAATTGCCTGCACTGTAGGCCTACACCTGTGAGAATGTGACGTTCTTCGAAGCTGTTTTCATACAGCACCAGTCTTTTGCTCTCATTTACACTCATTTGTATGGTATCATTATACAGTCGTCTGAGATTTTTCATTTCTTGCGCAATTGCCTCCCTGTGCATTGTAGAAATAGCAGAATTTATCTTGCGGGGCTTTGTCTTGTATAATTTTCCGATGTTTGGCAACTGTTTGGCATGTACAAATACGTTTCTTTATCTTTGGTTCAACACGAGGACTATAGCCACATGTACCGCACATCACATACTAAATAGCTGAATCTAATACCTTGTATTGTGTCGTTATGTGCGGTATACTATGTTTGACCTTTGAAGGTTCGATCAAAGAAAAGCCGTCGGTTACTTTTGCCTTCTTAGACGATTTAGGTGTAACCATCATGTTCCTGTTGCAAATTTCCTGCCCAGATATTTATAGCATTACTGAAATCTCTATAGTTTGTTAGGGGGGTGGTTCGGGGATCAATCGTCCCCAGTGCCTTTAAAAATTCAAAAAAAAATTTATTATCATTTAGCGTAGACATATTTCTAAGCCAGTTACGTGTGGTAAAATTAGGCTTATAAATAATTTTAGACATGAAAGGAATTACAATATTTGTCAATTAATAAAATAGTTTTCTCAATAATGACAATCACTTAGCATTTAGTAAAAAAAAAAAGTACGTGTTTGCAGCCTTAGAAAAAACAATTATGCACGTCCCAGAAAACGAAGGCAGAACCTGTTAATCTACCTTTATCTTTCTCGCTCACACACACTTAGGCCTACTCTTACAGAGTTAACTTTGTCACGACTTCTTTAGTTCAATATATTTATAGTTTGATCAGTCGTCTTTGCACAGGCAAACTAACAGTTCCTTGAATTTAATTCGGAAAAGTGAGAGGAATCTATTGCTGGATTTTACATAAAAAGTAACGTACTTAACACAAACTCTAAGCTGATTAAGACGAACTACATTGTTACAAACTACACTGTTGAGACAACATGCTTAAGTTATAGCGCGAAGGGGTAATAAAAGCCGGGGTTTTCAAAATATCTGCAGAAAAACTAATTTCCTAAGATTTACTAAAAATAAAAATTTTGAATTAAAGCGATTCCTAATGACATGAGATTTATTACATTTAATTTGAATAAAAATTGATCAAGATAGAATGTTTTGAAAGCAGCACTTTTTATATCCTTTTAAACCCCTACACTTTAAACTTTGGGATGCAAATAATTTATAAAATTTTAATGAAAGAATCCTAACTTCTCATTTGTCCTGAGATAAAAAATTGGGGGATCCAACCTTGAAGCTTATCTCATCCTCCTCTCCAGAAACAGATCCTAGTTACGCCACTGAGGGGGCCTATGCAATTGCGACATTTGCTCCATACCGAAATATCTATGAAACGTCCGGTAATGTTCCAGTCTGCGGAGTGCATGTAAGCATGAATTTCACCGCAGATAGGCCATTTCCCAGTTTGGGTTCAGTAGGCACATCTACCTAACTTTCCTCTCTCCAAAGGGGTGCCCACATCATGGTGCATGGTGCAAGTCGCACCACTGGAAGTTTTAGGGGGGATTTTTCGAGGGGTCGTAAATCAAACAAATCAGTGAAGAAAAAGAATGCAATTACAAAATCAAGTTAGATTATCTTTATAAGGCCTGCCTAATGTACTACTAATTATGTTAGGCCCGGTATGATCAGGCTTTTACATTTCTCATAATTTAGTTATTGATTAGGCGTACTAGAAAACCTTTTGGTATTGACAAAAAAAATAACATTCGTTTTTTTATTCCAATGATTGCTTAAATGACTTTAGTTTTTCAAAAAATGTTGGATAAAGCCTCAAGATCCACCGTTAACTGGAGGTTATTCCATTACCCCGTATTGTGATTCCCCCCTACTCACAAAATCAAATTGGGGGAATTTTGGAATACTTGGGGGGGGATGGGAACCTATGACTCTTCATGCTGTGTTCCTGGTCAACCGGAAACTTCTAACAGGATAACTCTAATGTCTTGTGTTAACTTAATAAGGCATAATTGGCGTCCATCACATACTCTAAACTGTAAGGATTAATAAGTGTTCACATCAAATAACGTTTGTGCCTACTACTAATATCTCTTTCTATGCACTTAACATAAGGGCTTCAGTCTTGTTTACCACATAAGAATCAATTATAAAACTCTGTCTATCAGCGTATAGTTAATGACAACTGTGAACATCAACGCAACAATAACGTATTACTCAATTCGTGGTTTTATATTAGTACAATGTTGATTTTAAGAACGCATTGATTCCCTGTAATGAAATTTAAGTCCCGTTAGGATGTCCGACATCTTTTGGCACCCCAGAGTCAGGCTGTAGCAGTAGGCAAATGCCCAGTCTGCCCGCTCATAAAGTGGGCCTATCTATGTATATCGATCCTTCTACATCAAAGTAGCATTATGTAATTAAATGTTGGCTTAAAATGTCAAATCCAAGCCAGCGTGGACCTACGGAATTCAGTTGTGGGGAAGCCGTTTAATTAGCTCCAACATCTCTATTTCATACCAAGGTGTTACGCGTTATTGTCACTAACCACAGCTCAGACGTGTTGTCATTAACTAAAGCGTCTGTCGTTATCTTCAAGTGTCAGAATCGAATGAAATGATTGCACGGTACAAACGTCTAAAACGGGTTAAAACCGCGTCTAAATTCTATGGACAAGAATATTAAGTCACATCTCCAATGGACTCGCCTTTTGGTCGCTAAGTCAAAGACATGCACACAGAAAGTAATCAAAGTCATCACAGTTGTGTAGAGAAATAATCACAGAACTGGTGCTGTTAATTTCAGTTTTCAACCAATATATTTATTTTTCAATGTTTGTATAAATAAAGTAAGAAAACAATATATTATTATTGTTTTATACTTCTGTATAACATTTTTTATAAATTATAAAATATAATAATATATGACATATAACTATATGTATCGACTATATAGGCTATATATTGCGACAACACAATTGAATTAATTCTTGCGCATAGGATTATGGTGTGTGTTTTATAAATCAACAAGTTGGAGGTATTATAATTATTTATTGCACACCAATTGAATAATAGTTCATACGATATATTTTTAAACATACACAAATGTTATGAATTTTGAAATATTGTTTGAAAACAGTTTATATAAAGTTCAGATCTGAATTTGTTACTTGAGTGAAGATATTCCAATTTGATGCGGCGAGATGGCTGATGGCGATGCGTATATCTCACGTGTCCTTCCCTCGTGGATTCTGCTGGGATGGTGTCTTGATGATAAACACGCTGAACTCGCTCGACGAACTGCAACACTGCCTCACTGCGATAACACTGATAATGATTGTTAAAGGTTTTTAAAATGTTTTAATATTGTTATAGCTTATTTACGTATCTCAAGGTGTAACGTGGGTGTTTAATAAAAAGCGGTGTATAGGCATACACCTTCCGGCACGTCTTCAAGTGTCCTCGCGTCACCAGATCTACCGCGGTCGGTAGATCTCCCTATGAGGATATCTTGACTAACACGGATACTTGTAAATCACAATATTGTTTATTAAAACTGAATTACTTGGGTCTGTAGAATAACTCACACAGAGTTCCAAGTTTTCGTACACCTTTCGCACTGTTTACGTGTTCACGCAAGAGAAACTTCTTGAACGCGAACCGCACGTTTACTAGACGAATGCTCAAGATGAACTGCCTTTGATCTGCACATGGCAACAGACAATTTTCAATGATTTTACTGCGTTCTAATTGGCCAATTATCGGTCACATGATAAATATGCACACGGCACTAATAGTTCTTCATGCAACACTTTGCATGAAATTGGCAAAGCCTGCACAGATAATTATCTGGGATTTTATTACTTCACGCCTGAGTGAGTTTTAAATAGAGATTTCATATAACAAAAATTCACATTTAACAGTTATTTGAAGATCACAGAATATAGGGAAATTGTAGCTAATATTAAATTTTATGTCTTGTTCAAGTCTCATGTAAATCGGCTAATTATAACGGACACAACAGAAAAACGTTCATAACTCGCGTACCCGCGCACACTTTCACAAACACATTACATAGAAAAATGACGAATAAAATTTTTAAGAGTTTGACCTATTCTAAATTCTTAACGGTAATACAATACAAAAACTATAGCTTAAAAAAAAATTTGAACAAGAAACAAATTTAAACAGGAGAATGTTCGTCATCCATGCATAAGACATAGTTCATTGCTTATCATGATCCTGTGTTCTATCGCAATATATATATATATATATATATATATATATATAAAACATATAATATACAGGCTGTTCCATTCGGAATGGGACATACTTCAGCAATGCATTCTACAGGCTGAAATAACGAAGCAATTTCATATAAACACATTATCCGAGAACGCTTCGTTTTCGATTTATGGCTTGCGAAAAATGTCACCTTGATTTCTGCACCAAGGCTACAATTATGCAATTATGCCCTACTGAAATTCTTAAAACTTAAATTAAAGGGCAAATTTGATTGTTTCGTATGGTTTTTGATATGAAAAAATGAACAAGTAGTGTCCGAGATCTATGTCTTGGGTAGTTGTTTTTTAGAAACGTTTCATAAATCTCAAAAAATTTGTGTCTGAAAACCCACTTTTTTTAGGTTCGATGTGAATTTACTTGTTTAAATTGCTGTAATTTTATAATACAGTTTATAAAGTATTTAATTCTCACAGAAGCACTTGACATGGAATAGCGGTAACCTTCACGTCTGTGCATTAGACTCAGTGTACAGTACGTTCTTCTGTAAAAACGTTTTGCACACAGAACTGATGCACTCTGTCGAAATAAATACCTTTTAATCCCGTTAATATTAATTTGGATTTATTTTTGTTATTGTTAAATGATATGTCGGTCGGTTGTAAGCGGCCGCATTGAGCTTGTAGAGCACGATTCACAGTGCTTACAAACACGGACAATAAAATACAACTAAAAATTAAGATGTTTATTTATGGAAATCAATTTTAAATACCATGTAACTTGTGTCCGTTTCAGACACTGAACAAAACACAATATATTGATGTTTGGAAGGAACAGGCATAGAATTATATGTTAGTATTGTATAATGAGAGTTTGTGTGTGTGTGTGTGTGTGTGTGTGTGTGTGTGTAAGTGGGACAAAGCGAGGGAGGTGAACAGACGGGCTGGGTTTGGTCTGAAGCGGCGAACAGCGGGATACTTGTAAAGCCGGGACACCCGCGGGGAGCTCTCGACCTTCTCCTGGTGGCTGCCGCGTAGCTGAATTATGTAAGTCTAGATGTTTCCACGTTGACAGAAATTGTCAAAATGAAACTCTTGAATAAAAATTATAAGATTAGAAACCATTTCCATCGGCCTTACAATTCAGAATCGCGGCCGAATGGCGGCTGTAGGCTTTACCGGTCCGGCATCTTGCACACTTTACACCTACGATAAACGTAAAACAACTGTCGCTCTTACATTGGAACTGTATTTCACTGTATTCTTCTCTTATTGCATAATTCTTTTTGCTACTTTTGTAATGAATGTTTTCAGAAAAGCGGTGGAAAAAATATTTTTACATATATTTTTTTTTAATTTGACTGCCTGACTAAATTTTTATTTAATCATTTTACCTGACTCCAGATGGAACGAATTACCCCGAAAAGACGCTGCGACCATTTTATAGAAGCGTAAAACATTAAGTATATGTAGTCATGTATATGTAGAAATGTTTTCTGTACCAATTATAATATATAATTGTTGGTTACTGTTTTATAATTAATTACAAATACCATTAAGGAACTTTTACATTATCAGTAATTCAAATTGTAATATTGTATAAATTACGGTCTGGGGTATTATAATTTCATCGATGTATTTAAAGAAAACAATATGTAATAATGCTATTATTTTGATGATGTAAAACAAACTGTTTCAACTCCTTCACACATACTCGCACACTCACATGCACAAACACAAACTCAACTAATTTGTCTGTTGTTTTTGATATTTTCTCTTGTATCCGTACACAGGTCCTGATGATGACAACAAATATTGTCGAAACGTCGACACAAATAGTTTACAATTTTTGTTGTATACTTTTTTTGACCGATCCTCGCAAACCCTTCATCGTTAAAATTCATTGATTGTCGGTCGCTACGAAATTAAACATTCATTAAATTTAAGCCTGTTCGGAAGCTAAATTTATAATTGTATTTGCAAAAAAAGAACAGGCAAATATTTTATTTTTCTATCTGAAAATAAAGAATAATATGATAAGATTTTTCATGTGGTTGAGAAATATAAAAGAGGAATAAAAATATGGAGCAGAAGATTGTTAGTAAAAGCGTTGGATTAGCATACATAAAACCTTCTTGCGTTTTCTAAATAGAATTTTATTGTCTTAACATTTTTTATAACTAAATCCTTAAATTCGTAGTGTCCGTCAATCAATGAATTTTTCGGTGAAGGATTTGTGAGGATCGGTCAAAAATATACCACAAATTTTAACTTATTTGTCTCGACGTTTCGACTATGTTTATTGTCGTCATCAGGACAATTGTTGCTGAGACACATTGTCCTAAAGGGCAATGGTGCAAGTATCACAAATCAGTAGTTTCAAAAGAGCCATTCTTGTACAAAAACTCTATTCACAGTGTTAGCTAATCAGCCGTAGTGGCAGTATTGTTCAAATCGTATCTCCCTCAAACAGAATTCATGTTTGAATGCCTACTGTGATAATTGTTTAGTGGTAGACATTAAAATCATTGTCATGTGTGTATCATGAACTGTTACAGTTTGGAAGCAACGTAACTGCAGCTAATACACTGACATTTTGACACGCATGTATAGAACACTGAACTGTTCAGCTTGGAAGTCGTCTCACAAGTGAGATATTGGACCAAATGTATTGGAACAATTGTGTGTTGGGCGTCAGCAACAATTGTCCTGATGATGACAATAAACAATGTCGAAACGCCGACACAAATAAACTTAAGATTTGTGTTATACTTTTGAGCGATCCTCACAAACACTTCACCGAAAAAATGTTTTATAACATTAAGACTGGACCTGTACGTTAGGTAGAAAGGTGAACGTTTTGAAAGAAGCTGCAAAAACCCATACGAGGTATCAAATTAAAGATATTTTTAACTAAAATCTGACTGTCGTGTAGTTGCTACTTTATCTTTTTGTACTGTTTTGAAAACGTAAGAAAACTATCCACTATAAACTATAGTGTGGGTTTGAGGGAAGAAATTCTATAACATTATAACAAATACCTTATTTTCTACAGAACACTAGTTTCAAGCGTGCTTTAAAATAGAAGTGTGTATAAATTAATTTAAAATATAAAATATTGTGTTTTATGTTTACTGCTAAACATTAAGCAGTTTTAGACTACACATTTTTCTTTTATCGCCATAATCTTCTTCATCTTTCACATTTACCGTCAAACTTCGGGGCCTTTCAGTCTCCTTCTGAACTCTTTCTATATTTGGCTAAGACGTTTCTCGTCTTACGCATGGTCACATGATGAGTTTTGGTTTCATTTCGACTCAATGCACTTCTTTACACATCTTCAATCCCATTTCGTCTGCTAATAATCTGCTTTTATTGCTATTCTAGCAGGCGAGGTTTTATGTTCCACGTAGCTACGTTGAAGGACTTTCTACAACTGTCTTATCTTGACTTCCTCGTGATTTTCGACAATAACTTTGCAATTCTGGTGGTACATTTGGTTAGCCTCCTGTGCGCGACGTTTTATTTCTTCGTCAGCTTTACCAACTGAAATTCCACTGGAAAATAAATTCAGTCTGATCAACAGAAAGTGTTTGAGAGGTATGATGTTACGAAAACGCTCTTTTTAGTGTGCATTACTAATTTCGTTTCCCTTTTTATTTAAGAATTTGGTAAATAAGGAATACAAATATTTGATTTGTAATACGGCAATACACAAGAGATTTTCAGAGCTATTTCTCGTATTAAAGTTGAATGTATGCTATTGTTTTGGCGTAACGTATTAAAAAAATTTAAGTTCATTCGAATACGCTAAAGCGCAAAATACGCTTTAAAAAACATTGAAAAAAATCCACGTGAATATTAAATTAAGGAGATTATTAAACCAAAATCTGACTTTAGTGTTCAGTTTTGGAAGTTTAAAAATTCTAAACCAACTTTTCTAAAACAAAAACCGCAAAAATCCATGTGAGCATCAAAGTAAGGAGGTTTTTTTTAGCCAAAACCTGAGTGTAGTGTTAAGTTTTGGAAGTTTCATAATTATGGTTGGAAGTTTTAAACTTTTGGGACGCTAGGGCCTAAACAGTGGCAAAAATTTTGAAAAAATAGAAAAAAATCCATGCGAGGTATCAAATTAAATATAATTTCAACATAGATACGAATGTGGCGTTTACTGTGAATATTTTAAAATTTTAGGTGGACCACTGTCCAAGAATGGAAATCAGAATTTTAAGGAAATTGTAAAAATTTGTGTAATTAGTCAAGTTATAAGGTATATAAAATATATAAAAGTCGTTTATAGTATACAAAATAAAAACTTTAATTTTTTTACAGAATTAATATGCTTGAGTACTTCTTGTAAATTTTGGATCGCCTTCAGAATTTTGTAAGATCTGTTTGCATATTGTTATCGGTTATGTATGTTTGTGAAAAGTATTAGACCTCCATAGGCCTACAAGGAGACATACACAAACTTAAAAGGTAGGACTAAATTACTTAGCATCTAGTCATTATGATTACAAATTTCACTAAAAAAGAATCCAATATTCAGGATTTTTAGTGTTTACTGTATTTATAATAATAAAAATGTAGGTCCTAATAATAATTGTCTGCTATACAATTATTATTTTAATTTAAACACTTTTTGCTACGGTCTATTTATTGATGCATATATAATTTACTTAATATTTATGAATTCTTTACCTCATGATGTTTTATTCCCTTATTTGGTACATGTTTCGGGAAGCGTATTGTTCCCATCCTCAGCCTTCCTGATTTTGTACGTGTAATTATAATATAATTATATATTATATTATATTATACCAAATAAGGGAATAAAACATCTTGAGGTAAAGAATTTATAGATATTAAATAGATTATTATTTTATAGAAAAAAAATAAGTAAACGGGTTTTTCGTAATTTTACTTCCATATTCCTTAAGGAATGGAAGTATGGTGATGGCAAAAAAAATCGTGTTCGAGATTATTGCAGATTCTGATTCTACTACACTCAAAACATGAAAAAAAGTCGTTTTCCGAAAAGTGTCTGTGTGTGTGTCTGTGTGTCTGTGTGTCTATGTGTCTATGTGTCTGTCTGTAGTTTTTTTTTCTATGGCAAACGATAACTGCCGCAAATTCAAACAGAATCAAATAATTTTTTGCATACAGCCCTCTTTTGTAGAGGACTCGCGACCTATTGTTTTTGGTGAAGATCGGTTGAGGGAAAGGGGTAGTTTACCTGCAACGGTTTTTTTTTATCAATGGAAATTGTTTTTTTGGCAAACGATAACAGCCGCAAATTCAAACAGAATCAAATAATGTTTCGCATACAGCCCTAAATTGTAGAGTTCTCAAGACCTATTGTTTTTGGTGCAGATCAGTTAAGGGGAAGGGGTAGTTTACCTGTAACGTTTTATGTTTTAACAAGGGTATTTCCTATGGCAAACGATAACAGCCGCAAATTCAAACAGAATCAAAAGATTATTTGCATACAGCCCTAAATTGTAGAGTTCTCAAGACCTATTGTTTTTGGTGAAGATCGGTTAAGGGAAAGGGGTAGTTTACCTACAACGTTTTTTTAACAAGGGTATTTTCTATGGCAAACGATAACAGCCGCAAATTCAAACAGAATCAAATAATTTTCTGCATACAGCCCTGATTTGTAGAGTACTCAAGACCTATTGTTTTTGGTGAAGATCGGTTGAGGGGAAGGGGTAGTTTACCAGCAACGTTTTTTATCATGCGTATTTTTTATGGCAAACGACAACTGCCGCAAATTCAAACAGAATCAAATAATTTTTTGCATACAGCCCTGATTTGTAGAGTACTCGCAACCTATTGTTTTTGGTGAAGATCGGTTGAGGGGAAGGGGTAGTTTACCTGCAACGGTTTTTTTTATCAAGGGAAATTTTTTTTTTGGCAAACGATAGCCGCAAATTCAAACAGAATCAAATAATGTTTCGCATACAGCCCTGAATTGTAGAGTTCTCAAGACCTATTGTTTTTGGTGAAGATCGGTTAAGGGAAAGGGGTAGTTTACCAACAACGTTTTTTTAACAAGGGTATTTTCTATGGCAAACGATAACAGCCGCAAATTCAAACAGAATAAAATAATTTTCTGCATACAGCCCTGATTTCTGGCCTCACTCATGTTTATTTTCTTACATTTGCACGATTTTTAAATGGAAAGTGCCGAAACCCACACCAACATAACGCGTGCAAGCCGAAAAAATGGACATTAATTTGCTTACTGGCGAAGCTAGTAGTTAATGAATGGGTAGGCAAAAATCTTATCTTAAATTTTTTTTAAGGAATCACTAAAAGGACGGTGGTTCAAATCGGACGCTGAGGTAGAGTTTGCTGTAACCGAATGGTTCCACAAACAGCCGTAAGAATTTTACTAGCAGGGAATCTACAGGTTAGCGCAACAGTGGAACTCATGTCTTAATGTTATTGGAGACTTCTTTTAAAATCGTTGAATAAAAAATGCTTTACAGCTCTATACGTGTTTCTATTGAACAATCCTTGTATTAGTCATACACAATAATACAACTGATTGAACTTCAAATTTTTAAACTTGATTAGTTTCTATATATATATATGTTTAATGTTACAAATAATTCAAATAACAATCTTGATCATCTGTTAGTTCAGCGGAATAACAGTGACACTTTTAATAACCGCATAAAATAAACACTTAGAAACAACACAGGCGCTTTAACTTAACTGTTTGGACCACAGAAGTGAGGTATGCCTCAACGCTCTATGTGTACAGCGCGGGACAATCCCCCCTCCCTACACTTCCCTATCATACCACTACATTGCTTACATACGATGTATACAAAAAACGCTGAGGCAAGTTCAGGTTGCCTCATTCGCTTTAAACGAACTATGCCGAATCTCACCTGTCACCATCTAGCGGTCGCTCAATAAAGCACGTTTCGCTTTAATAAATTTGACAGTCGCAGTAACAATGTATAATCTTTACGTTATGTAGTTCATACGTATTTATAATTTTTATTCTACAGAATTTTTTAGGGTAGGCATTGCCTCAATTGCCTCCATGTAACTTCGCCACTGATATATATGTGATATATATGTGTACAACGTTATCGGCAACAAAGAAGTAGTTTTTGTTAAAATTCCTTCCCGGCATATTTGGCCGTAGTCCAATGTTTTCTACAAAACCAGACATTTCGGCAATGCCATCGACTTCCATCATCAGTGAAAATCGAGTGCGATAACGTGAGGTGGTATACGTTAGTGACCACAGTACTGTGGTTAAGGCTGAAGCACTAAGTAGAAAGAAGTAGTTTCTATGGTAATATTTCATTTCGAAAATGATTTTAAATATAAATCTTAGAATATGGAAGTCATGTATGGTTCTCCATACCGATATTTTACTTCCATGTTCCTTAAGGAATGGAAGTATGGTGATGGCAAAAAAAATCGTGTTCGAGATTATTGCAGATTCTGATTGTACTACACTCAAAACATGAAAAAAAGTCGTTTTTCGAAAAGTGTGTGTGTGTGTCTGTGTGTCTGTAGATTTTTTTCTATGGCAAACGATAACAGCCGCAAATTCAAACAGAATCAAATAATTTTTTGCATACAGCTATGATTTGTAGAGTACTCGCGACCTATTGTTTTTGGTACAGATCGGTTAAGGGAAAGGGGTAGTTTACCTGCAACGGTTTTTTTTTATCAAGGGTAATTTTGTTTGTTTGGCAAACGATAACAGCCGCAAATTCAAACAGAATCAAATAATGTTTCGCATACAGCCCTGAATTGTAGAGTTCTCATGATCTGTTGATTTTGGTACAGATCGGTTAAGGGAAAGGGGTAGTTTACCTGCAACGTTTTATGTTTTAACAAGGGTATTTCCTATGGCAAACGATAACAGCCGCAAATTCAAACATAATCAAATAATGTTTTGCATACTGCCCTGAATTGTAGAGTTCTCAAGACCTTTTGGTTTTGGTGAAGATCGGTTAAGGAAAAGGGGTAGTTTACCTGCAACGTTTTATGTTTTAAAAGGGTATTTTCTATGGCAAACGATAAGAGCCGCAAATTCAAACAGAATCAAATAAGTTTTTGCATACAGCCCTGGTTTCTTGAGTACTAAAGACCTATTGTTTTTGGTGAAGATCGTTTGAGGGAAAGGGGTAGTTTACCTGCCACGTTTTTGTTTTATCAAGGGTATTTTGTATGGCAAACGATAACAGCCGCAAATTCAAACAAAATCATATAATATTTTACATACAACCCTGAATTCTAGAGTTCTCAAGACCTATCGTTTTTAGTGAAGATCGGTTAAGGGAAAGGGGTAGTTTACCTGCAACGGTTTTTTATCGAGGTTAATTTTACTTCCATATTCCATAAGGAATGGAAGTATGGTGATGGCAAAAAAAATCGTGTTCGAGATTATTGCAGATTCTGATTCTACTACACTCAAAACATGAAAAAAAGTCGTTTTCCGAAAAGTGTCTGTGTGTGTGTCTGTGTGTGTGTCTGTGTGTGTGTCTGTCTGTGTGTGTGTCTGTGTGTGTCTGTCTGTGTGTGTGTCTGTAGATTTTTTTTCTATGGCAAACGATAACTGCCGCAAATTCAAACAGAATCAAATAATTTTTTGCATACAGCCCTGATTTGTAGAGGACTCGCGACCTGTTGTTTTTGGTGAAGATCGGTTGAGGGAAAGGGGTAGTTTACCTGCAACGGTTTTTTTTTATCAAGGGAAATTTTTTTTTTGGCAAACGATAACAGCCGCAAATTCAAACAGAATCAAACAATGTTTCGCATACAGCCCTGAATTGTAGAGTTCTCAAGACCTATTGTTTTTGGTGAAGATCGGTTAAGGGAAAGGGGTAGTTTACCTGTAACGTTTTATGTTTTAACAAGGGTATTTCCTATGGCAAACGATAACAGCCGCAAATTCAAACAGAATCAAAAGATTATTTGCATACAGCCCTAAATTGTAGAGTTCTCAAGACCTGTTGTTTTTGGTGAAGATCGGTTAAGTGAAAGGGGTAGTTTACCTACAACGTTTTTTTAACAAAGGTATTTTCTATGGCAAACGATAACAGCCGCAAATTCAAACAGAATCAAATAATTTTCTGCATACTGCCCTGATTTGTAGAGTACTCGCGACCTATTGTTTTTGGTGAAGATCGGTTGAGGGGAAGGGGTAGTTTACCCGCAACGGTTTTTTTTATCAAGGGAAATTTTTTTTTTTGGCAAATGATAACAGCCGCAAATTCAAACAGAATCAAATAATGTTTCGCATACAGGCCTGAATTGTAGAGTTCTCAAGACCTATTGTTTTTGGTGAAGATCGGTTAAGGGAAAGGGGTAGTTTACCTACAACGTTTTTTTAACAATTGTATTTTCTATGGCAAACGATAACAGCCGCAAATTCAAACAGAATCAAATAATTGTCTGCATACAGCCCTGATTTGTAGAGTACTCAAGACCTATTGTTTTTGGTGAAGATCGGTTGAGGGGAAGGGGTAGTTTACCTGCAACGTTTTTTATCAAGCGTATTTTCTATGGCAAACGATAACAGCCGCAAATTCAAACAGAATCAAATAATTTTTTGCATACGTCAGTGAATTGTAGAGTACTCAAGGCCTTTAGATTTTGGTGAAGGTCAGTTAAGGGGAAGGGGTAGTTTACCTGCAACCTTTTACGTTTTAACAAGAGTAAAGTACTTGAAAATTCATTTAAACTTTTTCAAACAATGGTAATTGTTGAAAATAAAATAATTTTGTTGCCAGGCAATCTGAAAAGATTATACGATAGTTTATGAAATGGTTAATAATACGTCAGTGGAAGGTGTAATGAGAAATTAGCAGAAATGGAAACCTGGGGAATGTTAACTGTTCTGTAGATACAATTTTGTCAGAATGTTTGGAAATGATCATAAACATTGAAGAAAAAGTAAGCATATTAAGAAACATATGTAAGTACTTATTATAAAAAAATAATGTTTGTTTTTTGATAAAGTCATTTTGATTATAAAATATAAATATTTACAACAAGAAAAGAATTTTCAGTTTTCAAAATTTAAATACATTTTTATAAAACAATGGGTTCTTCATTGAGGTGGGGACCATGTCACTCACTCCATCTCAAGCCTCCTCTCCCATTTTGCAGAAAAAGAGGACCCTGTCAAGGCTGATACTTTGACGACAGTGACAGGGCTTTCCACCAAATTCAGCAGAGTGACAGGTAGGCCCAACTCTGATTGGCTCCTCAGATTTCCCCAGCGTTAGTAGGTTCTATGAAAATATTTTATTTCAAAAATGATTTTAAATATAAATCTTAGATATGTTTTATAAATCTCATGTTTTATGTTTTAACATGGGTAATTTTTTATATGACGAACCATAACTGCCGTAAATTCAAACAGAATCAAATAATTTTTTACATATGTGCCTGAGCTATAGAGAACTCAATGTCTGTTGATTTTGGTGAAGATCGGTTACGGGGAAAGGGCAGTTTACCTGAAACATTTTTTGTTGTAACATGAGTAAGTACTTAATTTTGATAAAGTATCCTGATAAGATTTTAATAATCCACTGTAGAAACGTAGATGAAATATCTATAAATGAAGAGGCTAGTTGAACGGGCTGGGGGTAATTTTCTATAAATCAAAATTATAGTTGAAGGGGGAGGGGATAATATTTTTTATATGTGTACTACGTTATTGGCAAGAAAGAAGTATTTTTTTGTTAAAATTCCTTCCCTGGCTGTTTGGCTGAAAATGATTTTAAATATAAATCTTAGAATATGGAAGTCATGTATGGTTCTCCATACCGATATTTTTCTATGGTAAACGATAACAGCCGCAAATTCAAACAGAATCAAATGATGTTTTGCATACAGCCCTGTATTGTAGAGTTCTCAATACCTATTGGTGTTGGTGAAGATCGGTTAAGGGAAAGGAGTAGTTTACTGGCAACGTTTTATGTTTTAAAAGGGTATTTTCTATGGCAAACGATAAGAGCCGCAAATTCAAACAGAATCAAATACGTTTTTGCATACAGCCCTGTTTTGTTGAGTACTAAAGACCTATTGTTTTTGGTGAAGATCGATTAAGGGAAAGGGGTAGTTTACCAGACACGTTTTTTGTTTTATCAAGGGTATTTTATATGGCAAACGATAACAGCCGCAAATTCAAACAGAATCATATAATATTTTGCATACAGCACTGAAATGTAGAGTTCTCAAGACCTGTTGGTTTTGGTGAAGATCGGTTAAGGGAATAGGGTTGTTTACCAGCAACATTTTATGTTTTATCAAGCGTAATTTTTTTTTTTACGAACGATAACTGCCGTACATTAAAACAGAATCAACTACTCTTCTGCATACCTTTTTAAATTATAGAGAACTCAACGTCTGTTGATTTTGTTGAAGATCGGTTAAGGGAAAGGGGTAGTTTACCGGCAACGTTTTATGTTTTAACAAGGGTATTTTTTCTATGACGAACGATAACTGCCGTAAATTCAAAGAGAATCAACTAATGTTTTGCATACTGCCCTGAATTGTAGAGTTCTCAAGACCTATTGTTTTTGGTGAAGATCGGTTAATGGAATAGGGTAGTTTACCAGCAACGTTTTATGTTTTATCAAGGGTGTTTTCTATGGCAAACGATAAGAGCCGCAAATTAAAACAGAATCAAATAATTGTTTGCATACAGGCCTGAATTGTGGAGTACCTAAGACCTGTCGTTTTTGGTGAAGATCGGTTAAGGGAAAGGGGTAGTTTACCTGCAACGGTTTTTTATCAAGGTTAATTTTTTTCTATGGTAAACGATAACAGCCGCAAATTCAAACAGAATCAAATGATGTTTTGCATACAGCCCTGTATTGTAGAGTTCTCAATACGTATTGGTGTTGGTGAAGATCGGTTAAGGGAAAGGGGTAGTTTACCAGCAACATTTTATGTGTTAACAAGGGTAATTTTTTATATGACGAACGATAACTGCCGTAAATTCAAACAGAATCAACTAGGTTTTTGCATACCTTTTTGAACTAAAGAGAACTCAAGGTCTGTTGATTTTGTTGAAGATTGGTTAAGGGAAGGGGTAGTTTATCAGCAACGTTTTATGTTTTAAAAAGTGTATTTTTTTTATGACGAACGTTAACTGCCGAAAATTCAATGAGAATCAAATAATTTTTTGCATCCCCTGAGTTGCAGAGAGCTCAAGGTATATTGATTTTGGTGAAGATCGGTTAAGGGAAAGGGGTAGTTTACCTGCAACATTTTATGTTGTAACAAGAGAAATGTTTCCATGACGAACGATAACTGCCGCACTTTCAAACAGAATCAAATATTTTTTTGCATGCTTCGCTGAATTGTAGAGAACGGAAGGTCTGTTGATTTTGGAGAAGATCGGTTAAGAGAAAGGGGTAGTTTACCTGAAACATTTTATGATTTAACAAGAGAAAAGTACTTAATTTTTATAAATAAAGTATCCTGATAAGCTCATAGTAATCCACTGTAGAAACGTAGATGAAATATCTATAAATGAAGAAGTTAGGTGAACGGGGTGGGGGTAATTTTCTATTATTAAAATTATAGTTGAATGTGGATGGGAGAATTTTTTATATGTGTACTACGTTATCGGCAACAAAGAAGTAGTTTTTTGTTAAAATTGCTTCCCGGGCTCTTTAGCCGCAGTTCAATGTTTTCTGCAAAACCAGACTTTTCGACAGTGCCATCGACTGTCATCATCGGTGAAAATCGAGTGCGAAAACGTGAGGCGGTATACGTTAGTGACCACAGTACTGTGGTTAATGCTGAAGCAATAAGTAGAAAGACGTAGTTTCTATGGAAATATTTCATTTCGAATATGATTTTAAATATAAATCTTAGAACATGGAAGTCATGTATGGTTCTCCATACCGATATTTCTTTTCGTAAACACCTCCTCGAAGTGTTTCTCTGCTGACTCTAAGAATGGTACATAAAAAATAGGAACTTTAGTCACAGTGCTAACAAAATAAACTTTATTAATTTTACTTTATCTAATAATAAGTGTATTTCGTTCAAAATATAGAGCGAGTTCTGCAGCTCAGGGAGGTTACTGGTAGGTCTCTCTAGTTTATGTTCATCGTCTGCTTCAGACGTATAGTGTAGACTACATATTATGCGAGAATAGAACTAACTTCAGCAAACGTAGAATGTACCCTCAGTTCCGTTTGTTTGGCATATATGGAGATAATGCCTTACAGGAACATTATAAAATTGCGGTTAATAATTTTTGGAAACGGTAATGACACCCTCATAACCCAAAAAATTGCAATAAATTGTTCTTACCAATTAGGAACTTCAAATTAGTCACAGTGTTTGGGAAATGATATCCACAGTTTGCACGGCCGGGTTTAAGCTTAACTTAGTGCGCCTTATGATAAAATTGACACTTAACATAGGTTTACATCTTCACTCAAGTTTCCCGAGTGTTTTGTACGGGTCAATTCTTGCATGTTTCTTCAGTCCGTCGAATATGCAATAGTCTTGTCAGCGACAGTACTAAAACCTTTTTTGCAGCCAACGAGTTATCACTGCCACTAGCATGGTCAAACTGAAGAAGGACTACCCCAAATGTAAAGGAAAAAAATCTCGCTGAATATTGTCAGTTTTATCAAAAGGTGGTTAAGTTAAAAATTACAACACTTTTTCAGGTTTTTAGGGTTTGAGTTAACCAACTTGTATGGGTTCCCTGCTATATGCGGATGACATAGTTCTTATTCAAGAAAATGAGGATGATTTACAAAGAGCTATGTTTCAATTACAAGAAGTGGCAAGAGAGTACTCACTGACAATTTCGGTAAGAAAGACAAAAATCATTGCCTTTAAAGGTAAATATCTAGTGAGGATTAAGATAGTTATAAACAACAGCACTTTAGAACAAGTGAGCCGTTTCAAATACCTCTGCTGTGCAGTAAGCTATGAATCGTAATATGATATAAGAGAGAAGATAAATAAATTTAGGAATATCTGTGGTACGATTCATAGAAATCTTAGAAATAAAACAAGAAACAGCACAAGGATTAAATTTTATAAGACAATTGATTGCAATACCCACATTGATTTATGCGAGTGAGATGCAGTTTATTCGAAATATTTTAAATTATACATTGCAAGATAGAAAAAGAAATTAAGATATCAGAGCTGAAATCGAAGTAAAGGACTTAAATGAAATTATTTCAATTTATAGAAGAAGACAGTGATGGAGTGATGGGATCATCTGCAAAGGATGACGGTGGATCGATTGCCGAAAGCGGCACTGAACTATAAAGCTATTGGTAGAAGAGACGTGGGTCGTCCGAGGATGAGATGGGTGCCGGAACAGGTTTATATAACCTAATCCTTGAAGAGGAGGAGAAGAAGAAGAAGAATTTTTCGGGATGTTTAGTGTTTATTGCATGATTGCTTTGCAACTGTTATTTTACTAAACAAGTAGTAGAGTAATTGTGTTTTCGTAATTTTTCTGATAATTTAAAAATTATCTAACACTGAAATTTTCTAATAATAAATGTAGGTCTATTTTGGAAAATAGCGCGAGAGTTCTGCAGCTTACTAGTTTCAATTTATTAAAATTATATTTGAGGTAGCAAAATCCAACTGTTGTTGTCACTCTCTTGTTTGAGATTAATCGTTGTGCAAACGTGTTTTCGGTCTTGCATTCAATTCACCAGCTTTGCGGTTCGCACGCGCTGTTCATTTATGCTACGCTTTGTAACGTTATTTAGAGCTATATACATTTTTTATTGTATTTAAATCTCGATAGTCTGTGGACCACAGTTCGGGAGCCACTGGTCTATACCAAACGATTCTAGCTAAACCGCACTTACTGTCAAAACCAAGAGTACTTGTAACTTCACTCGTACGTGACAATTGTTCGTAGAAAGATAACGGATTGTTAGGTTAGTTCGTGTATGTAATAATTTTATTAGCTGTTCTTGTTTGTGTACGACGTGTAGTGCTTCTCCCATCGTAGTTCATACTAAGCTTCACGAGCTGCAGAACTCGCTCGCTGTTTTCAAAGAAATACATTTATTATTCAGTAAATTTCCATATTAGATAAGTTTTCAGTTATTAGAGAAATTACGAAAACTCCGATTACTCTATTTTTTTTTTGCTAAAATAACAATTGTTAAATAGACAATAATAAAGCTTTCACACATCAGCACTGTTTTTTTTTTAAAGTTACATTTATAATAACAACGCCTAAATGACAAATAATGTTGTCGTAGCTTTTAAGCTTATATATGTGTTCATAGGGATATTTCCTACACTTCACGTAAATGTACATAACTGATAACAAAATATAAAAAGTTTCACTTGTAACCACAGTTACAGGCTTTTTGCCAGTAATCCAAAATTTGCAAAGAGTGTTGAGAAACATTAATTTTGTCTAATAAATTAGAGACACAGTGTGTCAACAAAATTTCTCAAAACTTGAAGGCCCACGCAGACTTAAACATTTCCTTAAAATTTTGACTTCCACTTTATTCTGTACTGCCCCTAAATTAAATACACTTTCGTAGCACATGCTACATTTTCATCTCGGTTAAAATGCCATCAAGTCGCTGGATCTTTACAGTCTACAAAATTTGGTATACCTTTTGAGCCCTGGTGTCATAAAAGTTTGGCATTTTCAAAACGACACACTGTATTCTTGGTTTTGGTAAAAATTCTTTTTAATTTAGTATCTTACCTGGATTTTTGCGATCTTATAAAAATTTTTAGCCTACCCACTATAAAAATTTTTACATTTCTAAAACTGAACACTGTTTTGAGATTCTGGTTAAAATTATTAGTTAAACTTATGGTTATATCACATAGGTTTTTTAAGATTTTTATAAAACCTTTGACACACTTTTTGACTTGGCGTCCCAAAAGTTTTAAATTTCAAAAATACTCCGTGATCTCATTTCCGTACTACATTTGAATTTTGTTAAAATTTCCTTTAATTTTATACCTCACATGAATTTTTGCTTTTTTCACAATTTTACTCCCTTACATTTTTGCCTCCCTCCCCCTATTTTTGAGGAAATCAATCTCAAAAACAGTAGGGTTCTATAGTATAAAAGTATGGACATGTGGCCAAGTTTTATGAAAATCGGTGATGCATTCAAAAGTTATCGTGAAACATACCTCAAACAGATAAATGGGCAGCCAGAAAATGCCAGACGATCGGGTAACGTCTTGGCTCGTTCAATAATTTTCTTGGATTTCTTTGGTCCACGACGTGTCCGTTGATTAACTACATATATTTAAACCACTACCGACTCGGAACACAAAGTTTTTATGGGTGAAAAAGTAAAAGTTTTACTTTATAGCCTGAACCAGTTCTCGCTTAGTATAAGCTTCGTCAGAGGCTGCCACTGGGAGCGCTGTCCGTCTTGTTCTTGGCGACGGTGTTGACTTTTGAAGGATCGATGTTGTGTGTGTGGGGTGTGATATGTTCGAATAATGGGTGTGATTTGAATTGTGTCTGTTCGTTTAGGATGTCGGTTTTAGGCCTATGTGTTTTTGTGTGTTTGTATATTTCCAATTGTCCAAGAGTGTCTAGTTTTCGGCCTTTTGTGTGTACGTGTAGAATTTCCATGTTATTGTCGATGTTGTTGTATGTGTGGTTTGCTTCAATGAGGTGATTTGCAACGGTGGATTCGGTTGTGGAGTGTAGTGCCTTTGTGTGTTCAATGTATTTTTGTTTGAAGCTACGTCCTGTCTGGCTTATGTAGAATTTGTTGCAATCTGAACAATTTATTTTTTAAACAGCAGGTAGATCGAATTTGTTTTGTGCTTTGTGTGCGTGTTTTGATAGTGTGTGTTCTGTTTTGTTTGTAGTTTTGTATGCGATTCTGTATCCTGCTTTTTTGAATTTGTGGGCTACTTTTTCAGTGTGGTTATTGATGTATGTTAGTGTTATGAATTTGTTGTTTTCTGTCTTTGTCTGTTTTGTGTAGGAGTTTATTGACTAGTGTTCTGTTGTATCCGTTGGATTCTGCTAGATATTTTGTCGTGTTTGAAGTCCCCCTAGATGAAATTTCCGAGTCGGTAGTGATTTAATTATATTTAGTCAATAATTTTATTTGGTGTTTCGGTCTTTAAAAATTTAGCGTTTCCTCTCGGAATACAGAGTCGGGTGAACGACTCAGAAGTAGTGGATCCTCTATGGTCATAAAAATCGATTCAGTTTAATAAAAGTTAGCGTCAGTATGTGGTAAATGGTCCCGTTATCTGATTAACGAATATGCAAACCTAGACTTTTGCAGACATTCATCTTACGGCAAGCTCAATTCGGGGATCGGTGGGAGCCCATACTCTGGAATCATCATGCCTTTCTTCTGGTTGCCCTCTGTCGGTAAAACCTGTCTCCGTGTAAACCCAGGTCTGGAGCCACTCTAGTGAAGTATTTATTTCTTTACCTTCCCCTAGAACTGGATTTTACATTCCAACAATTCAGAATTATATAATTTGTAAAGGTCAATTTAGTACGTTTCAATATAATTTTGCTCTAAAATTATATCCTAGGTTATTACTTCAGAACACACTGAGAATTTTCCTCAAAAGTCAATAACAGTTGTCTTCAATTTTAGCGTACACAGCTGCAGGGGTGCCGATCCCCCCAACCCTTATAACTCCTTCCCCCAATTTTTAAAAAATCCCCCTTTTTCTGACAAGACCTTTTCTCTCTTTTACAGTAAAATATCTTACCCAATCGAGCAAAGGCCGGGGCTTTCTAACTCAAAACTATTACAAACTATTACTATTACCGAAACGATATATTGATTATAGGTAGTTATAAACTATAAAAATAAGGATTTCTAATAATAAATCACAAATTAATATTTTCAGTAAAACGTGATTTGTTTTACAATACCAGTACTCTATGACTTTACTGAAAAGATAAACATTTATTGAAAAGATATTTTGCAACTTAAACGGGTAGAGTTATTGTGCGTCTGATACGTGTCCGTTATAAGTATTTTACAGTTTTGTAAAATTGGGAAAGATTTTTCATGCATAGTAAAAAAAAATTCCCTCCAAAAAATTTCTAACCGATCCCCCCCTGTAGGCACCCCTGCACAGCTGAAATAATAATAAAACAGCTTAAAAATTAAGAGATCAACAAAATTTCTTGTCAACTTTTGCCCCTCTGGGGGGGGGGTCCGGTCCCGTTCCCCCCATAAATACGCTCCTGAACTATAAAACAGATTTAAACACATTCCGTCTATTTTAAACCCTTTTCCTATTCTATCGTCTGAACACAACAAGCAACCGTACTATCTTTCTGCTGGTATTTCTCTTGATAACGAGTGTAGTCGGAAATGATGCACGTTTCAGACAGAACCTGTAAATACCATTTTCCACTCCCGTGTTCTTATGTAAAGCGTTCACTGTAGCTGTCGTGTAGACATAATCAACGGTTTTTTCATAGCCCACTGATAAATTGATAAATAAACCAATAGGTTGAGCATGTACACTCATTGCAACATTCTTCAGTTGATTTATTGATTGTTTAGATGGTCTGCTGTATTGTGTAGTTGTTTATAAATGCTGCTTTATCAGTTACCAGTTCTAAATGCCGTTTCAGTCAGTGTTCCGTTCTCTGTTACAGAGAATCTTATTGGAAATGATTATGTAGAGATGAGACCAACGAAAACTGTCTGCATTTATTGAAATCTTTATTATATTTTCAAATCTATATCTTTTATATTCTAAAAGGATCTTAAGCATTTCGAACTTTGTTAATTTCTTAATTCAAGATCATTTGTGCTATTACGTCCCATATTGTATATTTCTTAAGACTTTCATAGCGTCTTCATTTACAATTTCCGGGATGCCTTCACTCCGTTTGGACCACCGCCCTCTGTGGCTTTAATATTGTAAGGGTCCACATAATAATACAGCAATATATTGCTGTAAAAATATAACCTTACTTCTTTATAATTCTTTATGGAATTCTTCCTCATATAGACCTGTCTCTTATTGCATTTTCATTTCCATCTCTGATGTCCAAATCGTAATGTGTTCTCCTTATCCTAACATCTCATGTTAGTTTGTACTTTTTTATACTTGTATTCTAATCTATATATTCTGTACTTTCTGGTGTCGTGGTTTCAGTGGCGCATCTAGAATTTAGCCTTGGTGAGGGGGTCCGGTCGATTCGACTTCATACAAAGGAAAAAAGTAAGTTAAGACTAATCAACATTACTATCTTTAAAGTGGTTGGAAAACGTATAATTACATCCTGAAGTCAACACCATTAAAGTAACCGGAAATAACACAATAAAAATACGCGTTATTGAAACATTGTTTACAAGATATGGATTTTCCTATATTTTATATTTCAAACGTATACGCTGATGCTGATTAATAAACCTGTTTGTATATTTAAAAAAAGAGTTAGGCCTACTACTGTATTTGCATACACAATCGAAAAAATAATAAAATAGCCTGAAATTAAGAGATTAACAACATTCGTCAACTTTTTCGTCCAACCATGGGGGGGGGGTCTGGACCCGTTCGTCCCTCCCGTAAATACGCCCCTGCGTGGTTTTGAATGTATTGTTTCAGATTATTACTTATTATTTTGGGGACATTTGTGATTCGGTGTTTCTTTTTGCATCATTATAATTATAGCCTATATATTTTTTGATGTCTCTTCGTGTTCTTATTAATTCGTCTGAAAGTGGTTGTGATTTTTTGACTTGTTAATAAGGAAACGTGTCAAAACTTAAGTCCTCTTGAATAGAACAATTGAGGTAACCTAATGGAAAAATTATTTTTAACGCGACAATATATATACTGTACTTCCCAACACGCTTACCTTAGACTATTCACAGTACAGGCCCGTAGCGAACTACAGAAATCTACTGACCGTACAATGATTAAGTGTTATTGTTATTTTATGTTCCATTGGCAACAGTTAGATAACAAGAATATGTTATCGTAAAATTAACAAATATGACAGCTTTCATCTTGAGTGTAACCGTTTACGTCTGCATAGCCTACGTATTTCCTCTTAGTGATTCTGTCGATCTCTTTTAAATATTGATATTTATTAAAGAATTAACTCTGTGTTCTCTGACTCCTCCCTACCGGTCGCGGGTGTACTGGTTAAAGCTGATTGGTGATACCTGAAAACGGGAGTTTTTCCTGTAATCTTCTGTAAAACTTACACTGGTAACCGAACCGGGTGGAGTAGGTCGCAATAGGTCCAAGCTACGTTTTCGTACGGTTTTTTGTAGAATAACGCACTCTAAAAATATTAATTTCAGATACGGAAATGTGGGATGGGAAATGAATGAGACGTTTAGTTTCCAACTGCAGGTAGTTTGGGGATTGCCAACGTCAGTCATAGGTGTTGCCGTTCTTCCGTTTAATCACTATAATTAAGAGAGCTATCGCTTATTTAACTCGATATTTATCTATAATGAGTTATTTTATAGACTCGTGAAAAGCGACGACTGATTATAAAGGTTGTTGGAACAGCTACAATACACCTCTCGTAATTCGTACTAGCATAGGGGGTGGTCAACAAATTTACGTGGGTGAGATGACCTGAAGTACAATATAACATTTTTAGCAGTTATTAAGCTAATAATAATGAAAATAATTTTGATGCAGGCCTTCAGTAATACAAAACAAAACTAATTTTATTTATTTATTATACTTAAATATTCTTTTTTCAAACAATGTAATACACGCTCGGTGAAAAATAGTAATTTTTTAAATATTAATTCAAATTAATAAGTTGGTTGGTTTCAGCTATTTGTCACGGACACAATCGAAAGGTTAGCACCAGTACTTCCATTTCGTATTGTTTGTAGTGGAAAAAGGCGACAAATTTATAGATGGATTCAAAAAATTAAAACATACAATAGGCCTACTCTATTTTTAAAAGGTAAGTTTGTTTTGCTCACCGATAAAACTCCAAAAATGCTGTTTTTATTACTGAATCATTTGGACAAATGTAGTTTTTTTTTTGTAATAAAATTGTGTCGTGTTTTGTGTTGATTTGTGTTTGGTCAGGTATTAGTTTGTCATTTGTTTTATGATGATATATTTGTATATTTTCCCATATATTCATTACAAATATTAATTTACAAATGTGCAAACAACCATAGCCATAGGAAGCCAACCTTGACATAAATATTCCACAAGATTAAAAACTAAGGTGGTTGAGAATAAACAAAATATCTAATGGCCGAACACGTTCCAAGTAAGGAAATAATACACCTAGATTGAAAACTAGTAGTAAATATTAAATAATTTACATATCAAGAAATTGACTGTAGCAAGAAGCGCTTGTATGTGTGTGTATGAGTGTGTCCAAAACGTCGTTTATATGTGTGAAATATATCTCAATATCGTTCTTAATTATGGATACACGTTCTTGTATTATATTCGATCTTAAATTCTTTCTTACACTTATTATAATTTACTTCTGCAGCGTGCACAAATGCAGCCTAACATCGGATATGG
Organism: Magicicada septendecula; assembly: GCA_034769895.1. NCBI lineage: Eukaryota > Metazoa > Arthropoda > Insecta > Hemiptera > Cicadidae > Magicicada > Magicicada septendecula. Next base: position 269,092,762 of record CM068376.1, read on the forward strand.
GGGTAGAATAAGGTAAATTCAAGGATTACTTAGTTACTATAAAGAAGATATCGATATCAGAATAGCGTTGGGTAAAAGTGGTTAGTCTCGGAATTTATTAGTAGGCACATTGTCAGTTAATCGACTTGGATTTAAGGGACATCGATTAATAATGGCGGGAAGCTGCTTATCAGAATGAGAGCTGGACGAGTAGCGGAGATACAAGGACCATAACTGAAAAAGAGAAAAATACGAAGAGTGGTAAACGTAAAGAACATTACTGTAGACAAAATGCGTGGAAAGTATACAGAGGTGAAGAGATCGGTAGAGGACGGTGTAAGGTTGCGAACCAGTTTAGAAAGTGATGACAGAAAAAGAAAATTTTGCGATTCTGCTGGTTTCCTTGTAGCGCTGCATGAGATCGTTTTGCTTCAGCCTATGAGACTCACATCATCAACATGGGTCGTGTACGAAACCTCTTACTAATTTTCCTTCCATCATTTAGTCAGTTTGGACTGGTAAACAAGATGAAAGTAAACCTGCCTAGTCAGATGAGCCAACTTATTAAATCATATATCTCAGAACGACAGTTCAGAGATAAGTATGGTGATGATTAATCTAATTTAAAGGATATTTCAGCTGCTGTACCACAAGGGAGTGTCCTTGGACCTATTCTGTATTTGTTGTATACAGGAGATATTCCTAAATGTGATGGGATGACAACAGCTACATTCGCTGATGACATTGTTTCACTAGTTACTGGTGTTAGTATAGAAGCAGCAACAGACGCTCTATAATCAGCAGTTGACTACGTAACTAGATAGACAAAAAAAATGGCGCAACAAGCTGAACGAAACCAAGTCTACTCATATCAATTTCACCAACAGGAAAACAGATTATTTACCAATCGTAATCGATCAGCAAAGAATTCCACACACAAGCTCAGTGAAGTATTTGGGCATGACTCTGGATGTCAAACTTAGGTGGAGAGAACATGTTAAGAAGAAACGGGAAGAACTTGGATTAAAGTTGAAGAAAATGTGGTGGCTGCTTGGAAGACACTCTGAGCTGTCGCTGCATGACAAGCTGTTCTTATACAAACAAGTCTTGAAACCAGTTTGGGTGTACGGTGTACAGCTTTGGGGTTGTACTAAGAAACCTAATATTGAAATAATTCAGACTTTTCAAAATAAGGTTCTTCGCAGTATTGTTCATGCACCATGGTACGTAAGAATTGATGACATCCATCGGGACCTATAAATGCCTACGGTTGCTGACGAGATTAAACGGGTTGCGGATAAATATGAAACATGAAGACTTTATTAACACGTAAACATTGAAGTACTACAACTGCTTGATAATGCTGGACTCGTTCGGCGATTGCAGAGACAGAAACCGTTCGAAGTAGTGAACTTAATGTATACAGTAATTCTCAGCACATGAACAAAGTGTAACTGTACTGAGAAATGCTCCAGTGGGAGCTTATCCTACACACTGTTAACTTATGTATTAGAATAAAATTGCTAGATAGTTTGTAACTAGTTGCAATTAAGTTAAGTAAAAAATTGGTCAGTTTAAGGTAAATGTGCTTTTATGATTTGATATCGAAAGATTCCACACGTGTGCGTAGAAATGTCTCTGTATGTTTGTTCTTCAACATCTGAGATGAGACTTCCCATTATTCATTACGTTTACACCCGGTTTCAAAAAAAGGAAAATTTTAATGAAGCTTACATTACGAATCCAACGAAATCCTAAGCAACCTTGGAGTCGGGCACATGGCGCTTATATTACCAAATGTCTAGAGACACTAAGCAGTCATAGCATAAAGCATAATGGTGTCAGGCTCATGGGCTAGGAATCTAGGAGTAAGGCGTATTGTTTGATTCCAATCTCGTAAACGATGAGACCGACCGATGCAGTGCTGTCTTTCAGGCCTTCTACAAGAAAACAACGAGCATGCTATTCACTTATTCAAACAAACACGTAACATAGCGAATATTAAGTCGCCTGTAAATTAATGTTATAACCCATTGTGGGCGTAAAGATCATGCTAACAGCGGCATAAAGCATACCCGCCATTGTAATGCTTAGATAGAACAGGCCTGGACAGGTCTGAATTCCTTTATACACGTGTAATGTGGCACAATATATTTCGAAGACTATTAAGACAGAAACTTTTTTTATTTATTAGTTTGACATTTACACTCTACTCGCAAGGACAAGTAGTAAATCAGTCGAAAATATGGTACATATGAAGGGAGAAGTCATCCAGTGATGACCGTCTCTTAGTTAACAATACTTAGTATGATAAGTTAAGCAGGTGTGAAGGCCTTTCTTTCTAAACCTTCTTGCCGTTTCGGGTGGATCAGGAAGACAGCTGACTGTGTAGTTTCTGTGTAGTCGAAGCTTGTCGAAGTAGCAACATGTTATCTTTATGATTTCCTCGACAACACATATGATTTCCGTGTTGTCTTGTTAGTGACAACCACGTGACATCCAAAAGAATTTGCAGAATATTTTATTGGACCCTCTGAATATTCTTGGTATTTGACGGACGGCCCAACCCAACAAATAGACTCCGTTCGACCACAAAGTTTTTATGATAGTTTTGTATGAAAGTAATTTGTACTCAACTTGATAAAAAAAATTTCATCCAAGAATAGTAAAATTGTTGGAGTAGAGTTTAATTATCTCTTTAGGGTTACCGGTAATAAAAAATACGTGTATCAAATTCTATAAGACAATGTCAATACCAGCACTGCTGTATGGATGCGAGACCTGGGCTATAAGAAAGAAGGACTGGTGCCAATTACAGGCTGCAGAAATAGACCTAAGCTATTTGAGATAGGTAGAGGGATATACGCAACTCGATCATATAAGAAACGAGTATATTAGACAAGAACTTGTTATTGTTTCCCTAAGTGAACTCATTCAGAATTATAGAAAGTGCTGAAAACAACATCTAGAAAGAATGAATACCCCTCTTTCCGAAGTTGGCTTATGAGTATGAGCCGGTTGAAAGATCTGTCGGTAGGCCAGTCACAAGATGGAGGGAGTCGTGAGGCCAGAACAGGAGGAATCCTATCCACGAAGTAATGATGATGATGAGTTTAATTATCATAATATGTGATTCGTTTTGCAATGTACAGAGTGGTCGCACAAACAATTCTCCCGAGGGAGAAGCGGAAGTGGTGTGACGTAAACAAACTACTGTCTAACCTGCAAACATCAGTTTGTCCAACTTTGTTCCATAGGCTTAATACTAGGTTACACTGACGGCTGCTATTTTGGCGTCACAATAAATGTGAAGTGAACGTATTTCCTTTGAAGTATAAAATTAGTTTTGCGATGATAACAAATTTTTAATAAAAATTAAACGAACGCTAGACCTGTGATTTATTAGTACAACTTAGAACATTATTATTACAAAAATAATAGTTTTGGGTGCGCGTACAAGTGGAATAACTGGGCGTTAAACCTATATACACAATGTTTACCCTCTGATTTCATAAGATTGCATGGCTCTCTGAAACGTTCTCTTTATCAGTAACAAAATTTATTAGGAAGCCGCTACTCGAATTGTAATTGTTATTATTGAACAATATTAAAAAATATCTTTTTTAAAAAATGTATATATAAACGCCCAATTATTCTTGTATTTGAGTATCGAAACACGGTTATTTTATTAGAAAAAATAGGCCTACATATTTGTTGTATAATTATAATTGTATGTATTTCAACACACACACACACACACACACACACACACACACACACACACACACACACACACACACACACACACACACACACACACACACACACACACACACACACACACACACACACACACACACACACACACACACACACACACACACACACACACACACACACACACACACACATATTCTCACTTTCGTCTTGACAGTCGTCTTCACTGGTTTCATCGCTGCTACTTTCTATTCCGCCAAGGCTGTCAATCATACTGTCCACTGCATCCTGCATCCTCCATAATGCCATCTTTTTCCCAATACTCACTTTCAATCTTCAAAACGTGATTGCAAAATCCAGCCCGATCTACCGAAGTAACGTTGTAGATTCCAGCTCGTACCAAGTCTTCCAGTTTTTTTAATGACATAGACTATCGCCATATACGTTTCAAGACCGCACACAATTCTTTATCTTCGCCCATACCAAGTCAATTGGATTCAATTTACGTATGAAAGGAGGAAGCGTAACAACCTTGTGTCCGTAAGGAGATAACAACTGATCAATTTTGTATGTTCTCTGCGACGGTTTGGCTCCCTCGATTAACTGATACAGTGTTGCCTTCCTCATTGCTTCATCACATGTAACACCATGTCTCCTTAGATAGTCCACCATATCACGCTTCAGATAAGACTCTGCTGGCGGTTTGTTGATCTGTCTCACATGATAAAGCGCTTTTATCCATGACGAGGACGCTTTTAGGAGATAGGCGAGGAAGCACCTTACGTTCATCTGCCCACGGTAGTCTCCAGTGGTACAGCCAGCTTTAAAAACGAGTTCTGCACCCGGTAAAAATCCATCTGACAAACCGATGTTGACAACTATAAGTCTCCTGAGGCGGAACCATTCTTCAAGATGCCTGTGACATCATTACATTGCCAGCACTTGTTAGAGCTCAGGTATCCCCGTCCAAATTAAATAATTGTCTGCCTTCTGGTCTCAGTTTGTTAATTTGCTGTGAGTACGCACATCTCCAGTCAACTTTGTGCTGCCTGTCAGTTAATATCTTTCTTTTAGAAATACATGTTTTCTACGTAAATTTCATCTCCTCTAATATTTTCAGCAAAGTTGTTCATTCCTATGAAACATCGATTTTGTCTTTATCACAGGAAATCTTTTTCTACTGGTGGGGAGAATTTTCTTGTTTATGGAAAAATCTTCTGTAATGTCTCTTATAACACGTCGGTCAAAATTGTCAATAACAGCCTCCTTGTATTCGGATCGCTTTTGATTTTTCCCGAGTGTGCTCAGAACACCACTTGGCGATGATTTAATTTCTTTCATATTTTTCCAATTGTTGACATTGTTCTCGAAGGAGGAAATAACAAGTTCCTGTTTGTTAGCTTCATTAACAAGTTGCCAATTAATGTTCTCTCGGAGCTATGAATGGGGTTTTTCCCGTTTGCATACGCTATCCGTTTTTAAATATTGTCTACGTCACGTGACACAAAATCTATATCAATTTTTAAGACTCGCTTATTAACATTAACACGTTAACGACACGTTTAAATTCACTATAACGTTTATTATAAAAAGAAATAATCGTTAAGTACTATAGTTAAAAATACACTACACTGTTATTATAACACTATACTACACGTAAGTAAGCATATAGCCTACACTAAATATCACGAAAAATAAATGCTTATGAACAAAGCAACACCTTGAAACCAAGTGGTCTAGTGTTTTCGTGTTTGGAATAATTGCGTCCCATACACACACGTTCTTTTGCTCGGAAAAGTGCTGCACGTTTAAGTCGTGTGAAAAATCGCGCGTGTTAGTGGTCTCGGTAGTAGAACGGGGGAGGTTTTGCGTCACTCTCTCATTTGGAACAGCATGTGTTAGTGTTTTGTCGTTAAAGTCATCGTCCGCGCCATCAGCTGTTTCGTGTTGCTCAAGATGGATGGCATTAGACCTAGGCTACTGGATGCCCGAAGCGGATTTCTTTCTGAGGCCCCCCTTCACATAAGCTGGGTGTTTATAATCCAATTTATCTTTAAGTAATACAGAGTATTAAGTCTTTAAATCTAATTACTGTATTGATACATCTGGTTAGGAAACTTTATAATAAGCTGTAGTAATGTTTGAAATAAAAATCCACTTACATATTGCAAATACCAAGTTTAAAAAAATAATAGAAGTAGGTAGTATTATTTGAAATAGACTGCATTAAATTTATTACAATACTTTGTAATATACAATAACTTATATACTGCAAAACAAATTTATCATTGCTGCTAAGAATGCAATTTTTTTCAAGTCAGCAGTTTTAGTGCAAATAAGGTGAACTTTCTTATAAATGGCCGTTTTCTAGTTCTGGCCTAGGAAAATTCGACTAGCTGACCCGATTTCCGCACTTCGAATTATCCACTGTTCGGTAAAAATTCTGATGAGAGATTTTAAATAAATTGTTGGTGTCCTGAAATGTTAAATATTGTTCACTGGTATAATATCTTCTAGCGTCGGCCTACATGTTATCGCCCGGTGTTTCACTCCGCCGTTTACGTTTTCATACCGAGGCACGGCCTTCTTGAGTCGCTACTGCTGCCGTTGTCGTCCGTGCTGTTTGGGGTTAAATTTGCAACTTCCGACTGCGTAGTGAGGCATTGACGCCAGGTACAATTGACGCTTCTTTTCTTTTTTAGTATGAATATATTTCTAATAATAAACTTACCTTTATAAGTTTATTTTTTAATATTTGTAAACACTTTATGAAGTAGTGTTGTAAGGTAGATTCCAAAATAATATGAAAAAATATTTGGAATCCATCGACCTGGACCTATCCTAGCGTTGTCTTTCAGGACGTGACAATAGAACATTGGCAAAAAAAAAATTAAATTTACCAAAAAAACGTAATTTTCCAAATCTCTAGGCCCCTACTAATTGGGGCCCGGGGCTGTCCGCCCCACCCTTAGTTCGCTACTGATTAGACAACTGAACAAAGAGATCCTTACAGAATTTACCTCGAATATGCAGCCTCGTGGACATTGAAATCAAAAGAATACATTAACAGAACATTAAAAAATATCGGATGCGATGTAAGTGTAACTTGACCAGTTTTAACGAAGTCTAATAGCCTACTGATCGGGACTTCGTAAAAAAAATCCAGTCCATTAGAGACTCGTTTAGGAAAGAGCTGAAGAAATATTTACAGTTAAAAAAAGTGGTGCATCTTCAGAAGACTAGTATGTACGTTTTTGTTTTTTGTATCCTCAAATGGATTTTTTGTTACTTCTTCCTTTAATAATACTTGCCTATTACCCAAGTACCTTCAAAGGTAAGGTACTTGTCTGTTAGCCAAATGACCTCGTATTTACAAATCAACTATAACCTGAAATACAACTGAAATCACATTCTAGCACACGTAATGTTATACTCCATCAAATAGTTTAATTTTTAATTTTTTGGCGCAGGGTTTGTGAGGATCGGTCAATAATATAACACAAATTTTAACTTATTTGTGTCGACGTTTCGAGAATGTTTATTGTCATTATCAAGGAGGTTTGTTTGTATGAAAACAAAAGAAATGTCAAACACAACAGAACAATTATTTATCAACACAACAGAACACTGATTAGGCGTGATAGAAAACCTTTTGGTATTGACAAAAAGGATAACATTAGTTTTCTGATGCCAAAAATTGCTTACATGGCTTTAGTTTTTCAAAAATGTTCGGTTAAAGTCCCAAGACACACCGTTAACGTGGAGTTATTCCATACCCCCGTACTGTGATCCTCCCCACCCACAAATAAAATTTTGGTGGAAGGGAGTTTCGAAATACTTGGGGGTAATTGCACCATGGCCTTTGGTGGGGGGATGGGCACCTCTGCGGTGGACACTGAAATCCGATATTCCGAATGCAAAAGAACGGTTTACGCTTTTATTTCTTTAACATAGTTCACAATGAAGAGATTTCAGTGAAAAAAGTTGTTTTTAACAAGCTTCATACGTAAAAATGCCCCGTAGGGTTGAATAAAAAAAAAGAAATTTTATTGTATAATTTTACTTTTCTAATAGCATGCAATTTGCCATCAATTTTAATAAGAAAATTTCGAATGCTATATTTCATAACTGATGTCTTAGGCTCTCACGGCCGGTGCCAACTCTCTTAAAACTGTTACTCGTTGCTGGGTTATTAGGTCGTGGGTCTAATGCTGTTAACTTGAACAGACGTTTCGGCCCCATCATTGGAAGCGATATTCAGTGTAAACGATTGAAAAGGTTCACTGGTTCTCACAGTATTGTACACAGTACCTATCAGTGAACATTTTCAATCGTTCACACTGAAGATGGCCTCCAACGATGGGGTCGAAACGTCTGTTCAAATTAACAGGATTAGACCACGAACTAATAGCCCAGCAATGAGTAACAGCTATATTTATATTTTGAGGTAGCACAAGGCCACTGAAAACCGACCTTTCCATGAAATAAACCGAAATTTAGCCTAGTGAAAACTTAGTGCTATAATTTATATTTTATGAAAAACTCATTATCATTCAGTTGAAAATGTTGCCTTTTTGGCACAAGTATCTAAATAAAACTGCTTGAACGGTGTATTTTTTCTATTTTAGGACGTCTGAAAGTCACATTTTTTGGGAAAGTACCAAACGAGATAAGCGAGTAATAGGCCTACATTATAGTTGTCTAAATAATATTGCTACTAATATTCCATCTGTTTACAAGGAGAACTGTCATTAACGATTAAGAATTAATAATATTATATCAATTGTAAGTTACGGAATATTACTTTTGTCTTCGTAAAAGTTTATCTTTCTGAATTTTATTATTTTTGCGCAATATTCGTTAGCTGTGATAATTCAGCGCACATCGCCATCGTCGGTGTATAAAAGAAGAATAACAATTATTTTGTTCCCCTTAATATGTATAATTACTTATTTCAGTAACATGTGTATATTACTATGTTGTAAATAAGCATTTTGAATTTATCGTTCCAGTTCTTAAAACATAATTATTATCACGGAATTTTAATGTTCTGGGTCTGCAGACGCCTAAAAAAAGAGGATCCATAAAAAGAGTGTGAACAACCACAACTATATAAAATTTAATTTGAATTTTCATTCTTGGTCAACTGAAAAAATTGTTTATTGTTTATTTAAACATTTTATTGTTTACTGTATTTTTTAATCAAGAAATTTTAGTTAACAGTCTTTCCTTGTCACCAATAATTTTTACGTGTCATCACCTACGATATCAGAGAAAACTCAAATTTTCCTCATGCGAATGGATGAACTCTATGAATGTTAGAGCCATCCATACGACAAGCAGAGGTCGAAAGGTATTATCAGCTGTCCACTTGGTAACTGTTCAGAGATTCGAATTTCGTTCATTATTGAGAATTTTCTTTTTCACTTAATTAAAAGACGTCGAGCAAAACATTCTTATACAGACAAATCTGGAACAAGACGAAAGATTAATTTTTGTATCCGCTACAGAATACATGGTATTTCGCATCACAAACGCGCGCGCGCGCACACATACACACACACACACACACACCTGTATTTTTTTCGGAGAGAGAAAAAATGGCAATTAAACTACAAATAATTTTGATTAAGGTTAATTAACGTTTAATGATTGACGGTGCCGAATTTAGTACGTACCGCCTGAGTTTGGGTTGATGCCAGTCAAATGAAGTGATACACCAGCGGGGGAGTTTCGCCGACCTGGGTGGTCACTACCTACCCTTCAAGGTTTTTTTGTTTACAATTTATTATTTTCTTATTTTTATTTACAATTAATTCAGTTTCGTATATTATTGTACCGTTTAATGTTTTCGTATTGGGAATATTGACTGGCGCATGCGCAGGACGTATAACTTAAGCTGTCTTCCGCCATAAGCATTCTGCGGGCGATCAGTCTGTACTACTAAGTTTGTTATCTAGTATTAGGGACAGGCTCTTGATCTCATGTTTTACCGAAGCGGAACATCTTTTATATTTACTGCTGGAAACTCGCTACGTGTGATACCATGTTGCTGGTAGGTTTAAGTGGTAATGGAGACGTTCTTCACTCCTCAAGGTCGAGTTTATGGCTAGAAGTACCGTATCGCCAGCAAACGTTTTGATAGTCGTACAGTTTGTTCGAGAGGCATCAACTGTAAAGATTGTGTATAACCAGGGAGCAAGTGTTCTGTTTTGTGGTAATCCTGATTTGGTGGTAGGGTGAGAGGGTAAAGTTAAATTTAATTTTGAAGAACCGATAGTTCAGGTAAGTTTTTAGTATGAACAAAATAAGTGGTGGGGAGATTATGCTTCAGTTTACGTAGGAGTCTTGCGTGACACATACTATCGAATGCCAAGAAAGGCGGCTATGGACAGTTGATTTTCTTCGAGTTTCTTATCAAATTAACAATCCTTTGCGTCTGTTTTATTGTTGAAAGTTCTGAGCGGAAGGCGAGTTTATGAAACGGCATAATTTCGTCACACGTCATGTTGGATATTCTTCAGTATGAATTTTTCGTAGTTTAGATACAATGGGCAACAGGCTTTTTGGGCGATACGAGTTAACACGACTAGTTGATTTGCCTGGTTAGGGGACCGAAAAATCTGCTTTGTACATGTGGGAAAAACATATGTTAAAGGTAACATGCTGTTGGTACAGATGCTTTAACGTGGAGCCCAAGGAGACTGACTGATGGGGTCCAGCATAATGTTCAATCCCAACATGGACCTTACTTGTGAGTGACAACTTTCGGCCCATTCGTTATCAGACTTCTGTGGATTGAATGGCCACATGTCTGCAGATTTAAAGCCGCGAACTGCTTTCTCTACATTTGTTATCCGGTTCCATGCCTTGTTAAATATCGTAGCGACATCAAATTGACTGATAGGTCTCTGGGGGTTTTTTGAAGAAAATTGTCACATTGCTCGAAGTAGGACTTCTTCTTGGGGCCAAAAATAGTCAGGTCCAGTGGTTGCGCTCTATGTGAACAGTGTTGCGGAAGTTAAACACTTATTGGGCGGAGCCTGATGAGCGTAGAGAAATCAGGCATAGCCCTCTATCCACTACTCGATGCACAACTTAGGCCGCGAACTCATCAGAAACTACTCAACCGAATGTTCTAAAATTTTGCATACATATCCGGACTGCATTGTGGAGTGCACACATGTAATTTTTATTTCTCTAAATTATTTGGTTGAAAAGATATTACGATTTATTAAAAATCTCAGCTTAAACGTGTGAGAGGAAGAGAGATAGAGATATCGCTGGCTGTCGCCCGATAAGACAATAAGATTTTGCTGTATCACAAATGCCGTGCGTGTACGTGTGCGGCTTCCGCCGTCCGCGCTGGCCCGTCGGGCGCCATCGCCCGATGAGATAATATTTTGCTGTATCATAAATGCCGGTGCGCACACACACGCTCGCACAACACAACAAACACACACAAGCACAACTACACACTCGAGCATCAATACTTAAGTATAACACAATTATATTCTCTTCTTTTTTGTCACCTAAGTGTAAATTATGCAGAACGCAGATTACCACTGTACTGAGTTTAAAACTAATCAGAATATGTGAATATGTGACTATAAGGATTGCTATATGTTTACCTAGCTGATACTAAATAATAAGATCAATGAGGCACTTACAATTGTTGCTGACGCCAAACACACAACTGTAAATTTTCTCAGACCAATTATTTATAAAACAGAACCAGATGACGCTTGTACATTATTTGACTTTTGAAGGAAACGAAAGTAACACGTGTACATTGTAATATTAAATTGTAATACAGTAATGTATAAATTGAGTTCTGTGATATTATAATTTTCTCGTTTTCTTAAAGAAAACATTTGAAGATGTAAACATATTATCTCAACTCCTTCACATATACAATGATACATACATATGCACGCACACGCGCACACGCGCAAACACACACTCAAATACACTAACACGTTCACCAAAATAATTCTTCTGTTGTGTTTGACATTTCTTTTGAATTCATGCACAGGTCCTGATGATGACAATATACGTTGTCGAAACGTCGACACAAATATGTTAAAATTTGTGTTATTTTTGACCAGTCCTCACTAACCCTTCACCGAAAAATTATTCTTATTCTTCTTTATTCAATTTTCCAAATTCTATTAAAATTCTTCTTCTTCTACTTTTTATTCAATTTTGTACTTTTTGTTTAAGTATTTTTTTTCCGTTATACGCATATTCTATACATTCTTCTTCATCAATTTATATATAGGCCTACGTATTATTTATAGTATGCCTCGACGGAGAAGATGTCCAAATATTGGTCGTTTAACTACAAATCAAAGACGGATGAGAGAGCGACAAAATGTTGCTGCAGCAACTGTTGAAGGCCCTGCAGAACATAACATGAATCATGTGTTATACGAACAAAACAACACAGTATATAGGAAGCTTCAGAATGAATTTGAAGATAATGTACGATCTCTAGAATTCTATGAATGTGTAAATTGTTCTCGAATGTTGATGCAGCAAACATTTTTTGATATGTGTCCGCAGTGTAAGCGAAACCCAAATACGTTTACTGCAGTTAATTGTATGGATCCTAAAGATGTACCTATAGAACTGATGGATCTCACTTATGTAGAACAACTCTTGATAGCAAGAGTACAACCAGTGATGCGTTTATATAGGGTGAAATCGAGAGGCTTTCCCGGTCAATATGCTTATAAGGGAAATATTATAAATATTGGTCAAAATATAACGGAGATTGTTAGTTCCTTGCCCCCCCCTACACACGCTTCACTGAGCACTATAGTTGTAAGAAAGGAAAGTGTTAATGGACATTGGGATTTTCATGTGAGACGTGACAAAATTTTAGAAGCACTCAATTTTTGAAAATAAATAATCCATTCTATAGTGATATCATCATTGATATGGAACAAATATCTCAACTTCCATTAAATGATAGTATTTATGGAATGATACCCACTGTTGATTTACCTGAGGTGAATACAGATGAAGAGAGCTTTTCTGAAGAAATTTATGAAAGTATGATCCCGGAGAATATTAGAATCACAGAAGTTGATCGACCCCAATCTGCAGTGAATAATGTAATTCCATGGCTACAAAGTACTGATGTCATAAATGAATTCTCGTGCTAAGGATATGTAAGCATGGCATTTACCGTTTTACTACCTTACGGATCTGCTGAACTAAACGATAATACTCGAGCAAGTAGTATGAAACTTACAGCACTTCAATATTTTCAATTTTTGATGCAATATAAGGACCGACGTTTTGCACAAGATCCTAGGTTAAGATTTTTTGCATTGAACACTGTTCAGCGTCATCAACCTATTCGACGAGGGAGGGGCAAGCTAGCAACATTTGCTAGAAAATCTCATTTCAATGGAACAATACAGCAACTGAGAAACACGCTGTCGAGTAATCCTTAAATAATAAGAAGTTTATATTATTGGTGTGGAAAAAAGAGCATTAAAATCTTAATGGTTTCAACGAAGAGGTGAACTTGAATCAATGATTGAGCAGTGTGATAATCTTCCTACGGGTTTTTTTACTTTGAGTGCAGCTGATCTTTGGTGGCCTGATCTGGGACGACTCATGGGTTGTAATTTCGTGCAAGAGGAAACGTTAGATGAATCTAGAATCGCTCAGCAAAGGCAAACACTTATAAATGAGAATCCCTCAATTGTTGAAGATTATTTTTCGTTTCGTGCAACTTCATTCATAAAAAATGTCTGTAAGATATTCTCAGTTTCAGATTATTGGTTTCGTTTCGAATTTCAGCATCGTGGTTCATGTCATGTACACGGTATTCTTTGGATCTCTGTGCTCCTGATCCAAGAACTTTTGATAATGCATCTGAGGAAGACATTCTGAGTGCCAAAATGTATTATGATCATTTGGTTAACGCATTCAATCCTTTGCCATTCACTCCTCCGGCAACTATACATCCTTCAAGGATTAGATCTACTGATGTTGTGATGTTGTTATCGACAACGATCGTTCTCTTTCAGAACTACTGAATCGATTCCAAAGACATACCAGATGTACCAAAGGATATTGTCTTAAGTGGAATGGCAAAGAATATACTTGCAGGTTCAAATATCCTAAAGAATTACAAGAGCAATCTCTTCTAGAGAAAAATGAGAAAGGTATTTGGATATATACTCCAATAAGGAATGGTGAACTCCTGAATCAATATAATCCTGTCATCGCACAAACATGGAGAGCAAATACTGATTTTAGTATAGTCACCTCCTTATACCAGGTGGTTGAATATTATAACGTTGCAGAACTCAGACCCTATAAGGGATCCACAAATATAATATAGCTGTAAGAGAAGTAAACTAATTTGAAGCATAACGATCAATAACTATACAAAGGTAATGAGAGAATAAAAAGAAACATAGTAGACAAAGATAATAAATGAGTGAATAGACTAGACTGACAGACAAATGACTGTTACCCAACTCCAGTGATTGGCCAGATAAAGGCTATAAAATAAAAAGTAAACGAATAAAAACCTAATTAATATTTCATTTTAATATTATTGTAATAAACATGTAAACCCATTGTTATTATATTATGATGATAAAAATACTACCAAGAAAGGGTAGAATAGAATCGAATTGTAAAGACTTGATGAAGGAATTATAGGGACTAATGTTAATAGCCCAAAAAACTAACTTTACACAAAGTTGTATGACTAACTTTATGATTTAGAATGTTATGTGTTTGAAAATAACATTATTAATATAAAAACAAACACATGAGGTTTTAAAAACTGACTTTAAAATTAGATTTGTCAAAACTAATTTAAACCAAGAGTGAGAGGTATGTAGTGAGTGTTAATGATAACCAATGAACCAAACTAATATATGATAGCAACAGTGATTGTAAAACTTAAAGAATTTGAAGATGAATCACTACTGTGAATTTAAACAGAGTGTATTACAAATGTGACTGTAATTTAATAAACACTTAACCAGTGTAATCAGTGAAGGTGATAGATAGGATAGGGATGAGTTAATATAAACAATTAATAGTAGTAATCAAAGAAAAGAACAGTGGTAATAAACAATACTAAAATGTTGATAGATAAACAATAAGAAACATTAGTAGTGTGTAGTACCTATGGTATAAGTTTTAGAAGAAAATAAGATCAATTTAAAAACCAAATTGTTAGATTTAATTAAAGGAATTCTTTTGTTCAATTAAGAAATAATGTTAAATGTTCATACACATAGTAGACAACAAAGTTAGTATGTCAACCAATTTTATTGTGTTAAATAACTAAGAAACAAATTACTTATGATTTAAATAATAGTAAAACATCCTATGTTACAAAACAGTAACAAGGATGGTGATATTACAATATTGTAAATGGTGTCAAGACACCATGCACCAAAGTTGTTGTTAGTTTATCTAAAAAAGTTGTATTTTAAAAGAAGGAATGGGGCTGGATCATGAGAAAACCATAAACCATTTTAATGTTATATGTTACCATAGAAAGATTAAGTGGTAAAAAGTTTGTGTAAGAAATATTAGAAAATACAGACAAGCAATTGTATAAGTTTAATAGTCACAATTGTAATAAGATAGGGAAAAAGGATGCTAGACAAATGAACTAGTAAAGGTCAAGGAATGATTTTCTAAAATTATAATAACATTTATTTATTGTAAAATGGCCCAAAGTCATTCAAGTGTAGACACTATAACTAAGTAATGGCAAGCAGAACCTATGAAAGTAATAGGTAATGTTTAAATTGTGTAAATTAAGAAATTCCAGACATTTATAGCTTAGGCCTATAAAATACCTAACTGTCAAAATGCAGAAAAAGCAATTTATAAGCAATTAACCACTGTATTTGAGAAATAAGACAAAGTGACTTGTTAATTTCAATTATCTAACCATAAGAGTATGCCAGAAATAGAGTAAACATAAAAAATAAGTGAAATATGTAATAAAATAACATTAGCAAATTGGTCAAAACGTTGATACAGGACCAAGCCCAGCATTATGGGATATCAAATTAATCTTTGAAAGAAAATAAAGACATTGATGTTAATATCTCACACATTGGTAATAACACCAATGAATTATAGCAATTATAAAATATTAGGTCAATTTGGGGCCAAAAACCCAAGCTTTCATAACAATGTAAACAAAATTTATAACCAATCAGAAGCAGGGAATTATGCTTGGAATTAAGAAAACTGTTAGAATTTTTAGACAGTCCATTATTAACGCTCAAGGTATGCAGATGCCAAACTAAATCCGCTCTAATTAAAAACTAATAAAAGGGAAATGTACTCAAAATGAACAAATATGAATAATAGAAATTGAATCTGGATCCATTGAAAACATGATGAAACCATAAATCAAAATTCAATAATTGAAATTAAAAAAACATTGACTAAAATGGAACCAACAGTGAAAATGACAGTAATTCATTCATTCAGTTTTATAGTAGTAGACCACTAGACATGGAAGAAATAACATTATTTGATTTTGCTAAACAATTTTCTAAGGGAAGAAATAATTCAATTAGCACAAACAGAAAAGAAACAATTGTACAAGTTTTCCCTAAAGTAAACAACAATATCAATGCAGTCAATACTGAATTATATTGTCAACAAAAGTTGATTTTACATAAGCTCTGGCGTAATGAAGAGGACTTGAATAGTACAGGTGAAACATGGTTCATGGCTTATACCCGACAAAATTTTGGACAGTTTCACGAACAATTACACATGTCTTTAATTACAGAAGAAACTGAAATTGATCAGGATAATAATAACGAGTTTGATATTTTTGACGATAGAGACTGGATGGCTATAGCAGCAGTAATGCCTAATGCACTACCAATTCATGTTGGTCTAGGTAATCGTGATATCGATTTACTTCATAACTGGGAAGCAGCCTATTACAAATATGAAGATATAAAGAATAAAACCTCTTTCTTCGAAAGTAATCGAGAAACATTTGGGAATCAGTATGATTCTCATGAATCATACAATGTTATTTTCAACGACCAACAAAATAAGATATTATCTTTCTTAGAATATCAGCTAAATGACTATGATGATTCCAATCAAAGACTTGCAATTATTCAGGGAAAACCTGGAACTGGTAAAAGCTGTGTAATTAATGAAATTGTTAGGAGAATTAATTTATATTTTGGCTGCGATGTAACTCTTTTAATGGCTCCTACTGGTGTGGCAGCTAACAATATTGGTGGACAAACTATTCATTCACCTCTAAGAATAAATACTACAAAGAAAAGGGGAGGAACTTTCAAAGATTTAGAAGGTGAATCCAAAATTGCTTTTGAAGAAGAATTAAAAGATGTGAGATTCGTTATTATTGATGAAGTTGTTGGGTTGAATTTGTTTTTCAAAGTGGATATGCGACTCAAACAAGCAAAGCAGCGTTCTTCAGCTGTTCCTTTTGGTGGCCTTTGCGTGTATTTAGTCGGTGATTGGTCCCAACTTCCACCGGTTTGTGACAGGAGTCTTTACAATATTGGTAATAATGTTCAGACCATTCAATCGAATCTTTTATATAAACAGTTCAAAAAAGTTTTCTTTTTAACGGAGATTATGAGACAGCAAGGTGATGATCAAAACAATTTCAGAGAGACTTTAAATAGAGTCCCAAATGATTATTAATAGAGTCACTGAACAAGATTATCAGCTCTTACCTAAAAGATTTTATGTAAACAATATCGGGGACAATTTCAAAGATAGTGACTGTATAATGTGTATACATAGCATAGTATAGCATATGGTGTTAGTATACATAGATCGCAATGGATAACATTAGATAAGGCAATTGTTAATTTATGAGACAATGAATTTCAGATTGGATTACGTTACGTTGTTACGTTCAATCCTTCAAGAGTGAAAACATTAGAAGGATTATTATTAAAACCAGCGTTTAATTTTGATAGATTGCTAAAAATTAATAGAAGTCCATCAACGGTTGATCGTAGAGATGAGTTGCAAAGGTTGTGGAATATGTCTAATGACAATTAATGTATATTGTACTATAATGTAGTGTATTCAATAAAAAGTGTGTATCATAAAAGTGTATATATTTTGTTGATTGTAAAAATATTGATAAATAAATTATTACGAACTTCAAATGCTCCACCCATTTGTGTCAGTGACATTCCTAGTTATTCCATTTTCTCAACATAGATTCCATGCTGCTGCAAGACTGCAGTGGCTAGTATGATTATCGAGAATCAAAACAACATTGTTTTTCACTGATGCTCCTGAATGACAGACGAAGTGCTTAAACCACTCAACAAAAATTTCTTCATTTGTCCATCCTGAGTCAGATACACCTCTACATTCTCCCATTTGTACATTCTGCCGAAATAACGAACAGTAAAATTGCAAATATACATCTCATAAGACTGCACTCGTTAGAAAATAAAATACCAATAGAAAAAGGAGTAAAGCTGGGATGTATTTACTGTTCCAACTATTTTTAAAGGGTGTGTTCAAAAAATTAAAATGAGGTAATAAGGACGAAATATTGCTGTTATCGTAATATTTGCAAACGACTTTGGTTTGTTTACTGAACAACAAATTTCAATGTAAGAGATCATACAATTTTTATTGATCTCAAGAAATAAGTGCAAATGTGGGATTGGGATTGTACATTTAAAGGGAAAAAACAAATATTATACCGGTATCAAATGTAAAACGTATCTAATACTAGCTTAGGTAAACGCGAAAGTCTACCAAGTATGTATGAAGCGAAATGTTTGAGTAAAGTAGTAAGAAAGAATAAAAGTGCAAGAAATTCTAAATCAATACGATCATGACCAGTGGTACTTTTAAGGTATCTAAGTGAGACTGGTAGTCAAGTAAGATGAAGAAGAAACTTGATTATGAGAAGTAACAACAGAACAGAGTTTAGATAATGTGTCGACAGCATACAGAATACTTTTACCTACAATTTTATTCACATAAACCTACTATTACAATTAACCTATCATAAATATACTAACAGCTTTTCCTCTTTTCAATACGAACCTCCTCGTACCCGGTTTTCCTCATGAAACCTGTTCTGTCCGTCCTGTCTATCTGTCTGACTCCTCCCTGTCCATGTTTACACATGTCACACCGACATATCAAGAGAATTCGAATGGAAAACAAGTTTCATTAAATTTTTACCAACTGTTTACCGCTAATTGACGGTTTCAGTTGTCACAACTTCATTTCTCTTTAGCTAACTTCTTAGTGCTGTTTAGTTTCTTCTTCAGGCTGCATGATAAATTTGCTTTAGTTAGTTTTACAAATCGCGCACTTGGTGGCTATACTTTATAGACTATTAGCAGTCTGAACTATCTTGAAATCTACATTTTTAGTTTTTTCTAATATTTATAACAATGTATCGTATCGTTTGATCGGCAATCCATTTAATTATATTAAATTAAACTAAATGTTTCATCTATATAAAAATAAAACTGAATAAATGATTAACCAATCTCTGTATGTAATCAGATCGGAGAATGCATTTTCAGAGAATTGAAGAATATTCAAAACTCTATTTGAATAAGGCGTATAAGATAGAAAGAGTTTAGAAAATTAAGGCGAAGTTCGGGCTCTCACTTCATTGTCGTCTGGAAAAATATAAATTTCAGTTGCCTAAAAGATTCGCTTATAAGATAGATAATATGTTCAAATAAATACACTGCAAGTAGGTTTATTTTCACCTGACGCACGTTTCACAGTAATTATTCTGTATCTTCAGAGGTTTGTTTTAATTGTAATTTGAATGTTTCGCTTAGAATATAGTTAACGGATAATCGATTTTACTTTGAATCTATTTTCGATTGTTGTAATGTTTATGTAGTCAGCTACTTATTGTATATTTAATGTTTTATTTTATTATTCTGATAAATGTATGATTTTAAATAAACCGTCTAGTTTTGTTTTTATTTGAATTTGTTCTCTAATTAGTAGATTATTATTAAATATTAAGATGCTTGTAAATATTATGATTTTCCCAGATACTCATTTTGTTACTTTTTGTACGTTTTTAATTAATTTTGAATATTAGCTTTTCAAAAGGTCGCTTTCTTAATTATTATAGACCTATAGTACTATATATTAGCTAGCTTAACCTCTCTCTTCACAGTCTCAATATTCAGTATTTATAATATAATGTAGTATAATAATATTATGTATAATATAATATAATATAGTATAATATAATATAACATAATATAATATAATATAATATAACTGTAATATAACTAGCACACATTGTCAACCTCATTACTCATGAAACAACAATCTTCATTTTTTTTAATTATATCTATTAAAGGAATAAAGAATTACTGCAGATGTTCAGCACATAGGCCTACTAGTTTGAGGATGCCTGTAGTAACGTGTTTAATATTAAGACTCCCATTTAATGCATAACATAAATCTTGAGCGACCTAGTAATAACTATAAAAATTAAGCACTCTCACAATAGTAATAAAATCAGTGTTATTTTGTTTTAGAATTTCTTCAATTACTTTGTAACTTTAACGATAAGTGTCTTCTTTAAGGGGTAGTCATACTGAATTAAACATGGACAATGGAACGCAACCATGATAAACCTGAATTCGTAGATTTATTTCCGGTACGGCCAATTGTTTTGAACTCTCGTTAGTCTTAAATTAAGAATCAAATTTAAATGAAAATAAGGAGGACTGGTGTATAAAACCGAAGTGAAAAACTAATGGAAACTAATATCCTAAAAAATTAATATAAATGAGATACTGTACGCGTGTAAGCTTACACCTGTGTTTCACGTAATCAGTCATGTTGTTGGCGTGCTGTACACTGCTAAAACATTTAGGCTGTCAATAAAATAAAGTCCGCATTTAAGGGACACAATCAAGGCGCTTGCATGGGTTTCTTACCATTCAAATCCATCACGAAATATAAAAACTGAAAAACAATAAAAACATTCAAAAATTTTAATGCCCAGGATGAACTGAAACACTTCCGCAGACAGGCTAGGAAAGTGCTACTATATAACATATATTTACGTTTTGTAATACTGTGCAAAGTGCACAAATACAGCCTAACATCGGCCATGAGAGTAGGACGAGATAAAGTCCAGGAAGAAGCGTAATTTGGTGTCTACGAATTACTTTGTTACTATAAAGAGAATCTTGATATCAGAATAGTGGTGGCTAAAACAGCTTAGTTTAAGAATTTAATAGTAGGCACATTTCATTTATTGACTTCGATTTAAGAAACGTCAATTCATTAACGTATGCTTATCTACGGCGGGCAGCTGCTTATCAGCATGAAAGCTGGACGAGTAACGGAGATACAAGAATCGTAATTACTACTACTATTCCACGGCGCTACAGCTCCACTGGCCTCCAGAACGACGTGTGTCCACTCCTCTCTATCCTGTACGACTCTTCGCCACCTTCTGACCCCCCAGTCTTCTCAAGTCTTCATCTACATCGTACACCCATATTTTTCTTGGTCTCCCTCTTGCTCTTCTTCCTCATGGTCCTACAATGAATACTTTTTTCTTTGCCCATTCCTCTGCCAATCTTTGTACGTGACCTGCCGCCTAATTCTACCTTGCTTTATTACTGTGGCGATGTCCGGTTTCTTGAGTAGTTCGTACAATTCGGCATCTGTCCGCATACGCCACATTCCGGCACCTAGTACACTTCCATATATCCTCCTCAGATTCTTTCTTTCCCATCTTCTGATCATATCTTCTTGGACTGAGGTCCAGGCTACTGAAGCGTACACTACTAATGGCCGCAATACGGTTTTGTAAATCTGGACATTGGAGGTTCTAGAAATGTTTCTGGACTTTAGGATAGGCAACAAAGAAAAGTAGCACCTATATGCCATGGCTAGTTTATCTTGAATTTCCATTGCCATATGTTTTTTTTTTTACGTCAAGAGGGACCCAAGATTTCTAAAACTACCTACCTCTCAAATTCACTGCTATTAACTTTAATTTTTGGGATTATTTCTTCTCGGAAATTCTTCTTCATCAGCATATATTTTATCTTTTGGCTGTTCACTTGCAGCCGTAGGTTGGTGGAAGCTTGCTCCAGAAAGTGTACACCTCTTCCAGTGCCTGTTTGTTTCTTATGACGAGAACAATATCACCAACATATGCAGTGCACTGCGACCTTCTATTCATAATTGTCCCACCTAAGGAATCGTAAATGGAAAAGATAAAATGTAAAGAGTGGGAAATATGAAGCACATTTCTGTTGACACGACGAGTGGTAAGTATACAGAGGTGGAGAGATCTGCAGAGCACAAATGACGGTAGGAGGTTGCGAACCAATTTACAAAGTCACGATAGAAAAAGATAAGTTTGTGGTTCTGCTAGTTTTCTTTTATTCTTGGATTTTGTTGTCCATGACGTGTCCGTTGATTAACTAAATATCAACGGACACGTTATTATTATATAATGTCATAATAATAATAATATGATTGTTATTTATATTATTATTATATTAATATTATTATTCACACATAAAAATCGCACATATTATTCGAACATTTCACACCCCACACACACAACATCGATTCTTCAAAAGACAGCGCCGTCGCCAAGAACAAGACGGACAGGGCTCCCAGTGGCAGCCTCTGACGAAGCTTATAATAAGAGAGAACTGATTCAAGCTATAAGGTAAAACTTTTACATATTTACCAATAAAAAACTTTGTGTCCCGAGTCGGTAGTGATATACTTAAATTTAGTTTTTCTTTTATGGTGGATGAAATCGTGTTTGCTTCCGCCTATAATACTCATATCGTCAACACGGATCGTGTACGAAACTGATCACTAGTTTTCTTTCCAGCACTTAGTCAGCAAAGTTAAAAGTTCTTTCATAATTAGATATCAATACACACAACTTTGTTAACGGGATTTCACACTGTTTTTTTTGAAGCCTTTTACAGTACCAACTTTACGAAATCCTAAGCAACCTTGGAGTCTAGCAAATAATTTATTCCTCTTTGCTCTTACATTGCAAAAATTTGGGAGACCTTTAGCAGTCATAGGATAAAGCATATGGTGCCAGGCTCAGGGCACCTAGGAGTCTGGGAGTAAGGTGTCTGGTTCCGATCTCGTAAACGGTGAGATCGACCGACGCAGTGCTGTCTCTCGGGCCTTCTACAAGAAAGACAATGAGCACATTGTTCACTCGTACAAAGTGACACGTAACATAGGAAGCCGCCTCTAATTTAATTTTATAACCGATTGCTATAGTGCTTGGGGACCGATTGTTGTTATGTTCAACACGGACATAACGTCTACCTGCTATCTTAGACAGAACAGGCCTGGATAGGCTAAACTCCGTTATAGACAGGATATCGCTTAATAAACTTTGAAGATTACTCAGATCGTCTGCCAGTATGTGAGCGGTGTCAAAATATTTAGATGCCAGATGGAAGGAAGATGACTTCTATAAAGTAAGTCCCTTCTTGTTAGGAAACGGCCTTGCCGCTTGCGGTATATGAGCCGCACAAAACAAGAAAAACAGCAAGAAAAACCGCAGATGCTGTAATCGTAGAGAGCCTGAACGATTAACATGGTTAAAAGTTGCTCAAGGTGCAGAAGATAGGGGAGACTGATGTAGAGTTGGTTTTCCATACCACTCTGAACACCACAAAGGGGGTGGCAGTGTGCAGTGTGCAGTGTGCAGGGACTTGCTTAACTGCAGTAAGGAAGAAATTGGGGCGGAGGTTGGCTCACAAGGAGTTCTAGCGCGTCACAGGCTAACGGTGCGAAGGAATGGACAGACACTTCCATCTACTGTCTCTCGTCTTAACCTCCACAGGACAACTCTGCCTGAGAAAATTATGCCAAACATTTACACGCTGAGTGTGAATCCCTCAGCCAATGCAACGTTCCCAGTGCTTGCATTTTAGGCACATGCTTCTGCTGGACGTCGTCCCGGTGTGCTTCAAAACAGGTGGCCAGGCAAGACGTGCTTCTGGTGGACGTCAGCTCATGGTGACGACCCCTGTGCTGAACCTGTTAAGTGTGTCAATTTCGGTGTCCAATATTCACCTAGATCACGCAATTGTCCCACTTACAAGCAAGACGTAGCTATTTAAGAAGTACGTAGGCCTATCGTGAGATAAGTTAGTTACTTCGATACGAAGAAACTTGTCGCCAATCGACCAGGGCAAAACCTTATACGAACGGTCTGCCAAATCTACTGTATCATTTGCCCTTATTTTGAAAGAGATACTGTCTACAGGGACACGATTAACTGAGAAATACTTTACTAAAGTCTACAGTACATCTGAAGTAAGTAAAGACAGTGCGGACGACACTGGACATAACAGGTCTACAGGAAGACACACATGTGGTCGGATTCGAAGCTCCACAGAACTCACCACCACCCCTAGGGCTCGCAAGTCACGAAGACTTATTACCGAAGGCTTCTGTCTCCGATCTGTTCCCTAACTTGTCTTCTTATCCCATAATGTCTGACAGTATCGAACCACCAACCATCTTTACTGCCCCCCCCCTAACAATGGGGAGGTGACCCTAAGCCTGTTCATTCTTGAAGCTCAACTATGCCTCTACCATCTTTTATTCTTTCTACTTTTCGCGTAACTCTCGAAAATATTCGGAAATTCCCAGTGTTCCAACCGCAGACCCGAGTGCGGTCTTCCCCTTCTAGGCTCCTCCACATCCTTCTATCTCGCTTCTGGCTTCTCGAAAGGCAGGACACTCCGCAAGAACAATGAAGCTAATTTTGAACAATTCCTCTGCAATATTGGGTTTAATCGTTTAATGTCTGATAATTTCAATATTAAGTCACTCTCGACATCAAGTTTATTTCTTATCTTTGACTTTAAGTATGTGAGCAGGGAGAATGCGGTTTCACACAAATAAGTAGAGGCGAATACAGTTAAACGCTTCAAAACTTTTTTGGCGAGTTCAGGATGGTCAGTCATTACATATAACCAGAAGTCAGATAGCTGTAATTTCGAAAACTGTAATTTTAATGAACTGTCAGTTGAAAGTTCTGCCAATGAATCTTCTTTCTGTAGTGTAAGAGAGAGGTCTAGTCAGTTCGGCCGACAAACAGATCTGCTACTCGACATGATTTAAAGACATTATTAAAGCCATTATTAGTCCACAGAACTATGGACTTCCTAAAAGCAGCCAGTTTACTGGATCGGTAATGACAAGAATGTCTTGCATCTACGTGCGTACAAATTTTGCATTTTAATTTCCCAAGTTTGCCTGCAAGTGACAAACGACCTGCAGGTGATCACAAGCAGTACGTTGGGGCTAGAGGCCTTAGGTGCCATGCCCCCAAACTTATAAAAATGAAGATCGTGATACACAATTTCTATTCCGTGATAAGTCGTTAATCTTGCTCCAAAATACAAAGGAAATGGTGTACTAGTTGACTCAAGAAATTTCTTTCGACTTTATTACGTTTTCTATCGCTTTATTTCAATTTTTGTGAGACCAAAACAATATTGTATAGCCTACTTCAGTAGAATCGATTTATTATGAACGGCTGCTGATTGACTGGAATTTTAACTCATCAAGAGCACGGAAGGATTCGTAATGGATTTCACCTCGTTTATTACACCGGTTTTAAGTTAGATTTGAAGTATAGAAAAGAGTCATAGTTTACATAAAAAAACGCCAATTTAAAATAAAAAAAGAAGAGATCTCCCCTCCAAAAGAAAGAATACGTGTGTCGAGACTTATGACGTCTCGGAAAGAAAAGCGAGCAAACGGGGCGGAAAGGGGAACCGTTGTCAGTGAATTAAGAGAGCCTGCGTATCAAAAACGTAATACGTAAGCAGCGGGGTGAGACGAGGAACGCATGATAGGGAGAGAACTGGGAACAGATGTAAGGGCGGACACAGTGCAGCAATGACGAATATTCGGAAAATGAAGTTGTGACAACTACATTAGTCTGCAGCCCTGCGCTGTTGCCAATTAGCGGCTTAAAGTAAACAATTCATAAGCGTTTAATAAAACTTGTCGTCCATTCGAATTCTCTTGATATGGCGGTGTGAATGAATGAACGCGCTGGTACTGAGAGAGAGAGAGAGAGAGAGAGAGAGAGAGAGAGAGAGAGAGAGAGAGAGAGAGAGAGAGAGACAGCCAGACAGACAGACAGTCAGTCAGATAAAAGACAGGCAGACAGGCACATAGATAGATAGATAAATAGACAGACAGAACATGAGTGTAAGAAAGAGGAGAATGAAGAGGTTCATATTAAAAAGAGCAAAAACTGTTATTGCACTTATGATAGTTTAATTATAGGCCTAGTAGTAGGTGAATGTGAATAAAGTTGCAGCTAAAAGTCTTTGTAGTGTGCTATCGACAAACCGTTCCGTTGTTGAGTGGCACAATCCAACTTTTGCGTTTATTTCTTGAAATCAATAATCGTCTCTTAGATTGCAATTTGTTGTTCAATAAACAAATCAAGTCGATTGCAAATGTTACGCTAAAATGTAGGCCTATATTTCGTCCTTTTTCTCATTCTAATTGTTTGAACACATCCTTCAAAAGTTGTGAGAACAGCGTTGGCAGTAAACACATACCAGCTTTAATCCTTTTTCTATTGGTATTTTATTATATAAAGAGTGCGATTTTATGAGAAGTATATTTAAGTTCCAATTTTACTGTTTGTGTATTTCGACAGAACGTACAAGTGATAGATTATAGTGTTTAAAAGTATACCATTCCTTTTCCTTTACTTTTGAGAAGTCTTCGCTACAGTTTTATGTAGCCTAAACCCCAATAGCTTTTTATACGGATATGTCATGTAACTTGGTCTTTCATACTCATTTCAGAGTTCCTCATACCCATCTGTCGCTTTGAACATTTATTATATGCTTTCAAATCATCACGTGATCTCTGATAATAAAATCATCTATTAAGTGTCAATTATATGTGTTAGCAGAATCTTCGTGTACAGTTTTACTAATCGTGACAATTCCCTTGTTAGTATTAACACCACTACATTTGGTCACCCGTTCATTTCATACCGGTGGATTTGTTGATGTGTACAAGCCTACTTTATTATGTATGTGCTACCATACGATGAAACTTTCACTATTAGGCCTAAGTTATTGGTGGACACTTATTTTGAGAGAAAACTGTAATCATAGGAAAATAATGGAAACGGGTGTTTAAAATAATGAATAAAGTATAAATATAAAATAATTAATGAGACACTATAACAATTGTTTTATTATAACTAATTATTATTAAACTTGCTTGTTGTCGTACTGCCTATAGGTTTCTGAGGAATTGTTTGGTATCTGAGTGAGGTACAAAGAGGGTGGGAAGGCTAAATAGAAATGCAGAAAATATTAATGAGAAGAAGAAATTCTAAAAATCAGGCGAGCCATTGTAAAACTGTGCACAACAAAATAATGTTCTTTAAAATTCGATTTAGGCCTATAAAAGCACAGAATATTGTTACGACGGTCTCCTTAATCGTCGTATGGTAAAATGGAAAACAAAATACAAGACACTAATGAAGTCACTAAAAACCAGCTTTAATTATCACAAATAACAGTTATAATCAACTCGTACAATAATTCCAGTTAGATTTGTCCACACGCAATAATAATATAAAATATAAGAATTCCGCGCTATAATCACTTTTCACTAATACACCGCTCGCGACGCACCGTGTAAATCGCCCGACATAACACTGAACTCTAAGCGGCAGGTATGGGCTATTTATAGTCTGCAGGGTTCCATAATATGCGTCTTTAACAAACACGTGAAAATTATAGAGAATACTCCAGCGCGGCGACGGCACAAAACATACACCGTTGGGCTAATCAAGAGGCTTCTAGAACGACACCATCGAACGCACGACACGTTCCGCATTACGTAATACTGCCTCGCATGTCAAGCGTCACGTACGCATTACAGCTGCGGGAATAGCCGAGAAAAGAGTAGAACAACGCTCTCCAATGTACCAGAACGTTCCGTAATGGTGTAACTCTTTTTCCGCATTACGTAACAATATTTAATATTTATAAAAGTGAAAATTTAACCGTAATTTATTTAATAATAAGACAAAAATTTAGAGATGTAAAAACATTTAATAGAAATAAAGATAATATACATAAATAGCCGATGTAGGCCTACATATATTCTAGTAGCCTACCCTAGCCACTGGGTATCTTTGACATATTGGCTAACAGTAGGTGTAGGTTAACTCGTATTTATAATTTAGGTTAACAGCATTGGTGCCGTAGGCGCTGTAGAGAATTTTCTCCTTCAAGCAACAATTTCCACTTCTGGAATAAGAGAATTAATTTTTAAGCCTTAATTAATAAAACGCCTCTGTGCTGGCCTGTAGTGTTGTGTTCCGACTTTCGTTGCTACTAAACGTTGACAAGGTGCAACCGATAAGTTTGGCAAAACCTATGATGTAGTGAAATAAGTTTAATTAAGTAATGAGTTGCACGGGGACACAGAGGATTATCATTCTGTACTCAGTGCACATGACGTAACCGGTAACTCCCAGTAAACATATACGTATTATTTTGTACATTTATTTATTAAATTGTTCATTACTTTCTTGTTTTTTAGATCAGGAAGACTGCTAAGAAATGCAGGTAGACCTCGAAATGCAGTTCTTTAAGAAGGCATAAGAAGAAGAACAACAAGGAGGATAGGAAGGAGAATGTGATGAAGATTTCTGAGCCTGCAAGTACCTCACTGCATCCAGCAACGTCGCAGATCATCTCTCTGAAATGGCGTATCTAGAATTTAGCCTTGGGAGGGTCCGGGGTCCGGTTGAGTGGGCTTCATAGAAAAGGAGAAAAAAGTCAAGACTAATTACTATCTTTCAAGTGGCTGAAAAACGTGCGATAACAACCTGAAATAAATCCCATTGAACGGTAATAACACAATAAACATATGTGTTACTGAAACACTATTGAGAAGATACTGACTGATTTGATTTTCGCATATTTCATGTTTCAAACGGATTCGCATATCCTGTGTAATAAACCTGTGTGTATATTTAAAAAAGATTTACTAGCTGTAGAACACAGCTGAAAAAATAATAAGAGAGCCTAAAAATTAAGAAATTAACGAAATTCATAATTTTTTCGACCATTCGGGGAAGGGGGGGTCCTGTCCCGTTTTCCCCCTTCGTGAATACGCCCCTGTCTCTGTGCATATACAATCGGAGATACTTCACAGGTTTACACGAAGAGATCATATTCGCCAGGGATGTCACGTGACGTAACGAACCAACTCCACGGCTCCTGCTGAAGACCTACGCCGCCTGACAGATATAATTCTTCCGCCTGCTGAAGAAATAACTGACACAATTAATCAAACAGATAATGAATTAAAGATAAAATAATAAACAAATTTGATATGAAGGCAAATGCAGATGAATTGAAATATGTATTGATTAACAGAATTGATAGGCCTAATATAAAGAATTCAACACAGTTCGCTAACCAGGCGTGTACTACAACCGTGAAAACGTATACAGTATTATGGAAGAAAATTAGTCTGTGATTACGATAAACTAGTGAATGAAGTAAGAGAAGGAAATTGTTATGACTGGACACATAGTAACTCATAGAATATGAAAAATAATAAGCCTAGGCCTATTTACTGTAGAGATCATGTAAATAATCCCCATGAAACATAAATGGATTAATTTAATTACTTTGTATCCGTCAGTGACTTCGTTCTAGCGTTTTTTATATAGACGCGTTTCGTGACATGTGACACATCATCAGTAATCCTCGTCAAATGTTAAAATTCACATAAAACACATAAAAACACATTTGCACATACTGTATTTACTAAGTCACAATAACGACACACACATAACACGATGTAACTTCAGCTTCGTTGGACCGGTCCGACCTCGCGTGTAGTTGCCGAGCCACTAATTGAACTAAGTCAATCCTTATCACCAGTCATTACCGTCATGCGCGATTATATTTAGGGCTGTATCATATAGTGAGTGAGATTGAAACCTTAATTGTTCGTTTAATATACTGTTATTGTTGATATTCTTGTCTTTAAATGATTTATAAATCTCAAACTCCTCGAGAGCGTCCATTAACCTACCCTCACCGCATACATGGATTGCTTTGAAATTAGTATTGAAATCTGTGTAATTATGGTTATGCATCATTAGATGGCGCGCATAATTAGATTTGGTCTTGTTTAAATCATTATTGCAAGACATTATCACAAGACCAAATCTAATTATGCGCGCCATCTAATGATGCATAACCATAATTACACAGATTTCAATACTAATTTTAAAGCAATCCATGTATGCGGTAAGGGTAGGTTAATGGACGCTCTCGAGGAGTTTGAGATTTATAAATCATTTAAAGACAAGAATATCAACAATAACAGTATATTAAACGAACAATTAAGGTTTCAATCTCACTCACTATATGATACAGCCCTAAATATAATCGCGCATGACGGTAATGACTGGTGATAAGGATTGACTTAGTTTAATTAGTGGCTCGGCAACTACACGCGCGGTCGGACCGGTCCAACGAAGCCGAAGTTACATCGTGTTATGTGTGTGTCGTTATTGTGATTTAGTAAATACAGTATGTGCAAATGTGTTTTTATGTGATTTATGTGAATTTTAACATTTGACGAGGATTACTGATGATGTGACACATGTCACGAAACGCGTCTATATAAAAAACGTTAGAACGAAGTCACTGACGGATACAAGGTAATTAAATTATTGTGAAAAAGTGACTTGGATACTATATAAAAACAAAATAAATGGATTGTGGAACAAAAAATAACCAAGGAAACAATTTAGAACATCAGAATAATATCAGATATGTCAATCAACAAACCTACTACGCAAGACATGATAATTTCAGGCAAGGAACAATTCAAATTAACGCCCATGGTTGAACAGATTTTCTGTAATCCTTTTTATTTTAATGTAAATATGATTTTTGTTTCATTTGTGTTTCTCGTGTTTATGCCATGAATAAAGCTTTATTTGATTATTAGATTGTGGTTAATTAATTTTGTTTATTATGTATTGTTTACATTGAAATGTGGCTTCAACCGGTTCGGCTTGAGGTTCTTGTGTTTGCAGATTTGCCTTACTCTCCGGTACAGAAGAGGGACTTCATAGGAACCTTGAAATTTGGGTGGAGGAGCTGGAAAGAAGAGGGCTGAAAGTAAATTTGGCAAAGAAGAAAACAATGATTGTTTCCAGAGAGCCAGCTCAACACCGGATTACCATCAAAGGGAAGCAACTGGAACAAGTCCAAGAGTTCAAATATTTAGGCTCTATAATAAGCTCAAATGGTAAAATCAATGCGGAAATTAATTCAGGAATAAGCAATGGCTCCAGACTTTCCATGCACTAACGACCAAGTTCATTGGTAAGGCAGAAATTTGGAAAACAGTTAAGATGACCATTTTCAAAAACACGTATGTGTCAGTTCTTACTTATGGGGTTGAAACCTGGGCTCTAACTGAGAAGCACCTAAACTCTCTCTAAGCTATGGAGATGAGATACCTCAGGAAGGTTGAAGGAAAGACAAGAAGAAATAGGTCAGAAACACTACTATAAGAGTGAATCTTAAGACAGCAACTTTGAAAGATCATATTAAGAAAGCACAGTTGAGCTGGTTTGGACACGTTTTGAGGATGGAAGGGAATAGACTTCTAAAACAACTGTATGAGGCAAGAATTGCTGGGACATGCCCCAGGGGCCGGAGAAGAGTGATTTGGGAGGACAATGTGAGGTGCTGGGAAAGCAGTGGAATGAAGCCAAGGCCCTAGCCATGCAGAGACCACGGTGGCGAGACCTTTGCTCAACCTCTACACCTTGCGGCAGAAGAGGATTGGAATTAGAAGAAGATGGAATAGATTGAAATGTTACCTTATCAAAAGTTGTAATTAATGTTATGTTGTTAATTGTAATCCATGTATATTATGATTTATTAAAGTTTTCTCCAGATTATAAAGTATAATAATGTTATTCCTTTATTAAATTAGCCTAAAATATAATTTTATTCGGAGTAAAGGGAAGATAATATATGTATTGTTGTAAACTGTAAAATTTGTAAAAATGTTAGGTTATCGATAAGGTAATTTGGGGGGGTGTGAATCTCGCACTTTCCATCAGATTCTAATATATTTTTTCTGGTACATTACATTAAAAAAATACACAGTGTAGTTACTTATGATTTAGCAACATCGAGAACAAAAATACATGAAATTAAAAGAATGTCAAGTCATTAAAAGACTGCTATTTTCATTTTACAACAATAAATTGTTTTACAACCCTAAAACAAATTATAAGATAACTTAATGAATAATATTGTTAAAAACAAACATAAAATGACAAATAGAATATAAAAATAATAAATAATATAGTACCCTATATGACAAAATATACTAAGAATAGTACCTATATTATAACATAACCTTATGCTAAGAGCTGACATATTGAAAAAACAGAAATTAATATTACTACAGCCTATTAAACAGTGATCTAAAAAAAACTAACCTACATATTTGGCATTTTTAAATATTCATTTTTCTTTTTGTTTCTCGTCCACACGTGTTACGCGTAGACCTTCTATTTTTTAAATATAAATTACAATTTTCATGCAGCTACTTATGATAGATCTTACAAAAATCCAATCACCTTTTGATTTTGTACTGTAGGCCTAATAATTCTCTCAGCATTCGACAGTCATTTATGCCCCCTAGTTCTTCAGAGGAAGTAGGCGTATATTTGCTATCTTGTTCCGGAACAACTGTTGGATTCCGAGTGGTCATGTTTTCTCTACACAACGACATAGGCCTATCCGATTTGGTACTTTTTAAAGACTTCATTTTCCCTTTCTATATGTTAGATTGTGATGTCAAGATTTCTGCTGATATGGTATTCCTTTATGAAGAGGAATCGGAATTTTTGGTATGGGATCAACGTCATTAAGAAATTTCGTAGGGGTAAGTAAAGAATGTTGCATCAAAACGTTTTGTTAATGGGGAGGCATGCGTTGCTGAAGGATCAGGTTTGTAAGAAGAACTTTCCAGATTTGGTGAAACAAAGCTACTGACTTCCTTAACATCACTTCAGGCAGCAGTGAAGGAGTTACAGGTTGGCCTAATAGATTAAGATTCATATGAAATTTGAAATAGTTAATTGGTGATTGCATCTAGGTTGAATGGAAATATTCCGCTGAACCTGAACATCCGTTCTCAACTAATACAGCTTTTGTCCAAGCATAACTGAAACGTTTGCGAAATGATAGTCAAGAAATTGAACGTGATTTTTCTTGCTTCATGAATTTGTTTGCCTCAACATTATAATAACGTTTTAATGGTCAAAAAGCTCCGATCCAGTGGTTGTAATGCCCGAGTCGTATGACTCGGGAGACAGAGCATGATAATATCATTTTCCTGGCGAAGTTCCAAAGATTCAAGATTGCAATGCGATGAATGTCTATCCACCATGTATTTTCGTGGCATTTATAAAATTAACAAATAGGCCGTTCTAAAAAAAGTTTCTTTGAAAAAATGAATGTGGAATTCAAATTGTTTTTAATAATTTTTGTAAATGATAAGTCTAATTTAAATGTGATTTTACCCAAAATATGTAATTATTGGACACACATAAAAATTAAACAATATCTAAATAGCGTTATGAATACAAACTGAAATAATTTGACATGAATAGGAAAAGGTTCATAGACGTTAGATCATTTTAAATAAAAATCACAGAAATAGCATTAAAAAGTTTATCTTACAATGCGGTATCCATCCTGATATTGGGACAGACGCCGCACCTCTCTACCAGGCAACAATCTGTTTGCACAGCCATTAAAACGTTATATAGCCTTTAAAAGCATCGGTTACAATTCAAGTCCAAGCTCTTAAATTACATTTCTAGAAATTCTAATCAATAACAAGACAATATCTGAGTGATAGAAATAGTACACTTAGCAGAATTTCTTGAATGATTCAATTGTTCTTCACAAAATCCAAGTACAAGGCAGTTAAAAGTCTCACTTAGTTAAAAGTCCACAGCTCACACGATACGGTGCTGCAATCTGGCGAACATAGTTTAAACTGAGACTGGATCATCTACACCGACGCCGCATCTCTCATGGAATTACCCTTAGCAAAAAGACTTTCTTCTATATTGGAATGGGTAAAATGTCAACTTTTAGTAGAATTAGAATATATGGTAAAATAAAAATAATAATCTAGTATTAACCAGTGTATGTAGAAAACTATAAATATTAACCTAATATTACGTATTTAGTAATGCAAATAAGCGAAACTCATTTAATCATAATGTATAAAATGTGGAAGTATTTTGTAGGAAACAGCAATTAAAGTAATAGCCCTACATAGACCTAATCAAGGAATCACAAGCACTATGTGAAGGCAGATACTATAATAAAGTTTATAAATTATAAAAGAGTGTAAAATGTCAACAAGAGAGTACAAGAATACCAAAATAAGAGAAGATGCGCGCAAAACATATGTAGAAGAAAGACAAGATTATTTGAAAATGTGAAGATAAGAGAAATAGAGCAGGAATATAGTAAACATCAAGTAAGTACTTTCTTTAGGAAAGTAAGGGAACAGAGAGAAGGATTTAAAGCCAGAACAAATATGTGTAAGAATAAGAAAGGTGAATTAGTAGTGGATGAGAAAGGAATAGTAGATAGATGGAGAGAATATTTTGAAGATTTACTAAAGGGAGTGTTAAGAAAGAAGAGGATGGGTAGGTTGATGAAGAAATCCAGTATTATGGTCCACATTTTGACATACCGCCACCTTCGAAGAGGTTGAAGAATAAGCGAAGAAATTTAAGAACAAAAATCTCCAGGAGAAGATGAAGTAACAGCAGAACTAGTCAAAAGCGGAGGAGAAGAATCGATAAACAAGGTACATGAACTATTTAAAGATATACCTATATGGATGCAAGACAAAATACCAACCGAATGGACGGTAATATGCCTCATATACAAGAAAAAGGGAGATAAGCTAAAATGTAACTACAGAGGAATATCATTGCTAGACGTAGTTTATAAAAATTTTGGCATTATAGCAGAGAGAATTAAGCCATATGCAAAGGAGGTTTTAGGAGAGCACCAATCAGGCTTTAGAAGCGGAAGATCTACAATAGACCATACCTATATTCATTATACCAATGAGTTTGGAAACATGCTACGAATGCAATATTGACGTGCACCAACTGTATATAGATTATAAACAAGCGTGTGACAGTTTAACAAGAAAATATTTATTAGACAATAGAGGACTTTGGAATACCCAAAAAGTTGACTAATCTCACAAAAATGGCAGTATCGCAAACAATAAATAGGGTGAGGAAACAGGGATTTCTATAAAAACAATTTAAGTTGAAAGTGGGCTAAGACAGGATGATCCGCTTTCCTCGGTGCTATTCAATCTAAACTTAGTACTGGAGGAGAGATGTAGGCCTATAAGAAAGATAGAAATAAACCCTGGAGGAAACGCCTATATATAACAGATCCTGCCAATACCTAGCATATGCAGACGACGTGGTAATTATGTCAATAACAAGACAAGCGCTAGTGGCAGGATATCAGGAATTGGGAAGAGAGGGACAGGGGCGGATTAAAAATACTTACTTCTTAATACGAGCATCCGAGGCTGGCTGCTTCGGTGGCTCGATAAATATGCGGATTAAAAATAAATAAGGAGAAAACAAAGTATATTTTGATGACAAGGAATGAGAGAAGAGAGGAAGGGAGAATAAGAATAGGCAACCACACTTTTTATGAGGTCCAAGAATTCAAATATCTCGGAAGCACAATTACAGAGAATAATAATGAAACAAGCGAAGAAATCAAAACAAGAATAGCAGCAGGAAGCAGAAGCTACTACGCATAAAAAAACGTGCCTATATTCCAATCCAGGAATGTATAAAAAAATGTAAAAAAAAATATACACCACAGTAATCAGACCTATAGCCTACTAACATATGCAAGCGAGCATGAGTTAGAAGATATGAAAAACCTTGGTGTTTTCGAGAGGAAAATTTTGAGAAGAATTTATGGACCAGTGTGGGACGGAGAGATGTGGAGGACAAGAAAGAATCTGTATGGAGAAGCGGGCATAGTTGCGGCAGTGAAGGCGCAGAAGTTGAGACGGTTGGGGGACATGGTAAAAATGAGAAGTGATCGAGGCCCAAAAATAGCATTGGAAAGGAAGCCGGAGGGAGTTAGGAGGAGAAGACATCCGAGGAGAAGATGCATGAAGATGTGGAAGGTTGGAGGAGTAAGGCTATGGACAGAGAAGAATGGAGGAGAATCGTTGAACAGGCCAAGGTTCTACAGGGACCGTAATGGTAGAAGAAGGAGAAGAAGAAGTAAAATGTTAACAAAGTATAGCCTAATTACAAATTTGCAACCAACGGGGTGTGTGGGGGGACATTATTAATTTTCTCAAATTATTAAAGATATTATGATCGTATTTGAATAAAATTTCTCATAATTTGGAGTCCCACACAGACTTTTACAATTGTTCTGCCTTTTTGTCCGCGGTGCCCCTAAAGTTAAACAATTTTCAGTATAAACACTACATTCGGGGTTGGGCTAAAACTACTTTAGTCTGATAACCCGGGATGGGTTTTTTACAGTTTTTCGAAAATGTATAACTTTTATCGTTTTTAGGACCTGTTGTCCAAAAATTTTGAAGTTTCTAAACCTGAACACTATATTGAGACTGTGGTTAAAGTTCTCTCACCGCAGGGCTTTTGCGATTTTTTCAGAAGTTGGAAACTTTTTTTTGGGCCCTTATGTCCCAGAATGTTTAGATTTCGAAAACTGAACACCAGACCTATACCCTATTCAGATTGTGGTTAAAATTATTTATAATTTAATACCCACATGATTTTTTACGATGCTATCAAAATTTTCATCCACGTTTTGGCCTCCGGCGTCCTAAAATATTGGAATTTTCAAAAATGAAGCTACAGTCATATTTTGGTCAAAATTCTCTGTAGTTTGACACACACACGAATGTTTTTATTTTTCAAAATTTTTACCCCATATTTTTGCCCCCCTGAAGCCCTGTTTCTGAGTGGATCAATCTTAGAATCAAGGTGTGGTCATGAGACATAGGCCTATATCCCAAAGTCCATTGGAGAGTTGCCTAAAAGTTAAAATATTTTATCGACTACACAATTAAACGATTTAGAGAGTTTATTAAAGAATTTATTAATTTTCTTGTATTCATTGAAAGAAAATGTTAACTGTAGGTAGGGGAAAAATCCGTTATCCCTCTAGTGATGTATGCCTATAAGGGGGGGGGGGGATACACACAATACGAATGTCGGTAGCAGAATTCAATTGACACTGCTGTACTGCTGTAGGCGTATGCAGAAAGCACTGCCAGCAATCTATAAAGCTACATAAAATTAAGAAAGGTTAAAGGCTGCCTTTCAACAGCAGCATCGCTATCCTTTCAAGTGTAGCGTAATAGTAAAAATTCTGTTCCCAACGAACAAAAATAAAAGATCAATTAAAATAACCAAAACTTCGTATCTTAGGCCTACTTGTCGAAGTATTGAGCGTCAGACGTCATGAAGGTCTACCAAAAAGCATAATAGGCTATGTTCAATTCGTCATTGCCAGAGAGCAACATTGGGGAGAATTTCTGAAGAGGTAGGCCTAACTAAAAGTATGAAATGGCTGATAAAAATTGAAAATTTAATCGAAAAAACGTATCTTTTTTACTAATATAGGAGAAAGAAATGTTGTGTATTTCTCGTGTCAAAAACATAAAATGCAAATTCTTAACTTAAAGGCGTTTTCTATTTTAAACCTATGTGGTTTCTATGACTTAGACCTATTTTATAACACAACTAAGCTTGCCAGAGAAAACAATGCATTATCTTTCAATAGTGTTGTGTAAAACACCTTTTTAGTTATTGGTGAGCTTTCATTTCCCCCTTGTGTTCTGTACTGTTGTTGTCGGAATAATTCATTAAATTTAGTAGAAACTCCACAAATAAATAATCACTTATGGATTAAAAAATGACGCCTGATAGTAAACAAGATCGATCTATGTGAGGTAAGTCTACTTGCAATTCAACCAATAACCAACTAATAAGCCAACTAATAATTCATAAAGGCACAAATCCTAATTACACACAGAGTCCTAAATCTACAATTATCCGCGTTAGGGAGGCAGCAAAAATTTCTTGGGCCAGTTCAGTAAGGTAAATTAATAAGTCCTTCTTTTTACACGATACTATAGGACACGTTTTGTATAGGTCTAGAATGTCCTTTCCTGTTCTGAACATACAGGACAACTGGCAAACGTAATCTTTGTGGGGTACAACCAGTGGTATATCCAGAATTTACCTGGGGGGGGAGTCAAATCGAGTCGCCTACATATACAAGAAAAACGAAGTTAAGGGCAATCAACATTACTATCTTTAAAGTGGTTGAAAAACGCATGATAACATCCTGAAATAAACCCCACTAAAATCCTATTTTCCTCAAGACAAATGAGATACGCCTATTCAAGAGTCTTCCAATATAGACCTAGACCTAATTATCTATACGGTTATTTATAGCCTAAGACTTACTTTAACACACGCAACTAGCTTATAAATAGGCCTATATTAAGTGATTATAGAATTTAATTGGAATGTTTAGTAGCTCTGGGGGGGGGGAGGGCAAGTGCTCCCCTCGGTAGTTACACCCCCAGTAAATACGTTCCTGCGTACAGCAGTCATTATCTTGAAGGAAAGTTTCCTGTCGCCATCTTTCTCCATTTTCTTAAGCTGAATCCACACACGATAGAAGATAAGACACTATCGCACAGTCGTTCCACTGAGATGAGAGAGAAGTCACTATTACAAGATGGGCAAGATGGGTCTGTATGCGAGAATATTAAAATGGAAGAGGAACACGCGGATGAAGGATGTTTTCTGGCCACTTTGAACAGCGGCATTGGACTCCGTACAGTCACATACGGAAGAGAGTGAGTTAAGGGAAGCGTTCGTTAAGTCGAGAAGGGAGTCACGACGACATCGCTTGTATTACGTTTACAGTATACGCTTGACAGGGTTGAGTGAGAAAGAAGGGTAGTGTGACAGTTGATAGAGATGGTTGTTATTTTCCTAGCTGTGAAGTGATTATAAAGAGAGAAAATTTCATTATTCTTGAAATGAGACGATGTGTAGTGAGGGTGTCGGCTATTTGTAATTTGCCAAGAAATAAGTGTCTCTGAGTTCTTCCAGGCTTTACAGTAGGAAAGGTATTTGCCCAAGTTCAGATGTTTTTACCTATTACTTAAGGGATAACTACACATAGTGCGTAACTAGGTGCTATTGCTGGGGGGGGTAGCCCAGCTGTTGAGGGGGATGAGACTCCCCATTTTCCTCAAGACAAATGAGATACAGCTATTCAAGGTTCTTCCAACAGGCTATAGACCTAGGCCTAGTTATTTATTTATAAGCCTAATTTTAACACACGAAACTAGCTTAGAAATAGGCCTATGTTAAGTGATTCATGGAATTTCACTGAAATTTTTTAATAGCTCTGGGGGAGGAATTGATCCCTCCCCTCGTAGTTACACCACTGCCTACACGTATCTCAGTTTACGATCGTGAGGATACAATAGACTCGTTGACAGACAGAATTATCTAAGGTGTTAGTAGGCAAGTCTGAAAGGATTTGAAGTATTTTCAACAGCTCAGCTCTACGTCAGTGGTTCCCAAAGTAGGGTCCGCGGATCCCTTGGGGTCCGCGACTATGGGTTCAGGGGGTCCGCGGGCACTTTTAAGAAAAAATAGAATATACCGTAATTTATTCCGATTTTTTTGTAGTCTAAAATCTAAATTTTAGAATCTTAAAACAATTATTAGAAGAGTCCAGTATTTTTTTTTTTTGTTCAACCTACTTGTAACTTGTAAAAGTAATTTAAAACTAATGCATTTAATAATATCTTTAAATCATGTCGTGTAGCAGATCTGTTTGTCAGCCGAACTGACTAGAGGGCCGCATCAACGCAGAACTTATTGCGCTGTTTTATTCCACGCATACGCACTGTATCTTATAAGCACTGTATCTAAGCATAACGTTTTTCCGTGTAGCTGGTTTTACGCCTAAGTAGCTGGATTTCGACACGTGTGGCTGGAAAGATAGAGCCGAGGTTGGCAAAGTTAAGAAATAAACTTGATGTAGAGAGTAACTTAATATTGAAATTATCAGATATTAGGCCTAAACCTAATATTGCAGAGCTAATTGTTCACATTAAATTATGTTTAATATAATTAATATTATAATTTTGCAAGTTAAGAGAATTTTGATTTTAATACATTTTAATTAAAATATAACTTAAGAGTTTTCATCATATTTACTGTTTGTTTTATTTCATAACCTAGATGGGGTCCGTGAAGTTTTTAATTTTTTTTAGGGGGGTCCGCGGACTGAAAAGTTTGGGAACCACTGATCTAAGGTATTAGATAAATACAGTAGGCAAGTCTAAAAGGATTTGAAGTATTTTCAACAGCTTAGCTCTACGTTGTGTCCGATCAGCAGTCGTATAAACGCAGGTATATAGGTCTACAGTGTGAATCGGCCCAGTGGACATTTCGATTGTGTGTCACCAACGTCAGTGGGTGAATGCACACTCGTTGTGATGACCGATATGTTGGAGACCTTCGAGCTCCGGTGGCTGCTCAAGTAGTGAACCAAAATATCACGAAACTAGTAGCCTAATATTTGAATTGATTGTGCACATGAAAACGATTCATTTTCAATACACCATGTAGGTCTACAATGCCAGCCGAACCGATAATACGCGGTAAGAGATGATGCTTTACGTTGTCCAAATTGCGCGTGTGTTGGCAATGATGTTGCATGAACTCTGTTAGAAACGGAACAGCAGCAAAACCGAGGCGCCAGTCAGTAACAGAGGGGGAGTGAAAATTATATTCTTGAAAGATTTGTGAAATGTCGATTCCCTCCTTTACTGCGATTGCATTCACTTGTATTTTTCTTTTTCCTTTTTCTTTTTTCTTTTTTTTTTTTGAGATGGTATAGTGTAGTCTTTATATATAAGCGTAGGAAACGAATTGCAGCCTTGTGTAACACGCGACTAAAGGGTTGTGCGGTTGAAAATCGTCTACTTTCAAGAGACACTTGTTTTTTCCAATTCGACAAGGGTTGGGAGGTTCTCGTTGACAGAGACAGAATGCGTTGCTGTGATACGTTGTCATGGTGACGGGGCGGCGCGTGCGTACAAACTCTATCTCGCCCAGCAAATGATAGTGTTGTTGTAGCGACGCATGCGCAAAGCTGCCTACCGTGTACAGCCACTCCT
Organism: Magicicada septendecula; assembly: GCA_034769895.1. Lineage (NCBI taxonomy): Eukaryota > Metazoa > Arthropoda > Insecta > Hemiptera > Cicadidae > Magicicada > Magicicada septendecula. Next base: position 269,133,883 of record CM068376.1, read on the forward strand.
GCTCTGCCGAGAACCTGCTGTCAGTTCAGTGGTGTCAGCTGTTCGATTCGTTCGCGATTCGGGTGTGCGAATACATTGTTTATTTTCAGTTTGAACTCAAAAATAAAAACCACAAGTAAATTTCCGGGGACATTTTTTTCATAGATTACGCTTACATTGACTGATAGTATAGGCTTCAGTTTTGCTATTTGTTTTTGTGTTTCTGAAGAGCGACGGCGTAACATGCACGAGGCGTAATATAAAGTATGCGAGATCGCCGTTTATGTGTCCAAGATTCAAAGTGTAAGCTGACTTTTGTATGATCAGAAAAATTTCTAGTGGTTTAAGAGTTTGGGTAACGTGGAGGTGTGTTGGACTTTAGGGAGTTGGGATCACCGCCACGACGACGCCGATACAGCAGGAACTCCACCAGGCGCCGCCTCCGTATGGTAGACGCCGAGGCGGCAAGCCGTCATCACTTGCTACGTCTTTCGGCCTGCAGTTCTTCCCGGAGGACGGTGGCGCGGGGGCTCCCGAGGGCCGCGGCCTGGCTGCGGGACTGTTAGGGGCCCCGGGGGCGCGACCCCACCCTCCTCTTCTGTTGCACGGGGCGCCCTGTTGTGCTGCCCTTCCTCTGCCCGTCACACAGACACACAACATAGGTACGACCACCCTACATTTTCTCACCAAAACAAGTGTAGTAACATGCCCGTAATTGCTTCTCTAAGTACGGGTATGATGGCGCGATGTAATTTCTTAAGTGTTTGTATAATAACTTGAATTTGGGACAAACACTTTCTCTCTCGAGTCTATTTATTTGTGGTAAATGTTTGGGTATGTGGGACCTGTGATTTGTTTCTTCTCCAAGCCTGCCTATTAAGCTATCTATACATGTAGGCCTACTACACTGAGGTTCGTAGTATGTAAAATGTCATATAAGACTAAAAATAAGTAGCTATTTTGTTCCAAAACCTGGAGTATCAAATAACGTTCATTAAATGTTTGACAAAAGTGAATCTTTGTTGTGTTGTGTGGGCTTCAGAAGTAGCAAAATATTCGATTAATTTTGAACAATAGTTGTATATTTTGTAAACTACACTCGCATACAGAAGCTTCATAAAGTTTGTTTATTTACAACACTGAAGTCTGTTCGTTTGTAACAAAACACTCCCATGTATAGATAACTTTGGGCAAATGTGAATGTAATATGTTTACAGTGTGTACCTGATTTGTTTGTGTTGGATGGGCCGTGTGGTCTTTTACTGCATGATCTCTGTTTCTGTTTTTGCTTTGGGCGTCCTTCAGTTAAATTCAGATTAAAATTGGTTGTTTATTTTTCTGGTTTGTTTTGTTTTCCGCAAGGGAATAATCTCGCCGCGTGTCCTTAGTGCTTTTGTGTAACAGTTAACAATCATATTTCAGATAGAAATTGTTTTATTTCTATTAACACAGACAGTGTGTTAGTACTCGTCTACAAATGTGCTAGTGGTGAAAATACAGTGAGTGACTTGAATTCTGATTTTAAGTGTCTACATAATGTATCTTTTAAAAATATTTATGTTTACAAAAGGTTTTTAATCCGTTTTCAAGATTTTATGTAGTAATTAAACCTGATCAGTTAGATAACATATAGCCTATCGACCGTTCGTTTTATTTTTATAAATGAATAAACAGACAACAGTGACTCGCTTTGTTGCATTTTATTCGAGCTGTACTGTGTTAAACATTCTGACGCTGTGGTCCGTTAGTTGCTAACGAAAGTAGCAATCGTCACATTTGATTTTGAAAAATTAGTACGAATCGTTTTCACCTTGTATTAAAAACAAGAGAAGGCAGAAAACGTGAAAAACTTTGGGATAGCCCGGCGTGCAACTTTAGGATTGTCCGCGCCTTCTGTCGGTGTTAGTCTATTGACATCGATTGTTGCAGCTTTCACCTAAAGATTGATATCATTCTGTTTCCAGTATTCGGATATTGTAATTATAGATTGCACGAATCGGTCGGTCATCTGCTGTCGGCAGTACTAAGTGATTCGAAATCCTTCGTTCCTTGGGATTTCTGCCGAATTCAATTGTGTGCTCGTTTGCCAGCTACCGCCACATAAACGTGTTAGTTATTATCATTCACATTCGCACGTGAACATCGTAAGCGAACTTTGTAGGATGTTTATAATATCGCGCAGGAAGATTTAACGTTACATAACATGTATAACCTATACATATGTGCACGACTCCGGGTCTTCATAAATATAAACACACACACACAAAGAAAATCGTATTTTCTTGTACGGAAACGGTTAATAACCACTGTTGCACGCATCTGTTTGCCGTTAGGCAGTTAGTTTTGTTCGTTTTGTGGTATAGCCTTCGTACGCCTAAATACTAATAAAAAAGTATAGTGTATACCTGTAGCCTGGTATAAATATTAATACAAACTAATGTAAATACAACGGCTGTGTGTAAGTGAAGCTTTATCTTAATCGTTAAGGAATAAATTTCTGCAGAAACGCGGTACGCCTTTATATTGCTCAAACACTCCTGCAATAATTCGTGTTGTGCTGTCGAATGATCGTGTCGAATTTTAATTTTGATTTAGTTTTAACTACGAAAGAGGTTACCGTGCCAACGCAATCGGGTCTAAGTGCAGGTCGTCACATTGAATGTCAAAATTTTCATCGTTTCAAAGATACGCGAGTATGATTCACGGGTAAAAAACAAAATCGCTTGAAGCATACTTGTTGTAGTGTAGACTGATAATTAACGTATAGGCCTATTTTGATTTTACTTATAAGAGAGAACGCTCTACTGATAGACGATATCATAAAAATATTCACTTATTTTATGTCGTATATGCGAATAAATTTTGACGGAGTCTGAAGTTGGGGAATCACATTCACTTATGCTATAAAATAGGCCTAATTCTGTATGTTTAAATTGCTTTTTTTATTTTTCTATATAATAATAGTGTACTGTTAACCATGAAATAGATGCCGTTAGCCTATATAGCCTATAGGCCTATATTAATGTTATCATATATTCTCAAATTATATTACTTCTGCAAGTTGTTGATATTATTTTAATTTTCCTGACGTCTACATTTCACTGATAGATTCAGTAGTCTATCTTCGCAGGTTGTTATAAACCTTTATCTTTAGATTTTATAAGCTCTGAAGATACTGATTCTATCAGTGAAATGTACATCAGGAGAATTAAAATAATATCAACAACTTGCAGAAGTAATACAATTTGATAATACATAGGCCTAATAATATTAATCAAGAATATTGCAGAAACTCGTGGAGTTACTTATAAAGAAATAATATATTGCCTATACTTATACTCATTAGCGGGATATTAAATATATTTACCAATTAAAAAATTATTATTTTCGTGCGTTAGTATTAAAATTATAGTGGGTGACGTTCTTGTGATGTTCCACAGTCTTGTGATGTTCGTCATCAGAGGCTGAAAGTTCAGGCAATAGCCTGTTTTTTTTTTGTTTTTTTTTGTCTAAGAATGAAATTTGCATAAGAAAATAATCACGCGAGCGACAATTATAGGCTATTCTGTATGTAGTTGAAGACGGCCGCAAGGCAGGCGTTTTGTTAGAAATCGGAAGCCTCTAGGATTGCGTCCCCGTTCAACAAATCGTGCCGTTTGCGCCTCTCGGAAATTCGCAACGCGTACTTATTACCAGCGGCATGCTTTTCGTTTTGTCTCTAATTGTTCGTAATTGCATGCTCCCGTGAGCGTCAAACAAGATAAATCTATGCACAAACGCGATTGAAACAAACGTTACGTTCGCTGCGTCTCAATATAAAATATTAACACGCTCAACCGAATTTTATTCTTGGATTTTATTATCTGCTTGTAAACAAACAAAACGAAGTAGGCCTATTTGTGTAGTAATATTCTTCTGTCTTAACATTTCTTGTTAACTTCTTCGTTGTTACCGGTTCTTGTTTCTTAACGTGAAAAGAAAATTCTTCTTAGATACGCGTAAATTATTATATTCGCGCGCACAAAAGCACAAAATAAAAATATGATACTATTAAAACATTTTCAAAGTTTATAAAGTATCTTTGGGGTTATCTAGTTATACATAAGCGTCATAAACATAAGGTTAATCGTATACCTATAAATTATGTAACAAATTTAAATTATAATTTCAAGTTCAAAATGTATTTAGATTAAACAGATAATGATTAAATAGAATAAATATCGTGTAGGCCTAACGGTGTGTATACTATACATCCATTAAAATTACATAGGCTAATGAAAAATAATTTTTGTATTTAATGCTGTGCATTATGGAAATTATGATATTTCATTAAAAAACTCTGTACAGCAAAATTTATTATGAATTTATGTACTTAGTGTCTTATGCTACATTGCCGAAACATTTATATATATGGCTACAGCCCTATAAACTGGTTTACAATCAATAACATTTACAACATTTGTAACTAAAACACAACTTGACGTTCAGTTTGCAGTTTTATGCTCTTTGTGACAACAGTTGCAACCATTAAAATAGGCCCACATACAATTATTACAAAAAATAAAACACATCCTTACTAAAATTATATACATGTCTATCTCACATTTATTGAAGTAAATACGTAAATAAAAATTATATTGGTATATAAAATGTTGTATTGATATGTGTATAGACTTGTTAAAATTATTAAATACGCCCTGTATTTAGGCTGTAGCCTATAGGCTCCGATATTAAACATATTTCCGTTTTATATTCTAACTAATATTTTAATTACAGAGCTGCTAGCCTGTTTACGAAGATTAAATAGCCGATTACTTATGCAAATAAATAACATATCTTGGAATATTTTAGCCTGTCTCTTATGAGATATTCATACGAGTACTTTGATTATTAATGTACATTCTTAAAAATAATCGTACAAAGATAGTTATTTTAACGAATTCTTGAACGCTATATAAGCTGTAAGCTGTGAGAAGTTATAAACTTTGCGAAAAATATTAACGACAGATAGACAGTCTAACTCGCGAATCGAAAGATTTAATTATACCAACAAGCAAAGTAAATATGTGCCTACAAGGTTCGCAGCAAAGATATATTTTTTCTGTATCGACGATGTCAAATCCGAACGATCACACTTATACGAACGCTATAAACGGTAGATTCCACGTTCATTACATTAATAAGTTACGATAGGCCTCGTCACATACTTACATCATCTATTTTAATGAACGAAACAATACCAGCGATAATATTTTCACTAATAACGATCTTAAAAACAATAACCACTACAAAAATAATAAAAGGTATTAGAACACACAGAATTTGTGTAAACACCACTTTCGGTTGGTTAAAAAACGTGAGTTTCTACGGTTCTTCGGAAGAAATAAACAAAAACTAAGAAAGATTTAATTTTGTTGCTAATAGTAACCAAACGGATACAATGATAATTATTAATCAAATATCAAGATATGGTTATTTTTTAACTTAACAGAGCAAGTGCATCGTAATTATAAAAAAAATTCGTAACCTCACGACTTACAATTCACTCGCTCACTTAAAAGCTTAAAAACCCGCTACAGACTAATGAAAAAATGTAGATTATAAGTCCTCCGATATTGAGTTAGTTAGCTTTACTTTGATTTTAATAATCTATTATTTACCGCATTTCTGCTTAACAGCAGACCATACTAGTTGTAGAAGTGATATAACTTAATGAAGATTATGATGATGATGATGATGATAATAATAATAATAATAATCCTTAAATTCGTTGTGACCGTCAATCAATGAATTTTTCGGTGAAGGGTTTGTTAGGATCGGTCAAAACTATATAACACAAATTTTAACTTATTTGTGTCGATGTTTCTACAATGTTTATTGTCATCATCAGGGCAATTGTTGCTGACGCCAAACACAACGCCAACACAAATTTGTGTTGTTATATTTTTGGCTATCCTCACAAACCCTTCACCGAAAAATATAATAATAATAAAAGTAATAATAATAATAATAGTTTTAAATAATAATAGTTTCAATCTATTATTAAATAATAGTCCGCTAATAAATAATCTCTGATAGTTTTGTAAAAGAAAATTATTTGCGTTAAAACACAAGCAGTGTAGAACGTGATTATTACTGGGCCCTATAATAATCCGCCACAAAGGTACGTTAAACACTTCTTGTTTACTTATGCAAATTCAACGCTTTAATAATAACAATAATAACAACAGTGTATGTTGTTGTTGTTGTTGTTGAATGTGTATTGCATAAATGAATATGCGCACGCGCGCGCGCGGTTTACAATAGGTCTAAATTGTGTTTCTAGTTAAAGATTTTTCGTGTTTACTTGTTTCTTAAAAAAAAAAAGTAAAATCGTATTCAAATGTTTACAAAAGTTTTGTTAGGTAATTGAGTAAAAAACAAAAACGAACAAATTTTAAACTTCGTTCCCGAAAAACCGCTTGGTTTATAAATCGTATACGATATTCCGAAATTGTTGCAGTATGGCGTGTGTGTGTGTGTGTGTGTGTGTTTGTGTTTAATTCCATATCCTATACAGTCGTACGCGCCCAGTATAGTACAATAGTCTACAATTTATGTATGCAATACAAAAACATTGAATAATATTTTATAATATACGATGTAGCGTATATTTTATTTTATAATATTATATAGGCCTACTCATTAGTTGTATAGGCGTTTATAATATTGTAGGCCTATGTTATAGTAAATAATATACAATACACTGATTATAACCTATTATTAAATTGCTTATAATATATCCTTCACAGTTAATATATTAGAAATTTTTGGTCTAGGCCTAATTAGTTTAACTACAAGTTTTTTTTAAGTGAAAATAGCTCTTTTGTGTTAGAGTCTAAGGAAATATAATAACTATTTTTATCGACGTTAGTTGACATCAATAATATTAGTCTGCTTAATTTAAGAGTAGTAGCCTATAATAACTTTTCAATTTTAATCGCTCGTCAGCTAAAGTAAATCTAAATAAACGCATTTAAATTTTCTTTCTTCGCAGTAAGGTTTTACCATAAGCTTTGCCTCAGATCTGTAGCAACTTTGCGATCGTGTAATATTTACACCTGTGGTGGTAAACATTGGTCTCTTTTCGTAAGCCCCACGAGCGAAGCTGTACCATTCTTAGGAGTTTACAAAACACGAAAACAAAATGAATTTCGTTATTTAATGATCCGTAGTTGTGTTGAACTGATATTTATTCTATCCAAAAATTTTGCAATAGTTTCGTTGAAAAACAGTTTAAACTCTTGTAACGAAACTCGTGTAGATGAGTCAAAACGGGATACAGTAGTTTCAGTAAAATTCGTGTGTAGCTGATAAATTAAATTTTTCTCGTATTGACTACAGTATTATCAGAGCCACTAGTATATAATTTATATATTATAATTTTACATTATAATTTAATTTATTATTTATGATTAATAGTATAACATTATTATATAGAGTATAGGCCTATAATATCGGTATCAGTACACTCAGGTTGGTTTCCCGCATTCTCCGACTACATACGATTTCAAATCTTCATGTTTCTCGGATGTTCCGTATGTCATCCTCGAGGCTCCTTTACGTCCTGTCAATGTCTTCTCTTCAGATTTTCCTGGATCCGTCTGGTTTTCTTCTGCCGCCCGGTAGCCGATATTTAACACTACTTCGGGAGTCTGTTGAGTACCAACGGAGGCCAGATGCAATATTTCAAGGTTTTGTTCTTCCGTTTTGAAAATCGGGAAGGCAGTAACATTGATTGCGTTTAATTTTAGCCCGTAAAAATTAACTAATCGTACAAATAAGAAGACGAATTTTCTACTGACGAATGTCGCTACGTCGTTTGAGTGTAGAAATTCCGTGCGGCGAACGGTTTTTTATCCCAAAGTGTACTACAGTGTCCTTTGATTTTTTTTTTTTTTTTAATTTCTACTCAGCACTGAGCGAAGTTATGAAACGACTAGCCGTCTTCGCGATAATCTGATTCTGAACCATGAAGAATAAAAATAACAAACAAGTAACTTAAGTGATGAGCAAACTCGACAAACAAAAAAATAAACAAATTCAAGTGATAGAGTGTCAAGTAAACGAAAGTATGTGCATTACTAAATACGTAGGTAGGCCTAGTTACTTCGCAGAGTCGGGAAACGAAGTAGGCCTACTATCGTCTTGAATTCGGAACAGTAGTAGAATCCGCAGCGCAAAGCATAGAACGCAAGAAATAAACCTGAGTTAGAGTAGAATTTGTTATTTAGTTTTAATATAATTTTAGCCTGAAGACGGCTACCAGTGTATTTCGTAGGCGAAACGTTAACCTATAAGTTGGTCCGATGATAATTCACGTTAGTCCGGCCTTCAAATAACATAAACAGTCTAACCTAAATCTGTTAATTTTTAAAGACAGACTGCTTTTTAAGCAACAGTTTGCAAGGCGTACGTTAATTTTTCACGATATTTCCGGTGCCCAGTGTACGTGCCTTCGTCAAAATTTACGCTTCCGAAAGGCTGAGGATAAATAACACTGCGCATGATAATCCAAATGGCACGTGAAACATTATTTCCAAACGATCAACGCGATTGCACGCATTTTTTATGAACATTTCGCATTTAGACGAAAGCGTATCCAAACTATTAATATACTGAACGTTTATTCGAAACAACTACATAATTTGAAATAAATTCCCGTCAAGCGATTTTAACATTATTATTGTATAAATATTTTGGATGTTTGTTCATAGTTGAATAATTTCTGTAAACACGTGTTAAATGCAATAGATATAATCAAGCGTAGTCAGTATTATATTGTTCGTTATTGACTTTTCGTAGCGAATAACTCAAGTTAAAAATAAGAATATGGCAGTTATAAATTTTTATTATGTGTGGCTATTAAAGATGAAATGTAATTTGGTCTCATGGATTATTGTGTTTCCGAAAAAGAGCGAATCCAACAATAAGCTGTGAATTTTTCTGACGCTCTGCGTCCAAGACCCTGTTCAAGTTTATCGCTGTAATATCTCTTCGAACTTATTGCATTTTTCGTTGTGCATTGTTTTTTGAGTACGTTACTAAAGTGTGTGTGTGTGTGTGTGTGTGTGTGTGTGAGTGCCCGCGCGCGTGCTTGTTTAGTCTGCTCATTATATGGACACGACAGTTGATTATTCTACGTATGTGCCGTTAAAACTATCTGAAACTCTGTTCGTCTTAAGTTTACACCGAAGTTCAAGCTTGAGTATTCTTCAGAAGCCTTCGTGAACACCGTCGGACGACGTTGGAACTTTGTGGTACGCCTTTTTTTACGACGTATACAAAAGGTAGGACTATTTTTTTCTTTCAATAGTATAGCAAAGTCTCTGGCCTCGATATACATCTTATATTAAAAGAATTCATTATGCTACCGTCTCAGTTGGCAATGTCAAATTGTATGTTGATTAGATCATTTCGATCTGATCCATATTAATTATTAACAATTATTTTGAACATTCTAAAGTATTAAAACAATAATAATTATTATTATAATTATTATCTTGTGTTAGAATATCGTATGTTAATATTTGAATGTAAATAGCTTATATAGGTTTATTTTAAGTTGTAATTTCCGTCTCAATTGAGTATTTTCCGTTCGATGTGTTGATTGAAATTATGTTTAAATGAGCTACTTATGTAAAAAATTGTTTTCTTAAAATTTGACGTTCGTAACTCGTGAAGAATACTTTTTTTGCGAAAAGAAGTAAGCCCTATTCAAATACTGTGAAAATTTACGACGTCTTTTTTAAAGATAAAAGGGACTTTCAATGTTAATGCAAGTGCAGATTATAGGCTATAAGAATTTTAAGGGCACAAGAATGAAAAGGAATAATAAAATATTTTAAACAATGTCTGGCCACTTTAATAATTCATTTAGTTTCATTTTTGCTTATATGAACAAAGGCGTAGTAAATTTTTAGCACTATCTGTTGCTATTTGAAATTATTGTTTTGAAAAGTCACGAAACTCGTCACGCAAAAAATACCATGAAGGGCATCATAACCGCGAAAAACACATTGGCCGTTCAGAAAATAAAACCTTAGTTACAGCAGATTCATCGCATTGCATTACTCTTTGCATCGAACAAAATCGCAATTTTTACTGTTACGGAATATAGAGGTGTGTTTAGTGGTTTATATATGTGTTAGAGGTTCATATGTACATATAAACTTTATTCATAGCCTACAATTTTTATCACTTTTAGCGGATTACGAATTAAACAATTTTATTGGGAGTTTAAATATTCATAAAAAGTTTTACGTTAACAGAAGAAAAACAAGAAGGAAAATACCCCTACGAACGATTCTAATTACATATTAAGACCTAAGTTATTCAACGAATATTATCAATATGGGAATATCGATACGGTTCTACAGTTTATTCGTGTGGCAGTCGTTTTCACCCTGGACTTTATGGCAGTGAGTTTAAAATTACTGTTTTCTTTTTAAACATGTACGTTCCAGTGTTGTGGTTTTACGATAGAACATTTAGATAGAAGAGCAAATGTGAAGTTAGACCTTTTGTGTAACATACACTGGTGTTTTTGAATTCGTATTTGTATTCTGAAAATCCGAAAACCGCTGTCTGACGTTTTCTTTCGAAACTGTTTTTTGTATGTCGTACTGATCCAATAGATTTTTTTATGGGTGTTTATTTCAGTATATCATCAACAGCCAAGTGTTAGTTCGAATGTCTTTTAGCTGTCACCACGACACATCTCCGCAACTCAAAATCCACGATGATTGTGTTTATAGATAAAACTATATAAAACGTTTAAGTGTTGCAAACGCATATAAACTTAACAGCGAGAGCGAAACTCACATATAAACATACAGAGGCAGTACTCCATTTGATCGTAAATGGTTGACTAAATATTCCAAATTTAATTTTGTTTAAAACATTTAGTAGTTAACGGAATGTGCATTACACGTAAAAAGTGACAGAATACGAACGCTTCTGTTACAGGCATATAATATATGTATTCGTGTAGCCTTTGTGTTCAGACTTCAGAAAATAGACACATATATGTACAAGGCATATAGCCTATAGCCTAATTAAAGTAAATATAGTTTTGCTTCCAAAAGAGTAATTAATTTAAAATTATTATAGCCTATTATAGCTTCGCAATACCGTAACAGCACCATAGACATTATTTAGACCGCATTATGTAGGCTATATAAAGATTATAATTTCCATTTTACAATGATATGTATTTCTGTAATCATAGTAGAACTTCCAACACCGTAATATTCATTAATGGTCAGCAACAGCATTTAGGATTAAATTTCAAAATTATTAATATAATTGATTACTGTGTATGATTCATACAAAGTATTCCTTAAGTAGGTAATAAATTATTAATTATTATTTTAGTGATAACATAAAAATTATTTACACATTTCAATATTTGCTTGTGTTAAAAATAATATAATATCCTATAGGGCTATTATGTAAATAAAAGTATATTTATTTATTTATTTATGTGATATGTATTTCTTGTGTAAAGTGTAGTCAGTTGACTGTATGTCACCTGACACGTAACTATAAATTAAATAGAAATAATGAAAACTTCATTTAAGTTTATTTTTATCCGAATTACGATGGAAATGTTTGTGGTTTAAAATATTGACGACACAATAATGAAGTCTACGTTCTTCCGTATGAAAAATTTAAGTTGTGTTCAAAGATTACGTAAATAATTATAATTTAACTTTCAAATTTAATAATGGGACGTGGATTTTACTTCTAAGGACGTAAGGCGATGCGATTTTATAAAAGACGTGTCAAGAAGGAACAAGAACTTTTATTTAGATAGATGGACATTTTACTTTTCGTTTGTATCTTGTAAGGTTTTTTACAATTGCCTTACATTTTGAGAAGCTAAACTAAATTTATTCTGAATGGTACATCTTAAATAATACGGTAAGCCTATATGGAAAGAAGACGATATTATAAACATGATAAAACTGAATGTACGACTACGAAATTTTTTTTGTTACTTCCGTTATTAATGTTAATGTTAATGATAATAATAATAATATTAAAGTCTTAGCACACGACCTATGTAAGTCTTACGTTTGATATGAATCTTCCTGTATCATTAGTAGCTTAAACGTTTTAAAGAATTATCGGTTCGAAAGCCTTATTTATTTTTATTTCGATTGTTGTAGTACTCGGTTTACAGAAATTATTAAATTACTACACTGGAACGAAGAAAGCACCATTCTGGAAACAAAAATGAATAATAACTGATACGAAATCGAGTGTTTGTTCGTTAAAACATTTGAGCCTCTGAAGACGCAGCACAGTGTCGGTTAGAAAACGTACACCTGACACCGATATTTAATACTCACAGAAGAAAAAATAATATTTACACTTAATGAATTTTAAACATTTTATTTATAAAATTTTAAGATGCAAGTTCTTATTTTCATTATTTATTAATATTAGTAGCCCTATTTTATTGTACAGTTTTTTGTTCAACATCGTAGGAACAAAAATTTTGTTTGTTTGTTTGTACTGTCGTTATGTTAAATGTGATCAGCTTATATTAAACGAAATATACGACTAACTGATGAATTCAAAAACATAGCCTAAGTACCTATATTAGAAAGAAACTAAAATAAATACTCGCATTTTGAAACTTTCGTAATAAAATACGAAAAATATAGCCTATAATGCAAGGAACAACCATATAGCCTATTATTCAATTATAAGATAATTTAACCTTAAGGATAAGGATTTTCTGCTGTTATTGTTAGCGGCTAGTTATAATAGTTATCCACAGCTATACTGACGGAGACAAAGTAGTATTTCGCTTCTAACACAATTTTCAAGTCAGTACTGGTTTAAACTTCGGCAGCGATTTGAAAATGATTCCAAAAACCGAATGCGTCGTCAGAAACGGCGTATTTACGGGGAGGACGAACGGGACCGGACCCCCCCCCTCAGAAGGGTCGAAAAAATTGACGAATTTTGTTAATTTGTATTACTGTATTATTATTTTTTAGTATTATTATTAGTAGTATTATTTTTCTAATCAGTGTACGCTAATATAATACGCTAATAAAAGTAGTAACCCTTTTTTAACCTATAAACCCACAAACAGGTTTATTACAAAGCATTAGCGTATAAGTCTGCAATATGAAATAACCTATAGGAAAATCATTTCAGTCAATAAGTGTCTTGTAAACAACGTTTTTCAGTAACGTGTATTTTTATTGTGTTATTACCGTTTACTTTAGTGGGACTTATTTCAGCCACTTTAAAGATAGTAGGCTACTGTTGATTAGTCTTAACTTGTTTATTCTTTTGTATGAAGCCGACCCGACCCCGAACCTCTTCCAAAGCCAAATTCTAGATACGCCACTGGCCGTCAACGGAATAAGAAGGATATTTTTTATGAGTGCTGCAATTTTATAAACACCGAGTACAAAGATAATAATAGCAATAGGAACGTAAACATTAACAGCAACAATAACAATAAAAATAAAAACTTAATAATAATCATAATAACGACAACAATAACGGCTCGTTTCTGTACTACCGAAGTGGCAGCGAGGGCCGCCAGCTTCACCAGTAGACTAAAGGTATTTACGAAGAAGATATTCTGGCCATCACTACGTTTAAACCGTGCTTATTAGGCCCTATTCCTGGATGTTGCCACAGGGAATTTACTTCAGTCGACCCGAGGCCTCAAAAACGGACACCTCGATTTTACGGTAATGTTGCGGCAATCGAATACGGGGCCTCTAGATTAGTGACCGGGCCCCCGTACACGCTGATCTACTAGATCCATCATTCGAAAATAATTATTTTTATAATTAACGTAATAGGCCCTATAACTACGAGAAACCCGCGAGTTGGAATTGACAAAACATAGGCCTACAGGATACGCGCTTCTGAGAGCGTTATCAGCTAACGAGCACGTACTGCGTGTAGAATCACTAAACGTTTCGCTTTGAACTTCACGGTTTTGTGAAGTTACCGGCACGCACATTGAGAATAACGTTTTTCCAGATAATAAACAGGCAGTCCTGCGGTCCCCCTCCCCTCAAGATCGATGAATACTGCAATAATTGTTCTATACTCACTGCCTGTGTACAGCTATATAACTAAATGTCTTCAACAGACCAGTGGCGTATCTAGAACTTGATCTTTAGGGGGGGGCCCGGTCGGGTCGTCTTCACACAAAAGAGAAAAAGAAGTGAAGACTAATCAACATTATTATCTTTAAAGTGGTTGAAAAACGTGTGACAATATGCTAAAATCAATCCCATTAAAATAAACGGTAAGAACACAATAAAAATACGCGTTATTGAAGCATTGTTTAGGAGATACTTATTGACTGAATTGATTTTCCTACATTTCATATTTCAAACGTACACGCAAGCACTGTATTATAAACCTGTTTGTATATTTACATTTTTTACTACTATATTAGCGAACGCAGCTGAACAAAATTATAAAATAGTCTAAAAATTAAGAGATTAACAAATTCGTCAACTTTTTTCTATCCTCTGCGGAAGAAGGTCCGGTCCCGTTCTTGAACCACGTTGAACCACATGGTTGACGGGACATCCCACCGTAAATACGCCCCTGTATTAGACCAACTCCAAGCTGTATCGTCTGTACAGAACAGTCTCAGAGTACGCCTATATCCCTCTACCTCAAAACTGCTTTTCCAAGGAAAATGTTGTATGGTTTACTATTGCCGGCCAGCAGATGATGACCTCTGATTTTTAAAACACCTAGTATGATGGTATTGAGGATTTGAGTATTCTGGTAAAGCACTATCATGTCACTTCTCGAATGTCTGTTATAGGCTTACTCCGTTCCGAGATACATATAGTAGTGACTAATGAAACGGGTCTATGGTGTCTTTCGATTTCTGATTTCATGCGAGAAACTTCAAAAAACAAAAGTTTGAAAAGAAGCCGTGAAATATGTAAAGGTTTAGGCCTATTTAAACACCGTTCATATAAATACGAAAAGACTGAAAGGTAGTAGGCTGTTGCTCAGATAAGAACCTACATATTTTAACAAATAACATTTTTTGTGTTACCTTACTTACGTTGCCTTTATTCCAAAGTACCGATGGTATGTTTCATGTATTTATTTATCAAACTTTATCAATTAGTTTTAAGTTACTGACGTAATAGGTGAATGTTATATGAATTACAAATAGCATAGGCCTATAGATTACGTGTGGATGCTGAGTATGGAAAGTATATTCCTCTGAAGACCTTTCCGCCGGAGTATTCTGTATCCACTTCCAGAATACGGAGTAGGCTGTATTCTGTGACGCGAGGGGATTACGTGCAAACAGCATAATTCAAGTTTAGATAGATTATGCATAGATTAGTCAAGCGTAGATTATGCATTGTGAATAATGATACAAATTATAGTTGAATTCACAAACTTTTTCTCGTTCTTCGTAACAATAAGTTACACAAAATGAAACTTAGGTTATGTTTTCAAACGTTCGCTGCAGTGTGATGTGAAATCGATTTAAAACTGACTAGACATAGATCGGCTAAGTTGCAGAAATATATAGGCTCAGCTCCCGCGCGCGCGCGCGTGTGCTTTATTCAATAAATTTATTATATAGCCTAACGTATCATGTAGGTATATGATTCAGATTAACGTTTTTCTTGCAAGTTACGTTTTCTTTTTTCACAGTAGGCTATTGTAGTTTCGTTTTCTTTCTTTAACATTCGTTTATTACTTTTGTACCAACTCCTTAAGGCTCGAATTACCTAACGTCATCAGAGCAAGTCTAAAAACGTTGTAATAATCTAGATTTTTGTGTATTGTAATGGTGTCTACGTCCTCCAACCTGTCGGATGAATATGATATGGAATCGCTGTACGATCGTATAGATATTCCTTGCTGTATTTCGACGTTTTAGTTCATGTTCGATATCAAGTTTTATACTTTTGAAGAAAATATCCTGTCTCCGGAGTGTGTTTATATGTTATATATTTGTGTGTGTGTGTGTGACCAAAATACTTAGTATTTGGCAAATTATTTTTAAATTTGGGTGAATATTAAGTATATTATTGCTAACGATTTGGTAGTACGCTTCGCTAAATCGCAGCCTATAGGACTAAATAATTAACACATAACACGTGTTTTACAAAAACATTAAAATAAACTTAAGCATTCGTTCAGCAATCAGATACTCCGCTGCTTAAATATAAAACAGTTAACGAAACGTTTATATTTAATATGACACGTAACTTTAACGGTAATTTTCTTCATAAATTATTTTTGAAGAACGCCTCGCAACTGACAGCACCGGACAAACTGTGGTGAAACGTCCGTCCGGCAAACATAAAATTAATAATTGTTATAGAAAATAATTATTTTTAAATAACTTATCGATTATTTACAAGACACTGCTTTCTTAATGTTTTGTTTTATGTTTTGAATAGAAAAAAAAATGTATATACACGATAGGTACAGCTGAATAACGTAAACAAATAGCTTATTACGTTTCCGTTCAGTAACCGTTTACAGCGATAAAACGTATTTACGTAGTTTAACGTAAAGTAGGCCTACAATATAGGTCCAGTTCTTATAACAGTACGAAATGGATATAATAAAAAATAAATAGGCTATTCGTTTGGATAGAAGTAGTGCAATGTTATGAACACAGCTCGCGCCTATATCCTTGTGTGTGTGTCAAAATTTTGTTGTCACTTCTGTTTCTTCAGCTTCATTGAATCAATTTCTGCGTTATTAGTGACGGAATTTATTAAAGAATAATAGATCTGTATTTCGATTGTTCTTTCTCTCTCTCTCTCTCTCTCTCTCTCTCTCTCTCTCTCTCTCTCTCTCTCTCTCTCTCTCTCTCTCTCTCACACACACACACACACACACACACACACACACACACACACACACACACACTTTATTTTGTCAATGTTTTTTCTGTTGTTTTCCAATTTGGAAACATTTATTTATTGATTATTACTTAATGTGCAGTTGGTTTACATCCCGAAAGCGAAGTTGAAGAAAATATAAAATTATAAATTATTGAATTTTATTCTACATTTATTTATATTTGAAACGCGCATATGTGTGTGTGTGTGTGTGTGTGTGTGTGTGTGTGTGTGTGTGTGTGTGTGTGTGTGTGTGTGTGTGTGTGTGTGTGTGTGTGTGTGCGAGAGAAAGAGAGAGAATTCGTAGATTTTCACGGGTATGATATGATGCGTCTTGATTTCGGGTTATTTTCCGAGTTGAATTTCTCTGTTTTCCTCGAAGCGTTACATCCCTCAGGAATGGAAAGAAGGATTCAATCCTAGGATGTCAAGAAAATCTCACCCCGAAGATGGCAGAATTGGATACGCCGAAATGTCACAGATAAACCCTTCGTAGGAAAACAGCAAAATTCAACGCTGGACTCAACACGAAACCAAAACGTATCTTTGCGTGTGTGTGTGTGTTCTTAAACCTACGTCACACAATGCCAATTAAATTCATAAAACTACCATCTATTCTCACAATGCGATTGGATTAACTTATTTAATATTTATAGAGAAGTGAACGTGAAATGAAGTAATCTTCCAGTTAAAATGAAAAAAAATCATGCGCTTAGAAAGTTTTTGGTACCTTTCTTAGACAACATTAGACTTGGAATAATAAATAATAAGTACATTTTGTAAAAATTAAACAGCTAATGAATAATAAATTAATCTTATGTTAATTCGTTTATTTGTAAATAAATTTATGTTTACGGGTTTACATACGTAAATGTATATATAGGCCTACGTAACTTAGGTAAATGAAGGACTACGGGTAACGTGTCGGGTATAAATGTTGAGGAACTAAATAATAATGTAGGCTACTGAAAATTATATCCGAAAAGATACATAGACTATATAAATAAGTTATGAGAATAGTAAATGCGTTTTCATGTAGGCTATTTACTTTTCGATTTATTTATTAACGAAACGTTATTTGTAATGTTAGTTGATAACTCAGTAAATCAGGTTGTCTTAACCTAAAGCAGGGACGTATTTACGGGGGGGGGGGGCGAACAGGACCGGACCCCCCAGAGGGTCGAAAAAGTAGACAAATTTTGTTAATCTCTTAATTTTTAGGATGTTTTATTTTATTTTATTTTTTTTCAACTGTGCACGCTAATATAGAAATAACTATTTTTTAAATGTATAAATACGTTTATAACACAATATTAGGATATACTTTTGAAATACGAAATATAGGAAAATCAATTCAGTCATAAGTATTTTTTAAGAATGTTTCAATAACGCGTATTTGTATTGCGTTATTATCGTTTACTTTAATGGGGTTGATTTCAGGATGTTTTCACGCATTTTTCAGCCCCTTTGAAGATGGTAATGTTGATTAGTCTTAACTTGTTTTTGCTTTTGTATGAACCCGACCCGACCCCGGACCCCCCAAAACCAAATTTTAGATATGCCATTTACCTAAAAATTAGTCCTACGTAGACTACATGACGTTTCATGTTCGTGGGTACGTATACAGGCTGAAACATGTGAAAAATATTTCTCCAGTAACTATACAATGTATGTATAAATTAATAACTGTATACAACGTTTTTGTTTATCCGATATTGGGTCCTTGTTCTTTTCCTAAACGCTTTTGCTTATTTCCGCTTTGCGCATTTCATGAAGGCTGCCTTATATCATCAGTGGAAACTGTTGTAATATTTTTCTTTTTTTATTACATTCACTACAAAAACAGAATATTAAAAATCGTTAAAAATGTCATTAACAGTAATAAATAAAAGAATAAATAAAATGTCGTTCGAGAAAAGAAAAGAGGAAAATAAAAACAGTAGCCTAGAGAAAATAAAATTTAATTTACAAATAAAAGGGTCATGTGTGATTCGACAGCGTCCCAAATGCTCTTCCGGCCTATATTTGGATTCACGAACGTTTATAAATGTTTGTATAAAAAAAAGATAGCAGAAGAGTATGAGGTCTGTACACTTTTGCTGTGGTGTACGATGTCATATCGGCTGGCTTCCCCAATTAACTGATAAAGTCTTTCGGTAGCTGAAGTAAACAGATCACGACTGTAACTCGTAATCACAACACTATGCTTGTTGAACACACAGTCATGTTCATGTTCTACCAGTACATATTGACTCCGTATGTATTTGAAATCTCTTGCTAGAGCGCGAGAGCCCCCCCCCCCCACACACACACACATACATAAAACGCGGAAGTGCTACAAAACAAACAATAAACGAATTAAAGAATGAAAAATCACAGATTAAGTACAGAATGAATGTGAAAAATTGAATTGTTGAATTTATCGAAACAAAAAAATTACAATGGTATGACACACGAAAAGAATGGCACAGGAAAGATTACCAAGGAGAGTTATGGAATGGATTCCACCAGGAAGAAGAAAAAGAAGAAGACCACCTATCACCTGGTTAGAAGAAATTCAGACTAAGTTATATTGAGGGAAAGAAAAATTGAAGAGGATCTTTGGATGGACAAGCAGAAGTGATAGATGAGAATTCAATCATTTCTGTAATTTTTGGTTCCGGAAAAGTTGTAAACATTGCACAGCCGGAATAATAATAACAAAAATCACAGATTCGTTACGCGCATTGCAAAAACAGCCCACTATAGGTGCACTCTGGGCATCTGGGCAGGGATGTATTTACGGAGGGGGGACGAACGGGACCCCCCCCCAGAGGGTCGAAAATCTTGACAAATTTTGTTAGTTTCTTAACTTTTAGGTTTTTTAATTTTTTCAGCTGTGTTTTCCGGCTAGCAACCCTCTTTCAAATATACAAACAGGTTTATTACAGAGTGTACGTCTGAAATATGAAATATAGAAAAATCGCTTCAGTCACTGTCTTCTCAACAATGTTCCCAACAACTGGTATTTTTATTGTGTTATTACCGTTTACTTTAATGGATTGATTTCAGGATGTTATCACACGTTTTTCAGCCACTTTAAGACAGTAATGTTGAGTAATCTTAACTTGTTTTTCTTTTGTACGAAGCCGACTCGACCGGATCCCGGCCCCCCCCAAAGCCAAATTCTTGGTAGGCCTACGCCACTGACTCTGAGCACTCTTCTGGTCGCAGTCGTGAGCTATGTAGACCTACTCTGTTCTGTGTGTTGTGAGTTCTACAGGCTGTCAACTTTTGTAGATCTGGATTTTGTACGGTTTTAGTTTCTAATGTATATAATAACAAAGATTTTACAGAGAAACCTGTGTTTTATCACGGATTATGAGAATTTTTTCGTAATTAGTTGATTACCAAGAAGCGTGTGTCGACCGTGTCATCTGTTTTCCGTGGTGACACTAAACCTCAGATTTTATTGGTCTGACTGTCATGGCCGTTGAGGAGCAATTACTTTATTGTATTAATAAAGTAATAACAGAGCTCATGATTTATCCCACTGCATTGCTACTGCCAAAATCGCTTACTAGTATTTCATAGCCAAAATGCGGGCATTATATCCCTATACTACAATCCTACTGATAATTCATGATTTCATGTACTGGTAAAGTAGCTAAATGCATAATTAGTTTCGCGTGTTGTTGTGGCCTGAAAGTGTTTAAACTTTCGACTTAGTATCAGCCAATTGTGGCCTCATTGCGAGTTTTGAAGATAACAACTAACTCGCTCTATTAAAACCAACGTTTCGTATGATGTTTAGATAGGTTAAGAATTATTTAAATTTGTCTAATATCATCGGTTATATTTATAGTTTCTAGTGTTCACTAAAGTTAGGTTAAATAATTATACTGCTTAGGTTGGTTTTATTTAATATTTCCAGTAGCCTACTACGCTTGGGGAACGATGATTGTGTCCTTGGTACCAGATTTAAGATTTTTGAGGCCCTAGGCCAAGTTTTCTGAACGGCCCCCCTATAGAAGAAATTTGATATCAGATTAATACTATCGAATTTAAAACCAGTAGGCTACTATAAAAAAGCGTGCTTTCATTTAGCAAACTTTTTCAAAATATTAAGAACCATGCAAAAGAACTGAGTAAATTCATTTATTTTTTAAGTAGAGTAACTTATCTAAGCTTATTCAGAAATTTAACATAAAAAATTTCTTTTTTATTGTCTAGGTATAACACATTAATTTTTGTCTTTTGATTTTTATAAAATTAAAAAATAGGTCTAGATTTTTTAAAATTCTTTGACTAAAGATACAACAAGCTAATGGTAAACTAATATTCAGTGACTATGTAGCTTAATGGAATTAATGTCAGGGAAAGTATACACAAAAAATGTTGTTGGAAAATTGATTAATTTTAAAAAGAAAACTACAGAAAATTGTTTTTAAATAACGTAGGCTAGGTTTTTATATTTTATGAAGAGATATAAACACATTTTTTCAGTTATAAGTGGTTTGTATGTACAAACCTTTATTAAAAGCTTATAAATGTAAATTCGGGGGCAATATAGCGGACCTTCAAAATTCGCATGCGCAGAATAGTTTTCAAGGATGCCAACGTCTTAAAAATAAGCGCGCAATATTTAAATAAGAACTGTCTTCCATTTGTATTATTAACTAAAATTGATCATTTAATTTCAAAAAATCATAGGCTACTTAAATAAATCAAAGTGCCTCCTACTTTTATATAAATACTTCTGTTAAAAAAAAATATCTGTACCATGCGGCCCCTTCTAAGCCCGCGACCTAGTCGGCCTAGTGGTAAATCCGGCACTGTTCGGTACCCGGAAAAGTATGTAACTTTCGGTGGATTAACTTTAACGGACCATTAAAGATAATCTTTCAGGTTCAGTCGCGAGAAAACGTCAGCCAGCAGCGTGTGCGCGTGTTACGTTTTGTTGGGAGGATCGGCCGCAACCGAATGCTTCTTAACCTGTTTAAATTTCCTACGTTTTTTGAAACTGGAAAAGGTTATAGTGTAATGAGTAATGTTTGTTTACAGTGTTACTCTAACGTCGCAATCCACTGAGACAGGCCTACAGGTTTTTTAAATAAACGATGCTTATAAGTAAGCACATGGATCGCGAGTTGATTTTAAATTTATTATTTAGGTAACAGCCTGCTAGTTAAGGGAAACGTGTTCGATGACCGTTAATGAATCGATGGTAACAAGTTTTTGTTATAAGATATCTACGTCAATGCTTTTTTAAATATAAGATTAAATACAAACAAAGGAAAATTACGTAGTAAAGCTGAAACAAAATAGCCTAGTTACGAATAAAAATGGGTAGCAAAGTGACATAAGAAAGCCAAATAATGAAAAGAAAACTGACTTAACCATCACATGCGGACGTTCGGTAGGCAAGGAAGTTCTGATTTACAAAATCGTAATTTTAACTGTATGGCCACGTGCCAGAAAATCTGGTAAGTCTTTAGTTTTCTGGTCAAAACCCTCGAGAATGGTGGTTGATCAAAACGTGGAGAGTATGTTCGTAAACGATATTGGCTAATAAGAAAGAAATCACACCGAATTTCCCATCGGTTGTTGGAAACACTGGTGAAAGAGAAGAAACAGGAAAAAGAGGTCTAATCGAAATGGTTTAGGAAAGCCGCGGAATCGTCGCTGGTCAACCATATGCTATGATAGTTTGTTGTATTAGTTTAACGGAACGTTAATTCTCAGCGCTTATTAAGTAAAGAACACTTTAAGAATATTATTGGAAATATGTCTTCCGGTCAGTTTATCGTGTTAGCATATTGTTGTCATTTTGTTATTTGTTATTGTACTTCAGAAAATTACAATAAAAACAAAACAAAATATGTTTTTTTAATTTTAATATTAATATGGTGGTTATTCAGAAAATTACAATAAAAACAAAACAAAAAAAGTTTTAAATTTTAATGTGGTGGTTATTTAATAATTGAATCGGCACATACTAAAAGGGCCTCAGTCAAGAAGACCCCGTTTTGAGAAAAACGAAAAAACTGTTTCTACCACATCCAATCATCAATTAAAATAATTAAAAATTACCAGAAGCTAGTACTTACATTGCTTTATCTTTCTATTGTGTTTAAATTTGTTTGTGACTTTTAATTATTTTTAAAAAAATTCTTAAAAGTGCTTGACTTAGGCCCTTTTAGCATAGAATAGGATTTTCAATAAAACATGGTTTTTTAAAGCATACATTTGGAATAGTTTATTGGATATAATGAAAGTTATGTGCCAATGAAATGAAATGAAATAAATGAAATATTAGTCATCATCTTCAGCATTCTGGGAGTTCGAGGATGGAGAGAGAGAGTGGCGGATAGAGATGACTGGAGGCGGATTGTTGGAAGGCCAAGGCCCACCAAGGGCTGTAGAGCCGGAGAAGAAGAAGAAGAAGATCTTCAGCATTGCCCTCAGTAGTTGGCCAGTCCAAAATCTGGTTGAAAAACTCCGAATGGTCATGAGGAATATATGGCAATAGCTTCCTGATATCGTTTAGCTTAGCAAATTTTATTGGGACCTTTTCCAAAGGGTAAGCAACCTTATCTGGAAGCACGATTGCTTGAGTTCCTGGTGTTTTGAGGCAAAAAGTATGGGAACTAATGAATCAATAAAGTTTCTACCCACAATCCGAGAGCGAAACCTGGAATCATAGCTGTAATGCATTAATGAGCTAATCATGAAACACACTTTCTGATTTAGTGGGACATTCCTGGTTTTACATTCTTCAGATATACACTTTCTTTTATAAAACTTAGGCCACCAATTTTTGAACTCAAGTATTTCTTCAGATTGTATTTCTTTAACCATAAACTTTTGGGATTTACTTGATTGTATTATAAGGTTGGTCAGTTCATTAATGCTATAAATCCTAGCATGTTTTTTTAACTCTTTTTTGATAATGCCAAAATCCCTGTCGCAGGGGAGGAATGAATGACCCCTGATTGGGAAAAACTGTTCAATTTTTTCAAATCGCTTATTGTCTGTTAACGCTAAAAATAACCTTGATAAATCATGGTTTTTATTTTGCCCCACACAGTTATCTGAACACACATGTAGCTCTGTGTACTGTGGGGGGACGTTCTTCAAGAAGTCATAAACTAATGAGCAAACCTCATTCGGTCCTTTCTTAGCAGTACCTTCGTGATAGATATCACGATAGATATCACAGCTTGGTTTTTTTACGTCATGTATGCAAACCACACAGGTTGACAGTTGACTGAGATAGAAGGTCTCCTGCACTGGTATCTGAGACAGTTGCAAGAAAAATGACAGGTGATCAAGACAGTGTAGACAACAGCACACGCTAAAAGGACCTCAGTCACTGGCTGAGGCCCTTCTAGCACATGTTGATATTTTCATCAGCCATTTTCTATACCAAAAATGCATGTGACTGAGGCCCTTTTAGCACAGAATGATGAAGCTATCCTCAAAGATGGGATTTTCATGAATAACTCAATTTACCATTTTTTATGACTGAGGCCCTTTTAGCATGTGCCGATTCAATTTGTTTTGATGACAGAATTATGTATATCTCATGTGTATAGGGGCATGGGAACCGGAGGGGGGAACGGGACCCCACCCAGAGGGTCGAAAATATTGACGAATTTTGTTAATCTCTTAATTTTGTAGGTGTTTTCTTTTATTTTTTTCAGCTGTATACGCTAATATAGTAATTAGCCTTTTTTTATACATGTTGGCCCTAAGCTGTACAAACAGAATAGGGAATGTGAGTACGCCTATAGCTGTTCTTCCTTAGTAGCCCTACAGTGTGATATCCTTGGTAACGGATGTTCGATTCCGTGTTTACGATATCACAAATCATTCCAAATAATCCTTCTGCCTCCGACGTCCTCCGCCGTTGATTAAGTCAAACCAACGTTTCGGAGTTTAAATCTAAGACCGTTTCAGAAATACATCGTGTAACAGTTAAAACGATAAATAAAAATATGGGCAGTAAAATTTACGCAGACTTTAAAAGCTCCTTTATGTTTTTTAAATCTTCTTCCGGTATGGACCCCGTCAAAAATGCCTTGTATGACAACTTTCACTCATATTACAATGAGTATCCTTAGGTCTATGTGATACAAATGATAGCCTATCCTTGGTCACATACACCTGAGGATACTCATTGTAATATGAGTGAAACGTTGTCATACAAGACATTTTTGACGCGGTCCATACCGGAAGAAGAATTGATAAAAATAAATTTCACCGGCCGCGGAGGCCTACGTGAGAATATAATTTAAAAGCGCTTGTTAAGCTTCGTATTGTCTTCGCTACGTGTTTTCTGTAACTTTTACTAATCTGTATCTGTTTCTATATATCGTTTTAACTGTTATACAGTACAGTCGTGTTTCTAAGAATGGCCGCAGTCATAGATTTACGACAATTACAATCTCACAACCGACGCGACGATGGTAGGCGGGTATTATCTTAACATTGGATTAATATTACTTATTATTAGTATGTTTGTTGTTGTTTTTGTTATTATTGTTGGTGGAGCTTTTATTACAAGTATAGGAAAATTGGAGCATCGTGTAGAATTTTCGGGAAACGCTGTGAATTGAGTACTTTTTCCTGTAATATATACGGGATTTGATCAATCGCATCACTGTTTGGTAGTCCTGGACTTTGTAGACTCGCATACGCCTGCTGTCATCATAAAGTCGATACTGTGTTCAGTTTAATGTTTCGTTACTTATCCATGCGGCCCTCTCTGAAAGTACTGAAGAGATTAGGAAATGCCATTACGGCGAAAAGGAAACCCGAGCATTCACCTTCCCCTGGGTTGAGAGGGGGGTAACGTTTGTATACAAACGGCGAACGAGGTAAACGTTACAACAGAAAATCAAAAGTTGGAACAAATAGATTAATTCAAATACATCGGGAATGTGATCACTTGAAATGGAAGTTGTACGTAGGATATTGGAAGTAGAACTGCACTTGGAAAGATAGCGTTGACTAGAGAAAGAAAACCACTGGATAGAAAAAGAATTGATGTAAAGTCACGGAAGCGATTTCAAAAGCGTTTTATGTGGAGTGTTGCAGTGCATGCATCGGAGACATGGAGGAAATAAAAATAAAAAAAGAATCTGGAAAGCTTTAAATTGTGGTTGTGCCGGAAAATCTAAAATATCAGCTGGAAAGAAAATGTAACAAATGAAGAAGTAAACGAAGAGAGAAATACTAATAACCATAACAAATAAAAAAAGCAAACTGGATTTGTCATATTTTGTGAATAAACTGTCTGCAGAAATTACTAATTGAGGGAAGACGGAAGTTGGGAGAGGGCGATGAAGAATAAGATATGATGTGTTGGTAGTTTCTATGATAGGGACAAATTATGAACAACTGAAGAGAGCGGCACAGAATAGAATAACGTGAAGAGAAACCTGTCTTAGATGACAGGTCCAATCTCTTTCACAAAAACCATAAGCATAATCAATGACGTGGAGAGGTCTAACCCAATGACTAGTTCTCTCTACAGTGTTCATATTTGGTGAGTAATACTGTTTTTATAGTAATAAGGCTTGTGTGTTTCACTATTCAGCTTCTTCGTATCGAAGCAACTGACGCTGTAAAACTGTTTCAAACTAAAATAGGCATTCAAACTACGTAGAACCCATTAATGCATGTATAGATAGGACTGTTTTACTTTTAGTCATATTTCATCTGTTTTATTGTATGAGCTTAAGGATAACTTAATGTAATTTAATTTCTTAACTTAATGTCACCATAATATTGGAGACATTAAAATCTACGTGAAATGCGTTGTGTGTCACACACATCAGCGTCAATGGCATACACTGCGTATTGTCGTATTCAGGCAGGGTATAGGCTAAACTGACTTAACCAAATCTTTAATATAATGTGCATAAAATTAAAAAAATCGTTTTCCAAAAGAAATGAATAAGCAATAATAAAAATCGTTCAGAAAATTACAATAAAACAAAACAAAACAAAACAAAATATTTTTTAAAATTTTAATGTGGTGGTTACTTAATAATTTGTTTTGATGACATAGTTCTGTATATCTCACGTGTATAGGGCGTATTTACGAGAGAGGGCGAACGGGACCGGACCCCCCCTCATAGACTAGAAAAAGTTGACGAATTTTGTTAATCTCTTAATTTTTTAAGCTGTTTTCTATTATTTTTTTCAGCTGTATACGCTAATACAGTAATAGCTTTTTTTAAATACATGTATATGAACAGATTTATTATACAGCATTAGGGTGTACGTTTGAAATATGAAATACAGGAAAATCAATTCAGTCATTAAAATTACTTGTATATAATGTTGGAATAACGCGTATTTTTATTCTGTTATTACCGTTCACTTTAATGGGACTGATTTCGGCCACTTTAAAGATAGTAATGTTGATCAGTCTTAACTTGTTTTTTCTTTTGTGTGAAGCCGACCCGACCTCGGACCCCCCCCCAAAACCAAATTCTAGATACGACACTGCATTTGTACTATATAGCCTATGGGACAAACTGAGTCGAGTTTTGTTGTCTGAAGGCGAACACACGTAAGTTACTGAATGTCGCCTTCGAGAATTTTGGCTTTTAGTGTTAGTGTCTCGCCATGTCGAGAATTTGTGACGTGGAAGCTGCAAACTCCCTGTTCAATGCAATGTGTAACAGTAACCGAAACGTCGAAGTTCAAGCTTAAATGTCCTACCATAACTAATGTTTCGCAGGGAAAGTTATTTTAATTTCATTTAACATCCTTGGTAACGACTATTGCCGACTCTAGGCAACAAAAAAAATATACGTTGCCGGTACTTTTAGGTTATTTAAATTTTGAAATACTTTGGTGTAACAAAACCTTTGGATAACACCTATTCTGAGTTTAACTCATTCGATTTTTTGTTAACACCAATCGTATCGCGCGGTCTGCTAACCTAACCTAAGGCATCGGGCCTCATTCCTGAAATGCCTTTGCAGTAGAATGAGCGAAACATTTGATGATGACAAAACAAACTAATGCCCTTGTTACATCTAAAGACACTGTTCCTATTAACGAAACGAGAGAGATGAAAGCGTGCGAAGGAGAATCTGTTTTGTTGTTTACTTTTTACTTTCTTGTACAGTTTCGTTTTACGTTGTCAGACTTTGAGGTAAAATTATCAAGTAGGCGTATGTTTTTGCGCGGCCTGGTATAGTTTTTCAAAACACAGTTCGAGGAAAAAGTTCAGTAAGCGCCGTTTATGAAAATCTGGTTCGGATGTCAGAATTTACTAATTAACTCGAGGTCAACAAAATACAATCATGCGGTTTGGGATCTGAAAATTTGTTTGTAATAGAACGGCAGATTAAGTTACCCGATGATTCAGATCGCGGCACTTACTGTATTTAGAGGTTTGCAGTCAACGCATATTGTCGAAGACAAAATGTATGGCTTAAAAATAAACTTTTATTTTTCCTCATTTCATGGTTTAAGTCCCGTCGACATTTTACGGCGTCAATTTCACTCTTCAATAGTCTATCACAGTCTCTCTTCCCTTTAAATTTTTCATACAAAACCAATTTCGGGGATTCTTTTTGCTGTCACCCGTCGATATGCTGTCCCCAGCTTTATTTTGTTTGCTATATTATTTAATATTGCGAATATGTAGACCTGAAAATCGTTTCTAGTCGATTCATTAGGAATTGTGTTCAATCTAGTAGACCCCCGATATTAGATATTAGATATAGATAACCTATATTAGATAGCCTATTTCAGTTATGTAGTTTGAATACAACTAAAACCTTTTTAAAAGCACGTGCTTCAAAATCAAGTACTATAAAATTATTCCAGTGATTTGTCTTTTCCTTATTTAGGAGCATTACAAAAATTGTATAGAACTAACACACACAGTTAAACTATGTATATACTGCATGTACTTTAACCGATCACATTTAGCTTAATGAAAATATAGTCAAAACAATTGATTATTAGTTCAGTAGCCTATAATTTGTGACACTCGTCATTCACGATGGAATATTTTATTTGTTTATCAAAAAGAACCATTACGGTAAACTGAATAAACTACGAAACTGTGTTCGGCCAGTTTACTGAATACAGTTAATAATATTTGTGTCGACGTTTCGACAAAAACCTTAGCGGCTGTTCTAGCAGGTACACTGCCCTTGTCCAGGTCATGAAAGTGGTAACAAATTTTGTCGAAACGTGTTTTAGGTGTTTTGTACGAAATTTTGTTTTAGGTTATGTTCAGAACATTTGTCGAACCCTGCAAAAAATTTTGCCGATATTTTTATAAAGCTAAATTACTATTATTATCAAGTATTATTAAGAAACGACCAGTTTTTAGGCCTATTGTTCGTTTCGTGAAATCCTGATACTTTTCGGAAAATAAATCTTGTTGCATTTGTGCCCCGTCTCGACCAACGGAGCGGACGAGAAATAAAGCCGGGCATTTCGGTATTTTGACTGTAGTCACTTCTACGATATAGTCATCGGCTCGTTGGCTTACTGTAAGCCCTGCTTGCTCCGGCATTAATACAACTGTGATTGAAAAACGCGGCCATAAGATAATATTATTATAAATATTATGAAATTAATTGGAAATTTTCAGCTGTTGCGCATGCATAAACTCCCCGGACTGGGCGTTGGATCACTGAACATTTCCTACACTTTGTGCCTGTTTCCTGGTGTTTTATTTATATTGTATATAATAACATGTAATATGTATACCGTTCTCTTATAACGTAAGATGTCTTCATTATTATAACGTTAAAGCTTTCACGACCAGAGTATCTTCACTAAAATTATTTTACGGGTTTGTTGGGCCGTGCTTCTCTTCTCGTTTCGACTGCAGACGCGGCAGTCATCTTCACTGGTCTTAAATGACCACGCGATCTCTTCTTTATTGTTCGGTGACAGTTAAATTTTAGATATCTATTGATATGATTGATAATTATGTAGATATAATTTAGGTTTCTATATTTAAGCCTACCTTGGTGATTACAACAAAATATGTAGCAAATAACCAGTTCGTCGTCTTTCAGTTTTTTTTTTTTTAGTTTTATTCACAAAAATCTAAGTTCCCCAGACAGAAACCTCCCTCAAGCTTCGCGTCTTTGAGTGAGTGAGTGCGCGCGCACGCACGTGTGTGGTATCGTGTGCAACAGTTTAAATAATATTATAAATTGCGACTAGAAACTTAATTTAAAAATAGTAAGTACCGTTCAAAACATATGTCCGAATTTATAACATTGTCCGGTTTGATAAAGCTAATTATTTGGAGTGAATTTTCCTTTTCCATCGGCGATTCCTTTCACTTGCCTTTCAAATGCTTTTAAATATGAGAGGATGTCTCCGTAAGTGCATCGTTAACCACAAAATTAAAGCCAGTGGGAAACAGCGTATTTTAAGGAATTTACACTAGACGGCACTAAACCAACCAATGTATGTGTGTGTGTGTGTGTGTGTGTGTGTGTGTGTGTGTGTGTGTGTGTGTGTGTGTGTGTGTGTGTGTGTGTGTGTGTGTGTGTGTGTGTGATTTTTAAATAATAGTGAACATTACTTAATTTGAATTTAACTTGACCATGATCATGTTCATTCTTTACTCGTGAAATAAACTATAAATAG
Organism: Magicicada septendecula; assembly: GCA_034769895.1. Lineage (NCBI taxonomy): Eukaryota > Metazoa > Arthropoda > Insecta > Hemiptera > Cicadidae > Magicicada > Magicicada septendecula. Next base: position 269,164,419 of record CM068376.1, read on the forward strand.
ACACAAATGTTTTAGTCATTACGAAAATTTAAAAAACACCACAAACACTCAAATGAATTAATTATAATTAATTATGTAATATTCAATAAGTACATTACAGTGTGATGTGCACATTACTATTACATGGAGGCCTGTTACAAATTCAAAACCTTTATCACTGGTCTACTTAAAAATATATAAAATACCGTTACAGTGATTAGATATATAGGCTATATATACAGACTGAGATTGGCAAAAGCTTAAACACTAGAAGTTTGTTTAATTTTAAGTAATTTTTTAAAACGAAAAATGCATAAACATTTCATATTAAATTGCTTTACAAGTAAATAAGTTAGTTAAGAAAGAAAAAGGAAAAAGTATGCTAGTATTACAATATTTCCTTAATTTACATCAAAGGTACAAACTTAAAAAATAGAGTCTTTTGAAAAAACTTCTTGATGTAATCATGATGTTTGTATAGTTCTTCATCAGGAAGTCTTCGCCGTCGTTCTTTAGCTTGTAAGAACATTGCCACAATTCGCACACTATACAGACAATGCTGAAAGCTAATATACGCAAATGCAAACACGCCTACGTGATTTGCTGATTTCTCCCCTTTTTCTCATTTTTCGGCACCGGCGCTAATACCTGCCACTAGGCGGCACCAAGTCCTTCACTAGGTGGCACTAGTGCCGCCTAGTTTATTGCTTAAAATATGCTCTGGTGGGAAAACTGATTCATAATATGAAGTGTATTGTGACGTTAAAACAGGTACATTCAAAATGTTCGTTTGCAACTCGTGAGGTTTCACGTTACGTAGTAATTCTGCAATATCTTCCAACTTCCAGTTCCTGGGGGTTGAATACTGTAACGCACAATGCGGTAACTTACAGAACGTGGTAAGTCTGATGGGATTCAACGCAAACACGGTTATTCCAGAACTGACACATGTTGGCAACTTATTTCTTTTCAAAGAGCTTCAGTTAACCGCAGGTTTTGCCGATTCCGTGAGCCTACCTTACCTTACCTTAAATGTATAAGATCTGTTTCCTTCATAGAAACGGAGTATGAGACGCCATCGATTAAATGATCAAGTAAGTAATCCTATAACCAGAAATACTGAGATATGCGTTAGAAGTAAAGAACAGTCACATACATATCGACTCGAGCAGTGACGTTATCTAGAATTTGGTTTGGGGGGGGGGGTCTGGTCGAGTCGGCTTCGTACAAAAGAAAAACGAGTTAAAACTAATCAACATTACTATCTTTACAGTGGTTGAAAAACGTGTGATAACATCCGGAAATCAATACGATTAAAGTAAACTGTAATAATACAACAAAAATATAATTGAAACATTGTTTACAAGATAGCCTACTTCCTGAGTTTCCTATATTTCATATTTCAAACGTGTAGGCCGTGTAGGCAAATGCTGTGTAATAAACCTTTTAGTATATTTAAAAAGAGTTACTATTATATTAGCGTACACAGTTGTAAAAATAATAAAATAGCCTAAAAATGAAGATATTAACAAAATTCGTCAATTTTTTCGACCCTCTGCGAGGGCCCTGTCCTGCTCATCCCTCCGCAAATACGCCCCTACGCCCCTTACCCCGACTGAGGAGCATCGATTATATTTGGTTACGATATTCTTTGAAGAGAGAAACTAATGAACAGATAAACAACAGACTTGTGACTTATGATTAGATGTAACGTCGGAATTCTTTACTTCAGAGGACAAAAAATTTATACAAATTTTTTCACTTAATCATCACAGTATGGTATTTAATGGCAATAATTGTTTTTAGACAGTAGACACGTTTTATTGACATTATTATAACAAACTTTCGCCGATTCTACGATGCGGCGTCCCCATTTGAAAAGCTGATACCGTCTTCAGTCTGAGTTGTATTGCAGATGATGCCGGTCGTAGGATTAATGACACGTTTGGTTTATCCAACAAAACACGGTCGTCGATGGTAAAAGTGATTACTATTAAAAATTCTGACCGCGAAAGTCTGCCAGTGAAAACTGGCTTTTCAAATCTTCGTAGTAATTGCGCAGTTTGCCGCTTGGGTGTAACTCAGTAAATAGACAGCTGGTCTGTTAACTGGCGAATGGCACAGCAAAAAATCCCGGTTCCCGCAAAACCGCAAACGAAGGGCTTTGAAAGTAATCTTAGAAAGTCTTGTGAACTACGGGGAAAGTAAGGTCGCGCCGAACGACAACCGTCTGGAAGCACAAACCCAGACTCGTTCATCCGTGACCGATAACCATAGTAGCCTCTGTTATTTTGGAATTAATTCGTGAATAAAAATCTTATTTGTACTCTAATGCGTACTCTTTGATAAGAAATATAATTTGCAAGTAAAATATTAAAAAATAAATGATACATTTGCTTTAACGTAGATGTGTTTTATACTTTTGGGGGTTCATTTTGCGCAGACCATAAGTCCAAACGGAGTTTCTGTTCATTCAGAAAGATCGTTGTACGGTCGTCACCCTAAATATTTTCCAATTAGTCTATATGCTACGTTTTTCTGTATTTAAGATCTAGTTCATTTATAGGCCTAGTCTTAAGGAAATATGTAGATGAGCGTTTTGTGACTAAACGCTAATCTAATTTGTTGTTTATTAGTGTAATGTTAACGTTATTTTTATTAATTTATTTGTAGAATTTGTATACACTTTGGTTTTACGAAAGAATAATAGGTTGAAGCTTTCCCTTATGAATAATTTATTAAATTTTAGGCATAGTTTAATTATCTAAAAGTCGATAGTAATTTGTACAGAATATCGTGTTTTTATTATTAAATTAAGCTGAATTGAATTAATTTATATTATTTATATAATACATTATTTATAATATACTTTATTTAAATTTTAAAATAAGTGTATTTTAAAATTTAGCCGGTTACCAGTAGCTACAGTTCGCAGATGACTCCGGTAAACCTCAGTGCTCTCAAAATAAAATAAGAATTGATGAGATGTCCCTGCGTGTGTCATTAAATCCTAAAATCGAACTATAATTTTCACCTATACGACAAACACAAATATACAAGTACAAGTTCAAACGAGCGTGGAACTCGGCTCACAGTTCACATGAGTTGAAGTCCTTTGAAGCTCGCAGCAAGTTTCTCGATTTCATGGTCTCTTTGTCTCATTGTCTCGATTAAGGTCTCTTTGTAGGTTTTAAAGACTCAGTTTTTATAGATGTGGTGACTTGGAAAAATTGCGCAGCCCAATGTTGGATCCCTTGGCTCCATACGGACATTAAACAACAGTGTACAACGTATGTATAGGTCTGATCTGTCCATGACATTGTAAACGTTATACCTTTTGTTGCTGTAGTTTGCGTTCGGCGGCTTGAAATCCTATGTGGGATATCAGGGGCGAACCTAGGATTTAATTTCGGGGGGGATTTTTCTCAATCACATATCGTTTTCTTAGAGAAATGTTTTTCTCGTGTTTTAATGGATATCGTACCAACAAATTAAAACTAATGGAAAAATAATAGCTGTAATTCACTAATTTCATTAAAATCAATTAAAAACCCACATCAGATAGACTTCCAGTTTGTCTTTGAAGATAAATAATACCTTTCTGTGGGATATAAATACATTAAAGAGAACGTTAAAATTAAGAAAGTGAGGGTTAACAGCATGTAGCCCTATATAAATGCTGTGGGTATAAGTCTATATAACAGGGTTGTAGATATAAGTTTTACAGCAAAATAAAATAATGTTAAATAGTTTTGTTAAAAAATATAATGATTATCAGCCTTTTTCGAAAGGAAAAATAGAAAAAGAAAGAAACGTAAAAAAACTGAAGAAATAAATATAACTATATTCTTTGTTAAAATAAGTGTTCTATTTATCCATCTTGGTATTTTAGAAAATATTTGGATTACATATGCTTCATTATATGTTTATTGCGTGTATCTTTAAAAAAAAAAACGAAATATATTTTGGACAAATACGCGAGTCCATAGGATAACACTGGAACTGTTCGACTCCTAACATCACGTGACTTCAAAAATCGTCGTACGCGCCATGGCCTGTATTTTTCGTAGGCCTCGGTTTACGGCCAACTAGCGGGCAAAAGCAAACAATTCCTTCGTTGCGGAATTAAATAAATCAGCTGACACGGCTCAAGCAAATTGTAAAGCACGTCGTCACATGCACCATATGTACCAAGTTGCTTGTAACCAGCGGAAAACCGCGTCCTCTTACTCTCTTTCAAGCCGACTTCTTTCCATTTTTCACCATTTCTTTCAACATCTAATTTATTATTTATTCACCACTTCTTTCTCATATTTGTTTTTGAGAATAAGGGCTATTATTGTAGATTATTTAACCTTGTCATATTGACCTAAATAGTAATTTTTTAGAATTGACAATCTTGGAAGTCAATTAATTGCATTTCAGAAAACACGTAACCAGTTTAAAATTTTCAGGTCCAACATTCTTTTAATTTTTTAAGATTTAGGGGGGAATATATTACCCCTAGTTTCGCCCCTGTGGGATATCGTCATACAACTTCTCAAACAAGTAAAACTCTGGTATGCTTTCGCGATAGAAACCTTCTATTACCGGAAGCAGTTAAGAAAGTTTGGTTTTATCAATATGTTGATTATTTTTCGCCTCCTGACAAACTGAAATGGATACGATTTTTTCTTACCAGCAATACCAGAGAGTATTAATAGAATGCAACAGTTTAGACATATGCCTGAGCCGTATCAGTTTGGAATGAAACTCCAAATATTAGTGAAATACACAAAGAAAACTATCATAAAACACACGTACAGAAACGCGATCACGTGCGTGTGTAAGCTTGTATTTGTGTGCACTTATTTGGTAACGCAGAAAAATATCATGTACTACAGTGCCTAGTACAATAACTGTTTGTCTACAGAGTTGTATTTTATGTTGTAGTTCTACCGTTATGTTGCCTAAACGAATATCTGCTCTGCTGCTGATAAACACACACACACACACACACACACACACACACACACACACACACACACACACACACACACACACACACACACACACACACACACACACACACACACACACACACACACACACACACACACACACACACACACACACACACACACACACACACACACACACACACACACACACACACACACACACACACACACACACACACACACACACACACACACACACACACACACACACACACACACACACACACACACACACACACACACACACACACGCACGCACGCACGCACGCACACACACACGCACGCACGCACGCACACACACACACACACACACACACACACACACACACACACACACACACACAATTTAGCTATTGTATGCACGCGCGTGTATATTTGTGAAATAAAGAGGGGCAGAACAGAGTCCTATATCGGTTAATTATATTTCCGATTGCCAAACGATTCAGTTCCGGATGTACTCGTCTTCTGATTCAAGAAAGTAAAATTTGCGTCCGTGTTTATAATATTTCCGCAGCGTCATACGAACTACTTCGACCTCAAACACAGTTTGATTATATTATCAATATATTTGTGTATTCAACAACGCCGACTTTGGGAGTGGGCCAAGATACTTTTGAGCAAGCGGTCACCCGATCGATTCGGACATCTCTGCAGTGGTTCCACCCTCTCCTCCCCCTCCCCTAAAAACAATAAAGTCATGAGGAACGTAAAATCTGTATTTTTTCGTCTTTTGTTTGTATAACATGAAATACGTAGTTGTTAAATACAATTCTTTTGTCGAAAATACTTAGGCCTGTTGCAAATGATTTTATGTTTTTATCTTTCTGGTATAAACTTATGAAAACAATATTAATTTTTGATTAAAGTCCTTGTTTTTTTTTTTAGCAAAGCAGCTTTTAGTATATAGCTTGACATAAAGAATATCTTACTCGTAGCAATAATCATAGGAAATTCATCCAAGCGCCCAAGGGAATGGGGTAAGAATATTACAGACTGTCGAGTTTTTGTAACAGTAGGCCTAAATATATGAATCGTTTTGAATAAGTTTCGGATTTAAAAAAGAAAACATATTGTGTTGCTTGCATGTGTTCCGTGTGTTACGTGGAGGGACGTCAAACAACAGAGGAATTTTGAGCGCATAAATAAAGTCATATTTTAATGAGAAGTATAAATAGAATATTAACATGTCATCGAGCATACGCCTTCTGCGTGAATGACTTGAAAACCTGACACGGCCGTGTCCTGTCACTTATGAAAGACCTATTCATAACGTCCGAATGACGTCGCTTCTCACAAGCGGCACGTACGATCTAGTGTGCTTCTAAAATTTTGAAAGAAATGAAACAAATCAAGAAATAAGACAATCTTATTCAAACAATTGTATTTAGTCATGTGAAAAGTTACTCTTTGTTGTATTACTTCTTGTGACATGTCGATGGACATTCTGAGCGAGGTGGGGTTGCCAGTGCACATGGAGGTGCCAAAGGAATCTAAAGGAAAATTATAAGTTGACCGCTCCCTTTAATGCGTTAATATTTCACGAATATTTAATTTTTACTCTGACTTTATCGGTGTTATTAACAGAAAGTAATCATTTTTCTCGAGTCTGTGATACACGAGCATAAGTTTTTCCTGTTTTAACGAGAAAATTCTTGTGGATACGTGCCAGTTAAACTCAGCGAACAATGGAAGACAGGTTTACTGTAGTTATTTTTATTTTTCATGAGTTCCTCAACTCCGTTTACAGATAACAACGATTTTTGTCCTGTATTAGAGTAAAGGTTATTAACTATTCAGTAACTATTGGGTGACTCATAAACTATGTTTACGGTGTCCGGTTTGATGTCGATTGGAACCCCGATGATAAGCTTTGGAACCAAATGCACTGATCACTCCTCAACTGTCATGATTTCAGTGACGACAAAACTAATAGTTTATCACCGAAAGCTTTCGTTGCTCTCTCATAAATTAAAAATTAAAAATAATTTCGCTTTCACTAATAATAAATATTTGTCAAGTTTCACTCGTCTCTGCGGGCAGTCGTCCTACCGTCGTCAGTGCAAGAGGCTGTGGTAAATCGTGAACGAAATAAAGCTAATGGTACAACAAGAAAAGTATAAAATTAAATAGGAAGTTTGTTTATTATGATCTACCCTACGTAAAGAATATTATAGCTCTGTAAATACTAAGTAACTGATAAAAGAAGAAGAAGACAACGTTTTAAAGGAACAGTATAACTTAGCGGGGACACCGCAATTTGTCGAGGGTCGAGGTATAACAAGTAGGCCTACTTTAAGTATAAAATCGAACGAGATTTTACAGAATATTTTTACCCTTCACAATACCTTCATTATAATATACACGATGATAATACACCGGCCCTCAAGTATTTATTTAAAGCCGTAAACTATATCACTTTTGGCTTATTTTTCCGGATTCATCCCCCCTCAGTTTTCTTCGAATGAAGAAAGGTGTATTCTGTGTGTGTGTGTGTGTGTGTGTGTGTGTAAAATGTTTTATATAACAATTTAAATAATAATCTATTGTCTGGATTATATAAAGATTTTTACAGAATAATTATCTGTTTTAACCAGTATAATAAATTCTTGTTTTAAAAAAATATTCTTCCCAACCCTAAAAGGGAAATAACAACAGTATAAGCACACTTTTCTGTTTGTAGTTTTACAATTATATCGGCTGTACACATGTTTCACAGGTTATTTAGCATTATCTTCTTGAATTATTATTACTATTCTTGATGATAATATATTTTTTTATATTTCTTTTTTTGTTTCATCGTCAATAAAGTCACTTTCATTGGTAGTAACACACGATGTGGGCGCACAGTAGTTGCAATAATAACTAAGACATAAGGAGGGAGTCAAAACAAGGTTGACGGCCCAGATACGTCATCGTTACGGCCAAATCCTGACTGGAATACTTTTAACGGTAAGGAGGTCTTTCTCTGGCGCTACCGTATACCGACCTCAACCCGTTTTAACGTTTGTTTTACGGTCGTGTCATTGAAATGTTGTGGACGTTACAGTCAGTGGCGTATCTAGAATTTGACCTTAAGGGGGACCCGGGTCAGGTCGGCTTCATGTAAAAGAAAAACCAAGTTAAGACTTGTCGACATTAATATTTTTAAAGTGGCTGAAATCAGTCCCATTAAAGTACACGGTAATAACACAATAAAAATATACGCGTTATTGAAACATTAAAGATACGTATTAAGTGAATTAATTTTTATATATTCCATATTTCAAATATAGCCTATACGCTAATGTTTGTGTAATAAACCAGTTTGTATATTTAAAAAAGAGTTACTACTATATTAGCGTACACAGCTGGAAAAATAATAAAACAGCCTAAAAATTAAGAGATTAACAAAATTCGTCAATTTTTCGACCATCTGGGGTAGGGGCCGGTCCCGTTCGCGCCCCCCTTGTAGATACGCCCCGGGTTAGAGTACACGAAGTTTACAAATCCACTACAACTTGAGGAAAAGTGGTTTGGAACGTATCAGCTTATGCGAACAAGCAGTGACACCCCTTCCGCTGTACTGTAATGCACACGTGCGGACTGATAACAAACATGCACTTCAGATATATTGCATTTAAACAAACTAGTTACAATCATAATTTGATCGTGAACGTAGTGTAAGTGTAGTAACGTAAGTGTAGTGTTATTAGGTGGCAATTAAAGAATTTATCCACCTTGAATATTAAAGAATCATCCTGCTTATCACAGTTTGGACGATAGTTTTGGAGATACATTAATTACAGACACGTACAGATGGACGTGTTTTGAACTTGTGTGCACACTTTAGTATATACCCCATATCTATCCCTCTCTCTCTCACACACACATTCTTATTTTCTTCCTCCTCTCTCTTTCTCTCTCAAGTCAGTGATAAGTTTAAACGTTTGGGAACACGTCCTTCGCTGCTGTGAATTTTGAAGTGAATTCTTTTAACAAGCTAACAGTGGACTTGTGTTGTCTGCCAGCCTCACACTTTTCACTATTTCCGACATAAGTAGTAGCCAATTCTTCACACACCGATTAACAGATAATATTATTATACGTACACAAAATTATAATGTGTGTAATATCCACTCATAGGCTTATATGTACACAAACTATTGTACTGTGCGGTCTTTGGGAAGGTGAGCTAATATTTGGAAGAATAAGAATTGACACTTGTGTTTAAGAAGAAAAGCTATCAAACATTTTGTATGCCTATAAGTGTACACTTTAGTACGTAGGTCTACCCCATCTCTCTCTCTCTCTCTCTCTCTCACACACACACACACACACACACACACACACACACACACACACACACACACACACACACACACACACACACACACACACACACTATCTCTTCTTTTTCTCTTTTCTCCTTCCTTTTTCTGTTTGAAACGATTTACTTATTCTTGCAATGACTTACGGGTTAGGAACACGGACAGTGAAGCGAAACAAGATCTGGAGACAGCACTGCAGAACAGGAAAACTACCATTCTTGAAGGGACAGAAAAACTTGGGATAAAGAGAAGACACAGGAAACCAAGTAAACGAGTGAACGAGGAAAAACTAAGTGACATCGCTTACAGAATTAATAAGAAGAGAATGTGAACACAGAGAAGGTGGCTACCATCAGATAGGAAGTCGACGTGTAATGTTGAAATCTGTTGGAAAGCGAATTCGTTAATACTTGGTCTTGAAAAAAGTCAGTGACGGATGCCCGGGGAGGCACTGGTTCAGCATCGATAATGATAAGTACATGTGCGAGAGAGAGAGAGAGAGAGAGAGAGAGACAGAGAGATGTACATGTACAGATGCTATTCTGGGCGAGCGTTGCGTCAGAAACAGCTGTCCGCTGGAAAGTTAGGTACAATTATACCACTCGTTCGCTAACTGATATGGAGTTGGTATGTATATGCAGAGCGTTTCCGTAATTACAGGTGGCTGTGTAGAGACAGATGCGGCAGGTCTTTATCATGTTTATTATAAGAAAAAAAATAGGAGGCCTACAACTTTAAACGATTTTAACTGGACTTGGATATATGAATATTTGGTATTTTGTGTGTGTGTGTGTGTGTGGTTGAGGGAGAGAGAGAGAGAGAGAGAGAGAGAGAGAGAGAGAGAGAGAGAGAGAGAGAGAGAGAGATACTTGAAATTATTTTCCTTTATTTTTCCTGTTGTTTGTATTACAGTTGTGTATGGAGGTTCAGGGCTGCCTTTTTTAATATTTTACGTAAAGGGAGTTCATAAGTTTGACTGTAAGGTCAAATATAGTCAATACATCGGCCGATTGAAACGTGTCCAACTATTTGTTTCAAGTATTACTCAATGCAGAGAAAGTATTACTCTCGGTATTGTAGAATATACAATTTTGATTCCAGTACAAAATGTTTACGTTTTACGTCTTAAGCGTGTTCAGCAAGAAATATGATATGACTTTGTATTCAAAGGTCGAGAACGTTTTAGGTAAATGCCCGATTGTCATAAACAAGTGAGGAAGTGTATCATTTTAGTCATCTTGGGTACGAAATTTTCCATTATTGTGATAGGAATGTGGTTGGAAAATTGGACGAATTCGGCCACATACTGTACACGAGGGTCTAACCAATCAAACTCATTCAGACACCTGGATACAGTTCTATACGAATACAGCCGTCGGTGTTGAGGAGTAGAGAATGTTCGGTGCCGAATAAAAGGTTCGAGGATCACGCACTCTTTTCTTCCCATGTTGAAAGTTTTAGACTTCAACAGCTAGTTGAGCATCTTTAGCGGACGTCGTAAAATAAAATAATATAAAAAAGAAACTGGTTCGAATACCTGGGTGGCAACTTGGTTTGGAAAAACTAAACACATGGCTCATAACTACAGAAATTTGCGCCCGCCGAGAGGCAAGATATGTACAAGTGTCGTATTGAATTGTACTCTTGCTTAGTCTGCGCCTCATTTGACCACACGTGGTTATTGTAATTACACGCACGTCGCATCGATAGAATACATAAATGTCAACAGATTGTGGGTACCTCTCTAAATCTTGGGTCGCCAAACTCACCCGACATTCACTTACCATTTGAAATTACTGATAGGCTACTTGGACTGCTTGTATAACTCATAACACGTCACACGATACTTTTTTGGAAAATCAAATAGGCCTACAAGCGCAACACCCAACTAAAAGCAACTGTTTGCTTATTCTGTGCACGATTATGATAATTTAGAAACGTACGAGTATTTTTAATAATTTCAGTTTATTTTTAAAAAGGTTTTAATTATAAGCTTATTACATACTACTTAAAAAGTGTATATATGCTGCAGCATATTATGTTTCTCTTTTTCAACGATACCAATATTCGCGAGAAGAAAGTTTTAGACCATTTAAAACGTGTACTTACAGCAAACTTCCTCTTAACTAGAACAACACATATTTGTCAATATCTTTCTTATCAATCAGCACTACAGCCCACCGCGAGCCCTGGCTTCCAACACCAATCTTCTCCAAAGTCTCCTGTCCATCGCCATCTCAGTGTAACCTCTCACATCCATTCTTCAGAGATCTTCAAGCACATCATGAAACCATCTTATGCTAGGTCAGCTCCTATTTCTGCTTTTATAGACTTGCGCCTTCAGGATTTTCTGTGGCATACGCTGATTATACATTCGCTCTAGGTGACCTAGCCATTGTATGCACTGAGCCTTTGTGAATCTTACAACGTCGTCATGATTCAATAGCTCATCTATCTCCTGGTTATTTCTTATTCTCCATTCGTCATCTTCTTTAATCGGGCCATAAACACGTCTTATGATCTTTCTCTCGAATCCTCTTAGTGTTTCTGGTTCGTTTTTAATCAGTTTCAATCAGTGTCCGTGTCTCGCCTCCATATATGTGTTAATATATTTTTTATTTAATATTTTGTAAACAGTCAGTAACCGCCGTGTGAATTCTACCAGCTGAATATCTATTGGGATGTTTATACTCGAAGGTAACCATTCTCGAACCACCAGAAATGTCCTGGCGAACGAACATTTAACGACAACTGCTTTAAACGAAGTGCGGTCTGCTCTAATTGAAGTTTACTTTGTTCAACTGAGTGACATCCTTATCAGAAATATAACAAGAATTTCTATTATAGTAGTTCCCAGTTATTTTAATAGACGTAATAGTAGATATCGTTTCTTTAATTTACCATATACAGTCGTAACACTTATAAACACAATGAAATAACGGTTATAAAATGGAACATAAATTAACAGAAGCATTTGACAGCCGACAGTTATCAGATTATGGAGTAAAAATATAAGCAGATGTCATAAACGTTCTATTAACATTGTCACGCATTATAAAATTCACATAATTATATCAGGTAGGCTTCACTGCATTCGTATATTGGGAAACCAAGTGCACGATCTTACAGCGTGTAAGCATAAAATTTATACGTAGTAAAGACAGAATAAAGGATAGTTCATTAGAAGTGCCATACATTTAGGCTATAATTAACACGACCCGGTCACCGTTCTGTACCGATACGACGCGCGTTATCAGTACGGGGGGGGGGATCATTATGTATCATTACATCGTTACGGATGTGATAAATATCTAGTTTTTTTGGTAGGAAGACCTCCAAAGCCATTCTTGTAGTTCATGCAGTAACGCTTTTAAGTGATAAGTTATGAGACAGTTAGAGAATTCTTTTCTCTTTCAAACTACAATAGTGTGTTTCAGACTTTGTTTTACTTTCCCTTAAACCCGTACAGAATTTAAAACGCAACTTACTGGTTCAACAAATTAGTCAATAGTATGAAATGTCCATTATATTATTTTCGTTTTTCACTGAAATAGAACAATATTCAAAGTGAAAACAAATGCTTTTACATGCAGGGGCGTATTTACGGGGGGGGGGGGGGGGTGAACGGGACCAGAACCCCCAGAGAGTCGAAATTTTGACGACGAATTTAGTTAATCTCTTAATTTTTAGGCTGTTTTATTATGTTTTCAGCTGTATAGGCCTACGTTAATATAGTAGTAGTTTTTTTTTTTTTAATATAGGCCTACATCAGGTTTATTACACGACATGAGCGTATACGTTTGAAATATGAAATATAGGGAAATCAATTCAGTCAATAAGTATCTTCTAGACAATGTTTCGAAAACGCATACATTTTCATTGTGTTACTACCGTTTACTTTAATGGGATCGATTTCAGGATGTTATCACACTTTTTTCAGCCACTTTAAAGATAGTAATATTGAGTAATCTTAACTTGTTTTTTCTTTTATATGAGGCCTCCAAGGCTAAATTCTAGATACGCCGCCCCACTGTTTCCATGCGTCTCGAAATATTGCTAAATGTTCCATTCGTCGTCGAATAATGACGAAAACAAACATACTTTTAAGGGATAATTATTTTTAGGGCTTACGAGGAACAAGCTGCAGAGGCAGACGTGAGGAACCTTGTAAGAGAGTAACAGACAAGACAGAGATTATTGCAGTTGAGATAAGGGATGCGACTTATCAAATATGTATGCTGAGGGTCACGTGATTTGTACTGCAGCAACAAATAGGATTCTGTTTCTGTCACGTGTTTGTGTTCACATGAGGTTCATTCTAAGGATTAAACAGAATGTAGTTCCGTCAATAAACGTTAAAATTTATGTAAATACTAGATCTACACATTGCGACAGTAAAATGAACATGCCCGAGTTCATTTACGGGATACCGAATGTCAAGGTCACACAGGTTAAATGTCGCACACCTCGACCACGAGAGGGTGCAAAAAACATGACTCGCCGTGTTTACTAATTAAACGGAAGCTAACATAACGCTTACTTGCCGAATTTCGAGTCCTACTTGTCGCGGATGGTTTCATAGAAACGAAGTTTTCGTCAAGGAATAAAAAAACCGTAGGGAATTTTCATCGTCTACAAGCTGTTTGATAGCCAGCTTGTACATTCGTAGAGAAAAGTTTAATTTGAAAAAATTTATTTTAGGTCTACATCTGGTTACAAGACAATGGCCAAAAACCAGCCAGCTGTTAATGTTATGTTCAGTATCTATGACACAAGGTTCCGACTCTGACGATACCTCACTGCCCCCCATTTTACGAGGCTAAACGTTTTGATATTTAAAGGAGTGTTATGGGATCGAATCTGTCTCGTTGTTTATCATGACGTCCATGTACCTTTTTTCATTATCTGGGGAGGGGAGAGAATAAGTTTGGTTTAAACAAGCAGGGGCCCGGACCCCTCCCCCCAGAAGGTAAAAAAAGATGACGAATTTTGTTAATCACTTAATTTTTAAGCTGTTCTAATATTTTGTCCAGCTGTCTACGCTAATATAGTAGTAACTCTCTTTTTAAATATACAAACAGGTTTATTACACATAATTAACGTATACGTTTGAAATATGAAATATTGGTAAAACAATTCAGTCAATAAGTATTTTGTAAACAATATTTCAATAACGCGTACTTTTATTGTGTTATTACCGTTTACTTTAATGGGACTGATTTCAGCCACTGTAAAGATAGTAATGATGATTAGTCTTAATTTGTTTTTTCTTTTGTATGAAGCCGACCCGACCTCGGATCCCCCCCCCCCCGCAGGCCAAATTCTAGACACACCACTGTAAGCAAGTAATCGAGACTTGATTTATTTGGCATCATGCATTCGTTGTTGCTGTCACATCGATACGTTTGTAACGATGTAGTGTTTATAACGATTCGCAAGGAACTCGACAAAAGCGGATAAAGAAATTTTTCTAAGAGCTTTAACGAAGTGTTGTGGAAGTGTTATACTTCTGTTGTAAACCAACCACTTTTGGACGGGTGCGAGGAGGCCCGAGATTTCGCTATAGAACTACGCAGCAATCGACCCATCCTACTTTCCCGACTTGCACGTTAGCTCCCGGAAGAATGTGACGTTCATCGGGCTGCGATCCGGACAACGCGCACAGTTCCCAGTAATAAGACAACACAATCATTATTGGGTCTCCATCTTTTTCCACACCAGCACACGCTATAGATCCGTATAACACCGACGAATGTGGGAGAGTTTTCCCAAAGTCGTGTCGTGAAATTAGGGCAGAGGAGAAGTTAATACGTTAATGCTGATCTAAGTGAATACGCTACAGATACAATTGGGGTTACAAGCGCGACGTATTGCCATGGAATCGACGCATCGTCCAATAACGAATTTCCGAGTTTTTGTTATGTTTATGCCGGTGGTTTTCCATACCGGGTAGAACATACCTTACGTATCCGAGATCATATAATATCGATTAGTACAAAAGAAGATTAAAAACCTAGCAAATAATTATTGGCAATATATATAGAATCTGTATTTGTTCAATTTCTATAATTTTGCTTTTATCTTAAGATTGTTTATTTTGGGAGTAATTACGAACAATATAATAATGTCTTTAGTATGAGAATAGTGTATATACTATATAGTGCACTCGTATACTGATGATGCACTAAACAGAGATAATTTATTTTTATTTTTATTTTTTAGTTACATCTCTTTGCTCCTTTGAAATTTAGCTATTCTTGGTTCCACAGTCGGATAGACAATGGACAAGATAGGGAAGTACATTGCGCTTATGTGTTTTACGTTCGCTGGTATTACGCGATTTGAAAATCTCGACCGACAAAAATTAAGTACTAGATAAGTATACAAAATGTACACAGACGTAACAGTATTTTCATTCTTTACATGTATATTTTTAATAAACTTAGCCCAAAAATTGAGTCGCTAAAAATAAAAATCGTAATAAAACAGTCTAACACTCGATTTAGTACGTTTTAAAATACAGGCTAAACTGTCCTTACGCAAGATGTTCTTGCTCATTAACGATAATTTTTTGTTGTACATGTAGTCCAGATCATGTACATGCCATTTTAATTTAACAATATACTTATAATAACAAAATAAAAAATACAATTTCATATCAAATTTTAATTGTTTTCAGTCGTGAGGTATAAAAAGTAGCCTGCGAGAAACTTTTTCTTTATTCAAGACAGACTAATACATTAAGCAAGTGAATTATACAGAAAGATTTCAATTTAATTTTGACCTAACTCTTAATGTTTTATCTTCATTGGTTTCAAAATTATTGAGGGAATCGTACAAATATACTTCGGCGTTGTATACTGCCGAACGTCCATTTTTTTTTTTTTTTAATTGGTTAGTTTGTCCACAGCTGTTCCCATTTAATTTATCTGAATATCATTAAATTTTATTTTATTAAAAAAAGTTTATTTTATTTTATTAAATTTTATTAAAAATTTTATTTTCATACAAACAACGTTTCCATGATTGGTATCCCACACAGGTGTTTTCGGAGTCCTTTATATTATGCTTTTCTTACTTTTTTTTTACACGAACAGGTCAGCCGTGGACCACGCGAATATCATTTCCTTTTCATCTCCTGCCAGAAGGCCCTCATTCGCACACTATGCGCCGCTTTCCTTTCCACTGTCCACCCCTTTCTCGTCTTCTTCTCACCGCAGAGAACCTCAAGATTTTGAATTTTGTTTCTGTATGTATTTCTATCCACACAGTCGTTCAAAGAGATACCCAGTTTCATCATTTCCTCCTTGAGTTGTTTGGTGCATCCGTTCAGACTGGAAAGTTGCCGAATGTAGTTGAAAATTGATTTATTTAATCTGGACCGATCCATCCGAACCATGTGTGCAAGGAATCTCAGTCTTTTCCTTCGGAAAGCCGTTTCCAGATCTTCCAGATCCCTGTACAGCTCTTCTTTGGGTCTATGCCTGTACCCATCTTCGGTTTCCTTGGGGCCATAAATTTTACGAAGATGGGAAAAGAAGATGGGAAATTTTCCTTCGTTCAATTTAAAGAAGAGGTTCCAGATTTTTAAAGTGCACTGTTTCCACTCCATAAACGATCACCGGCATGATTTCTTACCTTTATTTATTAATATATATTTTAATTTTTATTTTTTTTTGCAATATTCTGTAAACGATTCAAACAGTGATATTTATTTTATAAAAATCGATAAATTTTTTGTGAAATCTCGTAATTATTATAGAAAAACATCGGTCCGTCGAAACGTTAATAAGGAACACTCGTTATCACGCGCGCCTGTATTTATTTACTTTGAAACGCGTTAATAATATTCGATAATGGCGATGCCGCTGTGTATTTTTCTGTTTGTGTTTTTCGCCGGATATCGACACCGTATACAAACATGGTGTAACGGATATGTAAACAACGACGTAAAAGTGCTTTGTGTACCGGAATTAAATGTAAACGTTAGTTTTTCCATTAGCAACGGACGCGGCCGATGAAATAATTAACGGCGCTACTAAATCGACGTTTATTTTTCATCATTATCTACTCGAATCGATACCACTTGTTATCGACTGGAATCGGCTGCGACCGTGTTTTGCGGTCTCCGCGTTTTATCAGAACGTCGGGTGTTGAAAGAATTTAATAAGAAATTGCGTCTCGGATGCGACACCTGCTGGCGTAGTTTACAAGACTTTTCTACCTTCATCACTTCCGTGCCTGCCTTTCTACCTTAATCATTTTCCGTGAATGATAATTTTCCACGTTAAAACCGACGTTTTGCCCGCAAAAACCGACCGCAGTCGGGCACAACACAAACTTTACCGCGAACTAGAAAGACGAAAAAACATCTGGATTAGGAGAAGAATCCAAGCGACAGGTAGTCAGACAAAAAAAAAACACAACACACATAATAAATGATAAAAGTGAAAGTTATAGAGTTATAGATTTAGCCTTTGTCCTTGTAAGTTTATACTGTATCTGACAAACAGATCTGACGCAAGCTGCCGAACAGATGGTTTGCCGTCAGGAATCACACAGCAAACAGTCGTACAATATTTATCCATTTTTTGTAATGGACAATATGGGCTGTTATGGTAATGATGATGATTATGACAATAATCACCATCATCATGATATTTTAATAACTTTGTCTTGAACTTTTTATGCTGGTTTAACACTGTTTTGTGAAGCTTTTCGTAATTCACACACACACACACACACGCGCGCGCGCGCGATGAAATCAATTTTTAAAAATAAAAAATAAAATTAGGAATGATTAAACAGTTCACATTTGAAGATACGCCGTCGAACGCATACTGTCGGTTCATAAATAAAAATCGTTCCCTAACAAAATAATAGACGGCAGCTAGTAGGCTATTTTGTCTAAATCACGTTAAAACAAATTACATATTTCTGGCGGTTGATTCAGCTGCGAATGTTCGACAAAGCGTTTTTGTTCGAGCCCTAGATTAACGGGCGAATGAAAACGGAAAACTATCAGATTTTTCTCGTTCAATAAACAATTCTGTAGCGTTTATCTGATAGGGCAACGATACGAAAACAATGCTTGTATAGTTTTGTTTGTTTTTTTACATCTATAATTGAGTAATTTTTTTGTTTTACTTCTCTAATGATCGTACTAAAAGCCAGCAATAAACCATTTTGTAATAATAATAATATTTTTATTATTGTTCTTCAATACGTTGGTGATCTTTGTATGTTCTTCTATTGTTTGTTACATAGTTGTGATTTCTGTGTGGAGATGATATGTGTAGAACCCTCTGAAACGGGGACATCAGAATACGTGTGTAGTCGGCTGTGTAGATAATGTGCACGAAGTAGAATTGTCTAAGATGGTTTTCGTAATCCTAAAGTAAAGACGGACTTGGAAGACCACATACAATATGGCTGGAGTTTTAATACCGGAACAGGTGAATTAATCTAGCCTTTCAATGGTAATTTTTTTTTTTTAGAGAGAGAATGCTTTACGCACCGCCAGAGGAAATCGTCTGTCCCCTGCTGTGTGGGACTCCCACCCACTAAAAAACCTACCTCTAATTCAGGCATTGATATCCATCCTGGAACCACTTACTGTATATTACTTCAGGGTGGAGCGTACTGCGCTGTTATCGGGCTCCTTCTCATTGTCCCTTACTATCTGTTGTCTTAAGTTGAGCCTGTATTTTCTTTTCTAGTAGGATGCACTGAATAAATGTAGAAATGCGGTCCCATTCCTCCTTGCCACAAAGCACAATCTCGGGCGTGAACTCTATCTCCAGTGCCATCCTCTCTCTTATGGGTCTGCAGCACTCGGAAAAGGTGTGCAAGGTATTTTATAATAATAATAATAATAATAATAATAATCATCATCATCATCATCATAATCGTCGTCGTCGTCTTTGTCGTGAGGTTTGTACGAGTAGGTGTTGTATTAATTTTATTTTTATTGGGACACTTGTTTTACGTAAGCGACTACATTATAAACTTTATTTAAATAATAATATCAGGCAGCACAGTTAGATACTTGTTCAAATGAATTAACTCGTCCGTAAAGGTCAGCGAACAGAACAATCGATGTAAATTGCCAGATATCGCATTCATCGTATCGCTTGTCAATGGGTCTAAAGTAATCCCAGTCGATTTAAGTTCCAATTTTCGTGTCGGCGTTTTTAACACTGCGTGTGTCACAGAGTGCAACAACGACGTATGACGTTTTGCATTTACCTCTTTTCCTTCCGATACACCTTCTTGATAGCGCTAACCTTCGGTCACACTCCTGTATATGCGGATTTCCCCAGGTAATCTTTCATTGCACATCTGGTCCAGACATTGAAACAGGAACTTTCGTATTCATCTGTTCTTATATTTTACTGTGAATGCTAAAGATACAATTTTGTTGTGGTCAACCGTTGTCGACCGTCAACGCATTCACTTCCAAAGCGGAAAATCGTGTTACTACCGCAGCACAGATACGTTGCTGTATGTAAACATAAACACTCCACAACAAAATCAGTTCTCGAGAAACTTTGGACACAAACGTACGTTTCACGATCATTAATCAGTGTTTACGAATTCGTTTTTTGTAAATAGTAACTGCTTTACAATATTGTAACCGCGAGTGCACAGTGTATGTCCTCTGACGATGGTCTATGACCGAAATCGACTTTAATTAAGAATGTAATTAAAACTTTATTATGAATCGTATGTATGGTATCTTTAGGTTATGAACAATGAATACACCACAACAGAAGACTGACCTTATAGGTAAGCAATAAGTGTGTGTATATCATAAATACATCACATAATTATCAATACTTTTCTTCTTCTCTTCAGAAATGTTCAGTCGATACTTTTCGGATAAACTATGAAGCTGACAGATTCTCTTTTCAGGTTCATTCTCAGCTAAACCTTTTGTATACAATTTCCCGAGATTATTTGCAAGCCACGAAGATTGGGAGTGAATTCTGTTAGCAAATCCATCACCCCATGAGTCGTAACCTGTGCCAATCAGACCATTAGGCTGTTTCCGTATCAGGGAACCTATCGGAAACGTCAACCCCTCGTACATTCCACTGAAATTCCTAACACCATTTCCACTGCGCATTTTACTTCCCGCTATTTTTTTTTTTAACGTTCCGGTTAAAACGGCGTGGTCTGTGTGTCTTGTTAGCCGTTTTCTGACTCTTGTACCTATTAGCATATTAAAGTTTAGCTATTTATGTCATCACATTAATCTTTACCGAGCGTACAACATAGCACTATTGATTTTAAAAGTTAACTTCTATAATGTATTTTTCATATTCTATGCGGTGGTAAGTTAAAATCGTTGAAGTGTCACTGAATGAAGTTCTGAAGAGTGTGTCATAATCGAAAATTGACGATCACATTGGATAGGATCGGTTACCCCAAAACCGTTAAAATTCACCCCGAATCGGTGTGCGGTACAGCTCATTTTATGTGTGTGCACGCGCGCGTGTGTGTTCTAAGAAAGCTCTTCAACTGAGCGAAACGCTTCATGTTTACTTCCGTGGATTCCTCCTCCTAGTCTTCTGACGTTTTATGGTCGTGAGGATGTACTGGTATTCGTAAGTTTCGATAATTATTTATGGTTTCCAGAACAATCTCTCCTGTCTGTTGCTCGTATACGGAATTCGACTGTACAGAGTATTTTTTCCATAAATCTTTCTAATCAGTTCGTTAGTGACTATACTCCTAGGTCACAATATATATCCCAATGTAGATTTTTATGAATTTTGTTGTCCATGACGTGTTCGTTGATTAACTAATTATAAATATGTCACTACTGACTCGTAATATATCACTCCGAGTCAGTAGTGATATATTTATAATTAGTAGATTTTTACTTTCTATTTCACTTTGTACGATAAAGTATGAATTTTCTATTTAGCCTATCTGGTTACGCGTCCAAATTTGTTCAGATTCGCTTTAATAACCCGCTTTAATAGTCTGTCTGTTATTTGCCGTTGTAGTACGGTAGAATTCTGCCTTCTATAAATGGAAACCCTTATAACTTTACGTTATGTTCTGTCGTTTTGAGCTGATGCTTTACTACTGTTCTGTTGACCTAATATTTGTTCCACTTTTATATTCATATGAAAGTACATTATTCTGGACATGGGATTGTAAGCTAGCGTTGATAGTGGACACAGGTGGCCGGGCCGTGTATTCGATGCGCAAGAGCACATCGTTTAGACAACAGCGTTGCACCTGTCAACACAGCTTATTCCGAAAACCCAGCGAAAGTTAAAATTGATAAACGGGGTGTGCTGGAGTCAAGGTAATTATCGGGATTTACGGTCGGGGCTCATCGCGGGATTTGCGTGGCCGGACCTGGCTAATTACGCACCGCCTACCGTTCGCTAAATACTGCTCGCCTGTGCATTCCTTCGTTAGACAATCGTCTGAATAATTTGACTAAGAGACTAACTGCCAAATTCATGTCTGAAAGACAGTCGAAAGAACTACGCGGTATTCTTGTTACAGGTTCGTTGATCCGCGATTACGAGATCTACAGCTTTTGTTTAAGAATAGGAAAAGAAGAAAGACCTGACGTTAATTTTCCACACTGCGCGTGCCTATAGTTTTTTCAGTTTTCTTCTGATACCAGGTAAACTCTTAAATAAATTGATAGTGTTTTCTACGGTTTGTAGCACGAGATTTACATTTTCCTAAATTCCGCTTTCGACTTTGAGCCCGCACAAACATTTCACTGCATTTTACGCATGTGACATTTGTTCAATATTGAAATTTTAATTATTTTATCTTGTGTTCACCAGACTTCTGAAAATACATTTAATCAAAGTTAAAAACGAAAACGAATACAGTCACAAATATCCTGAGAATATTAGTATAATAAAGTAGACTGTATACAGAGGACCACTTAACACAGAATGACTCAAAACAAATTTAAAAGAAATATAATAGTTTATTGTAAAGAAAAAGAAGTGTGTATCGTTGGTCCGTTGAAACAAGAAACAGTAATAAATTGAGGAAACAACTGTGACAGGGTGGCATCGCTGGTCGGACAATTACATTTCAATTCGGTAAATTATTCCCTCTGAGCCGGAAACGGTAATTGTTTACTGCAACGGGTTAACAAATCCTAATAGCGTCGATAATTTCACTCTTTTTTTTGCCTGTCTGTTTGTTCACTGTCCCGACTGATCAGACACGTCTCGGCCGTGATTCGTGCCTCTTCTCTTCTTCGGGAAATGGCGCCGTTTCGGGTAGAGGTACAAGAAGTCGCACGCGCAGAAGTGTACAGTATTTTCGTTTTCGTCGTCACGCTCAGTGCACCGGAATTTGCTCTAAAGAGAACGAATTTAAAAGTTTCTCCCAGTGGGCTGTAATGTGACCGCGAGCAGCATGTACATACTACATACATACATACATCCTTGGCTCTACAGCCCAGATCGAGGCTTGGCCTCCAAACGAAATTGCCTCCACTTATTCCTGTCCTCAGCCATCCACCACCAATTCACTGCGCCCAGCTTCCTTCCATCACTGTCGACCTGGTCCAACCATCTGTTCTTCGGTCTTCCAATCTTCCTTTTTCCTATTGTGTTTCATAATTCTTTTTGCCGTACGTTCGTCATTCATTCTCTGAACGTGTCCTGTGCTCATCTTAATCTATTAATTTTGGAAAATCTGACAACTGTAATGGCATTGTACTTAGCATATAATTCATTATTATTTCGCTTTCTCCAGACTCCGTCCTGTCGAATTGGCCCATAAATCTTTCTCAGTATCTTCCTTTCAAACACAACCAGCCTCTGTTCATCAATTTTCTTGAGTACCCAGCACTCAGAGCCATATGTCAATACAGGCCTTACTAATCTCTTAGAAAGCGTGGCTTTAGTTTCTATTGTTAATAGTCTTGATTTAAAATGTTTATCCAGCCCGTAATAGTTTCTATTAGCAGCCATAATGCTTCTTTCAATTTCTTTTGTGCAGTTATTCTCAGCATCGACATAGCCTATGTCCCCAGATATACGAAGCCTTTTACTCTTTCAAAATTATAGCCATCTATTAGTATATTTGAAATATTATCATTATTGCTTTCCACAGCCATAAACTTTGTTTTATTTTCATTTATAGCAAGACCCATGCTCTTAGCAAATGATTCAAGTGCTCTAAAGCCATTCTTCAGATTATTTTCATTTCTGCTGATAATATCTATATCATATGGCGAGCAGCGTGTAGCTTCTACTTCAAGCTGTCGTTTCGGACCCCGAGTGCAATGGTATTGCAAGCGAAGCTGTACCGTTCAATCAACCAAACAGCGGCAACATTCTTAAACGTTCGCTAAAGTTATCGTACGTGAAAGCTACAATAACCAACGCGTGTAAACAGCTGTCCTTGTAGAAAACGGTCATTCTAGTAGTGATAAAAGTTAGTAAAAAGTAGTAAAAAGATTGTTTTGACGTTTCTTTCTGCAAGCTGAGAGGAAAACTACAGAACGCGCTCTACAAAACGGGCGTGCACAGCCATATAAACAGCTGTTTATTGTTTTATCGGTCACAACTTTTTTAAACTCCATTATAAATTAAATCTTGTAAAATTAATCACTTATTCAATAACGTGCGGATATTTTTGACTCATCTTGCCGCAAACTGATTTTGTGACAGTTTTCCTATATGTTTCGTTTCTACTGAACGATATAATCAGCGATAGGCTGCTGATTAGTTTAGGAACTGTGGTTTGTCAGATTTCTTTACTACTAAAAAAATATTTAAATAGATCAATTGTACTCCCTTGTCATTGAACCATGATACTCACTATATCATGACAAAAACAAAACTAATGTATATGTTAAAATTGATGGAAATTCCATACGTATGGTGAGGTTTTCTTGTCTCTTTTTTCACAGGACGGATCGGCCTGAGACTTGAAAAACGCGCTTGATTTTATGCAGGTACCTAAATCGGGTACTCCAGATGAGTAGCCATACCCGCTGGTCTGCTGAGGGCCTCGGTAGCAGGATTAATTTTTTTAATTATTCAATCACGAAAGTAAATATGAAAAATTGCGGCTTCACGTGTGACAGAAAAAAAATATAAAGTACGCTGATTCAGAGTTGTAAACATTGTAACGTTAACAATATGAAAACAAATAAAACAGTAATTCTCACAACACTACTAATGCGCATATTTTAATAACAAATTGGAAATGAATTTATGTACCATGTGTAAATGTGTGCGTGTGTGTATAATAAATTTGAATGGTAAAATATGAATTTGTTACTTTTGGTGAGAAGTCCGCGAGAGGTGTCTTGGTGTCACCAGCGGGAGGTCTTAGAGGCACAAACAGCCATGCCGAGATGCTTAAATAACATAGCTATTAATTTTCTTACGCCTCGTTCGCTAATGGTATATAGCGAAAGGACGTTAAGGTTGTCTCTGATAGTCGGCAGCACTCGTGTGTGCGCCTTTGCGTTTGTGCGCGCGCGTGCGCGTGCGCGTTACTGTGCAATGACATAATACACATTGTGGGCATTGTAACACTGTCATTGCTTGAATAAATTTTCCAAGTAAGTTCTCCAATTATTTATTTTCCGTGTAAACACATTTCAACGTTTCCATAAAAAAACCTTGTAATCCTATAGAGTATGTCACCACGGATGTTTGTAAAAATTCAAAAAAAAAATTAAAGAAAATGAATTGCCGTACCCTCGCGCGCGAGTTTACGTCCTTGTTAAGAAATTCGACGATATTGTCAGATTATCGTGGACAGAACAGAGTAGCCCGACGCCCGTTCATATAATTGTCGCAGTAGGTTTTTAATCAAATCAAGCTTAGACAGTTCCTTTTATATGAAATTCCTGTAATCGGTTACAATGCCACAACTAATACTGACCGACAGACACGGAAGAACAATATAGTCCACTAACGGGCAAAACAATTTATTCTACACTCAGACAGATACAATTTTATCTAGCTGTTATTTAAACAGTCTTAAAATTACGGGGTTAGAAAAGTTCTTTTGCCAAAGGTAAGAACTTCGAATAATTTCAACATTATTTAAAATTTCGTTGACTGGGAGTTTCGAATTTTACAAGCAAAGCCACATTGGCAGTACCCACGGAACACAATATTATGATGACAACGAAAATATGTCTATAATTGCAGCTACTACTACTACTACTACTACTACTACTACTACTACTACTACTACTACTACTACTAATAATAATAATAATAATAATAATAATAATAATAATACTGTAATACTGCTGTTACTACTACTACTACTAGTACTACTACTACTACTACTACTACTACTACTACTACTACCACTACCACTACTACTACTACTACTACTACTACTACTACTACTACTACTAATAATAATAATAATAATAATAATACTGTTACTACTACTAGCGAGTAACAGCTGTACTATCGACAGCAAAATGAACAAGGAGCAGTGTTTGTTACTAAGCGAATATTAGAACAGTATATTAAATGAAAGGGTAGAGAATAATGTGAGCTGTTTTCTAATGTTTCGTGCGAAGTGGCTTCTGACCGCATTTAACGATGTGCCTCGTCGGGCCCGTTGTGGTAATTGGAGTCATTTCGCCTCTTGGCGGAATTAATGGATTTACAATATAACGATTACCTGGATTATACAGGAATATCGAGAAATCACTCGAGTACACTGTCGGATATAAATATTTGTTATAACTGAGAATTACGTACATTTTCAGAAAAGTGGTTCTACATCATGGTGTATCTAAACACGTAGAATTAACAACAACGTAGTTGCTTAACGCGCAATTACATAGTAGCCTACGTTTGTACTTTTCACGAGTCCTGGCGGTACAGTGGTCAGCGAAACACTGAAGACGACCGTCACACCTATGGCAGAAACGTTTAGGGAATACAGATTGCGGCTGTACGTCTTCACTTGGTTCGTCACCACCAGCTTCACAGTCATCATAATCGTCATCACGTGTTTTACTACTTCAATCGTTGTCTACACTACTCCAAGACTTTTACTTTAGGTGCTCACTGCCGCTGGTCTAGTCGACTTGGGAGAGGGGCGGTGCCGGATTAAGGGGGGCTAAAGCCCCGGGCCCCGCTTGTCGGGGGACCCCATGCCCGAGCATTTAAAACTAATTTAGCAAGATTAACTATTGAAACAGAATTATTAAAAACATTTGATTTGGATGATCTGACAGCAGAGTTTGGCGAAAAGAAGAGCAGAAAGAAATATTTAAATTAAATTATTTTGTATTCTCTAATTTATTTGTACTGCTGATTATTTTAAAAATATCTGCGAAATAAAATAATAGTAAACAGTTTCAGTATCCATTTAATCAGCATAAAATAAAAAAATATGTGAGTAAGAATACGGTTTAAGAATAATATTTTGTTTATTATATTTATTAAATGATCGTCTGAATAAAGTAAAGTATTGTGCAAAACGCGAAAATTTCTTACATGGGTCCCTGCTCTTAAATAGCCCCGAGCCCGCCATAGCCTTAATCCGGCCATGGAGAGGGAGTAAAAGGGAGTTCGATTATGACGGTGCAAAAGCGGATCGAATCCCGATTGTCATGATTAGTAACAAAGTACCCTATTTGGTCCCTTGTTTTCAAGATAAAGACGGGAGCGGTCAGTTATAAGTTCCGCGCCGCTAGGGAATTTAGAACGACATCAAAGTTGCAGAAACTTCAAACTGAACGGATGCAAAGCGTGTATTGTCCGTACGGAGTGGCAGCACACGGCAGGCAAATTGCAGCGCGCACGCGCGGATGTTTTGATCCCGAACTGCGGACAAAAAAAAAAAACCGTAACAAAAAGCCGAACAATTTGCTAAGAGTACAGAGATTGTGAGGTAATAAAACAGAAAGAGATTTTTTGTCGTAATCCGGTGTCGGGCCGTTCGGAGCGCGCGTGCTTATGTCTGGTCGTCGCACGATAAATGGAACCGTGATGATTTTGCCGAAATTTAAAACAAAAGTCGATTCTTCCGGCGATGTCCATTAACATTGAATACTTCGAACTTAAAGATAAAAAAAAAAAAAAAAAACGGGTCCAAGCAGGGCAGGTCTGTTCATCAGAGCGGAGAACTGAGCGTCAATTGGATACGCGTGGCACCGCGGCAAAAACTTCACACTCGCCTCCAAAAACTATTGCTGACACAAAACATAGATTCATTCGTGCATTAACTCTGTGCCTCATGCTTGATTATACATGGCTGCTGCCGCTGTATCCGTCCCCTTGCCCCGTGCCTCGCCGGTTTTACACCTATTATTGTGGTTGCTCCGGGTTTGCACAGCTTGCGCCCACACACACGTGCGCGCGCGCGCCTCTCTGACCCAAACTTTGATTTCCGGTTTTGTATATTCGCTGTCGGGGTTCACCTGTAATCACCTCGCCACATACCACGCATAACATTCAATCAACCTGCGGGCGAAAATTTAGAATAACAACCGGTATTAGTTGATTTTTAACACTATAACAAATCGACATATTTCTTCTTAACCATATTACGGTTCGCTAGCCGGTACGTTTATAGAGCGTAGAAGTGGTACATCGAATTGTTGTCGGTGAATAATAGTTAAGTCGGCACTTTCGTAACGCGTTAGGACGTTGGTGTATTGTAATCACTGTACATAAGGTCAATTACTCGTTACGAGCATGTCTGCTCGTCGTTAAAACCCGTTCACCGTTTTAAATGATAAGATTATATAAACTAAAGATTAGTTACTCTATCAGTAAAACTTCTTTTACAATTTTTTTTTAAATTTGTACGAACGTGTTCACTGGCGCACCCACGGGGGGTGCTTTGGGTGCTGCAGCACCCCCCAGAACGGGAGAAGAAATATTAACAAAATATCAAAAAATTATTGTATGTGCTGTTTAAATGTATAAAAAAAAACTGGTGTGTAGCAAACTACACGCGGTGGAAATGAAACTTCTATGCAGCATACAATATTTCTGTGTGGAAGGTTGGCAATGTCTCATTAACCGCGCGATCTGGCTCCGTTCCGCCGCTGCCGCTTACTGTGTTCATGTTTTGTTTACTATTGATTTGAGGTTAGTGCAATCCTACTTCTACTTTAGAAGTGCTGAGCTTATAATATTTTAGTTAACGGAGGTCACGTCAATATATAATGAGTAATGAGCAAAAGAACGCAATAACAAACTATTTCGGTGCCACTGTGAAGAAACAACGTTTAGACAATGATTGTGATGAGTTTCATGCGTCTACGTCATACGAAGCGGAGCTTCGAGATGAAGTTACAGATAATATCTTGTCTCAAGCTGATTACCACCCTTCACTTTCACCAGGTAATTATTCAGAAAATCGACCAAAAGATATTTGTAAATTTATACAAACAGGGAAGTTAAACGAAGAAGAAAAGTTTAGTATATTAAGTAACACTTGGGCACCAGATAAGAAATTTAGCCTAAGTTTCCATTTCACCAGTTTGGTTCACAAAAAAAGGAAGTTCTGAGTTTCTTGGCTTGAAAAGTATAAATGGCTAGCATACTCTGCTATAGAAGATAGTGCATATTGTAAAGTGTGGATGGTTTTTCTCCTGAAGTTGTAAGGATGCCAAGTTCACAAGCAACAGGTCACCTAGTTAAAGTGGGGTTTCATTCTTGGAATAAAGTTTTATAGAAATTTGAAACTCATCAAAAATTGAAATACCACCAAGATTCAATCTTAAAGGCTGAGAATTTTCTCGACGTAAAGCTTTCAAAGAAAGACTCTATAGATAAAGTAATAGATAAAGCCCGCGCTCAGCAAGCCCTTGAAAACAGAAACATTTTAAAACCCATTATTGAAACAGTCACTTTGTGTGGTAGGCAAAATCTCGCCTTGAGAGCAGATACAGACTATGGAGTGTTTGATGTGGATAATCCCCCATTAGAAAATGAGGGAAATTTTCGAGCTTTATTAAGAGCACGTGTAACAAGTGGCGATACTAATCCAAAAAAACATTTTGATTCCTGTAGACGGAATGCCACTTATATCAGTTGGAATATACAGAATCAAATAATTGATGCTTGCCAGGAGATTATCACTAGAAAAATTGTTGATGAAGTAAATAGTGCACAAGCATTTTCAATATTAGCAGACGAAACTGCTGATATTTCAAAACAAGAACAGTTTACTCTTTGTTTACGTTATGTCAAACAAGACCCCGAAAAACGATATTTTATTACTGAAAACTTTCTACAGTTTGTTCCTTTAAAACAGTTAACTGGTGAATATATGGCAGAGACACTTTTAAAAAGTTTGGACGATTGCGGTATTGATACACTTTACCTAAGGGGACAGGGTTTTGACGGCGCAGCAGCCATGAGTGGGGTATTTAAAGGCACTCAGGCTTTCATCTCTAAAAAGCATCCCAAAGCTCTTTATGTTCATTGCGCTGCTCACTGTTTTAGTTTGGCTATTTCAAACTCTACTGAGGTCTCTGCCATCAGAAATTGCTTTGGCACAATACAAAAAATTTGGGATTTCTTTAATACACCAAAAAGACAAACTGTCTTACAGGAAAAAATATCAGAAATGATTAATGGATCAAACAAGTTAAAGTTAAAGAAAATTTGTCCAACCAGGTGGGTCGAAAGACACGAATCTGTTATGGTAATGGTCGAGTTGCTTCATGCTGTTATTGCAGCTCTAGAGAAGATTCGGGAATGGGAAGACAAAGATGCATCTTCCGGCGCACTTTTGCTTTCTCTTGCTTTGGAGCAGCCTGACTTCATTGTTGCACTGTTATCGGCAGAAAAACTGATGAGCTATACCTTAAAACTGAGTAGAACTCTGCAATCAGATGATTATGACCTAGCGGGGGCTATTTCGTATGCAGAAAGTATTATATCCTCATTGTCAAAAATCAGACAGAATGCGATTCAGGAGTTCGCTTCTATTTTTGAACAGTGTAAGAAAACCGCTTCAATATTTGGTATTGGTTTAGAGATATCTGTGCCGAGAATAGTAAAGGGACGCCAATATCACAGAGCAAATGTGCCAGCTGAAACACCTGAAGAATACTACCGCCGTGCAGTTTTCTTGCCTTGGCTTGATAGCCTACTAAACAATCTCAGTGACAGATTCACAAAACACAAAGACGTTTTGGCAAACTTCAAGTGTCTCCTTCCTAACAGGGACAGTCACGTAAGCAAAGAAAAAAGGAACAGTTTTTAAAACTTGTCGATATGTACAAAGATGATTTGGAATGTGAAAGCACAAACGTTTTATCGGCTGAGTTTCAGCTCTGGCATGAGAAGTTTCATTCTGTGGAAAGTGTCCGTTTGGTTTCTGAGTCCAAAAACAATAAAAGAACTGTGTCTAACACTGCAATTATCGCTCTAAATGAGTGTGACAAACGCTTTTTCCCTAATGTGCATATTCTTTTGAAACTTCTTTGCACATTACCAATTTCTACTAGCACGCCTGAACGTACCTTCTCAACTCTAAAACGTATTAAGACCTACTTAAGAAATACGATGAGTGAAACAAGATTAAATGGACTAGCCAGTTTGAACATTCATAGAGAAATACATGTAGACCCCGAAGAAGTTATTGATGTGTTGGTAAAAGAAGGACCAAGAAAACTCAATTTTGTTTTGTAATCCTAATTAAAAGTATGTATTTTAAGTCTGAGAAAGTAGTGATTCTATCTCAGCTGTGTAACTTGATTTCGATTTAATAAAATTTCTAGTATGTATTACAGTTATTTTATTTAAACTAGCCTGACAATGTTAGTGCATTTCTTTTAAATCTTTATAGAATAGGCTAATATTTTACTCATAATATTTTTAAAAGTAAAAGAGGTTCTCTAAAAATCTAAAGCTCAGGAAACCGGGAGTTTCCCTTAAAAGGACCCCCCAGAATTAATTTCTGGGTGCGCCTGTAAACGTGTTTAAAAATTCCAAAAGTTGACTCCTGAACCACGGACTGCAGCTATTTAATTTTTTCTTAGACTACGCTGTTTTTCATTCGGAAAACTAGAAGTTAGTAAGATTTAATCAAAAACGCTCTTGCACACACCCGTGCACAATTCACTCACGTTTTACGAAAACTTTAACATTTCTTTTTAAAAAAAAGCGAGGATAAATGGTTACAGCGGAGAATAGTAATATCCTTAATAACTGTTAGAAATAAAATCAAGTGGAATGAAAAGCGATGATTGAAAAATGAGACCTTTTTGTAATTCCGCATTGAAAAATAAGACATTTTGTATTGCCGCATTGCTTATAAGTCTGGCAAACCTTTTTCAATTTCCTGTCTTTGTAGAGTTTTTCAAATTTCTCAAGATAATCTCTTATTTGTAACGCTATTCGCGGCCATATTTAATGTTAGGTTGGTTTTTGGCTTTCTGCGTGTGGCTACGTTGATGTATTCTTCAGCCACGCCTTAAAGAAATTGTCAAGGAAAGACCAAGACAGTCAGTGAAGGAGGACCACAGCAGAATGTCTGGTTGAAGGATTCATCGGACAACGGAACAAGAAAACCAAAAACCAAACCGGATACTTTCGTGTCGGTTACAGGGCCTACATTTCAATGTGTACGTTTTTGTTCATACTGGAGAATTGTAGTATGTTTTGTTGTAGGCTGCAAATACTGCGTGTTAATACTTCACTTTATGTTAATAAATTTCACATAGGTTTCGCATGAAACTGGCAACGATGATAACAGATTTTTGATGATTATTGTAGAGAGTAGCACTTCTTGTAGGACTAAGCTTCATACTCCTGTCAAATTCAAATATTCTGTGCATTTTACAACGGCAGGAATATTGATACGATACTTTTTGTTTGTTTTAATTTATATGATTGATATAATTTTTCAGAAGGTTAAGGTTTATCTCGTCTTTAAAATTCTGGTGTCTATGTTTTGTTTTGGCCACAGAATCGAACATCACAAGTGGTAACACTTATTAAAAATGTTAAGTCACTATTCCTCTATGAATGTTCAATCTTGGTCACACGTTCCAGTTGTTAAACCATTTGCTGAACTAGCACATTGCTCAACAGTCCAAACGCGCTGTTCAGTTTGCACTTCTTTATTCGAAAAATAATTTAACTTTTTTGATAAGTGATATAAGTGTCAGCTGAAAACAAAGAAGCGATAAACTTTACGTATACTGTATTTCATCATTAGGAAAATGTCTTCTTCGTTTTCCGATTATCATTGGAGAGCTGTAATTTACAGAGACTTAAGGCGTAACAGGCTGTAAACAGTTTCCTTGCTCAGTAGCACAGACAAATCAGCACGTGTGTGTGTAAATTTTTTTAATTTTTATGATTTAAAAAAAAGACAGAACAGAGAATGTTAGTGTTAGTGTTAGTGTGGAGTAAAGAAAATGTGTGTTTGTGTGCTTAGGTCGTGCCCCGGGATCAGCGTCGTCAGCAAGCACTATGTTAATTGCGTGCGCCGGCTGCGACAAACCCATCATGGATAAGTTCCTGCTGAACGTGCTGGATCGTACGTGGCACGCTGAGTGCGTACGATGTTTCGACTGTCATTGCAATCTCACCGACAAATGTTTCAGTCGGGAGAATAAGCTATTTTGCCGCAATGATTTCTTCCGGTAAGTACCTAACTATGCTTTGCTTTGCTTCATTAGGCTAAGTTATCTCAGACGTAGAGTGGCCACTTTAGACCACACCACTTTCTCAATACCCTCTCCCGTAGTTATAAACTGGAGTTTGTTGACTATGATTTAGTAACTCACTTGAAAATTCTATGTGACTTAGAACAGAAATACTGATTACGTTTTCACGACTTATTTGTTCGCAATTATAATTAAATACAATTCAATACGACAATATTAATGGATATACAAAGAGTGCGGACAGCGAAGAGTGCGGACAATAGGAATGATGCGAAGAGTGCGGACAGTGGTACAGTCTGATACCTGAGGAGCGTAGACTGCGATTTCACAATCATTTGACATGCGAAGTGTGCGGACACCACCTCGGACTATGGAGGGATCGAGTAGAGTTGGCTGTCCTATGTCATCTACTACAGTACAGCGGTACAGGGGGGGGGGGATGTCTTCATTCTCGTGCCACTGACCAAGAGAATAATAAAAAAGAATGAATTTCGACAAATCCATCATCCACATGTTCTGGCTGAAAAAAGCGAGTGCTGCCCTTTATGTCTAGTCTTATTTCTTGGTTTTCTCATTCGTCGGTAGTCGCTAGTAAGACTAAGCTCTCTCTCTCTCTCTCCCCCTCGTTCATTACACACCACACAATCATTTCACATCCAAGCCTGTTATTGATTTTACTTATTCATCAAATTTAGATGCGAATAACACTGACTTATTGATAAATTTAACTGACAAATTTAACTGATAACACTGTGTTACTATATTTTCTTGAATCGTAACGTATGCACAAAGCATTACATAGCCCAAAACACCCAACGTTAGTTGATGTTTGATTTCAGCTTAGTAAAAACATATTACATATAAATACAGATCTCCAACAGGAATCCACAGACATGTTATAGACACAACATTGGTAAATTACAATTTACAAAATAACATCTCACTAAACATTTTATAACTCGGAGAAATGTTCATACTGTTCCCTTCCTGTTGTGTTAATGCTTATTTCGTATTATAAAACTATGTGTACTATATTTGGTCTTGTATGTAACTACAGGTACTGTATGAAATTTAGAGTTAAAACGTTTTAAGTCTTATATTTTTTTAAATAAAAAATCACCCACGATTAACTTGTTTTTATGTTACCCAATTAAAGCGTGCAGGTTTTGGTGTTGTCCGCACTCTTCGCATGTCAAATGTTTGCGAGTTCACGGTCCGCGCTCCTCAGGTATCAGACTGTACCGCTGTCCGCACTCTTCGCATGTCAAATGTTTGCGAGTTCACGGTCCGCGCTCCTCAGGTATCAGCAGTATCAGGTATCAGGGTCCGCACTCTTCCCAACAGTCCTGTTGTCCGCACTCTTCAAAGCCTGACAACTTTGGAAAATGCCATCACCGATTTCAGCGCGCGCAGGGTGGAGAAGTGAGAGTGTATAGGTCACATACGGTGTTCGGCGGGCGAATGATCCCTTCCACACAGTTGCCGTGCGTCACGTGACTTTCTCCTCTAAATGTTCCAAGTGTGTCAGAATTGTTTGTTCTGCGCAGGTCGTTTTCAACGTTCTGTACCTATAATTCTACAGTAGCCACAATAAAAAAATAATTGAAGCAAAATTCTTATTCCAAAGTAAAACTTCAAATATCAACTTTTCCCTGTCCATCGTTTTATCATATTTATCGGTAGAAACGATATTCTTCAGAAGATCTGGACACTTTTTCATTTTCATAAGCACATGAAACTCGACAAAATTTATTGTAACGACTCTGCCGCCTTTAGGATTTCATTGCAAACACTGTGTTTTCCCATGTATCCAAATTTTTATCGTCTCTGAAAATAATATTTCATGTTCTGAGCTGCTGGGTTCTGGTAAACGGAATGCTTACTGCAAAATTTCAGAAAGAAGCGAATGACTAGTATTATCGTTTTTAAAGTTTAAAATATTTCTTCTACCCTTCTCTGATCATTCGGTAAATCGTTTGATTCCACTCGATCACTCGATCAGCTGTTTTTCATTTCCGTACGTCTGAGCACCAAGGAACTGGGCATAGAGTTGCAATTCTCCTGTAGGCCTATATTAAAAAAAAAATTAACTGCTATAATGTTGTCTATATGCAGAGTTTTCATCATAAGTTCACTTCGAAATTTTACAAAGCAGCTTCAGACTTACCGCTGCGATGCTTCCAGATCTCGGAAGATAGGTCCATCGATTAAAGTCTAAGCACAAATGTCATGAAATTTGACAACTTAATTCGAATTTTCCTATATACGAACAACATAGAGCTTTAACAGGAGAGCGTCTGTCGAACAGACTGTCGTTTGTAGGCTATCTACCAATTCGCACGCTGCCGTACTGGTGCATCGGATTTTGCTCCGTTAACAGTTACATTAATCGGGACAGTTACCAAAATCGGGACGTTACAGCATCGCTTTCAAATAATATTTCTTTCGTTTCTTTTAACCATAACGTTTTACAGAACGAAGAAGAACGTTCAGTAATAATTTTGACGATTCTTATAAACAAGTAATATGTTATATGGAAAACGGCAGTATCGATATATGAACGTAAACCAGCTTCAACGTGTCTTCTAAAATTGACATAAACTAAAGATGACAGCAGGAATTGATAGCTCATCCACTAGAAGCTGTTAACATTGACAGTTTCTTTTCCATCTACTTAGGTGAAAGCGGGATTATTAGCTTTTCCATCTATTAGCTAAAAGAAATCGGAAAATATTCAAACTCTTCGTAGCTGGCGGGTTAAATTCAAGGTTTTCATTATTTTAGGAGATAATTATTTGTGGGGGGGGGGGTTAAAACACAGGTTTAATCTTTTTTTTTTTAATTTTAGGATCATTCTCTCAAAATAAAACAAATATTAAACCTCAAAACGGTGTTGTTTCTCGTTGTCTGTTTACGGACTCGGCCGTTTTCTGGCACACAGGAGAAGATAAACTATTTTTGTTCTAAATTACCTAGATCCCGCAATTTTTATCGCAGTCGAACTAACTTTTCTCCGATATTTAGCCTACTCATAAATATTTTAAATAATGTCTCCGGGCGGAATTTTAAAATTTTAATTATGGCCTATAGTTTCTCATCATAGAATCCTACCATACTTATATTTTATGCCATTTTAGCCAGATATTAAAAACGTTTTGGAGCTACTCAATAATTGAGCCGATTGTTTTAACCATTGGAAAATTTTTAGTTTTTTTAATTTCATTTAATAAGTTACTATGTAACCGATTTCCTGTCTTAATCTCAGATTCATATGTCATAATACAAAATTTACTCATTGTATTGACATCTTCTCGAGAGAAACGATTACTGGACTGTTCCGCTTTCAGTGCAGCTGATCACTCTTTTGAGTGTTGTGTCTTTTTCCGTTACAGAGCAGAACAAACAATCTACAGAGTAAGCCGGGTGGTGGTACTGCCATCTTAAAGCGCCTGGTCAACTCGTTTTATGTCGGGGTTTACTCTCCTTAAAGAGGAACGGTTGCTTCCTAAACTCACAAGATGGATTGCTCTTCCACCATCCGCGCCACAACGTCACCGCCCATTTCAGCCGCAAATGCTGTTGACATTCCACTCTAATTATATAAAGGAGCCCCAACAAATTTTTATCGGGCCATATGAACCCTGGTTTCATAATCCCCTCTACATTTTTTCATCACTTGCAAGACGAGACCATCGACTAGGGCCGGCAGTGTTTAAAAACAACACCGTTGGCGATGAAATTTTCAGGGCCGAAATTTCCATGTCCCTGTTCCATATGCGTGTGTCCTTATAATCTACAAGCCTCAAGTTGTGTAAAAATACGCGCTCGCGTTTGTATGTCTATGAAGCAATAGAAAAATAGTTGCCTTAATCATCTATAACATTTGAATAGGTACGGTTAGTCGGGTTTCAGATTTTATTTTTGCAATTTAGTCTTCTTGGTAGTAAGATACGCCTACCTATAGTACACACAATACCTCACAATACAACGTCTGACATGTTAAATATTTTAATCCAAAACGTCTGAGTACACTAAAAAAGCTCGCTGACAGTGTTTTTGATAAATAAACCATAGCTAGCGATGGAATTTAGCAAACGGATCCGTTCCTGACAGGGATGCAGTAAGTATGCACAACGGCTCTTTATAGTGACGTTTCTCAGCCTATTTTACCCTATTTCGTTTCGTTTCGTGCGCGTAGTATTTTTCTTTAAGTTGTACTAGGACTGATGATTCGCGTTTTTTTTTCTACGGAGGTTATATCTAACTTTATACCTTATCAAAATACATTTCACAACCGTCGATTTTCTGTTTTTACAACCGTTTCAATGCTAAACACTTTAAACAACGGTGTTATATTTCTCCGTACAGAAGTGGAACATAAGACGTTTACGAAAGTACGCAGGTTTTCTAACCGCCGTCATCCCATGGTTGTATTTTTAGCATTAGCCGCTCAGATTTCGACGGTGTAATATTGGTATCTTGCAATCGTTATCGTTTTACAGTGTCGTTGTAGGCCTGTTTTTATTTCGTAAATACAAGTCTGCACATTCTTGCTCACTGTTTCATATACTATCTCTGCCAAGGTCGTTTATACATTTGCCAATGTTTCGAGAGGTTAACGAGATCCCTCTGTATAGAAGTATAGTGTTCCTCGTTACTTTCAGATTCAAGGTCACTGTATGGAGTGGCAGATTATCCATAACGCTAGGGTATGCTGCAGTACCGGGCACCAGGACCTCAGCTGTCAGATGGGGGCACCATCCAGCCCTAAATCACAGAAACGTTTTGAAGTTAATAAATGTGAAAAAAAAAAAAAAAACAAAAAAAAAAAACAAATGTCCTCAAACCAAAATCATGAAAAGATATATGCACACGCTTCGACGATCTTCTAGTAGAATTGGCCACTTTGTACCACGAGTAAAATTGCAAGAAAAAGGTTTTTTATTCAAATCGTTGAATGAAAATGATAAATTCCATGATACTACAGTTTGTCCGCTTAAAATATTAAACTGGATTATTTTTTGTAAAATGATTGATGTATTTCTGAATGTATAAATTGCTTATCGCCTACTTTTCACGATTCCAGTAGCTAACTGGGAATCTGAAAGAGCATTTTCTGTATTAATACGATTAAAGATATGTTAAGTTCAGCTATGGGAGATGAGAGATTATCTTCGTTAGTAAGGTTGAATATTGAAAGGAAGATACTTGAATCGCTCGATTTAGAAGAAATTATACAAGACTCCGTTAAAGCAAAATCCAGAAAAAAGGATCGATTAGTATTTTCTAAGCTTAAGTACTACTAGGCTCATTGTAATCACTATTTAGCTAAATATTTGTTGTAATTTGAGACTCTAATAAAATAATTTTTAACTTCCGAAGATGTTTATGCCATTTGTCAGTATAAATAATGGATAAAAGGTTGAATTTAGAATGGGGGGCACCAGTCTGATGGCAGCATAGGGCACCACGCGCTTCTAATCCGACCCTGGCTGTATGCTCTTAATTAAAATCGTCCTGACATAGCCAAAGACTAACAAACAATTTAATTTTATTAACACTACTAAAATTATTCCAGCTACGAGATTCTCACAAGTGTAGACCAATATATACCAGAACGTATGTGGATATATGTATATCTCTGAAGAAGACAGTTTTTCTCTGAAGGGCTGCTGCGGGCTATATCGCCTAAGGAGTAAAGTTTGTCTCTAAACGGGTGACGTAGGTATACTCTAAAAGTGTCAAGTTCATTTTCTGATTGAACAAATTTTATCTCTGAAGGAGTGATGCATATATATATATATATATATTTCAATCACTTTCTGCTACAGTCCGTTTCTTGATGTATATAATACATTTAATATTTATACATAAATTTACCTCAAGATGTTATTTTTCTATTTGGAATATGTTTCGGGTACTATCTTGTACCCATCCTCAGCCTTCCGGTTTTTTCGTCTGGTGAAGTACATATGTGTTGTTGGTTGACTATTATTATTGTGGCTTCCTGTTGGCTTGTGGTATTTCAAGTTGGTTTTATTGTGTGTGATTGTGGTGTATGTGTTAGTTTTTTGTGTATTTTCAATGTTGAGTGCTTTGAATATTGTGTCATGTTTTGTATTGATTTGTATTTGTTCAGGTATTAGTTTGTTTTCTGTTTTATGTTTGTATATTTTCCCATATGTTCATTATGGTGCCTTTGTGTGGTATATGTTTTATTAGTGTTACATTGGTTATGTCTGGGAATTCATGTCCTGTGTTTATTGCATGTGTGGCTAAATTGGATTTATATATTTCTGGTTTTTTGTATGCATTTAGGTGTTCAAAATAACGTTTTTTCAGCTGTTTTTTTGTTTGTCCTATATAACATTTATTGCAATCTTGGCATTCAATTTTGTATATACCGTTAGTTGTTGTATTATCTTTGTTGTGTGAGCTATTTAGATTTTGTAATTACACTATGAACTAGTTTAAAAAATGAACTACTAGTAATATATACACATCTACGTAACTATAAATCCATTTGGCGTTCTGGAAAAGGTGAAGGTACAACAGATAATATTCACTTGGCAGTGGCGAAAATACAAATAGTACTACCGTGCCCCCTATATGCAAAGGTTCGTATAATGGTAAATGGGCGCGCGTGCCCGTGGATGTGAGATAGCGCGTATGCTAATGAAAGAGAAAGGGGGAGACAGACAGACGAACAGAGTAATTTTAGTAGTTTTTTATAGTTGTTATTGTCGCCCATTCTCTCATTCAAAATCTGTACATAATCCACTGTCACAGCTAAAGTAAGAATTCGTATTTAAAACAGAGGTGCACAAAGGGGCGGATTAGAAGCGCGTGGTGCCCTATGGTACCGTCAGACTGGCACCCCCACCCCCAATTCAAAACTCAACCTTTCATCCATTATTTACACTGATAAATGTCATACACAATTTCGAAAGTTAACAATTATTTTATTAAACTCTCTAATGACAACAAACATTTATAAAAATAGTGCTTACAATGAGCATAGTAGTACTTAAACTTAGTGAATACTAATCGATCCATTTGTTTCTTGATTTTGCCTTAACGAGGTTTTGTATAATGGCTTCTAAATCGAGCGATTCAAGTATGTCGCTTTCAATATTCAACCTTGCTAACGAAGATAGCAACTATGCTAACCTCTCATCTGCCATAGTTGAACTCAACATATCTTTAATGCGTTTTAAATGGATTTGTAGATTCGCAATTAGCTACTGGAATCGTGAAAAACAGGCGATAAGCAATGTATATATTCGGAAATACATCAATCACTTTACAATCAATAATCCAGTTTAATACTTTGAACGGACAAACTGTAGTATCGTGGAATTTATCATCTTCATTCGAACATAAAAAACATAACGGCGAACTCGTCGAAAAGTGTGCACACATCTTTTTATGATTTTGGATTAATGATATTTGTTTTTTTCACATTTATTATCTTCAAAAATTTTTGTGATTTAGGGCTGGATGATGTGAACGTGGTACCCGGTGCTGCAGCATACCTTAGCGTTATGGATAATCCGCCACTGGATGCACACTAATATAGGCTCTCTTATGCGACGAAATATTAAACACATA
Organism: Magicicada septendecula; assembly: GCA_034769895.1. Classification (NCBI taxonomy): domain Eukaryota; kingdom Metazoa; phylum Arthropoda; class Insecta; order Hemiptera; family Cicadidae; genus Magicicada; species Magicicada septendecula. The sequence continues at coordinate 269,204,945 of CM068376.1, forward strand.
TGGAACACCAGCTTGCCCACTGCAAAACTGTGGGCCACTGACAACAGAAAGGCGCTGCACTTACAAACAATCGTATATCCTTTACGTAAAACGCGCGCGCGCACACACACGTTCATAAAAAATAAACACTTTATATGTGAATTAAATATTTCGGCATTGCCCGTATATACTGTAGGTCATGATGATTACAACAAATTTGACAAAACGTCAACTCAGGTGTTTTAAAACCGTCTAGTTAACGAGCAAATTTCACCAAACTCTCCGTCATTAGCCTATATTTGGGTAGAAAAAATCTAAACAATTACAATCACAGTTTACTCAAGTGTTGTTGTAGTCGAATAATCGGATATTGGAAAGCAGAGGTGCCCATCCCCCCCAAAAGTCATCGTGTAATTTTCCCTCAAGTATTCCGAAATTGCCCCAAAATTTGATTTTGTGGGTAGGGGAGGATCACAATACGGGGTATGGATAAACTCCCAGTTAACGGTGGATCTTGGAACTTTATCCAAAAATTTTTGAAAAACGAAAGCCATTTAAGCGATTATTGGAATCAAAAAACTAATGTTTTTCTTTTTATCAATACCAAAAGGTTTTCTAGCATGCCTAATAAATAACTAAATTATGAGAAATGTAAAAGCAGGGTCAAACCTGGCCTAATATAATTAGTAGAATTGGGCCTTATCAAGATAATATAACTTGATTTGTAATTGCATTCCTGAAAAATCCCCCTCCCCCCAAATTCAAGCTGTGGGCATCCCTGACGTCGATGGATTCTGGTAAGGATGAAACGCCGGGCAGAGATAGGCGAACTAAACGACTGTCTTACACTCGATAAAGCGAGTAGTATCGTCTACTTCCGCGCGGAAACGAGGACTAACCGAATTCACACATATGTAGACGCGCGCTCGCTCGCATGTGTACGCTAATATATCACAGACCAGACGTCCTCCGACCCCACACTCACGTTCACGGACTCGTGTTAACACCTGACGAACCGCTCGGAAGAAAATATACTGCATTAATTCGTCTTGCAACAGCTGTTACACGGCTAAGCGTTCAAAAATTATTACTCTTTATTGTAATCTGGTCGGAGCGGAACAAAAGGAAGTTAATTAAAACCCGGGCGAGCGCACGCCGACACACACGCGCGCGTACGCACGCACACTCTTCATATGCAACATGGTCTGCGCGCGTGTGTACGAAAGATTGATTTAATTAAATTGAATGGAGTTCATATTTTGTAGTATACTTTGTAGTTTCAACGAAAACGGTGTACTACCAAAGAGAAATAATGAAGCAGACCAGTCGGTCAGCACACAGAAGTGCGTTCGTACGAATTTTCCCGACAGCCTAATATTTTGTTTTAAACATTTATAATTTCTACAAAGTAATAAATGAGGAAATAATATTGGACAGCGTCTCTATTGTGGCTCGTTTGTCACGTTTGCGACAATAAATCCTTGCAGGAAGCAGACAATGACTAAAAACTTCTTTTAAACACAAGGATAGTTGTTACTCTTCATAATATTGTGTCTCTCCGAAAGCGAACTAATCTTATGTGACAGAGAATTTCTGGCACTGCATATCTTCTGTTTTCCAGTATTTCACTTCATTTATAACCGGCCGACATTTATTCATTTTCACTCCTTAAACTCGTTCAGACCCAATAATATTATGTGAAACTTATTCTGAGGTAAACCCATTTACGCTGAACTCAAAACAGTTATATCTTTCTTTTTATTTCTATTTTAGTTAACGTTTCAATACACATGTACCCAAAGAAATCATTAATACTTTGCTAAATAGCACAAAAATTTGTTATTTCGTTTGACTTTACGTGCAGTGACTGAGCCACAGGCCTCAGTTTCACGTTGGTTCGTACCTCGCCTTGCAACTTCTCTACGGGACGGAGAAAGAATAATGCGAGGCGATTACGATGCCGATCTATACCAATCGTCCCGCCGATGTAAAAGTGAATTAACTACAAAAAAAAGTCGACAGACCGAATTTAGTTATACGGTTTCGGTTGTGTGGTAGCAACGAGCTGGACTCGGGAGCCGGTCGTCAGCACCATGAAATCGGCCCGGCCATTGTCAACCGCCTCACACTCCCTTATTATTTATGCTTTTCAAGGAATGTGTTTATAGATATTTGAATGGTTTCGTGTGTTTCGGCCAGCGTTTCGACCATTAAAACCCATTGAACACCGCTGGCGACGCGGTCGTAAACAAATCCGGCGCGACCAAAAACCCGCCGCCGACTTCGACCCCGGCTCCATTCGCTGCTTTATTTTATTAAAGTTCTCTTTTCTTCTTTATTGGCATTACTTTTTTGTTAAAAAACGAATCTTTAAATTACAACACGCGCACACAGATACAGGTGACAGGCCGGCAGTACTTAATAGGTTATTTTGAATAAATAAATGAACACGCTAAAGCGAGTTTAACAAAAGCGGCTAAAAAGTGCGGGAAAATACGTATGCAGCGAGCGCGCGCGTGAGCCACGTTAGTTAAACTGTGCTCAGCTTCAGCTAAAATACTTGCTACAGTCGTTACTTTTTTTTTCAAAGGAAGGGCGATATTTATAATTTTGTAACTTACAAAAGAAAGGACATTGCTAAAAAACGTTGCACTCGTTTGTAAAAAAAAAGAGATAATAGGAGTGATTAAAAAATAATAATAGAGTTGACAAAAAATAATAATAATCTAATAATATTTAATGAAAAAAGCACAATGAACAGTAAAACAATTTTTTAAAACTATAATTAAAAAACCCTTATCGTAATAAAATAATAATAATGACAATAACAACAATAATAAGAAATGGTATTATTGTATGTTCTTGTCGTTCTATTTTTAAGTAAGTTAGAGGAAAAAATTTAAATAAAGTTCAACAAACACATGAATATTCATATTTTATTCTGACACACATGACCTGAAAACCATTCATTTCTGTGAACTTTGCGATATTCATAACAGCTCAAGATTTTAACAATGTTTAGGATTTTTACTTATTTTTTATCACTATCGTCATCGTTGACAAATATAAATGTGTCCAACGACGGGTTACAACTGAATAGTGTCATATTTTGTGCAGCTGTCTTCGGTTCCTGCTACCAATGGCATTTGTCTTAGTGGACGTCGGATAAAGTTTGTGAGCGCACTGACCCTCTAAAGCATACTGTTTGTTTATATCTCATATGAGATACGCCGAGGACCGTCTGAAAACTAAATCAGTTATGTTTTTTACTTATAATGTTTGATGCATTGAAGCGCCATTATCGTGCTTTGTAAAAAGTGACATAAATCTAAATCTGTGCAGGTTTTGAAATCTACCCTACTACGGTTTCGCGTAGGACAAAATCAATGAAAACATAAAATCGAGAAGCCCCAGTTCAATTGGAAATAACTGACGTAAACAAACGTTTGGAGTTTGTCGGCTGCTTTATTTTGTTAGATGAGATAACATGCAATCGATGTCGGAGTATAATTAATGTCTGACATAATTAGGGATAAATACAAAAAACAATTATAATAATAGTAACTTTAATCATTCAAGGAACTATAGCACACAAGTATTAATTACAGTACAAAAGAATTTTGAATAATTCACTACTAAAATAATGGAATGTTAGTAACTTTAAGTGTAATATTTTAGGTAGCGAAATTTCAGATCGAATACATTAGACGTGATTTTAAAATATCAGACCATTCGATTGTGCGGTTTGCACAAAATGGAACATAAAGTTTTGGTTATTAAGAATCGGTTTCGATCTTATGAACAAGACGACTACAAAGCGTTGTGATGAATATTTCTAGCTTCCTCAAGGCAACCGTGGGCTGAAACGAAAAACGGTTAGTATTCAGTTAGTGGGCTGAAACGAAAAAACGGTTAGGTTTCAGAATACTACTGCCACCTTTACCCCTTTTACTTGAAGGCATGGTTAGTTGTGTACAAGAATTTAGACGGATTAGAAATCCAACGGTGTCAAATAAACACAACACGGACAGCAAGAAAAAAATTAAATACAATTGAAGCAAAAACAAAAAAAGTGGCGCTCCATGACCTTTGCTTTTATTTCCAACGATCACTTCTAAACTAAAAAGCAACCATACTCGAATGGGTAGATTAACATTACATAGACAAAAGACTTGAGAGTATGAAGAACAAGGCCACTGAAAACACTTGGGAGCAAGATAGCGGAGGAAGTACAGCTTTCAACGTTATGGAAGGTACACTGGCGTGGAATACAAACTCTGCTAATAAAATACTGTAACGGATAGTACACATGAAGGTAACTTTTACGAAAGTACAAGAGCTACTAAACCGCTAAGATAATGAATGCTGTTCTTCGCAAACGGTTTACAAAATACTGTATCTGCAATGTTGTCACTCAGAAACATGAGGGAAAAGGGCAGAAGGACAGAAGAAGAAAATATATTTGGAAATTCTTAGTACTTATTGTATATAACCTAATATGTTTAGATAGAGTAACAAATTTAGGAGGTCTGAAAAGAGTAACATAAGAGAACAGTCTCTTGAAAGAAAGGAAGGTAATTCGATAGTACACGTCTCGAGGTAGAACTGTGGTACAATGGTAGGCAACAGGCGCTAAGGGATGCTGTTGGAAACGGAAGAGATTTAGCTTAGGCCCAGTGGCTGATGATGGAAACACACTGAAGCCTGCATTAGTGATGTTGAAGCCGACCCTACTATAGTTTACCACAGTGGTTGTAACATGTGTTGTCTATAAACATGTGTTCGTTTAACGTTGTACACAACAGTCTGACACGTAATGATAATTTATTTATTTCTAAGGATTTCTGTACGACGACGCGCGTAATGAATAACGAGTGCGTGCTTCCAGCAAGGTTTGTTTACCTGTACGTGGCCACGCGCGCGCGCGCGAGGGTGTGAGTGTTATGTATTGATTTATTAAGTGTAAGTTGGTGAGTGAACGATACGGCCATGTGCTTAATAAAGTCAATTTGTAACACTAACACAAGTGAAACTGTGTATTTGAAAAATTAATGGACTCGAACCGTTAATTCGTACATAATAGAAGTGTGGGTCGAGTGGATGTCACCCTAAGTTAAACTACTAGGGTGGCGCGTCAACATGGCTGCCAATCCGTTTTCATTTCAACTCTATACCTCCGTTACTCTTTGCGTTATGAATTACTTTCTCCCGATCTTTCATCATCTCTGTCTCTGACTGCCTTTTCCTTTTGTTTCTTTTATCTTTTCTATATTTTTGATATTTTGAGATGCATTTATTTTAAGCACAGTGCATAGGCTACAGTGAATATTTACTGTATACTTAGGACTACGTTTTGAAATTTTAACTACATTAATTTCGATTTAAAATACTTTAAACGTAGGATATTCTGTTAATTTACTAAATAACATTATCTATTTTACGTACACTACTTGGTAATAACATAAGTTACCTCCATTTAAAAGAATCGCTTGAAGTAGGCCTACTTTAATTATATTAAAATTTCATTAATAATTAATGTTAATAATAAAATTTTTAAATTATAGGCTTATTAATTGAAATTCATGCTATACTTTTTTAATAAAACATATTCAAAATCATTATGAAAACGATTATTTTAGTAAATTTTTATAAATACCGTTTACTAAAATTATAGACACTGCACTTACATTTTACAAGAATGTTAAGTAAGCTTAACTTCAGTTGTTTTAGTGTTTTGCATTTCGATTTAAAATTATTCTCTTTGACTGTTATAATATCGGTTTATGGATTAAAGTAGGCCTACTTAAAAAATACAGTTGAAGTTTACTTTATAAATGCACCTGGACAGTTGTATTCTGGTTTGTTGTGCTTTTGTCTTCGGCAACATGTAACAGTAAAATAGCTCAATACTTTGTCGAAATCAGGCCTGATCAACCTGAGTATTGTTATCATTGTTGTGCATGCAAACAATGTCGATATCTAGAGCACAGCTGTTACGATCTACCCAGCCGGTCCGTTCTTATCAGCAACTGATAAGACCCCAACTCGGTAGGGAGCCTAACTATGTAGGAACCCAAGATTGTGGCAGTCTTGAAATGAGTCATTGCTGGTCAAGTTCGCCTACTACTGAGAGTCAACGTTTCGAGCGCTGCAGTACAACCCTTTTCTCGACGTGAGGATCTATGCACTTAGCCAAGTGCGAAAAGGGTTTAATTTTGATTCCTGAACTATCTGGGACCCTGATTGCTGTTACTTTGGAGCATTTTCACACCTGGGGCTTGGTGCTGTCATCTGGAGACTTCTTTCTGCCGCCGCGGATTTCCGCATTCCGCCGCCGCGTTCCGCGACCGACCTGGACTTCCGATACGCCAACTGTTCGATTGTGCGTGCATTACGCGGAGAACTTGTGGTGAGTGTATCTTTTCCTTGATTAATTTCCTAAACTGTGCCACGACTGGTGTTTCGACACGGACTTGCGGAGAGTTACTCTTCGAGGGATTATCACTTCTGCGCCACATAAATACTGTATACATTAGTATAGCGTATTACATAAGTTATTTAGATTTAAGTTGTTGTCAGTTTAAACATTTATTATTATTGCGGCATCAGCTAATGATATACAGTCATTTACTCTCATTGTTATTTGGAGATGCAAGAAAAACTTAATAAAATAGAATATTATTTCTTATTTTGTATATTTTGTAAGCCTTACATGATTGGTATACTAAATTTGAGCAAACTGCCTTATCAAGTGGTTTAGTGATCAACCTTATTGGGACGGGATTGAATCTCCGTGTTCGCCCGTTGGTTTTCCCTGCACGGAGTGGCGCCCTTAAAAAAAAAAAAAAAAAAACTATATATAAGTGAATTGGATTTCTGGTTACCACTCACACTTATTGATACGGACGTAGGTGGTGTTAATATCTACCAAGGAACCCCACCCCTTCTCCACTAGCTAGCCTGGGTAAATTCGGTGGGTAGCAAATGACGCAAAACGTGGGGCCCTTCTCTCTGGTGAAGACATCTATATCCGTAACATCTGAGATAAATCTATACCAATTGTGTGGGCATTTTTTTTTCAGGTTTATTTTATGCTTGAAATCTTTGAATTCTTTACAGATTTTTTATTGTAAATGTTTTGAGTTTTGATAATTTTGAAATATCTATTGGGACTGTATTTAACTGTAGAATTGCGGTCCACCTTAAAGCTACATTTTGTAAAGTTGAACTTGGACATTCGTTATCAGATTTTTGGATAAGAACTTGTCATTGGCTTGATATATAGCCATTGGTTTTGTGTATAACTTATGAGCATTTCTCCTTCTTTGTTAAATTTGGTTGCTACTTTAAATATGTCTGCCTACAAGTTGAGGAAAGTAGAAGTTGCGTATGAGCTCAGGATCCGAGGCCTTTCAACTGATGGTTCGGCTAATGATCTTAGGAAACGGTTGACGCAGGCGATGTCGAAAAACACTCCAATAAATGAGGCTTCCGTCAATTCACTTCAATTTGATGAAGAGCTGGAAGGGTGTACTTTAATTTTAGATGATTTGGAGGACCTAGTACAACAATATGAGGGAAACTTCAAAGATGACGAATATCAGAGGATAGTGGCGAGGCTGTGGCATCTCTACCCTCGAGTTGAACGCATTCCGATTCCAGATGCTGAGGACACCCAAGAAGAGGAATCGCAGGAGAAGAGGATGGAGCTACAACGCAAGGTGAAGAGTCTATTGGATTCTTTTGTCACACCTGAAGTGGAGAAACCGAAGATAGGTGAAGGACCAGCCAGAGCTACAGCTACTCAAGAGACTCTACCAATTAGAGAAGCCTCGGTTGCTGGTCACAGTAAGAAGTCATCACTAGGACCCAGCACTCTCCCTTTGGCGAAACCAGTTGATACTACAAACCGGCACAACGGCACACCGTCTGAACTTGTACTAGCCAACCAGGATAGACCCCAAACTGATCCAGCAATCTCAGAGCTTGGCAGCAAACACAAAAACTGTTCCCGTGTACAAGTGGGGACTAAGATTTGATGGTCAGGGTGGTCAAAGTGTGGGTGCTTTTCTTGAGAGAGTAGAAGAGATTCGTAGAGCTAGGGGCGTAACCCATGAAGAACTCTTTAAATCAGCTGTTGATTTATTTGCTGGACAAGCATTGGTTTGGTATAGGTCAACCATATCTAGGGTTAAATCGTGGAATGATTTATGTCAGGAGATGAGAATTGTTTTTAGAACTCCTGACTATGACTTTAGGTTGCAACAAGAGATATTTTATCGCCTCCAGGGAGAGCAGGAGTCAATCGATATGTTTATTGCTGCCATGGAGGGGTTGTATAGCAGACTGTCAATAAACACCCCAGAATCAGTCAGACTTGCTCAGATTCTGAACAATCTGCACCCTACTCTTCAAGATCGACTAGCACTGTGTGACATAAAAACTCTGGAAGATTTACGCCTGATGGGACGTAAGGCAGAAGCAGGACGTTTTAGGGTTACTGTACCCCGCAATGTAGATCGAACTATGGGTGTTTTAGAACCAGATTTAGCATATGCTGAACACCATAAAAGAAGAACCCCACAAATTTCTTGTATCAGACAGGTTGCACCAACTAAAGGAAGTGTTAAGTGTTGGAACTGTGGAGCAAGAGGACATCGATATGCTACTTGCAAGGAGGCTAAAAAGAAATTTTGCTACGGCTGCGGAGAGCCAGATACCATCAAAAATAAATGCCAAAAATGCGGGCCAAAAAACTTGTAGACGAGGAAGTCAGCTTGATTCCTGAAGTTGGCTTCCAAGACAGTTTAATTAATATAAAAATCAATTACATTCTCTATTCTAAATCTGGAGATCCCCGACCATACTTGGAAGTGCGGGTATTTGGTAAAACCATTAGAGCCTTACTTGATTCAGGAGCTTCACACTCAGTTTTGGGTAAGGAAGGACTTTGGATATTAGAGAGGTTCCCAGCCAAATTGAAACCTATTGAGAACAAATATGTGGAAACAGCGGATGGCCAAAAACATGATTGAAGGAATTGTTGACCTTCCTGTTACTCTTGAGGCTAGGACAAGAAACCTAGGAGTCATTGTTGTACCGAGTTTGAACCAGTCACTTATCCTAGGCATAGACTTCTGGAACCTTATGCAAATTGTCACAGACGTTTACAACAGGACTTGGGAATTTGCACCGACAAAAGTGGGACTGGCATCGATTTGGACAAAAGGGGGACTGCAGTCTGAGGAACATCTTGATCCTGAGCAGAAGAAAAGGCTAGAGGAATTTATTGAAAACCAATTCAAACAACAGACAAAACCATTAGGACGGACAAGTGTAGTAGAACACCGGATTGATACGGGCGACGCCCAACCCATAAAACAAAGGTATTATCCGATGTCCCCTAGTATACAGAAGATTGTGAATGAGGAGCTGGACAAAATGTTGGAATTGGGAGTTGTTACCCCATCAAAAAGCGCATGGTCTTCACCGATAGTTTTGGTAGACAAGCCTGACTGATCGAAAAGATTTTGTGTTAATTTTCGTCAATTGAATGCTGTAACAAAAAGAGACGCATATCCTCTACCTCAGGTTACGACGATTCTTGACAGACTAAGAGATTCTAGATACCTCTCCTCATTGGATATAAAATCTGCTTATTGGCAAATCCCGCTTGCCGCAGACAGTAGAGAAAAAACAGCGTTTACAGTACAGGGTCGTGGACTGTTTGAATTTGTGACAATGCCGTTTGGCTTACATAATGCGCCTGCCACTTGGCAAAGGTTCATCGATCAAATCATAGGAGCGGACCTAGAACCACACGTTTTCGTGTATCTGGATGATATAATTGTAGTGACTCAACATTTTGACCATCACTTGGAAGTTCTGGAGAAGATATTCAATCGACTTCGAGCTGTGGACGTGACTCTCAACCAGGAAAAGTGCTGCATTTGTCGCCAGGAGTTACGCTACCTCGGATACGTGGTTGATAGTAGAGGTTTACGCGTGGACCCAGAAAAAGTTCAGGCTATTGTTCAGATTCCCGTGCCCAGAAACCAAAAGGAAGTTAGACAATTTTGCGGAACGGCCTCTTGGTACCGCAGGTTTATCCCTGACTTTGCAAGTAGACTTTATCCACTCACGTCCCTGCTAAGGAAAAACAAGAAGTTTACGTGGACATATGAGGCCCAAAATGCTTTTGAAGACATACGCAGTTGCCTGGTTAAAGCTCCTATATTGACATGCCCTGATTTTAACAAACCCTTCTTTATATCATGTGATGCGTCAGGTGTAGGATTGGGAGCTGTTCTCACTCAAGAAGGAGAGCAAGTAATCGCTTATGCATCTAGAACTCTGTCAAGAACTGAACAAAAATTTTCGGCGACAGAAAGAGAGTGTTTGGCCGTCATATTGGCGGTGGAAAAATTCCGACCTTATGTTGAGGGAAGTCACTTTACAATTATTACTGACCACTACAGCCTTTTGTGGTTGCATAACTTAAAAGACCCCCAAGGTCGGCTAGCCAGATGGGCACTTCGACTTCAACCATACAGCTACACTCTAGTCCATAGAAAAGGGAAAGAGCACGTGGTTCCAGATATGTTATCAAGATCTGTGGAGCAGGAGCAGGAGATGGTTCCAGTGGTCTCCGAAGTTCTGAAAGTTGAAGATGGATGGTACAAGAAGATGCTACGGGAGGTGACCGAAAAGGGTGACCAGTATCCCACTTGGAGAGTGGAAAAGGACCTTTTGTGGAAACACATCCCTAGTCGAACAGCGTTATGGGATATCACTTCAGAATGGAAGCGAGTCATCCCCAAAGAGGATAGAGCCAAAATCATCCATATGTGTCATGACGAACCTACAGCAGGTCACCTAGGATCCTTCAAGACATTTTCACGAGTACAAAACCAGTTCTATTGGCCAAAGATGCGACAGGACGTTTCGAAATACGTTGCACGCTGTCGAGTCTGTCAGACCACAAAGAGTGACAACCAACGACCAGCGGGAATGATGGGATCCCGAAGAGGAGTAGATCGACCATGGAAAATGATTGCGGCGGACCTGTTAGGGCCACTACCTCGGTCCACTTCAGGCTATAAATACATTCTTGTGGTCACTGACACCTTTAGCAAGTTTACTGTTTTGTTTCCCCTGCGAGCGGCAACTTCATCTCTCGTAGCCAAACACCTGGAACAGAATATTTTCCTCATGTTCGGTATTCCCACATATCTTATTTGTGACAATGGAGCGGAATTCTCTGGAAGAGCACTAAAGACTTTAGCGACCCAATACAAGACCAAGATATTGTACAATGCTAGTAGGCATCCCCAAGCAAATCCAACTGAAAGAGTCAATCAGACAATTGGAAATATGTTGAGGGCTTTTGTCGGCGACAACCACCGTTTGTGGGATCAACAGCTGCCAAAGATTGGGTTTGCGTTGAGGACGGCCAAGCATGAAGCAACGGGATATACTCCAGCATTTCTCAACTTCGGGCGAGAGCTGACATTAAGGACCAAGGAGGCGGAAGAAAATGGAGAGACACCAGAAGTAGACGAGACAGAATCTTATGGGCGCAAGATGGAAGAGTTGAAGAATGTGTACCAGGAGGTTGAAACCCGGCTTAAATCAGCACACCGGAAGAACGCAGTGAGGTATAATCTACGGAGAAGACAACAGGACTTCAGAGTAGGTGAAAGGGTTTTGAAGAGGAACTTTCCCCAGTCAAACGCTGTATACTACTTTTCCACCAAGCTGGCACCAAAGTTTACAGGTCCGTTTATCATTTCTAAGAAGGTATCACCACTGGTCTATCAACTTAAAAAGGAAGATGGATCGAAATTGGCATGTTTCTGATCTGAAGCGATTCATTGCTTAAGAAAATTTCAGGAAATTTTCTTCGAGTTGGGGGGTAATTTGTAACAGTAAAATAGCTCAATACTTTGTCGAAATCAGGCCTGATCAACCTGAGTATTGTTATCATTGTTGTGCATGCAAACAATGTCGATATCTAGAGCACAGCTGTTACGATCTACCCAGCCGGTCCGTTCTTATCAGCAACTGATAAGACCCCAACTCGGTAGGGAGCCTAACTATGTAGGAACCCAAGATTGTGGCAGTCTTGAAATGAGTCATTGCTGGTCAAGTTCGCCTACTACTGAGAGTCAACGTTTCGAGCGCTGCAGTACAACCCTTTTCTCGACGTGAGGATCTATGCACTTAGCCAAGTGCGAAAAGGGTTTAATTTTGATTCCTGAACTATCTGGGACCCTGATTGCTGTTACTTTGGAGCATTTTCACACCTGGGGCTTGGTGCTGTCATCTGGAGACTTCTTTCTGCCGCCGCGGATTTCCGCATTCCGCCGCCGCGTTCCGCGACCGACCTGGACTTCCGATACGCCTACTGTTCGATTGTGCGTGCATTACGCGGAGAACTTGTGGTGAGTGTATCTTTTCCTTGATTAATTTCCTAAACTGTGCCACGACTGGTGTTTCGACACGGACTTGCGGAGAGTTACTCTTCGAGGGATTATCACTTCTGCGCCACATAAATACTGTATACATTAGTATAGCGTATTACATAAGTTATTTAGATTTAAGTTGTTGTCAGTTTAAACATTTATTATTATTGCGGCATCAGCTAATGATATACAGTCATTTACTCTCATTGTTATTTGGAGATGCAAGAAAAACTTAATAAAATAGAATATTATTTCTTATTTTGTATATTTTGTAAGCCTTACATGATTGGTATACTAAATTTGAGCAAACTGCCTTATCAAGTGGTTTAGTGATCAACCTTATTGGGACGGGATTGAATCTCCGTGTTCGCCCGTTGGTTTTCCCTGCACGGAGTGGCGCCCTTAAAAAAAAAAAAAAAGAAACTATATATAAGTGAATTGGATTTCTGGTTACCACTCACACTTATTGATACGGACGTAGGTGGTGTTAATATCTACCAAGGAACCCCACCCCTTCTCCACTAGCTAGCCTGGGTAAATTCGGTGGGTAGCAAACATTTGCTACTGTCTTTGCCACACGATCGTATCTGCCTGCAGTGTATCGTCTTTTCTAGGAGTCAATATTCTCAATATTCTAGTGCTTGTTTCACGGTGTTCATTTAAGTTATACAAAGCGTGTAGCCAATTCATTTCCATTCATTAACTTCTCTATACACACGGTTCTGCTGCGTTCTCTTCCGTAGTTCAGTGTTTGAAATTTGGTTTCGCTGGGTTATTTACAGAATATTTCTCAACATGTACTGATAAACACTTGTATTTCGTTTACGCCTCTGTCCCTTATCCCTCAGGTTTGAAAGAGTCGTACAGTAGTATGGTTTTACATTACTGTTATAAGTTGTGATCTTTGTTTGCAACGCTAGTTCTTACAAAGAACTACCCATGAGTCATGTAGACTGTGAAATGCTACGTAAACTTATAAATGTCGCTATATCTTCACCAGTACCACCGTTTATACTGAATAGCCCTACACTTCTTACTAGTATATAATTATACTTACCGCATTCCTAAATTCTCTTTATTTTTAAGGTCACTGCCGCCTAGGGTTATTTCAACTGAAAAGAATGCATCCACAAAGGAAGTGTTCATAGACCACAAGGAGCTGTAATAGGTAGGTTCGAATACATTAATAAATGAGGATAATACATTAGACGTGAGGATATCAGCTGCAAGCAAGCTTTACGGTGCTATCAACAGGAAGTTTCTGGGGAAAAGCGAAGTGTCACAGAAAACCAAACTGGCAGCATACAAATCTATATATGCTCCAACATTGATGTACAGTTGCGAGTCATGGACTCTGAATGACAAACATAAAAAAAGAATGCAAGCAATGGAGAAGAGATTCCTGAAGAATTGAGAAGAAAACTCGTAGAGATAGGCTGAGAAACATTAACGTCCGGAAGAATTTGAAGACATTCTCTTTAAATGATAAAATTGAAAGCTCGCAACTGTGTTGGTTTGGCCACGTCTGTAGGATGAATGAGGAAAGGTACAAGAAGAGAATGAGGAGACGAGCATGGGAGGCAAAACCAGAAGCCAGAAGAGGAAGAGGACGGCCCAGAACGAAACGGGAGGATAACATCAAAAAGACTGTAGAAGGCAGAGAAGCAGTTTGGGTCCATCCCAGGGTTTTGGAACTGGACAGGACGAGATAGAGAGCTCTCTTGAAAACCTCGACACCCGACAGGTAGAAGAGGACGACTAAGAAGAAGAAGATACATTAATACAACCACTTATTCAAGTCAATAAAAAAAACTTAAAAACACCCTGGCTACTAGGGCTGTAACGTGATATAAGTAATGAGATTTCCTCATAGGAGAGAATCCAAGCCAGCTCATTGGGTTTATTGAATATTTTGTACTATGAGTCATGATTTAAAAACTTAGTGACCAAGAGCGACAGGAATGAGTAGATCAGAGATCGAATAAACAGAGATCGAATGTGTCTTGATTATAAACGGAAGCAAAATTATAATCGTATAATTTATTCTATTTTAGTAAAATGATTTTGATGATTCTGGTTATGATTTCCAAGGGTTTGTGTAAGGACCTTATATGGTGTGTTACTGCTCTGAGGCAAATGAACCGATCCAAAACGTTTCCTTATGCGAGACAATTAGTTACCAAATATATACTGCTGGATGTGGTTCGTAAATTCATTCGTTTGCTTCTGAACTGCGAGTACTAGTCAGTCCACAGAGTTTGGGAAAGCGTAATTGTAGTTTGTTTCAGACGTCGATGCTTAGCGATTATGTAGGCGTTGGGCGAAGGGCGATTCCGCGTGCTGTAATGTTCCGTATTAAGCTTTTGTTGGCCCATTTTCTTATTTTGTGCTTATGAAGTCTTTGTACTGGCTTGGAAGGACCGCCATCGTCACTCGTCCTACAGTGGGCACATATCGCTACCTTCAGACGAACCACAACAAAGGTAATAATGTTCTTAGGCCATAATAAGTAAACAATAAGTCAGTAAATGTAAGAATGAAGGCTTATTCTATATGCAGTTATTACACAGCATAATAATTGCACATTGTTCTGAGTGTACTCATTATTGGTGCACATTACATCATTTGTGCATATTATTCAATATTGGTGTACAATATATTACAACCTTTTCTTTTTTCGTATTATAGTTTGTGTGATGCACGATGTTCTGGAACAGGGGGGTCAAATAAGCCAGAAACTAAACATGATTGTAATGGCAAGAAGAACTATAAAAATTTAAGAGTCGGCTATAACACCCTTAAAGAATTGAAATAGAAACTTCAAATATTTAGTAACAGATCTCAATAACGCAAACCAGCTATCGTAAGATATCAACACGAGAGTAATTGGCTGCGTGCTAGGACTCCCTGATCTCCCAGTTGACTAAAATAAAGGTTTATAAAACTCTGTCCAGGCTAGTGATGAGTATGTATCAGAAGCATGAAGCCTTACTTGATTAGATTTTGCCATTTCAAATGCTTTTAGACAGAACATATTGAGAAAAACGTATGGCCCTTCAAAAGAAGGGGAAAATCGGAAGACGTGGAATAACTGCCAGATCGCTGATGCCGTAATAATCAAAGAAGAGATTTAATCGTTATTGTTGGTGAATGTGGACATAAGTTAATTGGTCAAGACACGAACACAACGAGAATCTTGCACTGAGAAATAGGAAAAATAAGGAGGTTAGGAAGACAGAGCTGCTGGAAGTGGAGGCGAGTTTCTGAAGCAGGGGGTCAGGAATCGGAGACGCCTGGCATGAAGAAAAGAATAGAATTGAACAAAATCCAGCCACGACCGTCGGAAGAAGAAGTAAGAAGAAGCTGCTGGAGAAGAGATTTGTAGAAAATTGAACATGTAGCTATGGTAAAACATTTATTGTTATAATAGAATGCTAATTTTGTACGTTTGTTATTATTATTGTTGTTATTATTATTAATAATATTATTAATGTCGAAGAATACGAACATTAATAAACGTAAGGGGGAAAATTAACGTAATCTTCTGAACCATCTACACGACGTTCTCGGTCAAGCTTGAAGCGATGAAAACGTGCAACAAAGCGTTTACATATAGCGGAAGTCGATTCAAAAATTAATTATACTAAAAAAATGTAGGCCTAAGTAAATTTTAATTCGTTAAGTATAGCCTAATTATGGGCATAAAAGTAAGGGTGCACGACTGTATATGTGCACCCACGACAATACAGGAATTTGCGTTGCATAAGGGAAACTAAACATGTAGTCGGCGAAATGTCGACAACAAACAAACGTAAGGCGTGAAGCCACACAGATCTCTCGCCCACTCCACTCTCGATTCGTGCGCAATAAACGTATAGAAAATTATTAAAAATATACCCGGTCGGTTCGGGTTACATACGGCGCACCTGTTTGTTTTCAACGTGCGCCGTGCGGTTACTTTTGATAAATGGACACAGACGCGATACCGAAATTGCTACTGAAATGTTGATAAATGAAATGCTAATTGGCGAACACGACGTTTGTTAGGCTGCACAATATTTCAAGTTGTGAAAAAATATGTATTATTATTCTGACGGCGTAATGATTAATTCAGTTCTAAAAGTAAAACCGGATATGCTTTAGGCTTATGTTTGGATTGCTGACTGTTACGATTTGACCATCAGTAATTTGCGTTTTGTTAGAAACTGTCATGCTTGTAAATTGTAATCGCAGACGCGCTTTCCGTGGGAGAAGTTTCCCTTCTCCTATTGCTTAGGCTATCTCCACTAAAACGTTTTGTAAACCTAATTTGTAAATCTTATTTGAAACTTATATATACTTACTCTTCTTTTTAAAATTGAGCATTGTGAAATCTACACATTGGATCCACATAATATTTACATAACAAGCTTGTTATTCACATATTTAATATCGTGTTCTATCATTCCTTAAACCGACTGTCGTTTATCGGAGATCCTTCTTTAAATGGTTCGGCTACAAAAAAATATAGTGTGAAGCTGTAAGTGAGGAAGGCAAACGGTTATCAAGGGTTATACCGCCAACAGGAAGAGGAAGAAATGCAGGAGAACGTAGAATTTCATGAAGGAAACAGATCGCCATCTACGAACCAAGCTGAGAATTGTTTTTTAACCACAGACGTTCGCCCGCAGTTTGCTCAATTGATCAATATCGTTTGGAGCAGTGGTTCTCAAACTTTTAAGTCTGCCGACCCCCACAAAAAAATAAAAAAATTTACGGGCCCCGTCTGAGTTGTGAAATAAAACAAACAATAAATATGATGCACTCTTATATCTTAATTAAAATGTATTAAAATCAAAATTCTCTTAACTTGCAAAATTATAATCTTAATTATATCAAACATAGTTTAATATGAACAATGAAGTTGCTTTTGATCAGTTAGCTCTGCAATATTAGGTTTAATGTCTGACAATTTCAATGTTAAGTGAAAGTCACTCTCGACATCAAGTTTATTTCTTAACTTTGCCAACCTCGGGTCTATCTTTCCAGCCACACGTGTCAAAATCCAGCTACTTAAGCGTAAAACCAGCTACACGGAAAAACGTATTGCTTAGGTATAGTGCTTATAAGCAAGATACAGTGCTTATACGTGGACTAAAACAGCGCGATCAGTTCTGCGTTGATGCGGCGCTCTAGTCAGTTCGGCTGATAAACAGATCTGCCACACGACTATTACTAAAGCCATTAATTTGAAATTACTTTCACAATTACAATTAGTTTGAACAAAAACAAAGTACTAGAATCTTCTACTAATTGGTTTAAGATTCTAAAATTTAGATTTTAGAGCAAAAAGGTCTGAGAAAATTACGGTATATTCTATTTTTTCTTAAAAGTGGTTGCGGATCCCTAGAAACATTGTCGCGGACCGCCAGGGGTCCGCGGACCCTACTTTGGGAACCACTGGTTTGGAGAAATCAGTTGGCAAAACGTTACACGGACTCGAAAACCCCTCAGCCGTTGAGAAATGTCGCGAACCTAAATTAATTCTTATTGCTTTTTGATTTACTACGAAAAAGCCGTACATAAACATGTGAAGTTATCAGTCAGAGACGGTACGGAGACGGAGACGGTGACGGGGGACAGAGCGCGTCTGGGAAGCCTTACCCAGCTTTGTGCAAACGAGCCGGAACGAGGAGGAGCGGTCGCTGCGGCCGGGCCTCCGACTCTCTTGTCAGTTACTTCAATTTATTACAATATCGATGTTACACTGAGTAGCAGATCCCGACCGAACATAAAAATCGAGCCTTGTCAGTGTAAATCAGACTCGTGTTGGCACTGCTCCTCCCCCGCGTCCCGGCACTTTATGACACTCTCCTAACAACAATTGTCAATAATATTCTACGAGACATGTTTTGATATACAGCTCGGCGCGTTTCTATTATTACGTGAACTAATAAGAATATTTGTTATGATAGGCTGAAGCACAATGTACGTATACATGAGTTTGCCGGTATACCCGCGAGTATAAATTATAATTCTGGTGTATAAAAAATAGTAAAAGAAAGAAACCATCCTATGCCATTCAGTAAAGTATGCGGGGTAATACTGTTATCTGGAGCCGGCACAAAAATTCGTGTCGCATATTTCTGGCCCGCGACTTGACAGCTTTTGACTTTATTATTTTCAGACCATTTTCTGAAGCGTGTAAAATCTTCATTTATCAAACATTCCAGACGCGGGAGCGGTGGTCTCGTGTTAGAGTGTGTTAAAACAAAATCGTTTTTTTGTGTATACAATAACTTTATGTTTTATGTATGTAACGTGAATTTTATGCGACGCGCTCGATGCTGTAACTTTGTGCGGAGCGAAACACCTGCCCAGGATAAAATCTACCGGTCAGGGTCTAAATCGCATGAAATAAAGAATTATTTATGCGCTTACAAGCGTCTGCAAGTGTCGGCATGCATGCTCCTCGCTGCAATATTAGAATAGAGTTTTGGTCTCGGTCAGTTGCGACGAAACAACGTTTTTACCTGTTCTTACGGGATCGATTGCGCCCTGCACTTTCACTTACTGACCGAGTCTGTCATTAAGTCTACGTAAGACCGTAAGACTGAGACCGACGTTTCTATTCTGAACTTCGATTAAATTTCAATTCTGCAACTTTGTATTTGTATGAGTAACCTCTTTTTTCCAATATTTTTGTTAGGTTAGGTTAGATTAGGTTAGGTCAGGTTAGGATAGGTTAGGTGAGGTTAGGTTAGGTTAGGTTAGGTTAGGAATTAATAGAATTATAATGGTAATTTGTGTATTATTATAATAACATGAAAATACAATTGATCGCAAGTGACCGCGTTGAAATTTCCACCTCTGTTGCAACTGACCGGGTTGTATATACGATTGCGTCGCAACTGACCACGGTCCCCTGTTCTCACGCGGTCAACTGCGTCCCGCACTTTCACTCACTGACCGAATCTGTCATTTAGAAACATTTCTATTCTGAACTTCGATGAGATTTCAATTATGCGACTTTCCATTTGTGCGAGTAACCTCTCTCTTCCAATATTTTTGTTACTTTAGGTTAGGTTAGGTTAGGCCTAATAGAATTATAATTGTAGCCATGGTACAAAAATAGAACTACAGTGTTAATTTCTGTATTGTTATAATAATAACATGAAAATGAAATTTATCGCAATTGGCCGGCTTCAAATTTCTACCTCGGTCGCAACTGACCGGGTCATTGCGCTATCAGAACTTTGGCTTCTCTAATAGTGCAGTGGTAAGTAGGAAGTGAGTCACAGGAAATTGAGACTCCGATATACGGTTTTACTTGACTTACTAGACTTAAGTCCTTAAATTCCTAGGTGGAACATAGGGACGACGACATGTCTCTAGCGTGTTCTGTCCATTGCCAGGTCCTTCACCTCCCCCTCCATGTCTTGTTGACACCAGCCAGCTCTCTTTCCATAGTCCTCTTCCAGGCGTTCCTCGGTCTTCCACGTGTGTGGGTATCTCCCACGTCTAGCGATATTTTCTGGTGGTCTTCTCAGGCTGAGACCGATCCACCTCCATTTTCTTCTCTTTGTCTGTAGTTTGGTTTTAAACTTACAGACATTTCGGATTTGAAAGTCCTCGCTTGATGGAATTTTGATCTGTGCATTCTATCGGTTTTAGTGTATGCGTATCTGTTTACTGAGTTTTCACTTATGGGATTGTGCCTACAAGACACCGTCTTGTTGCATTTTTGCTTGCCCAACTTATAGCCTATAATAATAAGTTGATTATATTTTTTCATATGACCACATTGCTATATGTACGTTCGTTGGACTAGATAATCATATAAACGGTTACGTTATTTTCCAGGAAAAGCGTGCAACAATTTACGAGTAGACAGTCCGTGAACTGTTTCAATGCTCGATTGGTCATTCTCATATCTAAACGACAAAAATGAGTAAATAGGCTGTTTGTACGTAGAAACCTACGTTCTTTTACAGGAAAGCATCTAAGTTGTATGTGCGTTATTTAACAGTTTGTAAGGGAGGAATTCTTCCTCGTCTTCCGCTGTTCCTTTTAGTTTATCATACCTTCCAGTTCCCATCATCTGTTAATTACTTCTTGCTTTGCTCTCCATGTCTTTCAGTACTTAAAATAATGAGTGTGTAAGGTCTCACCATGTGAACAGAAAAATTTCGTTCATGTTTTCTATTATATTCCTAGGTTTTTTGAATTTACATATTATAAAATTACTGTAAGTCTCAACATAGCTAAATATAATTATGTTACTACCGACTCGGGACACAAAGTTTTTATTGGTAAAAACGTAAAAGTTTTACCTTATAGCCTGAACCAGTTTTCGCTTATTATAAGTTTCGTCAGAGGCTGCCACTGGGAGCGCTGTCCGTCTTGTTCTTGGCGACGGCGTCGAATTTTGAAGGATCGATGTTGTGTGTGTGGGGTGTATTATATGTTCGAATAATACGTGTGATTTGAAATGTGTCTGTTCGTTTTGGATGTCGTTTTTATGTGTTTTTGTGTGTTTGTATATTTCCAATTGTTCAAGAGCGTCTAGGTTTGCTTCAATGAGGTGGTTTGCAAAGGTGGATTCGATAGTGGATTCGGTATTTCAATATATCTTTGAAACAACGTCCTGTCTGGCCTATGTAGAATTTGTTGCAATCTAAGCGAAAACTGGTTCAGGCTATAAGGTATAACCTTTACGTTTTTACCAATAAAAAAAAATTGTGTTCCTAGTCGGTAGTGACATAATTATATTTAATTAATCAACGGACACGTCATGGACAACGAAATCCAAGAACTCAACATAGCTTACAACCATACCTTTAATCAGTGACATAAGTAGGAGCTGCTCCTGGAGGGGGGGATGAGATTACCTTCTAGGGGGAGGTCAGACTGGCTTGAAAATTGGCCTCCCAATTTCCTCAGGACAAATGAAAAATTCTGGATTCTTCCCATATAATGTTATAAAACGCGCGTAAGGCTACAAATACATACGTTATTTATCTTTCAATAGACAGGTTGTAGACTATATGCGTAGACGCTAACGTATTATTATTTTTTTAATACTGTTCATTAATAAGAGAATATCATATAGTGGCGTACGGATCACTGATCTTCCCTATGACCTCTATGCGTGACGAACGGTTACCGACTCATTCACTTTAGCGGTTGACTGCCAGTCTCAAAAACTGCATTCAGACAACCGCGTTTTATGAACCACTGTTACTACTGTATAAATAAAGTACGCTAGGAAGAAATTCGTCGTTTCCACATTGCACTCACCAAAATAAATTACTCAATAAATTTTTCACCATTGGCAAAATATGCTTGATATATCTTATACCGGAATTCCTTTTTCATGTACATTGTTTTCATAAGACTCAAGTTTCGCGTAACTAGCTACGAAACTTAACCTTTCCCATTTTTTTACTTGCTTTGTCAAACCACAGTTCATTAAAATCGGCTAAAAAAGTTTGAAAACTAACCATAGCCTACCAATCTTACCAAACTTTTCTTGTGTGTGTGTGTGTGTGTGTGTGTGTGTGTGTGTGTGGACTTCACATTTCTTAAATGAATTGAAAACTGGAATAATTAGCCATACTACTCGTTTTCTGTACACATGAGGGAATTGTTGGAAAGGGAAATTAATTGTTAACTTCGAGTGGTAGTTTTGGTAAAATTTATTACCTTATTTTATGATATGTTTTTCTCGAAGAAATTTTATTTTTCGCTATCGCATGTTATCACAAATCTCATGGCTGAGCTTAAGTAACCCAATCTTTTATTAGCACCCGGAATGCTTACGTAGGCAGGGGCGTATGTACGGAGGGGACGAACTTGACACCAGACCCCCCTCAGTGGGTCAAAAAAGTTTGACGAATTTTATTAATCTCTTAGTTTTTAGGCTGACATTGTTTTTTCTCAACTGTGAACTCTAACAGAGTAATAAAGCATTTTAAATATACAAACAGGTGTATTGCACGGCATTACCGCATTCTTTTGAAATATGATATATAGGAAAGTCAAATCAGTCAATAAGTATCTTGTAAACTATGTTTCAATAATGCGTATTTTTATTGTGTTATTACCGTTTACTTTAATGGGACTGATTTCACGATGTTATCACACGTTTTTCAGCCTTTTAAAGACAGTAGCCTAGTAATAGTGATTAGTCTTAACTTGTTATTTCTTTCGTATGAAGCCGACTCGACCCCGGACTCCCCCTAAGGACCAATTCTTGATACGCCACTGTACGTATTTGGTGTTAATACTTACTAGTGTGCGTATGAGCGTTAATAATTACAGCTGGACTCCGAAGTATCTAAGTTGTATGTGTGTTATTTAACAGTGTGTAAGGCAGGAATTCTTCCTGATCTTCCGCTGTTTCTTGTAATTTATCATACCTTCCATTCCCATCATCTTACTTCTTACTTTGCTCTCCATGTCTTTCAGTATTTAAACTAATGAGTCTGTTGGGTCTCATCAAGTGAACAGAGAAATTTCGCTCTTGTTTGCTATTAAATTACTAAGTTTTTTAAATTTACACATTGCAAAATTATTTTTAGTCTTAACATACCCTATAACCACACCTTTAATCAGTGGCATAATAAGGACCTGCTCCTGTAGGGGGATGAGATTACCTTCTGGGGGGAGGTCAGACAGGCTTGAAAATTGGACTCCCCATTTCCTCAGGACAAATGAGAAATTCTGGATTCTTCCCATATAATATTATAAAATATGCGTACACGTACGTTATGTATCATATGCTGAGTGACTGTCATTATTTAGAAAACTCTACTTTATTAATTTATAAATATTTTAATTCCTTTTATTTCTATAATTATTTATAAGCTTTATTTTAACGCACGTAAGGCTTTAAAATCAATTTTAGATCGGCGTTAAATCATTACGGAATTTAGCTCAATTTTTTAGGTAATAGTTCTAAGGGGGGTTGATCCCCTATTCCCCCCCCCCGTGGTTACGCCACTGTCTTTAATAGTAAGTTTGTTTTTTGTTAAATAAACTCACCAGATCAAGATCTGATCAGAAAAATAATGTCACACAAGTGATATTGCTCTTTCTTTTGCCGCTGTGAACTTTGAAGTTTCAGTAGGCCTATTGAAATCAGAAATCAATACAGTTCCTTAACCGGAACTATAACGCAAATTGAATCAGACAATGGAGAACAACACAAAGTAAATCTTTTTTGGCGTTTAAATTTGTAAAATATCAGGACGTACCTGTGTTGCGTTCTGGGGGGGGGGGTACACTATGTTTGCAAGGGGTAGGAGGTTTCACGCTTTACCGGCGAGTTAAGTCTCCGCGTTGCGATTTGAAATCGGATTTTGTACTCACTGAACTTTTGTTTCCGTTTCAACAGACATCGTGGCCGAACGAAACTGTGTTCAGTTCAAGCAGGGCTGTAACAATTATTCGAATACTACTATACTGTTCGGTAACGTTGTAACAGGTCAGCCTAAGAGTTACCTGCGTAACATGTCTAAGCGTCTTACCATTAATATCTCTTTGCTTTAGGCTACCATTAAAGAAATATGAAACGCCACTTGAGTTTTATACGATCGACACTTAGGTCTAACACTTTGTAGTAACTTGAATTGTTTTCTGTTTTTGAGTCTTCATACCAAACAACTGCATTGTGTGTGTAACGCACACACGCGCGCGCGCACAGAGTGAGATCGATGTATCAAAAGGATCTCATTAAAAACGAACAACACAAAATAAATATAATCTTTTGTTATGGGTCATCCTATAGGAGTTTGAGGGAGACGACGGTGATGTTGGATCCCCATAGTGCGGCACGGGTCGCGGGCTGCGGAAGTACGGGTGACACAAAGAAGAGCCCGCGGCGACCGAGACCGTGTTCTTTTGTTTTTTGTGCGTTCCAAGATGGCGCGGGTGCGGCGGCGAGCTGTAGCAATTACTCAGCGATTGTCTCCACGGCGGCACTTCTTGTCAAGTAAAACCAACAATAACGGTCATACACTAGGCCTATATGCCCAACATAGTTTTACGTGGGAGTGATTGCTTTATGGTTCTAACTGCGCCAAATGCTCTAAGAAATACGAAAAGCGAGGAATCTCATTTCTACCTCTCTCTTCTATCTCTATCTCTGTTTGTCTGCCTATGTCTCCATCCTACCTTCCCCCCCTCTCTCTCTCTCTCTCTCACACTCGCTCGCTCTCGAATTATAATTATCAATCCAAAATTTACGCGATCAACAATCAACATACAAGCATCACTAACAAACATAAATTGTGATATGTAGCCCCTATAATTTATAAGTCACGTATCTAGAATTTGTGTTTTGGGGGGGGGGGTTCTGGGGTCGGGTCTGCTTCATACAAAAGGAAAAACAAGTTAAGACTAATCAACGTTACTATCTTTAAAGTGGCTGAAAAACGCGTGGAAACGTCCTGGAATCAGCCCCTTTAAAGTAAACCGTAGGGCCTACTAACACAATAAAAATATGCGTTATTGAAACATCTTTAAAAGATAGTCTACTTATTGACTGAAATCGATTTTCCTATATTTCATATTTCAAACGTATACCCCAATCCTGTGTAATAAACCTTTGTATATTTAAAAATGAGTTATTACCTATATTAGCGTATACAGCCGGAAAAAATAAAACAAAACCGCGTAAAAATTAAGAAATTAACAAAATTTGTCAACTTTTTCAACCCTGTAGGTGGGGGGGTCCTCTCCCGTTCGACCCCCCCCCATAAACACGCCCCTGAGGCCTATTCGACTACTGATTCATTTAAACCACAGAAAACCTTGCATTCGTCATCGTGCAATCCAAAATGAAGAAGACGTTTTCCGTCTTTCCGGTGGCTTCTCCACTGGAACCGATTGTTTGTACAATCAAAGCGAATTCTCTTAAACTCTGTCCAGCCAATGTGGTTTACAACTATGATTATGTGAATAGTAGAAAGAGCGTGTCGAAGATATCACAATGTAAATACTTCGGTGGGCTCCGGCTGGTACGTACTTAGAGTGGAGAAGAATGGTGGTGTTCAGACCGGTTGGGAAATTACGATTACGGCATTTAAATAGTTACGACTGGACAGAGAGGGTACGGATAGTGACGAACGGGAAGATGAACGAAGGGGACCAAGGTATGAAGCGGTCTGTAGTGCTGTGAAGGTGAGGAGGCAAAGAGAAAGAGAGGAAAACCTCACAAAAAGAAAAAGAGGTCGCTGAAATGAAAGATAGAAACTGTCATTCATTGAAAACAAGTAGGCCTAAAAAACAAAATAAATAAATAGGCCTAATACAGCATTTTATCCCCATTACCTGAAACACACTGGAGTGTGTAGACAGAGTATGAAGCCTTTATGCCTCAGAAATCACTGACTTTCACAGGAGCTATAGTCTATGTGAAATTAGTTCTTGTCAAATAATAGAAATCTAAACTGTAAGAAGTTACTGCTCCATCAGTTTATACAGAACGGCTAATTGGATCTTAGGTATACCAGTGTCACATATATCACTCTCAGCCTCTCTCACTCTCTCTCTCTCTCTCTCTCTCTCTCTCTCTCTCTCTCTCTCTCTCTCTCTCTCTCTCTCTCTCTCTCTCTCTCTCTCTCTCTCTCTAACTCTTTACACCTTTGTATGTTTGTGTGAGCGCGTGCGTGCGTGTACATACTCACATATGCTAATAATGCCGTAATTAGGCTAGCCTATATAAAAATAATTATATACTTTTATTTTTATTAATAATAATTTGTTACTCTACGGTTCGGAGAGTAGACAGAGGACAAAGACTCGATTGAATCCAGTGGCGTAAATTACGGGCTTTCAGGACTTTTAGTAAAAGGGCCTCCTTCAGTAGAAGGGTTCAAGGGACTCCCTTAAAATGTTAAGTTCGGAAGTGTAATAGCTCCACTTTACACTTTGCATAGTTGTGTTCTAAATTCGTTTGACTTCGTACATTCTCAGGGTAATTCTAAACATTGTATTGTATTTAATCTCTTAAATGTTACCTTGTTGTAAGATAGAAGTAGTCTGCAGAATCAGACTTACCATGTTGTTATTTAATTTTTGTGGCTGTTGGAACATCTTACTGGAAATTTTCAAGTGGGGTCTATGCGTCCTAAGTCTTTTGGATCCAGCAATCCTATTGGATTAAATTATTATTTATAATTATTATACGAGTAAATGAAAAAAAACTTGTATCAAAAAACTTACACGTTTTAAATAATATAACATGCCACACATGCCTGTTTCATTACATCCCCTGTCCACACACACGCGAGCGCGCGCGCGCGCGCGGTGTACACGGTGTTAGAAGAAAATTGTTGGAAAATTAATAAGAACAAAACCAAAATGATGGTATTTGACAAGAGTTGAATTATAGATATTGAACTTTTCGGGCTTTGTTTTTAGCAAACTGATTTATAAGTAAATCTGTATCTAGTTTTTGTAAAATATCACTCTCAATAGAAGTAATCGCAAGATTTTCCAATCTCTTTTGAACCATAGTGGATCTTAGTTTATTTTTAATTAGGCCTATTTTCAGTTTTGAAAATTATCTCTCTGCTGTAGCTACTGAGACTCCATTGGAGAAAAGCGAAAATGTTAGCGGAAGAAAAAATAGCGGAAGAAGTTGTAAAACAAAAATGTAGTACAACGTAGGCCTATCGACTGCATTATAGTTTATGTGTATCATGTACTGATTGAGTTATGGACAATAAATAAATAAATTAATTACAATATCCAAAGACTTACGAGTTTTAAATAACAAAACAAGACACACACGCGCAGGCGCACACGAACACACACATTAACAATTTAAACTTGAATTAAATTACATTCAATATAATAAGAATATAAAACGGCTACGATCTATGAAGCCATTGTGACATGAAGAGGCGGGCGCGTGGGTTGTCAGTGTAGACAATGACTGCAACAGTTGGTAATCTCTTATCTAACGCCAACAATGCCTCCGTGCAAGATAAGGAAGATTTCATAACCCGTAGAGTGAAGCGAACAGCCTTGTCATTCATTCACGCTTGTGTGAGCGTCGGGTGGGGGTTCAGTGAAAGGAAGAGAAGATGGGCGGACAGAGGACACTCAGCGAGTGCAACGCTCACATTACATCGATAGGATAGAAGACCTACGTACAGAGAGACACAAAGGCATTGATACGATAAAGGGGAGCCACAAAAGAAGCCAGCGTTTCCATTTTCTGAGATATGTGTCGTTAGAAATTGTTTCATCTGTCAATAGTTCCCGGGTTAGATTTAGTAGGTCTCAGTGCTCTGACGCGAATACGTATAAATTTTCCTATTGGTCAGGTCGTTTAATGATTTAAGATACGTCTTCGAATCTTTAGTTGTTAAACAATCGAAAGCCATTTAAATTCAACACAATTTTCCTGTTGAAACGTGACTCATAAAAGCTAATTCTTGTACCACCGAAGTAGCTTATGGAGGCAGGCAGAGACAACTGCGTGTCGGAAATTTACTAAGCGTATTAGGCCTTCGCCCAGGGTGTAGTTCCACGTAATCGTTGTCAGAGGATGAGTCGACCTGGGTCCTATTGCGAGTTACTAAATGCAACTTGATATTATGTCGCTGTCGCTGAAGTCATCCGAGACGTCTGAATTGGTAGCAAGCGTTGTGGCCGTCCGACTGCCATCCTCCAAGCATATTGTCATATTGTAAACTGGTCAACTTTCATTTTTCAATGTTCCGTTTTTCTTTTATGAAGCAGGGGATGCCTAACTTGCATCCTCAGCATTTTCCATTAATCAATTTTTGTAGATCAATGTGAATCACACCAAGGCAGTCAGCCACTTGTCGGTACACCGGATACTGCATCTCACCAAAATATTTCACCTTCCTTAGTGAAAAAACAAGTCATACTGAAAATCATATGGATTTCACACTCTGAAAATGGTGTCTTGAAGGCGTTGTGGAAGCTGTATATAAACTTGACACTATGCTAAGCACAACTGAGAACGATATCAATGACTAAGTTAACTATAAGAGGGTATTTATAACAGTGATTCAGGACAGTAAATATCTTTCTGACTCAGAGGGGCAAAGTGTAAGAAGTGTCCAGGAATGACCGCCTTACCTGCCCAGACTCTACTACCCAGACCGTAGTCCAGCTAACTCGACTGAGCCAAGTAAACCAGATTACACACGCGGGTACAGTGGGTTTGAAATAAAAGTCTGTTGGATCTGGTAACTGAGGCTTACGTGAGTTCAAAACTCCCGAAGAGTTCGGCAACTTAAGGCTGCTTTAACTGAGTTGCTTTAAAGGCTTTTACGGCCGGCGTCAATGTTCTACGGCCGAAACGTTTGGTTCTTCGAACGTGATACCACGGCCTAATAGCCTGGCATTCTACCGGTTCGATAATAAGACTACGTTATTTGTACGCGTTTACAAAAGCAAAAAGCATGGACTCTTCCCACGCGGTCGTTAGAAAGACAAGAAGTCGGATTCAGACGATTATGAATTTTTTGTTTTGTTTTTCATATTTTGATGATTCTGTCAAATTTTATAGGCGCCGGAACACAATTTCTAATTTAGCGATGAAAAATGAGGCTTCTGTAGTGAAGGAATCTACCGCTGATCTGTTTTCCAAAGTGCTTTTACTTTGTCGTATCCGAAAAATGCTCATGCTTTCAAAAGAACGGGTTTACATGCAGGGTCGGATTTAAGGGTAGGCTGACTAGGCTGCAGCCTAGGGGCCCGCACCACAAAGGGGGCCCGCACCACATAAAAATTAAAAAATCTTTGAGTTATCTTTCAATGTCAAAGCATTTCTGACTGTAATAAAAGCTATTTCGTCTCATTGTCCTAGTAGAGTCAATTTATTATTCCTCTATACACTTTTTACCCGGACTTAAATTTGGCATACTTTCCCTAAGCTTATAAAAAATCTGTTCCCCAGAATTTGTCACGACTGAAAAGTAGGGAACCCGTACGTAACCTCAGCCTAGGGGCCCGCACACTCTTAAATCCGGCGGTGTTTACATGTACTTT
Source organism: Magicicada septendecula (assembly GCA_034769895.1). Taxonomy (NCBI): domain Eukaryota; kingdom Metazoa; phylum Arthropoda; class Insecta; order Hemiptera; family Cicadidae; genus Magicicada; species Magicicada septendecula. Next base: position 269,234,404 of record CM068376.1, read on the forward strand.
TATCTGTCCATTTCGCGAGTTAAGGTTCTTGAGAAAACGCAGGTGACACGAGCATCCGATCATCAGCCAAAATTTATTCACGTCTAAAAACCAAACAACACGACTAGTTGTATTACCGACTCACAAAAGTTACCGCGCACGCAAAAGTTTAACAGAGAGAGACAGTCGGGGAATGGGCAGCACTTCTTCAGCGAGAGGCCATTTTGTTTATAAAATAATGATTAGGCGTAAGGTTGAGGGGACTGCGGTTGACCGTTCGAGGTTCGCACACCGCACCGAGGTTCGGTACGGCTTTGTGATCCACACGGCAGCGGCACAGTCTGTTAACCCGCCCACAGATCCGCTCGTAAACCTTGAGAAATGAAAGCCGACTAGTCCGGTCAGCGGATTGTTCATTATTTGCTTAAACGGACGATTGCAAGCGTCTTGTAAAGTGTATCACTTCAAGCGAGAGAAGCTGTCGACTGTCGTACTTACCGAAATGCAATTGTCTTTGTGCAAACTGTCAATAATAAAATTTTCAATTCCAAAATCATGAAGAACGTCTTTTAAACCGGAAGGCGTAGGGTGTACGAGAAAATTACTGGTAGAACGTTGGTTAAGTAACCTAACTAAGAAGGTCTGTTTGCGTGCGCAATTCCATACGTGTAGTTACAGTAGCCACGATTAAGGGCGTAGAGAAACTCAATTCCGAAGTCGTCAGGTCGCCTGCTGTTTACAACGATTTTATCCTTAAAAATTCGTTTGCATGACAAAAATCTTGAGACATTTTTAAGATTTTTGATGCAATATATCCAGTGGTCCTTGTTTTACGTTTCCTATTCCTAGCTATCCTGAGGCCAGGAGACGAAAAACTGTCTTGATGACGGTACAGTCTGGTGAACTAAACAAGATTTGCTTTTGCTTTAAGAAAACATCCTGGAGAACCATGACTGAGGAGTCACGCGCTTAGCAGTACGAACACAAATGCCTCCGATTTGTTGGAACTTTTTTTTCCCTAATTTGACTGCATCGGGTTTTAACTTACTTTCTACGTTTCGATCCTTCCCCGTTTGTTATAGGCCTATTCTCCGGAATTGTAGAAAGCAGATACATTTCGAACGAAGAGTGCTGATACAGCAAAATTCTAGTGAAATGCTAAGGTCGTTTTACACACGCGCGCGCGCGCGCACACACGCACAGAGAGAGAGAGAGAGAGAGAGAGAGAGAGAGAGAGAGAGAGAGAGAGAGAGAGAGAGAGAGAGAGAGAGAGAGAGAGAGAGAGACAGTTCTTCGTCTCATTCTCTGTTACTTCTGCGGATACTTCCTCTCTTGTTTTGCCTGGACATACGAAAAATAATTATCTATAGCCAACCGTTTTTCAATTATATTCTGACGATAGGTTACGTAACATTTTGTAGGCCGAAGAAGGGATAAGTAGACCTGCAGGAGATGGAAGTTAAACAGTACCGGATATGACAGCGATACGGTAATCCCAGCCAATGACGCGTTGCGAATCATATTAGCGAACTTTGTAAAAAGTGGAGAAAGATGAGATTTAAATACATGTAGGCCCTAAGTAACACAAAACGTATGAGAGTCGCTAACGTTTGAGAATATGACAGTCAAGGGAAGGGAAAAGAAGTGAAACTATACAACAATTTTGACAAGCACACATTCTGAGGAGTATGCTAACGGAGAACTGAAGGAGCCAAGTAGAGATTATAGAAAGAATTATCTTGGATGACGAAGGCTTAAAAAGGAAAATCCTATTTAGCTGCAGGATAGATCCAGAAACGAGAAAGAGAGTAGATGAAGTGCCGTGTGCTGTGGAGCATTCTGTTGTACTGATGTTGTGGACTACAGGGAAGAGAGACAAGTATAGCATTGGCGTTTCTGATATGTGGGTAGGCCTATGGAGAAAAATGGAGAGAGGAAAAAAGGTTGACAGAGTGAGCAATGAGGACGTTTAGAACAGAATAAACGAAAATAGAACACGTTTACACACAATCCTGAATAGGAAGGGGAAAAAGATAGGACGTCTTATAAGAGGAAAAGGAATATTAACGTCTGCCTTTGAGGACCAACGAAAGAGGAAAGGTGAAAGAGAAGAAACAGTGTAACGGACGGTAAACGATTGCAACAGATAGGCCTAGTAGTAGGCTTATAGATGAACTAAAGAACAGGCCTGGGGTAGAGATGCAGGGACGTTCCTATGGGCACACACACAATTATCTTCAGTCGATACATTTACTTAACAGGCATTTTTGTCTCGCAAAATGAAGTTATTATGAACGTTTGAGAAAAGTTAAAGAATTTAACACTTGATAAGCGACAAATAACTGTAGGTAACTAAATGGTTTCATTGTTTTACTCTTGGAATAAATGTAGCCTATTTGTTCAGAATCTTAAGTAATTACTTGCTATCTGAATCTGATGACAGAACGTATGAAAATGTAAATCACTCTTCAAACGAGTTTATTTATATATATATGTGTGTGTAATGATATATTCGTACATCATGAAGGAAGATTTGTTTTAAAATACTAGAAAATTAATAAAATTAATTAGTTCAGAACAAAATGAATAATAAAGTGGTGAAGACTAACTGGTAAACAAATTGAATTTCATAAAACACGATGGCAACAACACCACTATTTTTAAAGTCAAAGTCGGGAGGGAGGAACATAACACATGATAGATGTTCAACAATATATATATTTAGAGACGTAGCGGCGCTTTGAACATGCGCGCTCGTTGGAAATGATAGTGTCAACGCGATGTAACTAAGTTTCAGTTAGCCTCATCATAACCGGGGGAACAATCAATTGTAAAGAGCAGCCAGCACGACTCATAGTGTCAGCAGCGCCATGATGGATGTTCCGCAGCCGCCTCTGCAATCTACAGCGGAATGTTTTCATCTCTCTGAACGCTATTTTTACCAAAACCAATTCCAGCCTACGCGGGGAAAATGTGCGCATTTCCTACGGACAGAGATATGACGTGTCAACCCATTCATTTCTGCATACTACACTCCGTCGGGGAGTTAATAACTTGCCTGACACGAGCGTAATGGATGTAGTGTCTTCTCTCGATGCAACATTTCTCTTGTAATTAATTACCGGGATTGTTAAAATCTAATTAAATACAAAAAAGTAATGTTAATGCGGTGAAACGGTGCGACTTGGAACAGATCCTTTGACGCGGCTCAGTTCTCTCACTAGCGCGAACTTCACTCCGCTTCGTTACCCGAGGATCCCATTACTGTCGTCTTCCTGTTGTCTTCTTCCCTACCCCTACTCTGGATTTAGCGACGTGGATAATCATAAATGTTGGGACAAAAATAGTGGGGTGTATCCTCGATTACGTATTGTTAAAGGAACATTGTTGGCAGGCTATAGTGATAATAATAACAATAATAAGAATAAGAAGAAGAAGAATAAAAATAATAATAATAATAATAATAATAATAATAATAATAATAATAATAATCGTATTTTTATTAACAATTGTTGCAGTACTAATAACGATAATAATAGGAAGAAATAAAGAAAGATTAAGAAGAAGAAATTACATACATAGAAGCACGTTTTGAAGAATCTTTTACGGAAGGGCTCGGAAAAAATTACTTGTACGTTGAAATTTAAAGCTTGGTTTTACAAGTCGTGTTTGGTAGTATTACAACACGCGCGTCTGAACCGTCATAAACGCAGTGAGAAGAAAGAAGGGAAACACCAGCAACAGACTGAAGTCTGGCTGCTTTGAGGAAATTGTTGAGTTTTATACGATTTGGTTTTTCTTAATATTGATGCGATACGTAGTGTGCATAACTCGGAGGCGTAACGTTTTCAGGTGGGTTAAAAATGCTAAGCATCTGAACTATATAATAATATTATAATAAATAATAAATGTGTGAATAATAATAATAATTACTGTAGTATAATAGCAATAGTAATAATAATAATTATAATAATAATAATTTTTTTTTGTATCGGCCATCTAAGGACCACATGCCAAATTCAATTCTTTACTCTTTTTTCTTTTCTTTTTCTCCAATATTCTTTCATCTTTTCACTGTGTCTCTTCTTCCTGTCTTCAGTCCAGTTTGAACCTGCGTTTATCTCTCTCCTACCCTGGACTTATTCCATTTTTAACACTTTTGCCCGAAAAACTTCTCTTTCAATTGCTTCTTCTGCGTGTATACTATTTTTTTTTTCTAAGTCCTTTTGGACTTCTTTAATCCAACTTGATGTTGACTTCTTCCCCCACAGATAAATGAAGATTTGATTTGTCAACCTATTGTCGTCCACTCTATATAAATTTCCAAAAAATAATAGTCTTCTTTTTCTCATTGTTTCTGTTATATTTTCTATACTTTGATATATTTCATAATTACTTCTTAATTTCCAACCTTCTGAAGTTTTTCGTGAGCCTAATATTTTTCTAATAATTCGTCTTTCCAATATTTCTATTTTGTCTAAATTAAAATTCAATGCTAGACATTCACTTGCATATAGGCATTCTGGCTTCACTACTGTACTGTAATGCCTTATTTTCGCATTTTTAGATATGCACTTTTTATTGTAAATATCTTTAGTTATACCATATGCCCTGTCCATCTTATGAATCCTTTCTTCTATAGCAGATTTTTCTAAGCCATTCTCTTGAATTATCTCTCCTAGATACTTAAATTTTCGAACCCTCTCTATTCGACCAATATCTGTTACCAGGAATTTTGGCGCGTTTTTAATGTAAGTGAGAAATTTGTTTTTTTCTGCAGAATTCTTAAGCCTGTTCTACTGGCTATGTCCTCTAAAAAATTAACTTGTGTTACTGCAGATGTAAGATGTTGAGAAAGTATAGCAAAGTCAAATATATTACAATTATTATTTAACTTCTTTTAAGTACATTAGGGAGATATTTTATTTTACTTGTCTCCATCTTTTGTGAAGACACGTGGGCTCGTCACACACGGGTAAATGTCGAACATTATAAATAATAATTTAATACTGTTTAGTAATACTGTAAGCCAAGATGTGAAAACATGACGGAATACGTGGCTGGCTTGTTTATAAACCAGATAAATAACTTTAAAGAAAGAATAAATGTTACAGATAAAATAGAATTATTATTTATGAATTTTTAACCATTCGCGTTAACGTAATTTATTTCAATACTGTACAAGTTCGGCGTATCTGATACAGTGGAAGATAACGTTTATCGACCTCGCTTGTAGTATGTAACCGTGTTTTTTCACAAGGAAAGAAATCTAACAAAATAAATTTAATACAGCGTTCTGCACCGGAGTAGTCAAATTGTTTGTTTTATTGTAAACTATTCAGAATGTGTTGGCAGTAGTTTTATTTTTCAAATGGAATGGTTTATTTTGTAATCATGCATTACATTAAGAAACTACTGTACTGTAATGCCTTATTTTCGCATTTTTAGATATGCATTTTTTATTGTAAATATCTTTAGTTATATTATATGCCCTTTCTATCTTATGAATCCTTTCTTCTATAGCAGATTTTTCTAAGCCTATAATAATAATAATTATTATTTTTTTTTTATCAAACACGTGAAGCCACGGTTCGAGATAAAGCATGGGGAGGTCGGTTTCTAACTGACGCAGCTACTCGATCTTACCTCCACAAGATGTGTGCAGACTGCCTGTACTGTCCGGAGATAGAGGGGCACGCCTTCTTCAACTGTGATATGTGGGCCACGAGAAGGCCGTCCCTGTCATGATAACATGATCGGAGCTAAGATGGCTGTACTCGACGCGACCATATCCAAAATGAAAATATAAGGCAATAAAACTGAGAATTCGCTTTGGTAGAATCGATTAAAGATTGCCGGAGAACATGTGCACGCAATGGAGATTAAACAGAATACCAGAAATGGCTCTACCATTATTAGAAACCACGAGGCGGATCATGGAATAGGAACAGACCAGACCCCTGATCTGGTACCGACAGGGACGCCGATGATGATTATTATTATTATTATTTGTTTTTAAGTTTTTTGAAGGTTTGGCAACTAAGGTCTTATCCCAACGACGTCGAACAGGAGTACTGCTCGTGAACATGGCTGCTTCTCGCCTACGCTCAACAGCGAAAACGGAAATTCTTACACATTATATGCAAATCAATCTTGTCAGAGCACGTACAGTAATTTGGTGCTGCTAGGAATGATACAGTTGTCCATCTCTGTATGAGTTCAGCAAGAGTACTACAGTTTTCATTAAGTTTTTTATGTGTTACAGTAAGTACAGACGGGTTCTTGTGTTAGTAATAGGAGGTAAGAAGGCGTCAAGTTCGCATGCCCAATTCACAGTATGGTGATGGGAATTTGATCACGACGCTTGCGATCACCTGCCACTTGTCGTCTACAATGATTGCTATGCTGTGAAGTCCATGTCTGCTGCCACACATTAATAATGGCACCTTTGCGTTCTCAGGTCGTATGGCGATTGCATCGAATTCTGGGCTATCTGCAGCGTTTCTCGTTGCAACGTTAGCTGCTTCATTACCTTCATGACACGGACACCAAACAGAAGTAAAAGATGAACCATGTTAAATATTAAACCGGAACTCTTTATGAGATGCTGCATTTTGTGCGCTTCAGTATGTGTAGGTCTAATAGTTGCTGTTAACTATATGTTCTTCTTCTATGGTGTCACAGTTCGAAGTCGAACCTTAGCCTCCATAATCATCCACCTCCATTTTTCCCTGTCCTTGGCGATCGATGTCCATTGTTTTATTTTAAGTAAATTATCAGCATCCCTCGCCATTGCGTCAATCCAGCGTGTCTTGGGTCTTCCGACAGGCCTTCTACCCTTGATCCTGACTAAACACTACCTTCGTAGGTATTTGGTTGCTTCCATCCTAATGATGTGTCCTGCCCATTGCAATCTATGCAGTCGGATGTTGGTGGCCAGATCATTGTCTTTATACAGCTTGTATAGCTCCGCATTGTGACGCATTCTCCATATCCCGTTTACTTGGATTGGTCCATATATTCTTCTCACAATTCTTCTTTCAAAAGTATTGACTATGTTAGCGGCTTGTTTGTTCAGAGTCCAAGTCTCGCTGCCATATGTTATCACCGGTCTAATCATAACTTTATATAGGCTAATGTGACCTTGGACTGATGGTGTATATTCCTTGTCTTGTATATAGATGTCAACGAAGCATATGTTCTATTTGCGGCCTGTATCTTTTTCCTTACTTCATTTATTTCTTCATTGTTTTCTGCCATCCAGCATCCCAAATATTTAAACTGATTAACTATTTCCAGGCTTAATGGTTCAATTTCAAACTGTTTAGGTTTCCTGGTTTTATTCTGAGTTATGATCATAACCTTTGTTTTATCTGTATTAACCTGTAATCCTATCTCTGCTGTTAACTGTATAATCGGTCCTAAATTTTTTTGTTTAATGTTCTGCGCCAGACCTATCACAGTTTATTCTTATGTCAGTCAGAGGTTAGGTCGCACTGCACCAGCCAGCCGTACGGTTCACAATGTGGCTGGCATTACGTATAGACCACCTTAAGGCCACGTACCCATTGGAGTCCGTCTGGACGTTCAGAGTCTTAACTTACCTGTTACAAAACACTGCCACACGTGGCCCTGAAGTGCTAAGAGTCTTAAATTCAGCAAGACTGCTTCCAGAGGACAATTACAATCACGTATTAGGTGGACTATTCAAAAGTAGAGTTTTGTACATCACACACACACACACACACACACACACACACACACACACACACACACACACACACACACACACACACACACACACACACACACACACACACACACACACACACACACACACACACACACACACACACACACACACACACACACACACACACACACACACACACACACACACACACACACACACACACACACACACACACACACACACACACACACACACACACACACACACACACACACACACACACACACACACACACACACACACACACACACACACACACAGGTAATTCTCAGAATAACGTGCAATTTAAATAAGTTTTAAGTGTATCTTACATTTTTTTACTATTAACTCATTACACATTTAGGATAAAAATGTTTCCATTTTTGTCATAAAACTATCTAAATAATGTATAAAATCACCTCCGTGGTCACTTTTTTATTAAATTTTCAGTTTCCTAGTAACGAATTATGAATTATATAAACAAAAATTAAAAAATAAAATTTTACTTAAGGAAATATTTGAAAATTTTATAACTAACTATTTAAAATTGTAAATAACCTTTACCTTTATTAATATGTATTGAGAAAGATTTGTAGAAATACTTGTCACTTCTGTACAATGACTTAACTTTGCACAGTTGAGCAACCACTATTGCATTTAACTTTCCATAATATAGCACCGTCCTTATTTAGGTAGTTGTTTTGACGGTTTTACGGTTATCAGTTATGTTGTCAAGTTGTTAGTGACGTTAAATGAAGATTTCCAGTCGCCTAGACAAACCTGTCATCTCCGTGCGCAAAAAACGAGATAAATTTACGATCGAAATCCCTCTTCTTCTATATACCTTTCTCGGTCCCCCGGACGTTGGCGATCACTAGAGCTAAAGGTTGACGATTTTCTGTTAAGCGATAGAGCTGTTCAGTGCTTCTTGTTCTGGTACAATCCTTGTTATTGTCAAGACAGATCGTTCATCTTCTTCCTCTAATTCGTTGTCCAAGAATTTTGCTCTTCACAGTAAGTGGTAAAACCTTGTATTTCTCACCAGGCAATAGGGGTCTTAAATAAGCAGTCTTCCTGCACTTAATTGTTGCCATTAATTCCCTTTCACCTTTTGCTCTTCTGAAGACTCTTGCATTGGCGACGGTTTCACGAGATTTTCATCATTTTTCTGTGCAGCCACATTTACAGAGCTTTCAGCCGTTTAAATGTGGCCTGTTTTAAAGTCCAAGGCTCGGTTCCATGCAGAAGGGTGGACTATAGACAACACTTTGCCAGTCGTCTCTCCGATCGTCGTATGGTACAGTGGAAAACAAAATTCAAGACACCAGTGAAGTCACTAATTTAACCCAGCTTTAATTATCACAACTAATAATTTGTAATCAACAAAATAGTCTCTTACAACAAAAAATTCAAGTAAAATTTGTCCACACGCAATAATAATGTCAACTACAAAGAATTCCGCACTAATTATAACACAACAACACTCGCTACAGTACTTCTACAAACACTCGATCCGCGTAAAGTCACGTAAAATCGCTCGCGTAACTCAACTGACAAGCCGGCTGCTATGGCTTTAATAGGTAGCGCACGAATTCTAGAAATTTTCCATCCTCACTTCACACCACTTAACGCGTATCTCAAGTGTTCCTGAGTAGACTGGAGCCTACTTGTGAGCGGCCTTGACTGAACGGGGGGGGGGGTGGAGAATATTCTAGGCTGTTCGATAGAGTTATCGTTACGATATGCTGACTGAGTTTTAAATTTAGAGCATCGTCGCAGAGCAGTGTCTTCATTCTCTTGAAAGTGCTTCCTGCTATTTCTTGAGGAAATTGTCATGCAATGACTGTGACGCTTTCTATGTGGGCCAGACGGGCCGTGGTTTCCTCAAAAGATTTAACGAACACAAACCACCCACTATCTGTCGCAACTATGATACCATTAAATCAAAATTCGCCAAACATCTTATTAATGAAATTCATAATTACACCGATTTCGGAACCAATTTAAAACCCCTCCACTTTTGCAGTAGGGGACGTTATATGAACGCACTCGAGGAATTTGAGGTGTACAAAGCGTTCAGGGACACTAGTACCAAGCCACACATTTTGAACGACCAGTTATTATTCAAATCTAATATATTGTACGACACCGCGTTGAGATACTAAGATAACAAGATATAATTGTGGTTAATGCGCGGTGGGTCGCTGCGCAGTGTACACTGTTTGCCCGATGTGCATATTCATGTTACAAAAAATAATATAGTTCGTTATGTTAAAATGTGCTATTTCTGGTCATCATAACGCATGGATTTTAACGTTTGACAAGTATATCAGTGAATGATATATGCTACAAATTTTATGCTTTGAAAATGGGACAAGTGTCCCGAAACATGTTGCAATAGGAAAGGACATCATACGAGAAGTCACAGACGGTTAGTACAATATATTTTTCATATATTTCATAAGGGTCTTAATTCCCAGACCAGGGTTAAGGTTATCAGTAATCCAACAGCTAAAGTATTTAATTTTGCTTGTATGGTGGATCAAGCACCACTGTTGCGTATTTTTGTGAGTTTCACAGCACCTGTTCCATTCTTTGTCCTACTGAACATCTTTAATTGTCTTTTGCTAATGCTTATACTAATACCCATCAGCTGTATTGAGCTTGTTTAGAAGTACCTGTAAGCTTTCCATGTCATCTGCAAGGATTAGTGTCATTTATTGGTTGTCCGTTAGAACATTTCTACATCTGTCAGTCAGCGCCTTCTTAAATATGGCATCTGATTAGAGTTTGAACAGGAAAGGGGACAGCACACAATGTCCCTTGATGGATTTCCACATGATATGTTGTATCCTCCCCTACTTTCACGGCAGACAAAAGAATTATATTTTTCAAGTATATGAATTAAATATGGTCTTATAAATATTAAAAACACTGTAAATTATTTTTAATCATAAAACTAAAGAAACAGAAAATAAAGTGCGTGTTTTTGTTACTTTCGTAGACGCCTACTCTTGACCACAGAGCGGAAACGTGATCCACAAATATAAATAAAAAACGTGATACACAAATATAAATAAAGCCATGGTTTTCTTTTCCCTCACTTTAAAACTATGTAGTTACATATTCTGATTCACAACACGTACGATGAATTAAAATGTTGTCATTTCGTCTCTGTCGAGAACTAAAAAGGTCATTTTTTTACACGCTGTTATGTTGCAGAGATCAATCTTTTAAAATTAAATTTTTGGTATGTTTTGTAAAACGAGATATAAAAAAATAGCGTGAAAATTAAGATTTGAACCTCTTTAATGTTTGGTTTCTCAGTACCTGTCTCCGAACAACATGTGAAACAATGATGTCAAGAGTTTTGTGAAGACTGGTCATGAAAAGTGTGTCTGGAGCTAACTGGTATTTGTACAGCAGTACCGCAATCAAGTCAGTTACGCAGAAAACATACCATTGACGTAGATTTTTCTGTCAAAATCAAATAAATCAGTCAAAATGTATAAAACATCAACCAAAACCGTAAGGCTACTCACGTTAGTCTTTTAAGTACAGTACCATAGTTCTACTGGTATTCTGGTATTTATGTGAATTTGAGAGAATTTTTTATTTTTGTGTCCAGAAAATACGATATTTGAGAACGGTCCATACGTATAATGATGTGCTTTTTATTTCGGGTCGAGTTCCGAGTTGATTTCGCTCTTTTCTCATAGTTTTTCTGCGGCATTTCAGCAAATTCATTTCTACCATATTCAGTTCGACTCCTCCTCGATGTTCTAGGATGGAATGGTGCGCATACATATATCACTGGCGACAAATAGACCTAATAGGAATATGAAGTTCGAATAAAGCAGACGCTGAGCCGATGGGTGGATTTTGTAAAATTTTTTGACATGTATACACATAGCAATTTGAGTCAGAATAAAACAGCTTTTTGGCGTCTTGCAGTGAGTGGAATCTGAAAATAAGAATCTACTATAGAAAATGCGAAGAAATTATCATAATATACCGACGATAAGACATCGTCTACATTTTCACCCAATTCATGTCTACATAGAAACCACAGTCCATGATGATAATAAGCGTATTATCACATTTTGTTTGTAGACTACGCCTGCAGATATGTTTTGAAATAAGTTGGAAGCGTGCCTTAGAACGCGCATAACAAACTTTTATCTGTTGTTTTGAGTAGTCTTCTGTTTCGTTCATTTCGCTGACAACGTGGTAAGAAAATTTCCTGTCCATTCAGCTTCGCTGTAGGCCGCTTTTCCCTTGATACGTTTGAGTTGTTATTACAATATGACTAAAATAATTTCCCACTACCGTAGGCATTTGCTCTGCACTACATTTGAACCTGGTCGTGGCACATCACTGAAGACAGAATTACGAAAAAAGAAAAAAGTAACGATTACACGAACATCTGTAACACCCTTGACCGATTACAAAGGCACCAAATTATTTCGGAATTTAATATTACTTATACTGTTCTTCACGCTTCTTCTTAAAACATTCTTAATGACCGCTAATAATGTTTATCGTTTTTGTGGTCTTAACGATTTATGGACTTCCTACCAGAATTAAGTGTCATAAATATACATTTAAAGGACAAGCATCTGTATCTTGTTTTAAACACCGAATTAACGTTATTTTAATGAAATTAAAAACGATTTTTTAATAACAACATTGTCTACTAATTACAATCAATTTATGCTTATAAGACTTTTTTCTCGACGAAAATTGAGGGTTGCATTTTAATAGTAAATTAACGTTATGTATACATTACATAACAGACGGCTGATCAACCCAATTAAGTGTAAATTGTTAGCCCAGTTGTCGGATGATCTTAGTAATTTATGCATTATTCGTGTGGCTTTATTTTTTTTTAGTAAAAGAAAAATACGCGATGTTAGTTTTTTGTCCGTTTATCGTAATTATAATAGGAAAAGGGGCCGTTTGTTTTTCCTGAGGTTAAACCACCGTTAGGTACGTGTATCCACTTAATTTTAACTTCGCCATCTCTAAAATATTAATGCTAACACGTAACGGCCAGCAGGGCATATTAACGGGGGTGGGGGCGGGGGGCGAACGGGACCGAACCCACCCAGAGAGTCGAAAAGTGTGACGAATTTTGTTAATCTCATAATTTTTAAGCCGTTTTATTATTGTTTCAGCCGTGTACGCTAATATAGTAGTAACTCATTTTTAAATATCCAAACAGGTTTGTTACACAGTATTTTCGTATAGGTACGTTTGAAATATGAAATACAGAAAAATTAAATCAGTCAATAAGTATCTTGTAAACAATGTTTCAATAACGCGTATTTTTATTGTGTTATTGCCGTTTACTTTAATGGGAGTGATTTCAGCCACTTTAAAGATAGAAATGCTGATTATTCTTAACTTATGTTTTCTTTTACTTTCCGACCCCGGATCCCCCCAAAGGCGAAATTCTAGATACGCCACTGACGGCAAGTAAACACTGATTCCGTTCCTTTTTTAACGTCGGAACACATAATGTATAAATATATACACTCCATGAAGACGTAGTAAATACATCGAAGATTTTGAATTCAGGTAGGCCTACTGGTTTAAAAACAGAACCGAAATCGTTCTCAGTAGAAACAACATCATACAAAATATAAATCTCTGTCTATCGAGAGGTTTATGCTGCACATTGCTCTTGGTTGGTATCGTACTTTCTGCGATACTTCTCAGTTTCCAATGATACTTCCATCATTCATCTCTCTTTACCCCATTCACCTTCTATTTTCTCTTTGATGAATAATTTCTGCACATTTTTCGTCCATTGAATTAACATTCCTTTTCCTAAGATGTTGTAGGAAATGTCTTCCTCCTACTAGTATCTTGAAACTTGTCACTCGGCCTACAGTTTAATCGTCTTCACATTCTCCAATTCTCCACACCTCCATTCCTTGAGCATCAGGCTTAAAGTGTTTTTTTCGACCACTCAAATGCATTCGACTATGAATGAAAACGACCGTTCATAAACGAATCACTTTTAATTAGGACACTGTATGCACTTAACTTTGCTATTTCTAAAATATGAATAATACTCTATAATCTGTAATCTCTATATATTCTAATTATAATGTCCTTTATTTTTTGTGTAATTAAATGTGTTTTGTTGATTTATTTTTCAGACGGTACGGAACCAAGTGCAATGGGTGTGCGCAGGGGATTTCCCCGAGTGATCTTGTGAGGAAAGCGCGAGACAAGGTATTTCATTTGAACTGTTTCACCTGTATGGTTTGTCGCAAGCAACTGTCGACAGGAGAAGAGCTTTATGTTCTCGACGATAATAAGTTCATCTGTAAAGAAGACTATATCACCGGGAAAGGAAGCCAAGGTAAGCTGGCGTTTTTCTGATCGAATTGTAGAAAATATTTGCTGAAACATCTGTCTCTTTCATTTTACTTCTATTAGAAACTTCTTGCTTGTCCACATAAACCGGATTAGGAATTAGAAAGGAAAACTGAACCTGTAGCATTTTCTGTTTGTATTTTTACAATACCTAATCTAAATGCAGACATGGTTCTCGATACTTAAAAACTGAATTCGGAACAATGTTTGAAAGAAATTTCACTCGCTGTATTAATAAAAATTATACTTATCACCGCATAATCTGGAACTACAAAATTTGGACCTGCAAAATCTGGGAGAAACTGACGTGTGGGATAATTGGATTAAGTAGGCTACTGTTAAGTACACCTACAGAAACTTAATGGTTTCACACATAGGCCTATCGGGATTGCGTGGCTCGCCAAGGAAACTGTAATTTCATAGTTGTGAGGAGTGAGGATACGACAATAAACGAAATACTCATTGCCTCTTCACTTAAAACTTAACCATATTAGTGAGATGACGTGACATTTGTAGGTAATCACTTTTCAGCAATAAGCTGAAATTCTGTGCCGAAAGATGGCAATCCTGCTACGTGCGCAGAACTATGAGCGAATTCAGAGCCTTCGTAAACCGATAAAGCATTTCTTCTACTTGCAGTTAACGGCGAATATAAACATAGGCCGATAGCCTACACGTTAAAGAAACTGCCCGCTGTTGGTTTCTGTAAATTCTAAGTGGTATTTTAAGAATATAATTATCGACATATTGCGTACAAAAACAATCAGATGACTAATCACTAAATCCGAATAAAAATTCACAACGATTTTATTAATACAAATATTAAAAATAGTAAAAATTATGAAATTACCCAAATAAGACTTGAAAATTCTGATATTACATAATTTGTCGTAGCATTGTCAAATATAAACTGATAAAATCATAATAAGTGTCATCCTTTGGTACGGACCTATTCCATAAAGCAGTCAAATGTCTAGTTTATTTGGCTAAAAGCTCGAGGACATTAGACTTAAGATTTTATCTAATTAATACCTAGTAGACAGTTGATAAAGCTGATATCTTTGTATACGTCTTAATACATATTTGTTGATCCATTATTATGAATCTGTAGCTTGTAGTAGGGACAATTCCTTGTTACAGGTGTCCGAAATTGGCCATTAGTATCAAGAATTTCCGTGGTTATTTATTAACTCTGCTAATGAGTAGCCCTAGGTTCTTAAATAAGACGTTGTCTCTTTCGTTTTTCTAAGTTTTGTATCATAAAAATTATTATTTTTTCCAAAACGTAATTTTCTTTTCCGTTAAACCCTAACAAGCTGTTTCATACGTATCGGTGGCAAAAAGCTGTAGTTTGGTTATGAAATTTTAATAGTAATATTTACTGTTTTCTTCAAACTCTTCAAAATATAACCGAAATAAACACAAATGTATGGAATATTTTTTGAGTATAGTAAGATAAAGTAGTCGGTTTCATACAGAAAATTACTTATTTATTCCAAGACCACATCACAGGGAAGTCACAGGCGCCAAACGAACGCACTCCGGTCTCTCTATTGATACGACGCAGACGCGAACAATGAATAATTTGCCATCACCAGCAACCAATAGGATTTGGTTTCTGTCACGTGTCTGAGTCTACATGTTCGCAAATCGCTATGGATGAACTGGTCATTATGTACGACTTATCTGAGACGAGCAAGTTAAATCAGTATTTGAAATTGTTATTGAACGTTTCGAATTTTGTTAATTAAAAGAAATATTTATTACGTTTCCACTGGCTGCGCCCAGAGAGCCACTAAGAACACGTGATCTTTCCGTTTTCGTCTGTCGTATTGTCTTTTCGAAATTAGATATTGTTACGTGTACCACGTGCTTAGTGGGTAAACTTCGAACTAACACTTTTAGCAGAATGTTAAATGCTTAATTCGATAATAATAAATTCAACAATTAAATTAAATTAAATAATTGAAGTGTATAATTCAATTCTGACATCGTAATGTAGATGTAAAGACGTTACCAAATAAGAATAAGGAAAAATCAGAGAAAATAAATATAGTAGAGCGTAAATTAACCGTAACGTAAATTATCCCGCACATTTCTGAGAGTGAAAAGGAGTGGGAAAATTAAATATTGCTCGTGATCTAGTCTCTGAAATACGATGCCTAGTGAGTTGAAACATTCTGTGAACGCTGTTTCCGTCGTAGTTTCTGCGAAAATGCACAGTTTGCTTCCACTCTGCGGCTGTCTTCTCCGAGCTCTACTCAGAAATTTAGTCTTCCAGAGCCAGGATGCGAACCGTATATTAAGTGATTGAATGTTACAAAAGCGCCAACCCTGTTATGCTGTTCCTGGCGTAAGAATCTGCTAACTTTAGTAGAATAAAAAACAAATTAGAATTATAGAGTGCAAATTTCCGAGCCAAATCTGTGCGACACTAAGAATTACGCAAACACTGTTAAGGAATTTTTATCAGTGAACGGTAAGATAAGCGCAAGTAACCGACTAAAGAAGATGAAGAAATCGAAAATTTCCGATCTCGACAGCACACTGTTTACGGAATTTTCATCAAAAACTTTCGGGGAACTTTTAACAATATCACTTTTCTATGACAAACCTGTTGACCTAAGCGAAAATAGAATGTTTAAATTCGATTATTAGGGAAAACGCTGACAGAGGAAGCAGAGACCACTCACTGTATAGAAATGACATTCATTCATCAGATCGTCTTCCATGCGTTTCCTAGAACCATTAAATTCCTCTATTAACTTTTATCTTTCCGAGAGCGTATCGGATAACTGACGTTGCTATCAATCCATGTTCTGAACACCACAGCAATAATGTAGGCCTAAAGATAAAGTAAGTGATATAAGTAAATGAAGAAGCTAATTTATAAAGCTAGTTTTTACTTACAACAAAAAAAACTATGTACACACTCAGAGAGTAATGACACCATTCAAAATTTGAAACCAGCAGAAATTTAAAACAAAACTAAAAATTCTTAATATTGTAAAGTATCTCAGACCACATTAGCCGTTGATTATGGAACACTTCATGCTTCAATAAACTTCAACTAGCCTGAAATACACGCACGTGTGCTCACATCATTTAACCGTACCTACGCCTACTATTAAATTAGTAATTCTTATTAATTAATTATTAATTAATAATAATTATTTATTATTAATTATTTAATAATAAAGTATTATTGATTATTAATAATTTATTATTAATAATAATTTATTTTTAATAATTAATAATAATTTATTATTTATTAATAATAATTAATTCTTAAGTGTAAAAACGTACATAGACTAACTAAATTTTCAATGTAAGCGACGAAAAGTCTCGTTATATAAATACATGTTATAAAAATCGATTATTATTATTCGAATTCTAGTCGATTAGGCCTATTTGTTATAATTCGATATTTGTTTGTGAGTCTGTGACACGTACATTTCAGACAGTAGGCCTACTTTTTTTTAATAAAATAGGATACTAATAGTTTTATAATTATTGTAACATAACGTTAAGGAAATGGATAGTCGTAATTAAAATCACGCGCTCACACACACACCCGCGCGCGTATTTCAAATATGAAGGGGTGAATGGGAATCGAATAGGCGGATATACAGAGGCAAAGACAGAGTAAAACCCATAGAACACTCCCCCTCATAACGAATTCCCGATTATGACGCCCTGTTTTCTGATGTTATAACTGCGGAGTATTGCAGCGATGTGCAGAAATAACGAAACAATTTTTTAGGCTCCTGGCGCATTTTATTAATGCCGAGCTTTTTCCATTGCGAAATTCTGGACCCGCCTTGTTATCAGCTCTCATAGTCGCGCGCGCACGTGGGTAGATAATTCTTAGGTAATCGCAAGTACTATAAGGTGTATTGTTGGATTCGGGCTGCGTCTAGCAGTGAATGCTGTTTGTTTTCTCCCAAAGGAGTTTGTTCATTTCTGGTTGAAGTTGTAAATGATAAAGAGAAGTCAACAGCCTGAAGATGGCAAAGACGATTATGATGTGTACATTCGCGAACAAGCTGACTTCAACGCGGGCTCAAACCAAAGACAAAACACACCACACACGGGAAAGAGACAGACAGACACAGAGGTCACTACGGTCTGACTTGCGGACTATAGCCTTACTATAGCCTCTGCCATCTAAATTTCCAGCCGACGACGTCAGAGTGAGTGCCGCTTGTCATATCTTTTTCACTACCTAAACTCCGAGATTCACTCTTTTCTTACTGTTTTCAGTGTCTATGCGCAATACGAGATTTTTCTAAATTCTTCGATAGCCGACGTGTGCGCGCGCGCGCGCGTTTATGTGTGTTCGTCAGTCTGTCCGCCTATCAATCAATTTAGGGATAGGGAAACTGAGGTTTTTTTCTTTCTTGCTGTCTTAATGCCCAAGACACTATTGACAATACCCAAAATATTTGTCAAAATTACCGTGTAGTTAATATTCGTTTAAAAGCCGTTTTATCAGACAACACGAGTAAAATGTTCATGAATGCGCGCTTGTCAGCGTGTGCGCGTGTGTAGTAGCCTACTCCCATTCTAGTTTTATCGACGTTGTCTGTTGGCACGTTGGTGTTATCACTGCACGTCTAATCTTCATCTCAGCCGGTTCATTCTTCTCGCGGCTGCGCAGGTGAACGTGTAATTTGTTTTGATTTAGGACTTATTGAATCGTACACGTTCAGATTTATGAAGCCATAAATATAGAGTACGGGTAAGCTCTGAGCATCTATGGTTTGACGTTTGTTTTGAATAAGAATTATCCATCAACTGTCCATTAAAGATTTTACTTTATGATTTCTGCTGTATCAGCTGCTTTTATTTACTGTCTGCCATTCATACGTTCAGATCGCCTTTCGTTCATTCATTTATCCCGTGTCACTTATCTGTCCGTACGATCGATTGTTACCAGACTGGACACATTCTGCTTTTCGTTTTGTAGTCTTGCGTTACGAGACTGAGTGGACTGGTAACTCTCAATTGCCCTTCCCACTAGAAAAAACCTAGACGAAGAATTCGTTTGCTACTTTTAAAAATATTAAAGAATACACGGGCATTATGAAGAGGAATTTTCGAACACGCGGGTGGATAATTCCACCAGTCATTTGGTGTGCAATGGACCGGCACATGGGACTGAAGCGTAGCCTGGCGCCAGTCGCCGAGCACACGACACTCCAAGTATAGCTTCTGCCGGATGCTCGATCACAACTGTTCTAGAAAAGGTCTCTCGTGCAATTGCTTCATAAATGCGAGTTTTAAACTCTGTGGTCTGGCCCGCGCTCGACAAACCACGTAATAACCTAATGCTCCGGAATCTACAAAATGTTTTCAGGTTTTGGAGTCTGTCGCAGACTATACAATACGTCATTTTAAAGTTTAAACAAACATTGTCTCTACACGTGCATTTTTCATGTGTTTATTTGAAAATATTATATATTTATTATAGTATAACATTGTTTATGTAACTGTAGATATATACTATACATTCATTTCTTCTAATAATGCTAAATATATTTTATTATTTTTCTACAATTATCTGGTTGATATTCTGTCTTCTGTTGATTTCCACTTGCCTTCTGCATAATGTACTATCTGTAGCTAGCGGCTCGTGCACTTTTATCCGGAGTTTCCATGCCAACTGGTCCTGTGCGCGTTCATCGCCCCCGGTGCACGTTGACAGTTGGTGTAACCAGAATTTGGCCTTGGGGCGGGGGACCAGCCGAGTCGGCTATTTACAAAAGAAACAACAAGTCAAGAATAGTCAAAATTACTAAGTTTAAGGTAGTTTAAAAAAACGTGTGATAACATGCTGAATTCAATCCCATTAAAGTAATCGGTAATAACGCAATAAAAATACGCGTAATTGAAGCATTGTTTAGAAGTTACCTATTGACTCAATTGATTTTCCTATATTTCATACTTCGAACGTATATAAGCAAATGCTGTGTGATAAACCTGTTTGTATATTTAAAAACGTTACTACAATATTAGCGTATAGCGCTGAAAAAAAAACTAACAAAATAGCCTAAGAATTAAGAGATTAACAGAATTCGTGATCTTTTTTCGACCCTCTGACGGGGGATCCGGTCCAGTCTTCCCCCCCTTAATATGCCCTGAGTGTAACTAGAGTAAAGTTGTGTCCATGATCTCTTCCCCAAAGAACAGTGCGCACAATTTAGACCTATAAGCGAGATTGACACTTGAATGGTAGAATTACGTTGGACGAATTATGGAGGATTCTGTACATCACATTTTCTGGCTGATTTTAGAAAACTCTGCGATCTCTTCCGTATTTTAACTTATATGAATGTTTTTACAAAGTTATTGTTATTTTATTTCCGTGTTTATAAAATTTCTAAACTATTGAAGACATATTTCAGTAAAGAAATGTTTGACTTTCCATTTGATATTTAACATATGCAAAAGCGTATTACGTTGCCAAGGAAACCAGGAAAATCATGAGTGTACAGGAAATTTAAGCGTTTTATGCAACTGAAACGTTAACTTGCATTGATGCGGGGATCACGTAGGCTATGTAAAACTTTTAACACCGTAGGAGTCCGACACGAATAACTTACGTTATTATGCAAATTACAATTCTGCATATGGCAATTATGCATAATGTACAACTTACACAAATAATAGTGCTATGTTAACACAAGTGTATCTTAGTACTCAGTATATAAATACACATTGATTTTAAAAATAACAGTCTTAATGATTTATAGTCACGTTTCAACTGTCGTGTGTATCTAGTGGCTGAAGTTTGGTAATCTGCTTAACTCAAATACATAACTAAGCTTAAACTGCTGGAGTATAGGCCTGACAATAAACAAGGCCTGACAATAAACAAGAAGGTGATACAAAAACTGTAGATTGAACATGAAATTACGGACGGAAAGGACTATCCTAAGGATATCAAAGAGAGACAAGAAGCGATTAAATCATTTTAGATCAGATCGTTTATAGAACAAGAAAAATAAACAGAGACGGACAAAACATTTAAATAGACGAGAAATTAGAGTATACGGCAGGAACTGAATATTATGAGTAGCCTATACTCGACAGGATTGCCCCAGTATCGGCTGAATTGGTGGGAACATCTTTGCCCAATGGATGACTCCCGCATCCCCAAACAACTATGGAAATATATGCCGAAGGGACGGAGAGGTGTGGGACGTCCGAGGAAGCGCTCGAGTGACTAGCTCTAGACTTTGCCTGTTTGAGACCGGAACAAACCTTCCTTGGTTTAAGCCTTGCTTATGATGATGATGCTCAGTAAGAACAGAACGGTAAGATTAGATTGGTGGCCAACAAATGTGCAGAGGCTAGGACCACGGCCTATTGATGATCTAGTTGAGCAGTGCCGTACATTGAACCGGTTAGTGTTTACTCGTCAGAGAAATTACTGGCGAAAAAGTCATTTACTTAACGCTGTAAAGACTGGTAGGCCTATTTACGAAAACGATTATTATTTTAAATAGATTATTTTATACATTTACACTCACGCGCACAGGTACGCATACGCGCGCGCGTATCTAAGATTTTTTAAAGTGTATGTAATGAACAGGACAGTCATCGAACTTTCGAACTGCACAGAAAAGCCTATAAAGGACTCACAGGTAATAACAGGAAACCAATTGAATGAATAGAACGCATCCAACAGATCATTCCGTTTACAGAATTAAGAAAATAAAGTCGAGATGCGTAGAAAGGACATTTGGCGAGGCAGTAAGATTGCAGGGGATCACGGTGGTTATTGAAGTGGAGGCCAGATGAGATAAAGACGACACGAATCTGGCACGCTCTGCTAGATGGAGGAGCGATCTGCCAAGATTCTGTGGTGTCAAACATTGCTCAGGAGGTAAATCACTGGAAAAGAAATTCGGTCATCAGTGCATTGTGCTCACGCGTACGTCTGCTCTCTGTCACCTGTGGCAGTGTTGTTGCGATCTACAGGGTTTTACACGAAAAACAAACCGTAATTGTTACAGATACTTTTAAAACAATAGTGAATCATCTTCAAGTGTTACGGGTTCCGTTAAATGAACGAGCGACTTTTAATTTTTCCAAATAAATAGAGTAACTTGTTCACAGTTCGCCGATCGAAATACACTGAGCTCGTCCGAACCGTGTAGCTGCTGTGGCTTGCGGTAACCGACGTCTTTGCCGATTAAACCGCTAACGCCGATTCCTAGAAACTAACAGGTAAAATTATATTTTCTTTCCGGATAATCGTCGCCTGTAATACGAAATCACGATCTTGGCGTTTGTGTTCAGTCGAGCTTCCCTTGTGGCAATTTGTCGTTGCTGACAGGCGTATCCGTTGACCATAGCATCTGAGCGTAAACACGTATACAGCTCTATTGAATAAAATATATTTTCGACAGTATCGAATTTGATCTACAAGTAAAAAAAAAAAACACTAGAAACATAAAGCGTCATAGAGATTTACAAAGTAAAAATTAAAAACGATTTATAAAATTTGCATACTTAAATCACGTGAAATGTATACAGCGTTAAAACTACTACAGACTTAAGCGTAAACGCTCTTTTTAAAGTGTGAAAGCTATTAAAAATAGGCCTATAAATCGTAAAAGCGATTATAAAGTAGCTGTAAAAGTTATTAAAATCATAAAGTGAATAAGCGATTAAATACTATTAGTGTAAACCTCTAACAGATGTAAAATATAGAAGATATTAGGCTAAGGCGCAAATAGTAAAACCAAAACCGAGTTCACGATGTTACAGTTTAGCTATTATTTTTAGGCCTACACTTCCTTACTTGCACAGTGTGTTCAAGACATTGTTCGTTTCGAGAACAACGACTAAAAGTTTTGGAAATTATCTGATTGGCTACCTAGAGGAAGATAATTTATCAAATTTTCTTATTATTTTGACATCAAAGATTAAACTTTAGGGTTGTCCGACTTCGTATGTGGGCTGTCCGGAGCTTCTGAGTACTGGGTATCGGTTAAGTGAACCACAACCATGTGTCTTACAGAAGTCGTCCAACAGTTCACTTTGTATTCGCTACCATTGTTCCCTTAACGATAACTTCTGGAAAACACACTGAATTTACTGAGATGTCCGAACTATCGAGAAGAGCTAACATGCTTGAGTTATATATTTTCCACAAATGAAAACTTAACACTTACACATTGTGATACTATTGCGAAATTCTCGTACATTATCTGGATGTTTTTAAGGAGTTAACACGTTTTATGTGCAGGAGCGAACAGAACTCGATGGCGAGGAACCGAACGGAATCTCCAAAGAAGTTCGCTGTTTGTAAACGTTAACAGTAAAGAATTGTTTTTGTTTTAAAATTTAGAAACGGTCGTCAGCCGTCAGTGGAATAATTTACGACCTCTGTCGTAATTTAATTTAATTACGATAAACTAACGTAAATATTAAAAAAATAAAATAACTTGGAACACTCTCTATCACCCAACGTATCCAGCCAGGTGAACTGTAATTTTTGTTTATCCAAATGTTGGCTAACGTCAATTTTTCATATGTTCGACTCTTACAAAATAGAGTAAATAAATCGGTGCTGAAGGACGGCATGAGCCACAAATGCGTTTACGAGTAAAGAGTAAGTTTTACTATAATACTTACAGGTAGCTCCGTCTCGATAATAATCAATCAGATTCAGGTCTATCAGCATTGGAACGTTTCCGTCATATGGTTTCTGTAAATTCGTATGAAATACCTAGCCCATATGTAAGTCGCAATACGCGTAATACATCAGACCTGTCACATATGGCTCTTGCAATCGCACTTTTATTTATCGCTTAAAAACTGGTTCAAAAAATTTTCTTCGGAACGGCTTAACGAAAACTATCTGCCAATAAGTTTTTAAAAATTGGCACATCGTTTTGTAGTCAACTAGTGAAATATTAATGCTCTCGTGTGAGTTATGTAGGCTTATTCTATAGGTTGTATTATATACCGGACAGTATTATAGTTTCGAACATAAAAAAAAAAAAATTGTTCATGCAGCCGTACTTTCGATTCCTCCCTGAGTTTTATAATTAGCCGTAAGCTCGTTTTTGTCCGTCTGTGTTGCCGAAACTCAAATCATTCTGTTTCGATGAGGTTGATTTTTTTAACGAATTATTTTTTGTACGTATACAGACTTTTCAGCTAGGTTTATAAAAAAAGCTTTTATTTTATATATATAAAAAATTGAACTTTTTACATCTACACTTTTTATGCACAGAATAAAAAAAGGTTTGATTTTATGTTCAAAAGAGAACGAAGACTTATAAGAGAAAAATGTGCAAATGTGTCTTTCCGCTAATGAGCATTTGCATTTTATACTTTACATGTTTTGATATTTCTCTTCTAAGACTTTAATTGCCTGCAAGATTCTCTACGTTTAATAGGTTTACTTGTTAGTACACAGTATGAAATCGTCGTTTCATTCTTCTCTCTGTGTCAAACATTTTCATCGATTAACGTTTTTATATATCGTAAAATGTGTAGGATAATCGGTGGCCAATTACTAACAATATCGATACGCGTTATAAAACGTGGCTGACACCTGAATTTATCCACGCACGGTACGAACGCGAAAATGTCTACACCGTTCTTATTGAAAGTGAACGCCATTGTTGGCATCCCACGGGGAATGAACACACGCCAGTTTTATTTATGTGCATTGCTACTAAGTGAGTGTTTGAAGTGGGATGCAATGCTATTTGGATATATGGAATGCATTATGTGTTCACCGACTTAGCAATGCATTTTGGACCCAATGTACGGCTAACGAATTTTGTTTCTTCTGAGATCTTCATCTTAACTTCCATTTGATTTTTTGTTCAGAGTCCTTATTCTTATCCTCAGTCGTTTACCCCACCATTCTTGATGCCAAACTAACGTGGCCTCTGTTATGTCGTTTTCTTATTTTCTTAGGGCGAGCCGATTAATTTCCTCTTTGTTTCATTTGTTTCTCGCTCTGATCTGTCTGTTTCATTTGCTCTGATGTGTTCTACATTAAAGCTATTTGTTAACAATAAGTACTATTCGGCTGGAAAGCTTTTGAACATGTCTTCGTTACGAAGACGTAGGCCTAAGTTATAATCTTCAAATTATATTTTGTCACTGTCCGTAATTCTACTCCGTACAGCAATATCAGTTTAACGATGACGTGCTAATTTACGTAGACCCGAAAATAATTTAAAGAAAGAAGGACAGTGCTAAAAATTAATTTAGCAATTAACTGATTAAGTGAAGTCAAGTCAGCACTTACGTTTACCAAGTATCGTGACTTAACGGCACTTACTTATATACTATCTTCATTGGAGGTCAGCACAGCATCATGTACACCCATCAAAGTAGCCAGTCCAACAAATACATTTTTCGGCAATATATTCCAAATCAAACGGTTCAGCGACTCGTTTGCATTCTGTATACTACCACGAAGACATTTTTTAAACAAATTAGGATTACTCAGATCAGCAAATATTGGCTTTATGACAGGCATTGCAGACATTGTAGTGAATGTTTATTGAAATTGCCTTTCCATTGGTAAAAACAGCGTGTCTCTACGATTTGTTATAAGGGAGTTACAGCTTTGTAAAAAATGATTAACATTATCAACACTTTTGACAGAACTTTTCCTACGATCTCAATTTCTTTTAATCATACAAAATTTATTATTAGGTGTATTCACATTTTTTAAATTTGTTATCAAATTACTTAGAAATACTGAAAATTTTTAAAATCCAAAAAATCGATTTTTTGGTCTATTTGCCGTCTATGAGTGCCTTAACACCACCAGCACAAATAAATGATAAACAACTGACTAATTAAAACTTCTGAGTATTCACGTAGATAAACGCTGTGTGGACAGTTCCACAGACACTAGTGACTTCTGGATAGGAAATCACAACTATTTCTATAAAACAAACTCCGAGAAAAGGAGTCTAGGCCCAGCATCTCAACTCTTGAGAGGTCCCAAGCAGTACCGTAACTATTACCCGTATTTTGCCACCAGTAAGGACATTCATCATGATCTCGAAATATTCATAGTTAACGCAATCATTACACAGTAGAATGACAGATACCAAAACGACTGGAAATGTGTTCCTAATACTTTGGCTGTTGGCTCATAGACAATAATTAGCAGAAACGATCATGAATCCATTGAACTTACTTTTCTATCTAGACGTCAAATTTATTGTGCAAGTGACAAAATTATCATTGCTGTCATATAATAAGCGTCATATCATATAACTGATATCATAATCGTATAGGCCTAGGCCTAATAGAGAACTAATCATTGCACTCTTCTTTTCATGTCGGTTTCCATCCCACATATTTGCTTATTAGGCCTATCTGTGTAAACAAATCACTTAAATAAACAAAAAAAAACATTTTCCATCTAAAGCAATTTCAAGAATGGAACATGCATCGAGCAAAGCAGCGAGATTTTCATAAACATCGGTTATAGTTGTCGTTAAAATATTTAATATTTCCTTTCCGGATTATAAAATAGACCCGATGAACGTAGAATTTTATGTACGCAGAAGAAAACAGTTGTAATTATGTTCATTAGTTTCACCGTACTGAAGGACTGTATTTTCGAACCGCAAGAAAGACGTCTTCTGAATTAGGAAGAAGAAGATGTAACGGCTAATGGGTAAATCGGAGTTCGTTCGACTTATGCTTTACAACTTACAACACACACACACACACACACACACACACACACACACACACACACACACACACACACACACACACACACACACACACACACACACACACACACACACACACACACACACACACACACACACACACACACACACACACACACACACACACACACACACACACACACACACACACACACACACACACACACACACACACACACACACACACACACACACACACACACACACACACACACACACACACACACACACACACACACACACACAAGTTAATAATAAATCTTAATAAATGGTTTTTTTTGTTTTTGCTGCTCGGTGAACGCTCCATAAAGCTGGACGAAAGTAAGAAAACGAAAATAAAAGTTGAAATTGCGTAATTAAACAATAGACGACCTGAGTGTATATTAAATATTATTATTATTATTACTACGTACGCTATAATTGGTAGCGATAAAAGTGTTTAGCTTATAGTATCGCCAATTAGCTTTCCGAATATTCTGAAAAGTAATTAAGCCGGCGATGGAACGGCAGCAATTAACCGTGTACGCGCCGACGCACTCACACGCGCGTAAGAGAATGATGAGCAGCTAGGTATCTAAACCGCGGCTAATGAATCTCCATACCCTTCACGTAGAGCACGACCAAGCGGCCATCATGATTTTGATTCTGGTTCTTCTTTTTTTCGAGTAGTAGCCAGTCACGCCTCTTTCTTTCTCTCGGTTGTTCCTTCTACACGTGATCGAACTGCAGGTAGCATTTCTTAATGTAATGCACGATTACAAAATAAACCATTCCATTTGAAAAATAAAACTACTGCCAACACATTCTGAATAGTTTACAATAAAACAAACAATTTGACTACTCCGGTGCAGAACGCTGTATAAATTTATTTTGTTAGATTTCTTTCCTTGTGAAAAAACACGGTTACATACTACAAGCGAATACTCAACTGCACAAGCGAGGTCGATAAACGTTATCTTCCACTGTATCAGATACGCCGAACTTGTACAGTATTAAAATAAATTACGTTAACGCGAATGGTTGAAAATTCATAAATAATAATTCTATTTTATCTGTAACATTTATTCTTTCTTTAAAGTTATTTATCTGGTTTATAAACAAGCCAGCCACGTATTCCGTCATGTTTTCACATCTTGGCTTACAGTATTACTAAACAGTATTAAATTATTATTTATAATGTTCGACATTTACCCGTGTGTGACGCGCCCACGTGCCTCCACAAAAGGTGGAGACAAGTAAAATAAAATATCGCCCTAATGTAATTAAAAAAAAGTTAAATAATAATTGTAATATATTTGACTTTGCTATACTTTCTGAACATCTTACATCTGCAGTAACACAAGTTAATTTTTTAGAGGACATAGCCAGTAGAACAGGCTTAAGAATTTCTGCAGAAAAAAACAAATTTCTCACATTAAAAACGCGCCAGAATTCCTGGTAACAGATATTGGTCGAATAGAGAGGGTTCGAAAATTTAAGTATCTAGGAGAGATAATTCAAGAGAATGGCTTAGAAAAATCTGCTATAGAAGAAAGGATTCATAAGATGGAAAGGGCATATGGTATAACTAAAGATATTTACAATAAAAAGTGCGTATCTAAAAATGCGAAAATAAGGCATTACAGTACAGTAGTGAAGCCAGAATGCCTATATGCAAGTGAATGTCTAGCATTGAATTATAATTTAGACAAAATAGAAATATTGGAAAGACGAATTATTAGGAAAATATTAGGCCCACGAAAAACTTCAGAAGGTTGGAAATTAAGAAGTAATGATGAAATATATAAAAGTACAGAAAATATAACAGAAACAATGAGAAAAAAGACTATTATTTTTTGGACATTTATATAGAATGGACGACAATAGGTTGACAAAGCAAATCTTCAGATATCTGTGGGGGAAGAAGTCAACATCAAGTTGGATTAAAGAAGTCCAAAAGGATTTAGCAAAAAATAATATACACGCAGAAGAAGTAATTGAAAGAGACGTTGTTCGGGCAAAAGTGTTGAAAATGAGGGAGTCCAGTGTAGGAGAGATAATACAGAAGATGAAAGAATATTGGAAAAAAGAAAAGAACAAAGAGTAAAGAACTGAAATTGGCATGTGGTCCTTAGATGGCCGATACGAAAAAAAAATTGTAATGTATTTACAAGTAATTAAAACGGTATTTATAATTCATAAACAAACATCTAAACATGTAACTTTAAATTTATAAAACTTCAAGAAAACTAGATATAAATTATTGTTTAAAAATACTAGAATATTTAATTTTGAAGTGACAATACGGATTTCATAATAATTGAGATCCGAAAAATGTTTCCTCTTCATGATGCCGAGTCTCACTCCAAAATGAGAGACACGCATTGCAATACTTTAACGTACTGCAAAGCCGTAAGTCGACATAAAAATCTTCATTGTCGTAGTTTTTTGAAAATATGATCAAATATTATGAGATATTTCTAACTCCACCTGGACAACCGTAGTGGAAATTGTCATCCGTTTAATGTTGAGTGAACTCCGCAGCGAATGTGTTCAACAGATTAAAGTGAAGTCTTTGTAAACAAATCTGACAAGAGTCAGTATAACTTTATCTTTATTTGTACATTAATAATGATTAAAAGTCGGTTATATTTGTAATTTTGAATACATAAATTTTATCATCGGTTTTGACACTAAAAAATATAGTTAAATTTCATATAATTACGAGATACTATTATGTTCTGAATATAGCGTTTCGCTGTTGGTTTATTTATGATGTGTTTTCACTACTCTTTATGCCGTGTTTGTCAAATAAAGAAATATAAGTTTTTGTTCGTAACCTCTAATCCAGTGGTGTGGATTACGAAAGTTAAAAAACTGTGACTCGGCCGAAACAAAAATCCAGGGTTTCACAGTTCGGCGGAGGACGGGTATTTCCTGAATAAAATCTCATCGCGCCGCTACGGTAAGCTTGATTTTCCTCGGCCCGATAAAGCGCCTGATATAATTTTTCCAATCGTGTCTCGCGCATCTCCTCCCTCCGCCTTAAACTAACACAATTTCCTTAGATGAGTTTCGCATCGAATCAGGTGGAAAATGAAGACGTTCTTCCACGTATTACGGCTTCAACTTGCATCGCTAGCAATGAAATTTTATGTGATTACCATTTTGAATATTGATTTTATCAAGAGAGTGCATAACGTTTACACTTCTTATTCATTCGTAGCACATTTACGAACTCTTCTTCTTCATGTTGGAAAGCATAGCTGGTCTCTTAAATAACTTAGTAGACGTAGCTAGTTAAACTTCCAATAATGATAACAACTTATATAGGCCTACAGACCGAACGGAATGGTTTCGGTAAGGAGTTCGGGTTCGTGTTCGTTTGTCCGTTTCTGTTGTTTTCGTTTTACTTCTCTTCCGATCCAAATAAAAATGGCGGAAGGAATCGTGTAATACGGTCTGTAATACTGTATGTCAGGAAACTATCTTAGGTTACACGTGGCAGACGTGAGGCTTACCTTGGAGCCTGCAGTTAGTTGTCAGTGTTTGAAAACGTCTACGCGTTTTGAACTGTAGTATTTGTGCGACTGAAGTGTTTGTGTTAAACAAAATTATGTCTGTCTCCTCTTCTCCATACAAGGATTAGGCCATATCATGGGTTTTGATCTTTGCAACAATGGGTTTTGTGTAAGCAAAGATCTGCAAGATCTTTCTTCGTTTCCGTTCTCATTAGCTTCATATTAAAAACATTTTTTTATAATTTTTGAGCCAATTGCTCAATATTTTCGATCCATTCAATATAAATTGTCCGATTCTTGCGTTTGCAGAGGATAGGCTATAAGCCTGATCACATCATTCTGACATTCTATCGTTTCTAATGTCACTTCATGTCCTCAGTTGTAGGTCCATATGATTTATTAAATATTTTTAAAAGACGTATATTAGGCTTACTTGTGTTTCGGGCCTGTGCAGAAAATTGGTAATAAATATAAATATATAAAATTTGATTTGAGGTTTTTTTCTTCTTACCAAACGTAGCCTACATGATATTTTCAAAAATCTGTTTATGTTTCTGTCGATGTTCTCGTCAAATTAGGAATATTATGTTAGGAATATAGTATTCTCTAATACTATAGTATTCGATTTTGCTGATAATCGAATCTTTTTATGTCACGGGTTTTTTATCTCATTAATTAATGGACAGTAATGGACGTATTCAAGTTACGTTGACTTATATGACGGTTATGTTTTGTGGCTGTTTTTCTATTAGTTGTTTTACGTAGAAAACAGAAATTAATTTATTGAATTCGAATTTTTTTATGTTAAATGTACTTTTGGCAATATCCGAATGAAAACGATTAAAAAAATGTAACGTGTCTTTTTTTTGTCGCTTTACTTATAACTTTTGCAAATAATTACGTATCGAGTAATTACCTTAACCGACAACTCTATTGTATGAAATTACAACACACAAAGTAAGCCGTTACAACCGAGAAAGTCGCAGAAACGATTCTACTCATCCGATTCGACGCCCTTCGTGTTCGAAAACGGAAACGTATTTCGGCGTGTGTTTCCGACGTTTGTAACGCGCGCGTGTAGTTTTATTTTTCTATTCCTACGCATCAGTTTGTTTTGTATTCGATTCGGACATTAGGAGCAGTTTTTGTACATAGTGGGCCTTTCGGTTGGCGTGAATTTTTCTGTGCAACTGCAAACGTTTGCAAATTCCCTTGACCTATACGTTTGTAATTTTTAAAATACTACAAATTACTGCGACATTCCCTATTATAAGTAAGATTAATTATTATATTTGCAAGTTATGTTATATTTGCTACTATGTACATTAACAGTAGTAGTAGTAGTAGTAGTAGTAGTAGTCGTGTAGCTGATAGTAGCAACTATCTAGTACTAGTAGTAGTGGGAGATGACTAAAAATCCAGCAGCCTGTTAACGTTTTATAGTCGTGTGGTGTGGGACAACATTCTGGGGTAACAGTGAGCGGCTGAGGCGTAATGCTGGCCACACACACTCCTTGTATGCCGAACGGCTCACATAAGTCAGACTACTCTGCCTGACTGCTAGAATAGGCCTACTTAGTCACTAAAAACGGAGCCAATATGATTATTCTGTAGTCCTATTACACTTGTCGAAGCATCAGACTTTCGTGTTTATCTGCTATAGGCCTACATGAAGGCTACATCGCTGTTTTTGAAGGACTAACATCCATTTAAATAAATAATTCACCACCACCACCAACAGCAACAACAATATTATTATTATTATTATTATTATTATTAGTAGTAGTAGTAGGCCTAGTAGTAGTAGTTTTCTACTAACATTCATAATGTAATAATACAATGAATTCAATTATTTGAAGACGTAAAACAACTGTTTAAACGCCTTCACACATACGCACACATACGAGCGCGCGCGCACGCACGCACATACATAGACGAATACATTCACTCAATTAATTGATCTATTTTGTTTGATATTTTACCTTGTATCCTGATGATGAAAATAAATATTGTCAAAACTTCGACACAAATAATTTAAAATTTGTGTTAGGCTATACTTTTTTGACCGATCCTCGCAAACCCTTCATCGTTAAAAATTTATTGTTTGACGGTCACTTCGAAAATTTAAGGATTATTATTATTATTATTATTACTACTACTACTACTATTATTATTATTATTATTATTATTAGTAGTAGTAGTAGTAGTAGTAGTAGTAGTATTAGTAGTAGGAAAAGTAGCTTTCTCGTCCGTTCATAATTTGTGTAAGATAGTGGTTTTAAAGTTCATAAAAATATAAACAATAACAACGACGGCGACAACAACAACAGCAACAACAACAAGAATGAAGACGATGATGATGGTTGTGAAGATAGTAACAATAAAACAAATCCATATAGAAGAAGCCAAAATTTATTGTTTCATTTCTGCATTGTTTTTTATAAGTAGCCTATTACGTTCCTTTTTTCCGTGGAAAATAATATAGCCTAGTAGGCCAATATATTTGATGAATTCGTTTAAGCTCTAATTTTTTTAAATGATCCAAATCAATAATAATAATAATATTAAGCCTTATAACAGGCCTAATAGTTATATCAGGAGTCCTAACGTTTCAAATGTCACACACAATCGCGCCACCATAATTCTTTATTTAAAAAAAAAAAAAAAAAAAACATGTAAAAAGGTAAAATATGTCTACTTTATAACGATTCCTCTTATTATAGCATAATATTCTAATTTCCTAATTTTATAACTCACTATTCTATAACAGATACTCTGTGACTAAAAAAACTGTACGTTTTCTGTCAATCGACCTTTGGAGAAGCAGCTGTTAATTCCTTATATAAATTTTTTTCTTGAGTGTACACGTAGGCCTAGGGATAAAACTGGAAGACTGACAGGGGGAGGGGTTGCCGATTAAAATGGCGGCCTACCGTATTGTGCCGAGTCGCGCTTTGGCCGCGTCTTGTCCGTTGTGGGCACCAACAGACTACCACGTTAAGGTCGGGAAATTACTGCCTTGCGGATTCGTTTTTGATTGCGTTCGCTAAATAAAAGAAGGCTGAAAATTTTGTGGAAAACAATATTAAATATAAAAGCAGCACTTAGACGGTCAACGTTAGTCGACGCGTATCGGGGAGCCAGCCGCGCGATAGGTAAAGCGCCCACCGATGATAATCTTAATTGTCCATGAATTCACTTATCTTCGTTTGGTTCTCGTTTAATCGCATCGTATTCCATTCAGTCGTCTGTAACAGATTGCGTTTAAATTCATCCGCTATTACTTTCTGTGATTTTTAAAGTCTTCTGTTTCCCGCTTTTCTGATCGACATGACCTGCAGATAAAAGATTCTTTTTTAACTATTATGGTTTCCCTTTCTTTCCTAACAGCTACTAGTACACCTTCTTCCTAGGAATTAACATACTGGCTTTCGAATCTAGATCTTTACACGTCCTGTAATTAGAGTTTTTCATCCGGCTCCTTTTTCTAATTGTCTTATATTTAACTTTTTTTCCAGTAGAATTTGGTCTGTGAGGAGGGTCCGGTCGTGTTAGCTCCCTATAAAAGAAAAAAAAGTTAAGACTAATGAATATTACAGTCTTTAAGGTGACTGAAAAACGTGTAATAACATACTGAAATCAATCCCATTAAAAATAAATAAATCAAACACAATAAAAATAAGTGCTATTGAAACATTGTTTATAAGATACTTATTGACTTAATAGATTTTCCTATAGCTTATTTCATATTCCAAATGTACACGCAAAAGCTGTGTAACAAACTTGTTTGTAGACCTGTAGGCCTATTTACAAAAGGGTTACTGCTGTATTAGCGTAAACAGATGAGAAATTATTAAAACTGCTTAAAATTAGGAAATTCACAAAATGTCATGTCAACTTTCGGCCCTCTGAGGGGGTCCGGTGGAGTTCGCCCCCCCCGTAAATACGCCCCTGTTTTTTACATGTGCATTTTATCGTTGTTTTAGTAGCACCTGACATGTATTGGTATTGCTGTAACTTAAGTGGCTTCCATAATAACATCTCTTCTCGATTCGCGATTCGTACACTGTCGGTTCGTTATTTTTCTGTAAAACCGATACTCCAATAACCATAGTAACTGTTAAATGTCGTCCAAACGTTTGTAACACGCGATGGTCGAGGTACAAAGGAGATTGTCATTACCGGGAATGTAGGTATTTGGAATTCACATCCATGTACAACACACAGTTTAAGGAGTTGTCATCATCATCAATATACCAGCCCACAACCTCCTTCATTCTCCAGTAGTGATTTCTTTCCTGAGCAATTTTGTACCACAGTTCTTAACCTCCATTTTGTGGACGGCTGTCATCATGGCTTCTTTTATCTCTTTCGGTCTATAATCTAGTAACCTTAGTAGTGACAATCTACCATCTTTCCGCTTCCGCCTAGCCAAATGTTTTGTGCATACCCTTCATCTTATTTTGTAGGCGTTATCATCTTCGTAGTTTGATTGTTTAATTGTTTTCCTGTCTTGACCAATTGTTCTCCTTTCCGTGCCCACTATGTGCACCTTGAAGCGTTTCCATCATCCTCATGTTTATGGTTTAAGTTATTATTTGTTCTTTATCGCAGGAAGCACGCACTGACAAATCCAAACGTTGAAACATCACCTTACATTTAATTACATGACCCCCCCCCACACACACATATGCGTTTTCTTTAAACCTCAATTTTGGGCTTCAGTTCCACTTCATTTTTTCCGTTAACGTCCAAGTCTTCGATGTGTATATTATTACAGGCAAAATATCCGTATAAAATATTTGGAGTCTGGTTTTCGTAGGGAATTATTTCTATCCGATTATTAAGTTTTTAATTTATTGAGTAGTCTTTTTTCGTCTATTCGTCTATTATGAGAATTAAACCCCCCCCCCCGTACACACATATATGTATTTTATAGGCTTATGTACATGTGTTATATATGCATGTATTAAGGATATTAGTAAATTTAAATGGCATGTGCGTCATGTACGTGATCTGGACTACATGTACAACAAATAAGTATTGTTAAGGAGGAAGAATGTCTTGCTTAAGGACAGTTTATATTTTAATACGTAGGCCTACATTGAGCGTAAGATTTTATCACGTTTTTCTTTTTTACCGACTCAGTTTCTGGGCTAAATTTATTTAAAATATACCAAAATATAAAGAATTACAATAGTGTTACTACTGTGTATATTCTTGTAGGCCTAGACTTATCTGGTGTTTCATTTTTATCGGTCGAGGTTTTCAAGTCATAATAGTAACGTACGTAAAACCCATAAGCGAAGTGTCTTTCCCTGTCACGCCCACTTTGGTACCGAGAATATGTTTAGGAATCTGTATTTTTCGTTCCGTTTCGTCTGTAAGCTTACACTTTTGTTACGTTGCGATACAGATGAATTTTCTTTCACGACCAATGTCGGTACAACAACCACCTCGCAGTCCTCGTTTCTAATTTTTTTTTAATGTTATTCCCAGGGAGAATGCTCCGTTTAGAGTTTAATAATTTTTCTGACCGTAATGAGTTCTGAAAACCGTAAGGATTGTCTTCACGCAATCCTTTAGGTCGTCTGTGCCTTCGTCAGAATCACAGTTAAACGTTTATACGTTTTCAGGGTTTTCTTGATTTCTTTGTACATTGCATTAGAACGCGAAGTTTTTTCTGCATCTCGTTAACGTTTTAGCTAGCTCCAACATGTAGTTGGAAACTACAGTTTCACATGTAGCCTAATTTTTTAATAAATATTTCATGATAATTTCAGCAGTGGTTTAATTACAAGGGGGGTCAGGGGATCAATCCCCCCTAGACCTATTAGAAATTTTACCAAAAATCCATAATCACTTAACGTAGGCCTATTACTAAGCCAGTTGTGTGTGTGTGTGTGTGTGTGTGTGTGTGTGTGTGTTGAAATAAGGCTTATAAATAGTTGTAGAAATAAAAGGAATTACAATACAGTAGAACTTCATTTATCCGAATCGCCAATTATCCAAATCATTATCACGAAATTAAAAGAAAAATACAGTTTCTAAAAAAAAAGTTTATTTAAATTGCCGTAGGCCTACTAACAAAAATAAAACATCATAAGCAAATGAAATACATATTAGACTGTGTTAGCTATGCATCATAGTTTACGTACTGATCAATACATTGTTTTCTAGCCTACTGATCGCCTAAAATTATAATAATGTGTGAGTATTATTTTTAAATTTTTGTAGTAAAGGTGAACATTTTACAAAACACGTGTGACCTGGTTTTTATTAAGATACTGTATTCATGTTATAACAATAAACAAAAGTGATTTTTTCAGCAATTTTCTCGTTTTCTTTTACAACATAACCTTTTTCTTATGTTTGTCCCAATTATCCGAATTTCTGCATATCCGAATTACGTCTGGGACTCATTAGTTCGGATAAATGGAGTTCTACTTTATATGCAAATTAATAAAATAAAGACGAGTCCAAACTTCAAGCTAGTCCCCCCCCGCCAGTAACAGCTCCTGGTTATGCCACAGATCTACAGTAACGATTTGTTTCTCTTCGTCGTTGACCACTTTATTTTTATAGATTTCTTTTCTTCTGGCTGTTGGTTTCTTTACTTTATCGGACGTACGGCTAGTGAACTCCATCGGTAATGGTTACCAGTCATTGGCCTTGTGCAGAACCAGCCCGGTTGTATAGTAATATGGTAGACGATCGATTAATTCCAGCTACAGTGTATATGTATATCTTACCATTATTCACGTCGACGGCCAGATAGCGTTTTACGTTGTAATTAAAAAGCGAGTGGATGAAGAAATTTGCATATTCAATATAAATCTTCGACTTACACAAATCAACAACATCGACGATTTTGGGCCCCCAAAAGACAACAGATTAAAAGGTTTTTTTTTTTTTTTTTCTTATTGTTCGGGGAAACGTCTTAAGGAGAACAGATTCCACGATATCATATTATGGCTCGGTGAAAAATAGAAATAATTGAAACAAATAAGAGCTGTAGAATATCGTCTCGGCCATTATGGAACCACGGTATTTCATTAATTACGATAAACAATAGAAGTTGTTTAAATTTTTTGGTTGGTTTAAGTCGAACAAACTAAATTACCCACTTGACGTCGCAGTGTTAGGCCTAAGTGTAGAGCTTGGGCAGGTTTGCTGGTATCTTAACTGTTCAACAAAAACGCTACGAATAGGCCTACAGAAATAGCTGACAGACAATTGAAAAAGAAAACGGTATATCTTCGTGTTAACTGGTAATTATGAAATACTAAGAGAAGGTGTGGGGACAAAATTAAATGTTACGGGTGTGAGAATGTTTTCCGTTAGCGCTGCGCATTCAGTGACTCTGTAAATCGATTAGTAAAGAAATAATAAGGACAGGACTATTTATTTTCAGTTTGCAAGTTTTGTGGCACACGCAGGACACCCATGTAACTCTCAATTTTACTTCCGACTAAACCCATAGAATAGTTTTTTTTTTGTACCAGTAGGGAGTGAAACATGTTAAAAATAACTTTTAATAATTACGTAGTGAACATCCCTTAATCTGTTTTAGTTATAGGTAATATATTTTACTTTGCTATATGTTGACTGCTGTAGGTATAAACAATTTATGTACCAATCTAATATCCAATTGTTGATTACTGTTTGTTTAATTAATTAAAATAACATTACATTTAGTAGTTTAAATTGTAATACTGTATAAATTGAGTTCTCTCATACTATAATTTGCTCGGTTTCTCAAAGATAATTTGAAGATGTAAACAAACTATCATAAGTCTTCACATATACAATGATACGTACATAAGCACGCACACACTCACATACACGAACACGTTCACCCAAATATTTAATAGTTCCGTTGTGTTTGACATTTCTTTTGTATTTCATACACAGGTCCTGAAGATGACAAAAAATATTGTCGAAACGTCGACGCAAAATAGTTAAATTTATGTTATTTTTGACCGATCCTCACTAACCATCCACTAAAAAATTCATTGATTGACGGTCACTAAAAATTTAAGGACCCATAGAATAGTGTTAACGTGTGTAACAAATTAGTTTACGTATTGGAGTTCAGTTGTTTTATTGCTACTCCCAACCATCTAAAAATATAAGTAATTGTAGTTTCATTCAAAACGAACGGAGTCACGGTTTTCATGGAACGTTTCGGGTATAATAACAAAAATAAGAAGGGTTTTCATGAATTTTTTTAACATACACTGTCTATGAGCTGTGCAAAATATATTTCCGAAATAGAGTCGCAGACGTTTGTAAAAATAAATTTACATTGTTACCGATAACATTACTGATTACACTACTGATAACATTTGACTGAACACCACGGCCGGTAGCAGGCCACACCCTAAATCCAGATCATCAGTAGTCCCTACGGCAGGAGCTCTTTCTGAAGCTCGGAACATAGTATACGAGCGGGCGAGCAAGCCCTTCGTCCCGCACAGCCCCGGTCTGCGCGACTGAACTTTCTTAAGAACAGAAGAACCTCAGGGACAAAGAAAATATATCAAATAAATTATAGATATTTTTAATTATATTTTAAATTGTTCTTTAAAATAACTTT
The DNA here is from genome assembly GCA_034769895.1 of Magicicada septendecula. Lineage (NCBI taxonomy): Eukaryota > Metazoa > Arthropoda > Insecta > Hemiptera > Cicadidae > Magicicada > Magicicada septendecula. Next base: position 269,273,338 of record CM068376.1, read on the forward strand.
TTTTAGTACAAAAGTAACATGTAACAATGGCAAACAACAGACAGGACTCGGTGACATGAGCTTCAGCAATTCGCTCCCATAATCAGTGGCGTATGTAGAATTTGTCTTTGGGGGGCCCGGGGGTAGGGTCGGCTTCATACAAAAGAAAAAACAAGTTAATATTAATCGATATTATTATCTTTAAAGTGGCTGAATAACGCGTGATAATATCCTGAAATCGGCCCCATTAAAGGAAACGGTAATGACACAATAAAAATACACGTTATTGAAATATTGTTAAAAGATTAAGTGAATTTTCTTATATTTCATACGTAAGCTATATTTTAATGCTGTGTAATAAACCTCTTTATATAGGGATATTTAAAAAAGATCTACTACTATATTAACGTACACAGCTAAAAAAAAAAAAAAAATAAAACAGCCCCAAATTAAGAGACTAACAAAATTAGTTTACTTTTTCGATCCTCTGGGGGGGGGGTGTCCCGTTCGGTCCCGTTTATCCAACCTCGTAAATACGCCCCTGCCCACAATGCCTTAAATCACATATTATAAATCTTGTGACATAGGCCTAACTCTAGTTCCAGTTAAATCACTGATGTCTGGGTTGGCTGAAACTCATCGGGTAGCTCTGCATATTTTGTCAGACTTCCGCCGCTACCTTCTCACAGACAAAAGATGCAGATTTCATAATTATGAGTCACCAACCATGTTACGGGAAGTAGGGTGTGGCTTTACCGACAGTCAACCATACGACAGCATTTTTAGCCGAATAAACCAAATATTTGTGACACGCGTAACAATATAATGACGTTGTGGCGATTTTTGTTGTCTCAGTAATCTGAGATTTGTTGCCAGCAATTCTTATGTTGTAGGTAATATATTTTCTGAGTTAATCCACCTGACGTTATAAATTGTTAAACATTTGTACATTTTGGTGTTTATTAAATTCCTTTTGAACTGCAACTCTGTGACCTCTCAGAAGAATGGACGTTGTGACGCTAACGACGCGTTGAAAGTTAGTAACGGACAGAAATTTCGTAATTAATGTGAATGCGAAATTTTGGCTAATTATAGCGTCACCTCCCCCGCGGAGTTGCCAGCTGCGCCAAAGTTGATTGGGATGGCTCGTTTCGCCTTAGTTTCTTCTTTACGCATCAGTAGCGCTCAAATGTACATCTGTCTGTCACTTAGTGGTTAACATGCTTACGTCTTTATTTCACACACACACACACACACACACACACACACACACACACACACACACACACACACACACACACACACACACACACACACACACACACACACACACACACACACACACACACACACACACACACACACACACACACACACACACACACACACACACACACACACACACACACACACACACACACACACACACACACACACACACACACACACACACACACACACACACACACACAGAGGCTATATATAGAGTATCGAAGTCTATTTGACAGCATATAGGCTACGTTGTATTGTGATTCATCTAATCGGTTATGTTACATATTTTATACAAACACTTCTTGCTACAGTTAATTTCTTGACACGTAAATTATTTACTACTATTTTACGATCAAGATATATTATTTCCACAAATATATATACCACACCCACACACAATAATACCAATTTTAACCACCAAAAGCCAACAGGAACCATAGCAACAACCAACGTGGACACAAATTTTCCACAAGATCAAAAACTAAGATGGCTGAGGATGGAAAAAATATCCACTCCCGAAACATGGTCCAAGTAAGGAAACAATATATCTTGATTATAAAAAAAAGTAGTAAATATTAAACATATATAGCCTATTATGTACAATTTATTGTTTTAAATATTGCTATTCACTGAAGTATTAACCCTACTTTAATAATTTTATAATTTCGATGTTTTACGTGAGTAATATTTTCTACTATTTGGAAATAATAGATCCTTTTAATATTCAGTACAATATTGTAGTAATTCTGTTATTCGTATGGAACCGCTTCGATTAAAAAAATTAAAATTAACGGCGAAAATGTTTGCATATAATCGAAGCGGATGTTTACAAATAATGGGCATTGGATGGTGTATGTTCTCGTCGCTTCATGACAAAACAGAGAGGTCGGCAGAAACGCGAACCAAAAGAGGAACGGTAGCATAGACTGTAAACAAAACGTATCACAAATAAGGGGAAGATATTAAGAATACTGTTAACTCATCATTGTGAAAATCTAAAAAAGGATGTGACAAATTTCCAGAAATTCTGTTTCCACAAATTTCCCTCGTGATACTTCCTTGGAAGTAGTAACTAAATAATCGCATTATTTTTGGGGTAGATAATTTTAAGTGAGCGCTCACACACACACACACACACACACACACACACACACACACACTTATGTGAGCGTACACCGACAATTAAAAATATATTATTTTAATAGTAAATATAAAACTCATTCAATTTGTAAGTTTGTAAAATTACTTTAATTATAATAATAGAGACATATTTTTATTAATATTATTTTTTTAAATCGTAAATTATGTTCATATATGTTATAAAATTATGTTACAATAGGTCTATACGTGCTTCACACACTATTGTCCTGAATAGTCAAGAACTGAACGTATTAAGCAATTTCGATCATGCGGATGGTTGTAATGCTGCCTTCTATAAGTATGCCTACTTGTTCGGACGGTTAACTTATATTCGAAATGCATTTACTGAGAACGCTCTTACTTGTTTCAACCGTTAATACTTACGTCTTCGATGTATTTTAATTGCGTTTTAATGTTCCCGTTAAACAGCCGATAAGGTACTAAACAATAGGCGTACTACAGTTCACATAATTTAAATAGAAAATCAAATCCATTGATGCATTGGTGCGGAAACGCTGTAATTTTATCACTCAAATACGAAAAATATTATTTTTGTAATAATAATTATTATTATTGTGATATTACTGCAAGAATCTTGGGACTGTTAACATTTGACTTCAGATCAAACCACACGCGCAGGCTCGCACGCACGGACACACACACACAGGTTAATATGTATATGTGTGTATGAGAGCGAGAGAGAGAGAGAGAGAGAGAGAGAGAGAGAGAGAGAGAGAGAGAGAGAGAGAGTGAGAGTGAGAGAGTGAAAGACGCAGTAAAACCTTTCATAGAACACTCCCTCTCATAACGAATTCCCGGTTATTACGCCCTGTTTTTCTGATATAAAGTACAGAACATCGGAACAAGGTGCAGAAATAATTAAACGACTTTTTTTTTACATCCTTAGCGTGATTTGTGAACGCCGTTTCCGTTACGGGATACTGAGGGCGCTTCGTTGTTCGTCAAATTTGCTTGTAGGCGAACGTATGTCCTCTGTCTTTCTGTACTCCTTGATTTCCACCACAAATAATTCTTTGACGTTTTCGTTCTGTTGATATTCGGTGGATGTGAGTGTTCTTGTTTTAGATTAAGTACCGCTTTGGATTCTGCTCGTTTTCCTCCCGAAGAGATTTCTTTTATCCTCTTCGAAGCTGTCAGTTTCAAGGAGGAAATCAACAGCCTGAGAATCGCAAAAATCATTTCGAGGGAAACAGGCAGAACTCAATTGGCGACTTAGCCCGAAGACAACATACGCCTACATATTTTGTGTGTGTGTGTGTGTGTGTGTTTGTGTGGAGAGAGAGAGAGAGAGAGAGAGAGAGAGAGAGAGAGAGAGAGAGAGAGAGAGAGAGAGAGAGATCGAGATCGTATAACCTACATTGTGGAAAGTTCGCCTGGACTGATCACTACTATAAAACAGAAGTGATTACGTTTGGCGTCTGTCGATAATAATTTGTGATCGTGACTGTTCTCGCGTGATCGGTACATGATATTTCACCGTATCATTACTGTTACTTTTTATGTAGGACACTGACTGTCAGAAAGGAGGCTTAGTCATCTAATTTCTATAATAAGTCCATTACGTTCTGTAATAAAACTGGCGGGCTATGGAAGTACATACAATTATTAAGTCACAGAAATCGTATTAAGGCACACAAGCACGTCTGTGCTCGTCTTCTACCAGAGCTTCTCAAACTTTTTCATTTGGCGACCCCCTTTATCCGAGCAAATATTTTTGCGACCCTGGGTTTAAAGCTGTATAAACTAGAAATACGAATTAAAACATTCGCTGATAATAAATCATAAAGAAAATTTATTTGAAAACAATTCTTTGGTGTACATACGACTGTAATTTTACCATGTAGGCCTATTAAAGACAAAGCCAAATATTCAGCTCATAGTAATGAGCTGAGTGTGCTTGTTTAAATTTAAACAAAAACTTAAATTTTGGATGAATATTTGATACTGCAGGACTTCTTTCTTTAGGACTTCAACGTTTTGCAGAGTTGACCGATTTTTTGATTTGATAAACGTTAGTGCTGAAAATGCCGCTTCGCATAAATACATAGTACAAAATGGTAGAAGTACGTTTAGGGCTATTTCAGAAAGTGTTTAAATTCTTTTCTAATCCAGAGCCAAAACTGATTTAACGATATTTTGGAAAACTCAAGTTTCAAAGCTTTGTCGCTCGATAACTCGGTAAATTCTACTTGAGCGTTTAATGGTAAATGACTGACATTAATACTTTCAATTGAGTGTGGTTTATGGACCCAATTTTCTTTTTCAACACAAAATTTTGAAGGAAAGTATTTTTTAAATTGTGTCTCCAGACAATTCGAATGATTGATTATAACTTTTAGAATTAAATATTCGGAAATGTTATTTTCAATTATAAAAGTATCTATAGCTGTAAACATTTCTAAAGATCCATTTTCCACTCTATTTTTCCATATGTTCACTTTCTTAACAAAACTTTCAATTTTATATTTTAACGTAAATACGTTTCACTATCACAAACTCACGGACATAGCCTACTATACATATAGTGTTGCCAAACTGGTTTTGAATTAGTTTTCGGTCGTTACCGCGTCCAGGATTTTTTTAGTTTTACTAAAATTTCTGCGACCCCCCAAATTTAGGTACGCGACCCTATATAGGGTCGCGACCCACAATTTGAGAAGCCCTGGTCTATACCGGTGAGTTAGGGAAATATTTTGTGGTTCTCAAAACAGTGCTAAACAATGGTAAACTGGAACAATATTGGTAAACAGTAACAATATTGGTAACAGTAGGCTAATTGTAAACAGTGGTAAACAATATTAACTAACAACGACAAAAACTAACAGTTTGTACAAGAAACAAATAACTGTTTCTTGACGTTTGAATTGAACGACCGTCGGTAAATGTTTTGTATTAAAATGCTCAAAACGTAGGACTACATCCTGAACTATCGCAAGTCGCCTCGAGATATCAGATTGCGTATTCAACTAATTACTTGTACGATCGAGCTATTTGTCATTTTTCTCTTCGGTAGAGTATGACTTGGTGTTGAGAATCTCCTCTTCTAATCCAGATACAGACTTACTGATTCAGCCCAATCAGTTACACAGACCCTACTGATAGTTTGCGTCGTGTTTATGTAGAAACGTTTATGACAATGTGGATCAATCGTGTTTTGTATATGTGACAATTATATTCGTTTTAATTATTACTGTGCGTCATTAGTAAACTACATTAAATTCCTATTTTACTAAATATTATTTTAGTTAAAACGCATTGTTTCTGTATTGTTGAACCATTATATTATGAAACGACAAGTCCGCTAAGTGTAGGCTCAATAATAATTTTTTTGAGTAAACGAACATGGGTTATGCGGGTTGCGAAAAAATGTCAAAGTTTTTGGTAAATGCTACGTGGTTGAAGTCCGGAAATCGTGACACTAGGGTTTGCCCGCTATGCAAAGATCAGATCGTATTGCAATGTTGTCCATTATCCAAACACCTTTTATAGGTCTACTGGTGTTTCACCCAGATTTCTAACACTTATCGCTTTAGTAATTACTTTCTCTCAGGTTTATATTGGAATTTCTTTTTAGTCTTGGTCTTCCTAGGATTCGTTTTTCTAAGTTTTGTTCGTTCGGTTAACACGCCCTATCGAAGCGCCGTGCTTACACTATGAGCATGACATTTTCCTACCGATCCATACGATTTTGTCGGCCATTTTTTCAGCGGAGTCTTGAACACAACTATCCGTACATATAATCATTTAACGTTAGCGGGTAGGATCACGAATGTATGTTATTTACGGAAAACGTTTAGAAATAATCCATAGCCTATGTTCCTGGAACTGTCAACAATTACATATTAATGTGACAAAACACGTTAGGCCTATGGCCTACTTAGACGTTAAAGCCAGGTACAGACGAGGAGAGAACACACACACGCGCGCGCGCGTGTTAATACTTACATTTTTGCGAGCATCATATGAAACGTACTGGTTTTGGGATGACTGTTGCGTTGGATTTCGTTCTTTTCCGGATGGATTCCTACGACGTTGCACCAGATCTCTGCCATCTTAAGGGTACTGATTATTACTCGATATACCACCTACCAGGAGCGAGTGCTAGTAAACATACTGAGAATTCCCTCATCGTAGGCTGGGCGAAATGTACGGCATTTCTTAAACAAAACATGTGTTAAACCTTAAAATCTGAGGTAAAAACCGCCTGATATCTACATTTTCACAAAATCCGTTTGCGCGTCTTTCTGTACGTAGTGGTCGTCTCAAAGGGTACGTTTTGTTTAAGCGCAGTTTCGACCTGTAATATTTTGTAATAATTTTTACTAAAACGGCAGTCATCCTCGGAGACGATACAAGCAGTTTTTGTACAGGCCTATTATGGCTTTTTTTCAAAGACAAAAAACACGTTTTGTTTAGACCTGTAATACTGGGCGAACGCGCGGTGCTCAGTCGACCGTGAAAATATACACAGCTCTGCGCATTCGGTGAAACCGACCGGCGAAAAAATTGAATTATATTGTTGTGCCCGTATTTATTTTATAAACGTTTTCACTGTTATCCGTCGTACACGTAGTATAGAGTGACGTGAACACGCTTTGCACAAAGAAGCATCGAAATATATTTACGTACAGCACAAAGTGTATAAATAATGGACGTTTCTGTTGTAAATAATTTTATAATATAAACCTCGCCCGTCTGATCACCGCTCGATTGTATCGTAATCCGTATAAGGCATAGTCGATATGAATTTTCTGTTTCAATTTACCTTTATATATTGCATATAAGGCAAGGCCGTTGTCCATTGTTGCTTGTGGTCTGCAATTTCCTGGAAGTGACTTTATCTTCTTATACACCGCGGCGTAGACACACGTCATCACGTGTGGCCAGGATTTCGAGTCAGATATTTAGTCTTCTTACGGTCCCTTTCAGAGCACCACAGCGCGTTTTTCACGCCTTATTGACAAAACAGTACGCTCGAACGTTCAGGTCTGGCGTGGTAGCGACTGCTAAATTTCCAGTTTTCCCAAATGGATGATACCAGCGACGGAAAAATATGTTCACCTGTTAAACATTCAAAGACCTGTAGCTGGCTCTTTTTTAGTACGCATTTCTCGGATTAGGCCTAATAACAATTTGAGAAACAATGAAAACGAGTTTTTCAACTATTTTGGATTCGTTGGCAATATTTCGTAAACAGTTGAATGAAGTACGTGGACAGATTCTAAGAAAAAAAATACCAATACGAGAGATGCTGGCTGTTTCTCTAACTCACCGCAACATTGAAATAAGTGGTATTAGAAACTACCCTGTCGTTTATACGTAGATCACAATTATTTAGCAATCTGGTTACAGACAGCAGCGTTCCGAATCCGTCAAATCGAAGTACCACCATCGTTTTATAATCCTGAAGATTTACTCTCTTATGCGTGCTATCTACTCGCCAAGAATTCTTTTTCTCTCAGCAATTTCTGCTGCTATATAAGATGCTACGGCAGCGAATTTAGAAACGCGTTTAAGCTTGAGCGTTTTTATGCTGCAAAATAAACTTGGATTTCTCAGTCCAGCACTTTTATCGTCATACAAATATGCAGTGTTACATAGCCTACATGTGATGACTGTTCTCAAAAGCGTTTACTTGTAGGCCTATATGTCATTACGCAGTGATTTTAAGGTAATCTGTATTATCTGTAATTTTTTTTTACTTACTGTACTTTAATGTTTGTCTTTAGTTGCAACTAAAATGTACTATTTTATCTTAATTTTCTATTTTTAATTAAATTTTAGAGCCTTAAAACGGCAACGCAATGCTGATATTCACATTTATTATAACAGTAATGATATCATCACCAGAGGTAACTTCAAAATGAATTATGCACTTATGAAGGCGACAGTGCTGTCTTATGTTCACAGAGAAAATTCCGTGGTATGCAATACAGTAACGCAGTCATTTAGCACTTTCATGTTACAGACGAAAAATTATTAATAGGTGCTTTGGATCTGTACTGAAATAATAAACATTACTATGTAAAACTGTAGTAGGCACAAGCTTATTATTTAAGTATAAACATTATTTTAAATTTACGTAATGCAATAAGGTCATACATCTATCTAATATGGTATATACAACTATCAGATTACAAAGGTCTATCAAAAGTTACAGATTTAATTCTGGGGTTAAATACGTAAGAGTATTTTACGTAAGTCCAACGAACAAACTGGACTGAGTGTGTAAATAGACTGAAAGGGGAGAAAACGGTGTTCACGGTGGCCGTCCACTGCAAAATCTCGTGGTTGATCCGTCAGAAAGGATCCATATAAGACAATGTTAATCAAGAACCACGGTGCACGGCGAAAGGGCCATCTTTAACTCACTGATCGAAATCTGTATATTTAGGTAAAATTCTAATCTGGGCGATTTTGTACGAGACGGTAGTATTAGTGAATAAAGTCGTGATGTTACGACAAGTAGCATAAAAGATTAACGTTTGAAATGAACGATATTTCTCAATAAAAATATGCGATCGTGCGCATTGTAAAAATGGGGAGCATAATAATGCGTTGTGCGCAAGAGCGTTGACAGAGTCGTCGAAAATTATTGAATAAAAAGGGGGCGGAATGCGCGAAAGAAGGGAAGCCAAACGTTGTACTAACAAACTAGGGTCGCAGCATAGACCAGTTGCGGAATGCATGTTTACACAGGTTGCACTCCCCCCCTTTAACTGGCAAAACGTGCTTTGGTTTCCGTGTAGATTCATCTTATATTCAGTACTGTAGTGTTACTTTTTCTCAGTGAATTTTTTTTATTGTTTTCGTCACCCTTCGTGCTGTTATTGTCACGAACGCGTTTCAAATTGTTTTAGAAGATCGAAATCGTAAACTTCAAACCCGTCACGTGAACTCGTAAATCCGTTTATTTCGTTTAAACTATTTCTTTTATCTTCAGCGAATTCAAGTGGGACGTGTTTGAACAAGGTTTGTATTCACTGTATGCGTGTGTTTCTGTCATGCGTTTTGTACTGTCACAGATGAACTTCAGTGATGATTTTACTAAGTTATAAAGTAGATAGTTTATGCGGTATTATTGTGGAAACGTTTGCAATACAAGCTGAAGAATTTTAAGAGAGAAGAAGTTAGATAGTATGAACGGTTTGAACTGAATGCATGCGAAAACTAGATTTAAAAAAATGACATATGACAAAGCGTGATACAGAAAGAGATTTGACGATCGTGAAGATACAGGAAAAGTGAAATGCGGAAAGTGAAAGAAGGGATTTATCGAAGAGATTACCTTAAGCTATAGTAAAAAATATTTAACTACTTCATTAAAAAAAATAATAAGGAATTTTTGCCAGTAAGTTAAAAATATTGGCAAAGGTAATATCTTGTTAAACCTTAATATTTACAGGTATTGTCAGGCGACGACGGTAAAATGATGCCTGGTGAGGTTCAAATTATGAACAGGTAAGGTAAACTGGTCTCTTTGCGTATAAACACAGGATTGATTAAGTAAAAAAAAAGGAAACTGAAGAACGGTTTTCCAGTGTTGAACAGTGAATACACAATTACATTTTGAAATAAATAGACGAAGTCGTGAGTCAAGTGAGGAGACCAGAAGTCGTATGCTACTGTGACGCTGGAAGAAACCGGAGCAGCACACTCTAAAGTTTGTTCACTCTTAGAGTGGATTTTGACATAAACAAAACCATGTGCTTGTACTTGAATCGGATTGGTTAGATGATTGGCCGCATCACTAATACCTCCGTTAGAAATAAAGTAGTTCCTAATTTATTATTATTAATTGTTTTAAAATACCTATACCAACAAGCTATTTCTGTGATACAATTGATATTATTACAACTAAAAATAAGGTAAATGATTTTATAATTCTTTGAGTCTGTTAAAAAAGTTTAACTTTATTCTGTATATGCCACTTTGTTTTGTATCACTCCGCTTTGTTTACATCAAGGCATATTGTAAGAGGGAACATACTTTACTTGCGTTATAAAGATAAATGATTCGCTTATCTATATAGGAAACAAAGCCGAAAAGAACGTTTACGAAGCATCGATAGTCATTAAAATATTAACCTTCTTTTACTAGATACACTAATACTTAGCAAGGAAATCAAATAATTTAAATATCTCTATTGTTTGACGACTCGGAACACTAAGTTTTTTTATAAGTAAAATCGTAAAGATTTACCTTACAGCCTAAACCGGCTTTCACCTTTAGAAGGCTTCATCAGAGGCTGCCGTAGGTAGCGCTGTCCGTCTTGTTGTTGACGACGGGATAGTTTTTCGAAAGATCGATGCTGTGTGTGTGTGTGTGTGTGTGTGTGTGTGTGTGTGTGTGTGTGTGTGTGTGTGTGTGTGTGTGTGGTGAGATGTGTTCGAATAATGCGTGCGATTCGAATTGTGTCTGTTCGTTTAGGATGTCGCTTTTATTTGTTTTTGTGTGTTTGTATATTTCTAATTGTTCTAGAGTGTCTAGTTTTCGGCCTTTTGTGTGTACGTGTAGAATGTTCATGTTATTGTCGATGTTTTTATATGTGTGGTTTGCTTCAATGAGGTGGTTTGCAAAGGTGGATTCTGTAGTGGTGTGGAGTGCCTTTGTGAGTTCAATGTATCTCTGTTTGAAGCTACGTCCTGTCTGGCCTATGTAGAATTTATTGCAATTTCAGCAATTTAGCTTGTATACACCGGGTAGATCGAATTTGTTTTGTGTTTTGTGCGTGCGTTTGATAGTGTGTGTTCTGTTTTGTTAGTAGTTTTGTAAGCGATTCTGTATCCTGCTTTTTTGAATTTGGGGGCAATTTTTTCAGTTTGTTTGTTTTCACGGATCGGAATGTCTTCTTTATGGATTTTGGGAAGCGCTTGGAGGGTCGGTGCTGATGGTCGGATTTATTTCATGTAGGGCTTTTGTTTATGTGTAAATAATTTACACATAATGATAAACAAATCCGACCATCAGCACCTTCCCTCCAAGCGCTTCCCAAAATCCATAAAATCCTAAAATCCATAAATCCCTAAATAAATCCCCAAATCCATAAATTCCTATCCGCCCCATTATCAACTACCGTAATGCCCCTGCACACAAACTCGCAAAATATCTAGACAAAATTATTAGACAACACACACAAATAGACAACAACATTGCAGTAAAAAACAACACTGACCTAGTAACAAAAATAAAAGACATACACATCCCCCATAATGCCACATTAGCCTCCTTTGACATTAAAAACCTGTACACAAACATCCCCATCTCTGAAACAATCACCATCCTACAAAACAAACTCAAACAAAACAACACACCAGACGAACTTATCAACGAAATAACAGAGACTCTGAACATTATCACAAAACAAAACTACTTTACTTATAACAATAAATACCACACACAGAACGATGGCTTACCCATGGGCTCCCCCATATCCAGCATTCTAGCAGAAGTCTTCCTCCAACACTTAGAAAAAACAAAAATACTCACAAACAATGACAGACATTCACATAAAATACTATATTGGCACAGATACGTTGATGACATTCTAATACTATACAGGGGGAACAAAAGACAATGTGAACAGTTACTTACGCACATAAACAAAATACATAAAAACATAACCTTCACTACCGAATACGAACACAACAATACCATAAACTTCTTAGACCTTTCCATCACAAAACTAGAACACAAGCACAAATTCAGTATATACAGAAAACCAACTACAACTGACACACTAATACACAACACCTCCAATCACCCAACACAACACAAACTAGCTGCTTTTAGAACCATGATACATAGACTTAACAACATCCCCTTAGACGAAAAAGACTACAAAGACGAACTAAACACGATAAAATATCTAGCAGAATCTAACGGATATGACAGAACAATAGTCAGTAAACTCCTACACAAAACACAAAACAAACAACAGACAAAGACAGAAAACAACAAATTCATAACACTAACATACATCAACAAACAAACTGAAAAAATTGCCCCCAAATTCAAAAAAGCAGGATACAAAATCGCTTACAAAACTACTAACAAAACAGAACACACACTATCAAAACGCACGCACAAAACACAAAACAAATTCGATCTACCCGGTGTATACAAGCTAAATTGCTCAAATTGCAATAAATTCTACATAGGCCAGAAAGGACGTAGCTTCAAACAGAGATACATTGAACACACAAAGGCACTCCACACCACTACAGAATCCACCTTTGCAAACCACCTCATTGAAGCAAACCACACATATAAAAACATCGACAATAACATGAACATTCTACACGTACACACAAAAGGCCGAAAACTAGACACTCTAGAACAATTAGAAATATACAAACACACAAAAACAAATAAAAGCGACATCCTAAACGAACAGACACAATTCGAATCGCACGCATTATTCGAACACATCTCACCACACACACACACACACACACACACACACACACACACACACACACACACACACACACACACACACACACACACACACACACACACACACACACACACACACACACACACACACACACACACACACACACACACACACACACACACACACACACACACACACACACACACACACACACACACACACACACACACACACACACACACACACACACACACACACACACACACACACACACACACACACACACACACACAGCATCGATCTTTCGAAAAACTATCCCGTCGCCAACAACAAGACGGACAGCGCTACCTACGGCAGCCTCTGATGAAGCCTTCTAAAGGTGAAAGCCGGTTTAGGCTGTAAGGTAAATCTTTACGATTTTACTTATAAAAAACTCAGTGTTCCGAGTCGTCAAACAATAGTGATATTTAGTTAAGTAACGGACATGTCATGGACAACGAAATCCAAGAATTCAAATAATTTATTTATCGGATAACGGTAATTGTATAAAACGTCGAAAATTACCAGTGAGATATAGCAGTTTGCTATACACAATTAAAAATGTTTATGACGTTTCGATAAAACTGTATTATGTACGTTCGTATGATGTTTTAAATAAACATTGTCATCTTTAGCCGTATAGACAGGCACTTCACTCCAGAGTACTGAGTAATATAGGCTACTTAAATCGTTTGTTTTGCATAAATACATGCGGAAGTGCTTGATCGTAATTGTAAAATAGTTACGCCTATAATTACTTACTATATTACATTTTTAGCTCGTACAGATCAGCTAATGCATTAACATTGGATTCTAAAACTCTAATCATAAATAAATGGCGCAGGTAACAGGCGCTTTGACGTTTAATTTACGAAACCTTACCATGAGACATTAGATCATTAAAACAATATTTTCTGTTAAGATGAAATATCTTCAACTACTACGTATATTCATGGTAGCGTAACATTTTATTAACCTTTAATTTAGTAATGACTGTTGATCAATAAATTTTTACGATGGAAAGTTTATCGAGGATCGGCCAATAAGTATAACAGAAATTTTATATTGTTTGTGTCGACGTTTCGACATTATTTATTGTCGTAATCAGGACAATTGTTGTTGAGTTGTTACGACGCCAAAGTTGTACAACAGCAAATGTCTTGATTACGACAATAAATATTGTCGAAACGTCGACACGAATAATATAAAATTTCTGTTATACTTATGGACCGATCCACGTTAAACTTTCAATCGTAAAAATTTTAATTAAGATTAACACAGCAGAAACATTAAACATTTTTCCGTTAAGATACAAAGACTGTGAACTTTGGCAGGCTTGCATTTGTAGAGTGTATTTAACTGATTCGTATAATTTTAATTTTATCTATATATGAAGTTGTAAATTGTACAATGCGTGTAAAGAATTGCGCAACGTTTTGTAGATGGCTTTGCCAAGATCAGTCTTCTCAGTCCATATACATCTGTATACTATCTAGAGTTTCAAATGCTATTTTTTCTACAGCCTGCGCATATAAAACACATTTATTTGTATGAGGACGTCACCCGTCAGTGAATTAATCAGAAAAGCACGTCCTTCAGACAGGATTCTTCTGTGCAGAAGTTACTGACCAAGGTTTTTCCATGATCGCGGGTAGGAATACTGAATTCGCCTACTGTGTACGTAACATTATGACCGCTATCTGTCTGCATGGGGAATTGGGTAGGCCTATCTGTCGTTCAAGGGATAGAGGACTCGGGTAAACAAAATGTACATAAAATACCTTTATAAACTGTTGATCTACTAGGCATAACGAAAACGGAAAGACCTAAATGACAGAATCCTGTAAACTGACAGCGCAGAAACGAACCTGGCAAATTCTGTGTTGCGCGCTGTTTTTATCGGTATTCTCTGTAGCATTCTTGCTACAGACTGCTGAAAGTTGAATACCTTTGCTTTAGTTGTGAGTGGTAAATCAGCTTTTTATACGTGTATTTTACGTGAATTTTGTTTACCCGATTCTCATTTCTTATGAATACCCGGGAAAGGGTGTTATTTATTTTCTGTTGAGTCTTCGCGTTTTTTAAAAATTTGTTTTGGTTTTGTCAATGGTTAACGGTATTTTCTCAGATTTCTATGCAATTTTTCCTCTACTGTGTGGACGTAATTACTGTCATCTAGAAATTTTTTATTTGATAAGTCATTAACTTTTTTGATAGGTCTACCTTATAATACTTTTTGCACGAAACACTTAACTAACCAGCAATACGATTTTACTATTTTCCATTGTATAATCACTTAAATTCTGTTACTTCGTGAGTACTGTAGATTATTTCATATGGTACTTTGCAAATAACTTACATCTTATTTAAACCAAAACGTTTATTTATTTTTCAATTTTTTTAACTAATTCTTCCTGTAGTCTGTGCAGTTGATACTCCGTACTGATAACAATATCGAGCTTCATTTCCGCTCGAACAATCATCGCTTCTGGAGTTTCCTCATTGGGTTGGCAATCATAGAACTTACTTAACTTTTAACGATGACACGTGCGATCGTGTGCACCGCACGCGAGCGCTCGCGTATGCAACCCAATGCGCCCTAATTTAAAGTCAACGTTGTTACCAGGTATTATTGAGAAATTAATATTTTCCAGACCCACAATTTACCAGCAGAATGACCTTTGCACGGTTCCAATTAATCTTCCGCTTTAATTGATTTGTTTAAATTTAATTGGATTTATTTAAAGTTAATCCGTTCGGCGGAGACTTATGGAATAATAACAGCGATCAAATTTGAAATATTTTAAATAACTGTACAACGATCACATCTGTATGACGTGGTTTTGCGATGTTTATTTTGGAATTGGTTTGGTTGCAATTTAATCAGTAAAGAGTCAGTGTGTTCAGTTGAGCGGTTGGTGGGGAGGGGGGAGAAGAGTTACGTGTGATTGTGCTGTAGATTTCTCATTGGGTTAGCCGTTTGCATTGAAATCGTTGTACCATCATTTTATTCTTGCATACACAAATTTTAAACAATCTGTAAGTCGTTAGAGATGTGCAGCTTAACATAACCGGTAGATGGAAAGGCGATGTATGAGTTCTCTAGAAGTCGAAGTGTGGAAAGTGAGTGTAATTAAGTTCTGTAGGTAACTGAGCCGTGCCTTATTTGAGCTTCTCATGTAGGGCTAAATTAAAGAGTAACAGAAAGATTACTGTAACATAAGTCAAATATTTGCATGGAGAAAATATTAGACGATAAAAAACGGGAAACAGAAAAGAGGACGTGAAATAAATAATGTAAATAATGTAATCGTTTCGGCTGAAACTGAGGATGATCTTTCGGATAATCTACTTGTTACGTAAAAGAGATGTCGTGAGTTTGCTGTGAAGACGAACTGAAAGTATACCGAAGGAATATTAGCGTGAAGTGACACGGGAAAAATCAATATTCAACTGAGAGGTGTAATGTCAATGTAGGCAAAACTTGTGTCGCAGAGTCTTAGTGGATGGACGATGAAGTCTTAGCTGACGCAAGAAGAAAATAATGCTGACACTAAAAAATGATTGAACTTAAAGTAAAGTAAAATTTATAACTTCTTTTTTTGAGCAGTGTGGTTGAGTTTGGCTCTGAGTCAGCTATCATTGTGTAGAAAGACAAAGCATACTGAAAGCCTTTGGAAACACTGTTGGGTGATACTGCAGAGGATTCACTGGGAATGTAGAGTAATTAGTGATGAAGTGTTGAGGAGTGAAAAGAAAAAAATTGTGGAAAAACTCGTCAAAAGTCAATGGATGGGACACTTGAATGGTGTGTACAGTAGGGATCATACTTCTTACGAGGAGGGCTTTATTTAGCCAACGTGCTTTGCGAAGCGAGGTAATAATGTAAGTTACATTTCCTATAGATCCACAATAGGGTTACCATACGTCCATAGCGCGCGCTTAGCTATAGATCATTTTATAGTTATGTGACTACCGTAATAAATGCGACTACCGTAAGATTTATGGGATAAACAATAGGGAAAGGACAAGGGAGAGAAACATAGATCATAGTAACTCTTTTGGAAGACGCCGACTTTTTAAATAGAAACACTCATTGAAATGACATTGCGACTTCAAGCCACCCTCCAATTTCCGGATTGAGGTTGCAGGACATTTTGAATTTACGTACATTTAATGTTCCAGTTAATTTGCTGAAACTTCAGTAGAAAGACATCAAGAAAGAACGCATACAAATATACAAGAATCACAAATTTTCGGTCAATATTTTTACTTCCATGTTCCGTAAGGAAATGGAAGTATGGTGGTCGCGAAAAAAATCGTTTTCGAGATAAGGGTTGATTCTGGTAGTACTACCCTCAAAACGTGAAGAAAAGTCATTTTCCGAAAAGTGTCTGTGTGTAGAATTTTTTATATGGTGAACGATAACTGCCGTAAATTCAAACAGAACCAAATACGTTTTTGCATAGGCCTATATGCCTAAGTTGTAGAGGACTCAAGGCCTATTGATTTTGGTGAAGATCGGTTAAGGGGAAGGGGTAGTTTACCAGCAACGTTTTGTGTTTTAACAAGAGTAAAGTACTTAATTTTGATAAATAAAGTATCCTGGAAAGAAGGTCATAATAATCAACTGTAGAAAGGTAGATGAAATACCTATCAATTTAAAGGGTAATTGGAAGGGGAGGGGTTAATTTTCTATAAATGAAAATGATAGTTGAAGGGGGAGGGGATAATTTTTTATATGTGTACTACGTTATCGGCAACAAAGAAGTAGTTTGTTGTTAAAATTCCTCCCCGGGCTGTTTGGCCGTGGTGCAATGTTTTCTGCAAAACCAGACGTTTTGGCACTGCCATCGACTGCATTCATCAGTAAAAATCGAGTGCGCTAACGTGAGGCGCTATACGTTGGTGACCACAGTAGAGTGGTTAAGGCTGAAAAAATAAGTAGAAAGAAGTTGTTTCTATGGAAAATTTCATTTCGAAAATGACTTTAAATATAAATCTTAGAACATGGAAGTCATGTATGGTTCTTCATCCCGATATTTTAATAAAGTGACTGAGACGCCAGATTTCAAGCCTATGCGTAAAATGTAGAAAATGATGTACCAACATCCCTCCGCAATGAGCGAAATTCAATCAGAAGAATGATTAATCTCGAACACTGTTGTGGCCTTCAATCGTACTGATGACCTTAGTTACCTTTCAGGTGTTGGTCAATAGAAATAAAGCCACAGAAAAAGTAAATTATATTATTGAGTACAATAAATATAAGTTTTATGAAAATGAAATTCACGTCCCGTAAGTATTGTTACGACGGTCTACTTGATCGTCGTAGGTACAGTGGAAACAAAATAAGTACAAGACACCAATTAAGTCACTAATCACCAGCTTTAATTTTTACAGTTAAACAGTTCGTAATTAACAACACAGTCTACTACAACAAATCAAATAAAAATTGTTCACACGGAATAAAATGTCACTAATATTAAACACAATTGTACGTAATACAATATACCGCCCAATTATAAAACGCAACACTTCACTAATAACCACTTGAACGTACACAGTAATCTCGCCCGATAATAACTCTCGAACCGCTCTGTAAATATATCGCCACTATACTGAAACTTAAGGCCGCTGCCGCTATGTATTTATACCTGTGCTCACAGACCAGAATGTTCCTAATTGCGTCTTAGCGCTCGTGTGAACTACGTAATTAACTGCGGCCTTGACACAGTCCGCGCGGCTGGCGCCTTCGAGAAACCTCTCGAAAATGCGTCGACAAGCACGTACGCCACACGCGTTACATCGAGATTCTTCTGGCACATTCGACAAACACGTAGATTGTTCTGTGATGTCGTAACAGTATTAAAGATAATTAAACATATTGACAGAGGATATAGACAAAAATAAAGCACTCCCATTATACTATCCGAAATAAATACTGGGAACCTCTTCATATATATTCAAGAGAGTTTTACTATGGAATGCAGACGTTCTTGCGTGTAAGCGTATTGTTTTATTACTTAACAATTAGATCAACTATTGATAAAAGTGTGTGGGACATGGTCTGTTATAATCTTTATTAGGGGACGAAATATTTGGCTTTGGGCAAACGTGAACGTAATTCCATTACATGATGTTGTCTTTACTATGTTGTGTTTGCTTGTTATTTCCAAGGTATGACATTTAACTGTGCATTTAAACAGGAATGAGATGCTTGGTACTATTCATGTAGTAGGTCTAACGAGTTGTAAGTATTATGAGATCACAGACCAAAGCAGGAGTTCGCAACCGGTGGTACGCGGAAGGCTCCAAGGTGGTTCTCAAGAAGACGTAGCTAAGAAAAAGTATTTACTTAAATAAATAAAAATTCATGTTCAAAACAACAGTAAATTGTCATCGGACATGATTTAAAACGATTATCCTTATGCCCTAGAGTCGTTTGGGATGGCAACAAAACCGAGTACCCAGGTTTTCATAAGCAAGCATTAAAGTTTTTAATACCTTTTGTGTCATGTTACCTTTGTGGAAGTGGATTCGTTGAACTCGTTTATGTTAAAAACAAATGTAGGAACAGGATGTCTATTGACTGTGATTTAAGATTAAAAATAACGTAAATAAAACCTGATATTAACGCTCTGGTACAAGATAAGCAGCAACAAGTTTCACATTAATTATTTTCTTTTTAATATGTTGTTATTTTTCAGTACTAACAGGAAAAGCTGTAATGAAAGTAATCAACTGTCTTTTGAAAAAAACTATACTTAATTTTATTATAGAACCAATCTGAAATTAATTTTAAAAAGCAGTTCCCGTTTTGTAAATTCTTTGTATTAGATTTAAATAATTATACATAGCTAGGAATAATAAGATATACTACTCATGTTGTATCAAGATTTTTATTGAGAAAACCCCAATAACCTTTCTTTAAGCTCCGGTAGTACTCGAAATGAACGCGCAGGCCAAAGTGGTTCGCGGTTCCGGAAAGGTTGGGAACCACTGGACCAAAGGAATGTGTTGCTGACCATATAAACAAAATATTTCTAAAGATGAGAGATCTGTAGATCGTCTCCCATTTTGATTGTTCACAGCACTAAGTGAACTCGTCAGTAACTCGTTTCTACTTTCCCTCTGCACTTCGCGTTTTGATGAGCTCAATTTTCGGAAACCTGAAGTTTCGTTATGACCTTTTACCTCTGAAATTGATTATTAAAACGTTTAAAGCCATCGAAAGTTCCACGTTATATTATGCTTTAAAGGGACCATTAGTTAAACGCTTTACATTATCCAACGCGAGCGCGGACACGGCTGTTGTTGAAGAGATAATTATTAATTTTTTTTTTTTCTGTCGGGGGTGTGAAGTTGACGTTGGCATGTCGCGTGTCGCGTGCCGTGCCATGGATATTAGTGTGTGTGTGTGTGTGCACCTGATGCGTATATTACATTACGTAGGCTGCTTTGATGTGTCTTTTGTACGGAGAAGTGGAAAGGGGGAAGTGACGGTTGCCGCTATTAAATGGGCTTAATTTCTCCGCCGAGAACATTGTTTTCTAACTACGGTAACCAGCGAAACACGTCACTAAGCTTCTGAGCAGCGAGCTGCGTAATAACGTTTGCTGTACAACGAGGCGCATACTTTATATTCCATTATACCTTTATGGTATCAGAAAATTAAAATTACGTAAAATTCTGTCCACAAATTACGAAAAAGTTCTCGAAAGATGTGTCACTTTCAGGTACTAAACACGATGTCTCCGATTGGATTAGTTGTATAACTATAGACAAACTAACCTTTTTCAGTCCGCCTTGTGACTTCTTTCTTATACTTATGACGCGTTTCAAAGCGTATGCTTCATCATCAGATCTTAATATATTCCTCGTAAGAGGTCGTCATCGGTTAAAAATCCATTATCACTTGCACTGTACACGCGACAGTAGGTTTGATCGACCGCCAAGTTAGGTTCGCACCTATTGACGTGTATACGGTGCAAATGATATTGGATTTTTAACCGGTGACGACGTCCTACGAGGGATATTTATAAGATCTGATGATGGAGCATACGCTTTGAAACGCGTCATCAATATAAAAAAGGTCTACCAGCGGCAACCTCTGAAGAAGCCTTTTAAAGGCGAAAACCGGTTCAGGTTGTAAGGTAAAACTTTATGTTTTTACTTATAAAAAACTTTGTGTTCCGAGTCGTGAATATAATAGTTATATTTAGTTAAGTAACGGACACGTCATGGACAACGAAATCCAAGAATAAAAAAGAAGTCACCAGGCGGATTGAAATGGTTAGTTTGTCTGTTCATACAAGTGGCTTGTACCATTGCAAACATTGTTCGTACCATTGCAAACATGCTTGCTAAATGTGACTATTTCGGCAATACTGCGTCCGAACCTCATCTGGCATCGGTGGTATTCTCCCCACGATTCGTTAGTGATATCCTATATCCCGCGGTATCCCACGAGTGTCTTTGAGTATCTGTTTGTTCATTGGTCTTGAGAATAAGAAGATTCCTTTGGTCCCTGAAAAGTAACAACTTATAATCGGATAAGTTACGTAAGTACTTTAAATAACTTGTGCTGTATATGGGTATTGTACTCACGTAATGTCAGATACGTAACCGTCATGAAAGTTCAGTGCTACTAAATCTGGATTGCAGAAAACAACTTTGATGCCAATAAAAATTTCAGAAAATAGCAGTAAAAAATTAAATTGAAAACACTTTGCAAGTGTTCAGGGACAATTTATGTAATAAATTTAAACGTAACATTTGTTTGCCACGGCGTCTTTTATCTGGTTGAAACTGTACGCGTGAATACGTATATTTCTCCCCGAGTAATCATGTCAAGTTAATGTATCCATCAAAAGCACATAACGAGGACGGTTCGTGTTTGATACCGTAGAAATGTTTAATTCGATTCGCGGAGTAACACGCACAGGCTCTAAACATCGCTGCCAAGAAGGGGAAACCCGTGTTTTAACTGAAGATAGCGGCTACAACAACATGCAGTGCACCGGATTATGGAGTGCATTATCGCATGTAGAGACAGACAAGGCAGTTCCACCGCAATGCACTGTCTGTACCTGATGCATGCGATTATCGATTAGCGTTGGCGCTCGCACGGTTCGCGGAGAAGCGATAAAACGATCACATTTCGGCGGAAATCGTTTAATGAGTGGATCGTAAGGTTTTATGGCGTAGTGTTAGCTCGTAAGGTTCGATTCCTTGTTCAGACTATCTGGTCGATTTGCCGAGTTCCTACCGACTGCTCTTCTTTCCCTGGGAACGTCGTGTTCCATTGTTAGACTGCTGGTAAGACGTTTGCCTCTCGGTATATTCAGCGATTCTCACGACTCACTGATAGGGTTGTGAGGTTTAAACTTCGTTGAGAAATTTTCTGAGCGAGTAACCTGTTCTTCTTTTCGATCCACCTTCCACTGAACGGTTAGTTTCTCATGTGTCGTATATAGCATACGATTTAGGCTATATAATTTATCTACGATTATTTAACAACAGATATTTCTTAAGGTTGCATTCGCTTAATAACAAAACATCTGTCCTGTGAGACATCAACGGAATCTACATTATCCTTTGTCAGTGAATCGTTTCAAATTATATTTTATCGTTTCATGGATGCCTGCGTTGAAGGGCAGGGTAGAGTAAAAACATCGAGTTACAATTGGATAATTATCAACTAGCCGTACATTAACTTTAGTTCTGGATATATACGACAAAGCCCTTGAATAACTACGTAATCTTGCTTTACAGTTCGTTTTTCCAAATGAAAATATCGATTTGGCGTTCCACCAGATTTTCGATTCCTTGCACTGTTGCGAAAACAGAAAAACAGCTCCGTGACGGTACTTGAGGATTACACAAACGAGTGTTTTTCCTTTGTAGAACCCAAAATGCGAGAACTTTGACGTCAGCGGACAGATTAATCAATCGTGAAAGACGGCAGGTCGCTATCGACACTAGATCTCAGCACGTATTCAACAAGATACAGTAGAAATCGTTTATAAAAAACCTCCCAACGGAGTGCAGGAAGTCGGGCGCTATAGACGGTGATCGCTAAAAGCGGAAAAAACTTCTCATACTTTTTGTCTGATTTTGTTTTGTGTTATGGTTACTTCGTCTGTATTCTTTATTAAAACACAGAAAAGTGACGAAACGCGAGCAACAGCAATAACAAAAAAAAAAACATAATGTAGTTTGAATTAAACCATTTTTAATAAAAATTGTATTTATTTTTTTTTAGCACGTGTATTGTGTTTACGAATATATCAACTTTTTCTAGTGCACAAACGGACTGTTAGTATAGAGACTGATGAGTGGATTACAGCGCTGCGTGAATAGAGAAGTACACCGTTGGTTTTCGAAACGTTTGGTACACACTGATAGGGTACAGCGTTCCTTTGAAAGATTCCTTCAACGCGTTATAACCGGGTTCGGTTTCCGATATCTGGTAGTTGGTAGTACTTGGCCAAGACCCACAAGCGAAAGCTTCAGTCTCTCCTTGACCGAGGATTGAGCTGGGCATGCAAAGCCCATTACCTGACATCAAACAAAACGATCCGTGACTCCCTGCGTGTCCGTTCCCTGGACGCCACTATACGGACACTGTCCCGTAAATTCTATCGTCGCTCCGTCCGATTCCAGGGCAACCATCTCATTAGTGCCCTCGGTCGCTGCCAATCTGTGCCAGGAGAATCTTGGACCCGGCCTCGGCGAACACTCACCCTCAATTCATTAATGAATTGAACTCCCACGGCCGGTAGCAGGCCACACCCAAATCCAGAATTATCAATCGTCCCTACGGCGGGAGCTCTATTGAAGCTCGGAACGTAGTACACGAGCGGGCGACGGGCATGCCCTTCGCCTCGCACAGCCCTCGATCTGCGAACCGGTGTCATAGTTTCTGTCGTTCTCGACAGTATCAGTAGCTCGTTTATTCACTGCTGCCAGTAACAGCGTAATTGTCAGAGGGTTCTTTGATAATTTTGCGATACGCGTTACACGTAAAAGGGTGCGTCAGCTAAACCCAGACAAAATTCAATTTGAATTTTCCTTTACAGTCGATTCTAGATGCATGTGTAAGATTTGCATAACCTCAAAACGACCGACTTAGTGACATCGAGTTCGGGATACAATCGAACAGCAGCGGTAATTGAAGGGCTTCGCGCAGGGCGTTCGCCGACAGAAATCGTTCCGTTCTTCAGGGACCCGAGATCGACAGCTTACGCGAGAGCTACCCGAAATCGGACTAAAGTATGCGGATGCGGAAACGTCCGAAGTAGGTTATGCTAACCCTTCGAGGCAAAGTAATTCGAGAGGGAAGACTGAGGGACCGTAGCTGGGGCCTCAATACATTGTAAAGGCCACCCCGGGACTTTGTCCGCCACAATTAACATATCATCTTTTGAAGAACGTAAACCAAGTTTTGTGCTTTATCTTTTTGTTTATATGCTTACTCTAGTGCAACAGTATAGAGTGGACCTTAACTTCCTCTACATTTTGCGTCTTCCGTTGTCTTTGCCAAAAACTTTTCACTCATCTATTCTTATACTCCTCAGGTCTTCACCGAATCCTGCGGCCTGCGTGACCGCTCACAGTTTCATTTTAATCATCCGTCAGCTACTTCATGTATCACGTTTTTCAGATTCCTCGATCATCGATGAGGGAACACGTTCTTGTCATCATGTTTCTTTCGAACACATTTACAGAATAGACATTTACTGCAATTATTTAGCACGTGCCTCACTATCATAAACTAAAAACAGGTCTTTTTAGATTTTCGTATAATTTTGTAATGAAATACTGTATTAATTTAACCATTCATTGCGTTGGGTAACCATAATAAATTTCAAAAATTGTATATTCGCGATATGTGTTCCGTAAGTTACAGTGTTTTCTGTTTATTAAAATAAAACAGTCAAATTAAACTATCGTTTTGTTGCAGCGGCTTTTAGTTACGTCAGGATAATTGTGTTGGTTTGTGATCAACGGGTGTCTATGTTGATCGTAATATTCTGCTAGTAGGCCTACTACTCTTAATTCTCGATCAAAGATCAAGATCTTATTTACGATTTTATCCGATCCACAAAATCTTTTTAGTAGCGGATCCATAGAGAAAGCTGATTTCTGAGAAGGTTCCTGCAAATCAACAAATTTCTTCTTTCAAAAATTTTGAATACTATTTTTGACTATTCTAAAATAGATACTGGGAATATTTTTACATTCAAATTAAGTTTTCAAGGAAAACAATGTATTCTCAGTTGGTAGTGGAAAGTAGTTTTTAACATTTGGGGGATTCCCTTCTTCCTTCTCAGCGGAGCCTTCCCAGTGTAAATGTCCGGATACCCAAAGAGTTGATTTTCTCTATTCGCTCGGCGTGTGTGCCACCTGAATAATAAAACTAATTTTCGGTTTATTTATTTTACTTCCGGCAGTTCAACTCGACAACAACACTGTATTGTTTCCTTAGATTAATTTATTTTCAACTGCTTGTGTTTAATCGCATTTTTTGCCACTACACACACACTCATGTGTCCTCGATAAAAGAAATTTTTAACAGGCAAGGAAAAGGCGTAGGGGAGAATAGGCGCCAGTTTCCCACCGTGTCTATTGTTGCTGCCGAATTGGTTCTGCATTTCTAACTATTTTAAATACGTCGGACAGCCGTGCGATGCGTTCCGAATCGATGTCGCTACGGTCGACGCTGCTGTTTGCGAATGCACCATCCACTTCCACTTTGCCTGTCTGTATCTGTGCATCACCTGCAACCTTCTCCGTTTCCCATTTCACTTGATGGTAAACCGATAAGTAACCAATCTTTAGTACCCAAATTTTCACGTCACACGCGAATAATTATTGTCAATTCTTTTTTGCCAAGTGTTTCTCTGAATATACGGTTGCTTGGCTGCAAGTCTCGTTATTACATATTAGCTTCTTTGTTTTTTCTTTATTTTAATGAATTTTTAAAATTATGTACAGTGGAACTCGCGACTAACGAGTTCGCCTACCAGAGAACTCGGATGTAACGAGCAAAAGTACGAGATTTGTAGAAACGAATTGGAGACTTGGTTATAACAAGCATTTTATCGCAGGCTTATTCAATGAATACGGTCCTACATTTTAAACAAACGTTTAAAATCATTAACGCAATTTAGTGAAACTAATAATGTAAGTCATGAATTCGTGGAATATTTAAATAAATTACAAAACTGTTTTGATATCTACATATATAAAATTACTAAACAAACAATAATAGATGACTTTTAAAATTCTGTATGCGAAATATAATTTAGACGATTCCATTTCGAACGAAGAACAAAATACAACTAAATTAGAGTGAATTTTCTTGTAGTTTAAAAACAAATATTATACATGTGGCATGGAAAGTTTTGCGTTTTTTGCCAGATAGCCGGCTGTTTTTGGTAAGTTTTTACCACAAATTTACTTTTACTATATTTCGCGAATGTTCAGCAGCCACACTATACGCCAATTTTCAGCAAAGAATGTTAGCGTCTAAAACTGTTTACGGTCTAAATGTCACTTTTAAACGTAGAATGTAAATATGTCAAAATTTTATTGTGCAAAACCTCTTCTATAGTAAATTTTTTTTGCAATGTATTCGATAATCACGGTATAAAAATTAAGACTTGAGAGTCGACAACTCGGATGTAGTGAGCACCCGGTTTTAACGAGCACATTTGTCCGTTCCCTTGACTCTCGTTATAAGCAAGATTCACTGTATTTATAATTTTTTGTTATGTGTTTTGTGGGGGGGAGGGAATCGAATTCACCCGGTAGTGGAACATTTATCACGATATCCAGCAGGACTCCGGGTGTTCGTCCAAATCTAGCGGGTGCCTAACCTCAACCACCGTCGTAGAATATGAAAGGTGGTTTCACGTTGTACTAGCCCTGTTACCTTATGAATAATAGTAGCGTTATACGACACGCAATTTAGGGTTTCGTTTGTAGTTTATATGAAAATTGATTACCGTACATGTTTTTATCATATTTGGTAGTGTTCTACTGAATGGAACAATGTGTTATCGGATTAACTTGTGTGCTAGCATCGTTATTTTTTGCTGTCAATTTACGCTTACCTTAATATCTTCCCAATCGCATACTGTCATAGGGAAATTCGATGCATTTTGAATGGCCTTATCTATCCGGATAATTTTGCAATTTGATAATTAAAACATATTTATTTGATATGAGTCTTTACCCTGTCCTTACTAAAGGTCAAAGGCCTCTCTCTGGTTGAACTTATAAACGAAAGATGGGAAACAGTAATACTGTCTAACAGAAATGTATTAGTATATTTTTTTCTTACCTGTTTCTTTTCTACCCTATTACAACGGTTATCTTTCCTGCACGATTATAGCAGGTGGTGAATGATTTTTTTGAAGTGCCGTTATCATTATGTATTTCTAAATTTAACATTAAAATCAAGTTTGTTTCTTATCTGGAATTCGTCAGGCAAAGAGCGGGAGAGTTAAAAAAAAATATTTAAATCAACAAACTAATACTCGTTATAACATTTCCACAGATTAACACAACACCGACACAAATCGAATTTTACTTCAGTTATTTTCGAAAAGTACTAGAATTGTGTGTGTGTGTGTGTGTGTGTTTGTGAGTACTGTACCGGCACGCAAGATATGTGAATCATATGTTTTATACTAGGGCAAAAGAACAATGAAGAAGATTGATTTAGTGGCAAGAAAAAAACGCTAGATTTAATTTTCTGCCGAGATAGAGAGCGAGAGAGAGAGTTCAGGGTATTATTAGCTAGGGCACTTCTGTTTGTCCAAACAGCAATGAAATTTTTCTTCAAAAAAGTTTTTAATTAGTCAGAAGCCGACAGCTAGGAGTCTCAGAGAACAGGTTATGAATTTTCTCTGTGTGTGTGTGTGTGTGTGTCTGTGTATGTGACCCTGTACATATAATAAATATCGTTGTGTTGTTAATAAACTGTTTTCGACTGCAGTAATCTCAAAACGAGTCGGTGTCAAAATCAATGTCTACCCCATTAAAAATGTTAAGTGTCCTCATAACGCCTTTGTGAGCGTGCGCGCGCGACTATTGTGTGTGTATCCGCGATCATTTACAGACACCGCACGTGAACGGTATTTGCTGTGTAATCTTGTCCATAAGCTTTGAAAAGGTTTTTTTTTTGGGCAACATTCAATGGGTGTCTAATCGTCGAAAAGTAATGTTTCTTCACTGTTCTTGGTGATTCCTCCTCCTCTGTGTTTTTATCTCCTGAGTATTTCGTGGTAGGCCTACTATAAAGATTTAACTATCTTGTATTTGTTATTTTCTGAAATCTCAGTGATGGAATAAACGTATTTCTCCGTACAGAGAATGTTCCTCTGCTTCCTTAAGTCTACGCGCCCGTGTCGTTGGCAAAATACATGTACGTTTTTCACCTTATATTTCTCTGGATTTTGTTGTCCATGACGTGTTCTTTGTAGACCACCTCGTTGAGGCAAACCACACATACACAAACATAAACAACAACAAATTCTACACGTACACACAAAAAGACAAACACTAGACACTTTTGAACAACTAGAAGTAAACAGACACACAAAGAACACATAGAAACAACATCCTAACCGAACAGGCACAATTTAAAAGACGCATACTATTTGAACACACACACACACACACACACACACACACACACACACACACACACACACACACACACACACACACACACACACACACACACACACACACACACACACACACACACACACACACACACACACACACACACACACACACACACACACACACACACACACACACACACACACACACACACACACACACACACACACACACACACACAACATCGATTTTCGAACGACGGTGTCGTCACCAAAAACAAGACGGAGAGCACTCCTAACGGCAGTCTCTGATGAAGCTTATAATAAGCGAAAACTGGTTCACGCTATAAGGTAAAAGTTTAACAAATTTTACCAATAAAAAATTAGTGATCCTAGTCAGTAGTGATATACTTATAATTATATTTTCCGTTTATCCTCTTACAGCAAGATTTTCGTATACCTTATTATTCTATTCTAATAGATTAGATTTCATTTGCCGTTTATCTAATGTGGAAGCATTCGGTTTGTGCTTTAATGAGTGAGAGCACCCAGGGCACACTGAGAATCGTCCGTAGGCCCACAACACTTTTGCGATCTGCTTATATCAATGTTCACCTTTCAGACACGCGAACGGCTTTTGGGAAGATCCAGGAAGATTGGGAAGATTTAGCCAGCATTATTATTTTTACTGTCCTCGAAACGCTTTTGCTTCTTTTCATTTTGTCTCGTCGCTAGTGCAACTACAGCTAATCTTATAAATTAAACTCCTCACTTTTTTTCGTATTGTTTAAATTAGCAGCCATCCTTACTATTTCTTTTATAAATTTGCTAACTGCTATAATTTTTATTGTTCGACTAAGCTTTTCGTCATCACTGACATCATCAGGTCTTAAATAACGTTGTTTAAGACCTGATGATGTCAGTGATGACGAAAAGCTTAGTCGAACAATAAAAATTATAGCAGTTAGCAAATTTATAAAAGAAATAGTAAACTCCTCACTGTTAGCCGTAAGTGAACCTGAGGACAAAAATCTGTTCTCAGCTTTACAATCTGCTTCCCGATTGATTTTGCTTGTATTACTGATAAGAGGATCGAGTACTCTCTGTCTCTCGACTATCGTGTAATCATGGGGAGTACAAACTCTGGGAAATAGCAACGGTTCATCATTATAACAACAATCCACTGCTTGATATAAATCTCCATTACTTTTGTCAGTTTAATCTGCATCAAATATGTATAATTATTTTTAGATCATTGGTTCTAGTGCTTCTCCTATATCGTAGATCTCCAATCTGCCCAGGTCTTCACTGCCTTCCTATCGTCGTAACGTTCTTATCGGTCCTATCGAATCGGTTCTCACGTGCGACGTCGTTGACATCGTTTGGAGGAAATCCGTGTAGCACTAACCGCGATGGAACGATCATTGTTGACTGTGGTATGAAGAGACAGATTCAATAACAACCACAATTACAAAAAAGGACGTTACTTCTTTGACGCACTGACGATGACAGCTATACGGAACAGTGTAGGCCTACTACACGGACAAAGCTATATGATATAGGAAATACATAAGCGTCAGGGTACCAGACTTTTCTCTCTTTGAAAATATAACTCTTTACTTTATCATGCGTGAAGAGTACACACAGATAAAATATGTAGCCTAAGTACAGCTGTAGACGCTTATAGCCTATGTATGTTATACACACCCTTGAGTAGATGCAGGAACCAGGAGTCAGAGACATAATCACATTATTTGCTCTTAGGTTAATCTTACGTTGCATCAAGAGTGCCCACAGCATGGTGCAATGGTGCAAGTCGCACCACTGGAATTTTGGGGGGATTTTTTGAGGAATTATTTTATTACTAAACCTTCCCTGCCATTAATTACCATCTTTTCCCTTTGCTGGAAATATAAGTTACATGAATTTAAGCCAGTTGTGTAACCAGGGGCTAAATTACCTCCTTACAAACGTCGTAAATCAAATAAATCAGTGAAAAAAGAATGCAATTACAAAATAAAGTTAGATTATCTTGATAAGTCCTAATGTGCTACTAATTATGTTAGGCTAGGTTTGACCAGGCTTTTATATTTTTCATAATTTAGTTATTGATTAGCCTACTAGAAAACCTTTTGGCATTGTTAAAAAGGATAACATTAGTTTTTTGATTCCAATAATTGCTTAAATGGCTTTAGTTTTAAAAAAATTTTTAATAAAGCCCCAAGATCCACCGTTAACGGGGGGTTATTCCATATCCGTATTGTGATCCCCCTCTACCACGAAATCAAATTTGGGGGAGATGGGCACCTCTGCGATGTATATCCGAATGGTACAACGGTAGTCGTCCTACGCTATACGGTACTATTAAGGCATAGGTTAGAGTTCGATTACCGCCATTCTTGTGGATCGCTGTCCCCAGTCGCACGTGTAAATATAGAAAATGGTGACGGCGTCCTACGAATGGATTGCAAGAGTCTCGCTCCATGCAACACAGAGAATGGTGAAGATGAATGGAAGACAGCGAACGTAGAACCCAAGAGGTGGGAGACAGCGACAATAAGTGGAGATTAGCATAATGATACGTAAAACATTAATTCAAGTAGGCCTATAAGTATGACAACGTTTCGCCCCCCGTGAGATAAGGTACCTTCAGTGGTACATTAAGGTAACAAAGCCACATCGTATTTGCGGTGAAAAAAATGCATATGTCAATGTGGTCTTTCAAAAATCAGTCGTTTGAGCCGTTGGATGAGAATTTTATCGTCTAATTAAAATTACGTTAAAAAAAGCATGCTGCCGCTAATGTTTATATAGGACTACGTGAAATTATCGAAATTACGAAACGGTTAAATGTCTGATAAAATTCTAACGACGTTTCTCGTTAATTGATAAAGTCTGTTTGAAAAAGTTGAATTGATGCAGCAGCCACTGACGGTACGGAAATTGATGGGCGAAGGTCATTGGACCCGGTGAATAGTGACGGCAATTACACTGGGCGGGATGTCCACTTCACACGTACACAAAAGCTGCACCTATCGACAATTGTCCAAGAAAACAATATAACACGCTGTCCATCGATCGATCGGTGTTCCATTCCACACGTCCGTCGCGAAATATCTTCTTCTTCTTGAGCAAGAGACAATAGTTTGTGCGCGTAAAATCTCTTTTTATCGACAATTTTTTATAACCTCATAGCGATAATTACCGGCACATTAAATGGACCACATTATTGATGATAATAATAAGAAATAGTTTAACGTTTTTGTAGAAAAGAATTGTAGCACGGACGCTGGAAGCGAAGGATAATTAAGTAAAATAAGAGAAAGAGGATACCAATACTACAAGCCTGCGATAAAGTAGCTGCACCAGTTATAAAAATGCAAGGAACACGATAAACGGGAAGATACAGGCAAAGAACACAAGATGTGTGCATGTATAGGCCTATGGTTTGGAAATTCAATGTCACACCGTTTTGTAGTAACTGGTATTTGGAGTCAGACTCTGTCTGTCTCTCTCAAAACACACTACAAAGTGAAACACATAAAGGGAGCCGTAATATTAAGGCGATCTATTCTGTTCTGCTGTGCATGGTGTAACGGCCAATGCGCTAGCGGCGAGCCGAGTGTTCGATTCACACGTCAAACAGTGAAGCTTTCATCTTATTCGCTACCTTCGCAAACCAATTAGCGATATTCACGTGTACACACGTCTCCACATTAAGGGTAAGTCCCAGTACTAAATAGCCGGGATGTCACGCAGACGCCGCACTTACGTGAAGAGGGAGCGCGTAGCTAAAAAACTAAAATAAATTTAAAAATAAAAGGAAACGAATATAACATATACGCCTACCGGTCAACAGGAAGGAACCCCAAGTCACCTCTGTGAAAACTGTTACTGTAGAAGGAATGATAAAACTGACCTGAACTGAACCTGTAGCTATGAGCAAGTGTAAAATGACATCAATCTGAAATATTACGAATGTTGTATGCGACAAATCAAACCCAGAAGTCAGCAGCTGCGTTTACCTTTTTTTTCAAATAAGTCATCAAATTTCAACGGAATAGTTCAATGCAAGAAAACTGAAGGTGTCGACAAGCAGACTAGATAGATGACTAAGAGGTCCGTTTATTAGAAGGTGTCCCGTCAAAACACTGTAGGCTATAGCGACATACAACAGTCATTTTTGGAAACAATTAATTTTCTTTTAAATATGCATTTCATTTTCTTTCTTGAGAAGCCTTTATTCGAGTTTTCATCTCGCTCCGTTGTTACCGTGTACCCTTCACCTACCCCCCACACACTGTTGTGTTTCAAAATATCCTTTAGATAAGCGACTCGGTCAGAAGCCGACAGGTGGAACAACTATTGTATTGTGAAATTTATTGTATATTATTACTAACTTTTGCCAGTGTGCCTACCATCATTCATAAGCCGATACCTACGTGTGTTTGAATATGAAACCTTTACCGAATATTCTTGACAATTTTTATATTTTATTTGACACATAGGCACATTTTATTGATTGATTTTTTTTAGATGCAAATTTAAGACTAAACTTCAAACCCTCTTGGTAATAAAGTTGTACGAAGGCTTACACGGCCGGTGTAATTTTGATTAATATTAACTCCCGCGCTATTTGGCCGAAGTTTCTCACAAAACCAGACGTTTCGGCAGTACCACTGACTGCCATCTTCAGTGAAAACGAGTCAACGCTAACGTGGGATGTAGTACGTTAGGACCAGTAGGACGTTAGGCAGTCAGTGGGGTAATATGGTTCCGAGTGATTACCTTGTCTCTGACAGCCACAAAAACGTGCAAAACCGTGTTTTTTGTGTTTCTGCGTAAACTACAGGCCAAAACTAGGTGCGGAAGCGAAAAATTCGCACAAAATAAGGTGTGTTTTTGACGTAAATAAGGAAAATTTACGTTGTTAGGTTAACATGCAAACTAACCTAACTAGTAACCCTCCTCGTTTTTTGTGAAGTCCACGTAAAAAAAACCAACTCGATGTAAGACGGGGTTACCTGTTACCTGTTACTATAGGCTTCATGTCTTCCTTTCTGTGGCAGAACTCGTTTTCCACTAATACTCGGTTTTGTGCAGGTCACTGGAAAAGCAACCAACTCGAAACAGCATTGTTTCAATGCTGTATTGCTATAAGTAATTATCCATTTTTTCGCAACTTGCAGATAAAGTACGATTTTTTATATTGTTTATTAAATTATTATTATTTATTATTATTATTATTATTTTTTTTTTAATGATAACTCCCGCGCTATTAAGAATTCCCGCGGAATTTCGATCTGACGATGAGCTGTGAAGCTTGAAAGCGCTAATCGGGATAATTTTTTATATAGTGGTGTGCAACAGTGATCATTCTGCTTATTATTTTTTTATTATTAAAAATTCTTTTACGTCTTCTCTGGAAAATATAAGGGTTAAACGTTTGCGACATGCTTTTGGGCGCTTGAATAATTTCAGTGTTTATTGATTCTTCTTTAATTTTATGTACGGTACGTGTTACGTAATAAATACAACCGTGTCGGCCTACGGTACGTCTTCAATGATCTGCTGAACTGGTGCGCAAGAAGCCGTCTGCAGTGCATTCCAACTGAGTGACGCATGCGTATAACGTAATATCACCTTGAAACTGATTTCTGTGCTCCCACTGCTCAACTCTCTGTTGAATAACAACATATCATCATCATCATCATCAAACTGAACGAATGCCTCTCCGATAATATTATACCGATTTCTTTCAGTAGCTAATTTTTTCCAGTCCGCACAAGTTAACCAAGTCGTCAACTGTCTTGCAAAGGGTATCCGGTGCTGGACCTCTAACCTAGTAACCCTCGTGATCGTCTGTCGTCTTTCGCGTAGTCAGAAGTCCTGTCTGCTAATTTTCTTACCACTCAATCCGGTATGTTCCATCGTACTCCCTTTGTCACCCTCTATCAGTGGTGTTCACTGCCCATATTTCTAATCCGTAAGTTGCAGCCAGGTAGTACACAGTGGTTGAACATATGTTTTTCTTCTCGTACATAACGTTTCTTGTATTTTCAAAGACGCTACAGTCTTCTCTTATTCCACTGATAATGTCGACTGACATTGTATTTATGATGTTCTTTACGCATTGTATAGGTTAGAGGTCCAGCGCCGGATACCCTTTGCAAGACAGTTGACGACTTGGTTAACTTGTGCGGACTGGAAAAAATTAGCTACTGAAAGAAATCGGTATAATATTATCGGAGAGGCATTCATTCAGTTTGATGATGATGATGATGATGATATGTTGTTATTCAACAGAGAGTTGAGCAGTGGGAGCACTATATTATGTTTTACCCACATATTTTACTCGATTCGTAGCCGTACCGTATATTTCCACTTCCTCAGCCGAAACGGCCTGATCAAATGTTGTTACTTTTGTAATTTCGGCATTTATTCTCAGGCCGTTTAATACTTATTTGCCAATAGTCTTTTCTAACCCGGTCACGTTTTCGTTTGAAAAATATGACGTTGATATATTACACGACTTTAATCCTTCCTTCCTTCCTTCCTTCCTTCCTTCAATCTAACAGTCTGAGCGGTGCACCAAAAATCTGGATATCCGTAAATGCTTTAAAATGTGAATAATATTAGTGACGTGGTATAAAGCTTGTCGACAATCGCTGGAATCTCGGCGGAAATCTTTTTC
Organism: Magicicada septendecula; assembly: GCA_034769895.1. Classification (NCBI taxonomy): domain Eukaryota; kingdom Metazoa; phylum Arthropoda; class Insecta; order Hemiptera; family Cicadidae; genus Magicicada; species Magicicada septendecula. The sequence goes on from CM068376.1 coordinate 269,308,523, forward strand.
GTTTCAAGGGTAGGTAAGAAGATGAAGATGCGGTTGAAGAAACGTTTGAAAAACAAAGACATAAAAAAATAAAAATAAACGATTACTGGGCTGTAAACATTGAAAAGTACCAGTACTTTTCTGTCACAATTATTGTTACATAAAGATTGTTTTGCTGAAACTTAGCGAAAAAGCCTTACCTTGGTTGTTTTAAAACAAACAAACTAAAAATTGTAACTTCACAAAATATTAACTGACATTTCAAGTAGATGAAACTTCAAAGGCGTAACGGTTTTAACTCCCAGAGCGTATTGAACAAGACGATCTCATTTTCAGTGATCAGGGCGATAAAATGATGTGGATATCTTAAAAACATATCGCCATAAATAAAATTTGTTGCAGACACGACATTCAGGTTTATTTATGTACGAAAATAGGAAAACCTGCGGTTTTTAGCCATTACCGTAACTCACTTAACGTTAGGAAGCGCTGAATTAAATATAATTTGCCCGCTCTTATATGACCTTCGCTCTTAAAGGGGCGGAAAACGTAATTTAATTATTTTGGTGCTCTCCTTTTGCTCATGCCATGGAAAAATGGTGGTGTGAATTAGGTTGTAGCAAAAAGGCATAAAGTGTTCATTATTACCCGTCTTTATTTTCTGAGGTTAGGTACTCTCTTGTAACCAATTTGCCTGGGCTTAGTATACTCAGAGCGGCATTGAGGCCAGGGTAGCTTCCCAGAAAACACTTTGCTAAATTGCATTAATGCGTTTTATGGAATTCAAAAATAGAATTAGTTTTATGGTAGGCTATATCACTAATATTTCTTTAAAATTAAGATGTAACATGGTAACAAGTAAATTATCGTGGAAAAAAGTTTTATTTCAGGTATACGTGTAAACGGGATTTTAAAAAGTTTTTAATAAACAAAAATTATTTTAAAAGATTTTTACAAAATTACAATTACTTAATAAATAACCGAGATCAATTAATTACTTTATTATTATTTTCTTCCACCTACGAGTTAGGATTAGGTTGTAAGTTCGAAACGCCTTTCTCCAAACTTACAACTGGATAAGTTAAACTATGGGTGATTATATTGTATAAAAGAAAACAAAATTATAAAGTAAGATGTTAAAAGGCCAATCTAAATGTAATTTAATTATTGAAAGAAGAAGGTAAATATGTTAAAGTTGACTTTCAACAGCTCCTTTTTAAAAGTGTGGACAGTTCCCATCTTAACGTACCTATTTTTCGTGAAAATCCTTATACGCTAAATGCTAACTATTTTATTTACAGCATCCTTTTATAATCACACAGGTAAACATATTTTTTACAAATTTATTGCCTCAGCTACTGCCTGCCTTACTAGAATTTTATGCAAATTTTGGAATTACTCTAGTAAATTCTAATTTTTCTTGACTTTTGTTTATCATCATTCTGTTTTAACGTATCGTTGGGGGGGGGGGGCACTAAGTAAGACGCTGGATATTCATTCATTTAGGTTAAAAGAAATGTTGCAGTTATTTAAAAACTATTGGTACCGTACTATTTGTAGTGATGGTATTTTAATAAGTAGTTAAGTTTGTACGATCTTTAAACCTACAATTCTTTGGTACGTGAACATTAACAGAACGGTTAGGTCGGACAGTCGTCATTGTTATAATTTATCACACAACGTTTCTACCGCTAAACAATCTGTGGTCGTCTTCAAGTGTAAGTTAACCTAGTAAATTAACCGCAAACTTACGCCTATCTGAGATTCGCTTAACGTACGCCTGAAGACGACCAAAGTGGTCGAAACGTTGTGTGATAAATTATAACGATGGTAATCGTCCGATCTAACCCTTCTGTTAGTTAAGTTTAGATTGAATCAAAGTAGGCTACGCATTGATGATGTGGAAACTGGTGAAGTGAATGAATTTTGCTACTTGAAAAGGAGGCAAGGCGCGAGAATGGGCGGCGAATTTAACATTACCAGAAGAATCAGCCTGACACGAAGAGACACGCAATTAACGCAATGCGTAATTGTGGCAATGTAAGTACAAAACACGTATCCTATATGAAGCAGAAACATGGATCGAAAGCAGAACAAGTATAACAGGTGCCTTCGAAACACCTCTAGTTCAACTGAAGTGGTTTGGAAATTAGAAACAACGATTAAACTAGAAAGATAGAATGAACGTAGGTGAAAGAAGTCAAAATAGAACATAACAAAGTAGATCCCGAAAATAATAGGTGGGAAAAAAATATTCGGGCCGAGGAAATAAAACATAAAATACAACGTGAACCAAAAACAAAGTGAGTTAAGGTCAGAAACGAGTGATGAAAATTGAGAAAGACTTTGTGCGAGAATGAGTGCAACTTATTGTTGGAGAAACACCGAAAAGTACCCTTTGGTCCGAACGAGAGCCATAAGTATACAACGAGATTAATAAGCAATAAAACAAAATAAATAACATGAAAATATAAAGCAATAGAAAAAAGATGTTAACAGTTTAATCGTGTCATATCTTCTTTGTCAAGCATTTATTTGTCATCGCTTGTCCGCTCAGGTTTCTATATTAGATTGATTAGCGATAAAAATGTTTGCATACTACATAACATTACCAGTGTTTTGGTAGCTATATGGTAATTATGTCACTAATAACAATATTGAAAGAAGAAGAGTACGAAGAAGCGTAATCACTACAATTACAAGTTGTCGTCATTGTGGTTAACGTTAAGAAAAAAAGAAAGAAAGAACAGCAAAGCAACAATAATAATAACGTAAATGATAACAATAATAATAGTAAAAATAATAATAATAATAATCGAGACTACAGTAATAATTATAATCATATTCCGTGCGCAGATAGGAATCAGGTCTGGCGAGATGAGATTGTTTCACGTAGCGTAAGGGGAATTCATCCACGGGGTTAAAACGTATAATTTGAGTTGATTTTATGCATGATAATTACGGTTTGGCCTACCGTACGGCGTATTTCGTTGTATATCCCGCCCTTATTCGCGAGTAATTAATCTTTTCTGTAATTGAAAACCGTGGTGACGTGTTGAAGATTTTTGTAAAATTTGCGGATGCCATGCGAGATACTCAAGTCGGTGAATATCGCTTCTTTCTTTCGGGCCGCCTGCGTACACCAAAGTCTTGAGTTAATTGTTCGTTCTTTCTGAAAGAACAATTGTTCGTTCTTTCCAAATACGAGTCCAGATGTTATTTCTAAAATTTTTCGCCACTCCTTTCGTCATTATCATCACTAACGTCGTCGTAACATAAACGAAGAACTTTTACGGTTATCCAATGTGAAACATTAAAGTGGTAGTTGTAAAGTAAGGTAGTTGATAGGTAAAATGGTAGTTTCGTAAGTTAGTTGTAGGCCTAACAAAATATGATTTTTGTGAAAAATATTTAAATTATAGGTTTCGGACCGTCTTCTCTAAGCTAGGTGCTGTTTTAAATTTTTAAATCATGAATATTATCATAAAATTGGTATACACTTGCGCCCCGTGTTAAATTTATGTGTTAGAATTTGGGCTAGACGTTTTAGAGGCTGTAACGTACAAAGTATTTCAAATTACGTTTATATATATATATATATATATAATATTTAATTTTTATAATGAATTTACCTCAAGATATTTCTTTCCTTATTACGAACATGTTTCGGGTACTATTTTGTATGGTAGGAACATGTTTCGAGTACTATCTGTTTTATTCTGGTGTTGTTATTTCCGATCTGACGATGAGCTGAGAAGCTTGAAAGCGCTAATCGGAATAATTTTTCTATAGTGGTGTGCAAGAGTGATAATTCTATTTGTACGTATTAATATTTTGTACACAAACGAAAGCAAAACATATTGTCGCATATGAAATCGTAATGGAAACTGCGATATGCTGCTGTAAATTACAAGTAATCGGAGAACTCAGTTTGCCGGATGAATATCTGTTGTTGTTTACGAGAAGTGCAAGGGTGATTTACAAGACACTCTTAAGGGTGTCACAAGTACTGACATAGATCAAAACCAGTTAGATCGGTTTTTAATTACAGAATGCCTCACGAAGCAAGGGAAATACTTTCAGGGCATGTTCAACATTAAAAAAAAAAAAAAAAAAAAAAAAATATATATATATTTAATGTTGAACATGCCCTGAAAGTATTACCCTTCCTTCGTGAGGCATTCTGTAATTAAAAACCGATCTAACTGGTTTTGATCTATGTCAGTCCTTGTGACACCCTTAAGAGTGTCTTGTAAATCACCCTTGCACCTCTCGTAAACAACAACAGATATTCATCCGGCAAACTGTAGTTCTCCGATTACTTGTAATTTACAGCGGCATATCGCAGTTTCCATTACGATTTCATATGCGACAATATGTTGTGCTTTCGTTTGTGTACAAAATATTAATACGTACAAACAGAATTATCACTGTTGCACACCACTATAGAAAAATTATTCCGATTAGCGCTTTCAAGCTTCTCAGCTCATCGTCAGATCGGAAATAACAACACCAGAATAAAACAGACTCTTCACACCCCCACCCGCCCCACTGTCCACACACACCCCCGCAAACAAGCTATAAGTCAAATTTCCCTTCCCAACCTCCGAGCCCTGTCACTCCCGTCTGTACAGTTACATATTTTTCTAGCACATTCCGTGTGTATGTGTTGTGTGTGTGTGTGTGTGTGTACATGCTTTTCAAAACTTAACGTTGTAAAGCCTTTCTCATTCACACTTTTGCGCTCGGTCACTCACCCATATTTAAAAAACATCCATATATGCAATTTAATTCGTAATGTTATCTATCCGTCCTCTACCTTTTACTTCTTAATTATATTATAAAATATTTCTTCATTATCAAATTTAGTTTTAGTATTCATTAAATTGTCTAACCCTTTCTCTCTTTCTTTCAACATTTCTAACTCCTCCCTAAGCTTTCTTTCAACTGTGTTATTTACTACTTTTAAAATTTCATAGTCTTCCAAAGGACTAACAAATTTATGGTTCTCTTCTATGAATGTCTTGCATATAACGAATTCGTTGTTCTATTTACCTTCTCCACGTTTGGGGTCAGACAGCCTGCATACGAATTTCCGTCCTGTCTCACTTAGGTACACTTTGTTGCATTCTTTACATTTTAATTTATAAACTCCGCTTCTCTGAAATACTGGGATTTTTTCTATATTTTTATTCCTTGTCTTATCAAATACCGTTTCACATTTTTTCATTGCTATATCTACTCCGTATTTATTAAAACATTTGTTTTAAAAAGCTCCTCCTATACCATGAGGAGCTTATATTGAACGAGAGGAGGTGATTGGGTAGACATATAGGCCTATTTCTACATAGAAAGAGCTACTAATGTCTAAGAGAAAAAGTTAAAGGCAACGGGTGGAGAAAAAAAGTTTGGTACTACAACAAAGAATGAAGAATTTCATCGTGCTTAACGTATGAAGACTCGCAGGGCAGTTTATACAGCCACAATCGGTTACAACCGAAGAAGGAAACGTCGTCTTCTGTGACAAAGTATTTAACGTCATCTTCCCACCTTATCTGTCCAGATATTATACGGTCCGTTTTCCATTTTCCTTCGTTATTTCAACGATCTAACAGACGAGTACTAACAAAACAAGCATTGTCTTATTAACGTTTATAGCCAAATAATCACTCGCAATGGGGAGTAGTTTGACTCAATCTTTTGTCCTCAAGCACAGAAGTAGGAAACCTTGCACATGTCAGGTCGTATAAAAGCACGCACAAACTAGGGCACATATCGATTAGTTATGTACCCGATTTGTCTTGTGTAAACCAAAGAACACGTGGTCGAAAGTGGTGAAATTGTATCAAATTATAGTTCAATCGTAGTATTCTGTTTCTGGTTAAGTTAGAAGAAAGCAAAACAAAGCGAGGCTTAGTGTTGATGAATATGTTGACGTAGCTGTAGATGCTCAATACTGGGTGGAACTGGAACGAAACCTAAAGAAAAATTTGTTAAGTCCTGACAGCAGACACATAAACATCTGTTTAAGACTCTTACGATTTGAATTTGAAATTTTCGTTAAAACAATTGTAAAAATAGCTGCTCTTTTTAATGTCACACGTGAAAAGCTCATATAAATAACTGATTCGCTAACTGAATTATAAAAAGAATTTTTCAGTTAAAAATTATACTATTTAAAGATTTTAGGAAAGGATGTTGCGTCAACGTTGTGTTTGTCGAAAGACCACCTTTCGTCGATTCCGTTATCAGTTGTTACTTACGAAAGTATTGAAGAAAAATGCTTTACATTTCACTGTATATTTTACTGCGAAAAATATTGCAGGACATGTTGAACTTCTTCTGTTTTCATTTTTAACTTTGGTTATGATTTCATATGTTTGAAGAAAACAATAACAAAATAATTGAATTTCATTATAAAATTAATTCGTCGCATTCGTAAGCTTATTAAAAGTACAGCTTCGTTGAAAGCAAAGTTATTTCTGGATTAAATAGACTAGTAGAAACAGGAAAGCGACCTCTTTTAATTCAGAACTTACAAGTGCAAAGCGATTTTACTATGTGGGAGTAACTTTAAAAGTCTAGGGAAAACTATGTATAGCCTGCACATAAACAAACAAATCAATAAAACTGAACATATCTTTCAAGCCGACAGGAACAGTTCTAGTGTTAAGATATAACTATCGAAGTAAATTAATGTTAGAGTATTTAGTATTTTATATAGACCAATACTTACGTATAGACACCAGTCTTTGGTGTTATTAACAGGATGATGAACAGAATAAAACCAGTTTAGCATGAAATATTTATGTAGATTGAAAGAGATGACCACAAGAGACAATATAATAAGTGCAAAAATAAGTATGAGCTCAACACTAGGTCTGATTTAGAGCATGCTGAAGAGAAACAGTTGATTTGGTGAAACGCGTACAACAAGAATAGGTGAAAATGCCGATTGAAAATATACTTACAATCTAAATTTGTAAAATACATATAAAAACTTCTAACGCTTTCCAGACTCGTGTTGTATGCTTTCAGGGAGGAAACGACCGAGAGTTCTTAGTACTAGACTTGACACATCTCAGCTGTGTGTGATTATAGAGTTCATCAGTCTTTTGTTTAGCGATTAGGAAACTTCAAGTAGGGAATTCACAGGAATTCTAATAATCGGCGTATATGTAACATTTATTAGTCTCTCGAGGCATGATTTGAAATTGTCGTTGTGTTAATGTCATGTGATATGCTGATTTTATGGTCACATCGCGTGGTACGTAATATAATCAAATATTTCAAGAGAACAGCGGATATTGTTTCAAAGCTTTCCGTCACGCTTGGATGTACCATTTTCGTTGATACGTAGGCCTATAAACCACGTCTCTACACTTCTATTTATAAAACATTTCACTAGGCAGTACGATTGTTTTTATGTAGAGTAGATATTTTTTATGATTACTGTTGAAATATAATTTAACGTTATTGTGTAACATTGGTAAATTCGCCGCTGATAGGCTACGTAACGATTCCTGCCGGTGCGATACGGTGTGCCCTCAGCTGACAAGTTTACGGCATGACAGACATAACCTTCGTACCGTTTGTTCGCTTTAAACCAATTTTTTTTTTCTTTCGTGGTTGTTGTAGTGGTAATACTTCTTCGAGTCGGTAACTTTTATAATGCCCCCCTCGACGGTTTTAGTTCCCCCCCGTGGTCAACCAAGTCATGCCGCCTATCCGCTCTCAGCGCGGCCGTGATTAAGGCGAGACATTAACAAATCTAGATTTGTTCAACATGCTAAGAGAAAGCACATCGTGCGTGAGTGTGTGTCTATGTTTGTGTAGTGCTTGCGTGCGTGTGTGAGTACTTTGAATATGAAATGAAAGAAAGATTTCATAAATATATTGGTACTGCATTTACATACGAAAATGTGATGACGTTTTAAAATGTTCGCTTTTTTTTATGTGAACCGAGTCACAAATAACTTACACTGGGGCGGGGGATATAAAACTAAACAGAAACGTTCGCCGAAACAGTTTGAACGTCGGCTTCCATTGTCTTGGCCTCATTCTGCGCACCACTGTGCTCGCTTCCCTGTGAGGTTCACGTTTATCGGTTACATGTGGGCTCGACGCTAGTTGTGCGATTCAAGACAGTCTTATCTAAACGTCCGGTATCTCAAATCGTATTGGTTTTAAGTTTTAATTATTATTTTTATTACTATAATCAAACTTCAAATCGCCACGGTATTTATTATGAATTAGATGCCGACATGGAAGTAAAATTGACAAAATTTCAATTACGAGGGCTATTCAGAAAGTAAGTTCCGATTGGGTATTAAAAGAAACTAAGAATATATTTACAAAACACTTTTATTCTTATTTTAAGCACACACCTTAAACTACGTTTCTATATAGTTTTCGTCATTTTTGAAACACTTTTCATAACGAGGCACCATACGTAGTAGACCTTCGTCGTAGAAATTTCCCGCCTGTGATTTGAACCATGTATTAACAGCTTGTTTGACATCGTTGGCCATCAAGGAAGGATTTCTCATGCTTGAAAAGGTGATATTCGCTTGGTGCAAGGTCTGGGTTTGTGAGTCGGTTGATCGAGTTGTTTCCAGCCAAATTTTGTGAGGAGATGTTGCATTGCAGCGGTAGTGTGTGTGTAGTACCATGGTTCATGGCAAACTCCCGGGTAAGATCCTACGTCGCTTACTCTGGACAGGACTAAGCAAAAAGGTCGTATCCATCTTGATACCATTGAGTCGCTCACCGCTTCTCCTCCATAAATATTCGAAAATCTGACGGTGAATTTCAATTGTTTTACTGCCTTTCGCATTCAAGAACCGAATCACATAGGCCTACCTACTTTCACACCCAGTGGTGTCTCGAATTTCCTTGACATTATAAACACGTCCAACGAAGCTTACTCAGTGCACAGTTGTTTACAAATAGTGTTCTTCGCCTGACAATGAATCAACAATCTGCCTGCGCATGCGCAACAGCGTGACGGCATCGATACCGCGGGAATATTTAAAAACCGAACTTACTTCCTGAATAACCCTCGTAGTTTGCGACAACATAACAAACCTTTCGAAACAAAGTATTAAAAAAGCACCATTGATGATTCTTGGTGCATCAGAAAAGACGATCCCCAAAGGAACAGCGAAATCCAGAAATTTGCAAGTCATCGTGAAGAAAGATTTCTTCAGCACGTGATTGTCGAGGATTCACTTGGATGCACTTCGCTGTCGTCTTCGTAGTTGTGTTATCATCGTCGTGATGTCATCATCATCATCATCATCATCATCATCATCATCATCATCATCATCATCATCATCATCACCACCACCACCACCATCGTCATCATTACTATTGCTGTTACTATAAGTATTATTATTTTCGTATGAACCACTGTTGACTACGTTCATTTCAAATGCTTCTTCCCTTCGTTCTTCCTTCTCTCCTACACCTCCTTCAGTCTTTTTCGATGCTTCTCTCTGCTTTCTCTGAAGCGAAACGGTACTTGTCTTCTTTTTGGGGCTTGCCAGGAAGCTAGCAGAATAATGTACTTTTACTGAGTGGTTATCATTCTTTGATGTCCTTTTGGGTAATCTGGAATTCTTCTGTGTGTTTTTATGTTTATTTAATCCATGTATTAGCATTTTTAATGTTTCAAAGTAGTTGAAGTGTCTTTCTGTGAGTCTGTTGGGATTCATTCTCTGAAGGTGTCCATAAAAACCGCTCTTATTTTCCTAATTGGGTCTCAACATGTGTATAAAATTCATTGTTATGGTGTATCGTGTATTGTTCTCCACCTCCATTGCTTCAAAATAATTTTCTATCACTGATTTCCAATGTTCCATTTTCTTGTTATCATTGTTACCACTTTCTTGTTCCAAAATGTTTTCATTTTATTGTTCAGAGTCATACATTATCCATCATAAAATTCTTCTGAGCGAACTACCCTTGAATAATGTCTAAGTGTATCTTACCATTAAGGGATATTGATTTCTTGTTATAGATGTCCTTAGTTAAATGGTGTGCTGTTTTGTTTTGTTAACTTTTGATCGAGTGGCTTCTTTTTCTGAGACGTTTTGCTCGACTGCTTCTCCAAGATAGTTGAATTTATCAGTTTATTATTATTATTATTATTATTACTTTCTCGTTGCCTTTCACCTTTAGGCCGACTACTGCTTAGAAGGCTCATGACAACTTCTAGCATAGCGCTTCTGGCATGCGTGTGTTCCACAAGTAGCCTATGTGAAACTCGCACTTCCGTTTACAAAATGTTTCTTTTCTTTTGCCACTTCACATATAAACGTAGGTAATTGTAGTAATTGAAAATTGATTCCACTCATAAACAACACGCTGATAACGAAAACTAATTGCCACTAAAAAGGTGCCAGTTATCTGGGAAAAATATATTAAAGTGATGTAAATGGAAAAACTATCGACTCATTCCTTACAATAACAGTTGATTTTTACGTGCGCGTTTGTGTGACACAGAGAAGGCGAGAGAGAGTATGAGTATCCACTTTATTGTTTCATAAAATTATTCGTTTCTCGTTTTTTTATAAAAATAATAACAACTAATGTAATATTACATACGGGATTTTAATATTTTTTCCTACCTAAGTAATTTGTATATTGTAAATGAGCTAGTTTAATAACGTACGCTTGTTAAGGCTTAGTTTGTTATTCTAAACTAGTGGTAATACATTTTTTCCTAGATTTATGTTCCCTTTTTTATTTTTATTATTCAACTATTATTTTTGAGGTCAAGTAAATAAATTTAAATATATATATGTATATTTCAATCACTTTCTGCTACAGTCCGTTTCTTGATGTATATAATACTATAATACTTATAACTATTTTACCTCAAGATTTATTTTTTCTTTAGGGACATGTTTCGGGAGATCCTGTTCTCCCATCTTCAACCTTCGCCATCTTGCTTCTGGTGCAGTATTTGTGTGTTGGCTTCTGGATGTTATTATGGTGGTTTTTTGGTCTTTGGTCCTTCAGTGTTGCATTATTGTGTGTGGTTGTGGTATCTGTTTTTGTATTTTGTGTATTTTCGATGTTGAGTGCTTTGAATATTGTGTCATGTTTTGTATTGATTTGTATTTGTTCTGGTATTAATTTGTTTTGTGTTTTATGTTTGTAAATCTGTAAATTTTCCCAAATGTTCATTATGGTGCCTTTGTGTGGTATATGTTTTATTAGTGTTACATTGGTTATGTCTGGGAATTCATGTCCTGTGTTTATTGCATGTGTGGCTAAATTGGATTTATATATGTTTGGTTTTTTGTATGCATTTAGGTGTTCAAAATAACGTTTTTTCAGCTGTTTTTTTGTTTGTCCTATATAACATTTATTGCAATCTTGGCATTCAATTTTGTATATACCGTTGGTTGTTGTATTATCTTTGTTGTGTGAGTTATTTAGATTTTGTAATTTATTTTTATTAGTTTTGTATGCTATTTTTATATCTGTGTTTTTAAATAGTTTTGTTAGTTTTGACATTTTATTATTTATATATGTGAATGTGGCCCATTTTTTGTTGTTGTTATTATTTATGTGTTGTTCAGTTTGATTAATTCTTAATTGTTCAGTTTTTATTTTGTATTTGATTTTATTTTCTATTTTGATCATAGTATTTTTATTGTATCCATTTGCATAACCAATTTGGTGTATTATATTTCTTTCTTTGTCAGTTTCTTGTTTGTTTAGGGGTATTTTGTACATTCTGTTAAATAACGAATAAAATGCTGCCATTTTATGTTGTGGTGGGTGGTCAGAATGGTTAGGTATAATGATGTTAGTGGAAGTTGGTTTTCTATATATTGCATATTTTTGTGTTTGTTATATCTTGTGATGGTTATGTCTAAATAGTTGATTTTGTTATGTTTTTCTTTTTCTTCTGTGAATTGTATTTTGGGATGTATGTTATTGATTTGTTTCAGTATGTTCTCTGCATTTGTGTTTTTGTTATTTGATACATATAGTCCATCATCTACATATCTTATCCATATGCCATCTGGGTCATGTGTTTTTATGATATTTTGTATTTTGGTGTCTATATGTTGTAGGAATATTTCTGCTATTATGCTTGATAATGGTGATCCCATTGCTAAACCTTCTTTCTGTTGATAAATTTTGCTATTAAATTCAAAGTAATTTTGTTTTAGTATTAGTTGGAGACTATTTTTTATTTCGGTTATATATTGTTTGTTTTCATTTTGTTCTATAAGTTTGTTTATTATTATGTCAATTGTTTCTTCTACTGGGATATTAGTGTACATGTTTGTTATGTCATACGATGTGAAAAATGTATTTTCATTTATATTTATTATTTTTAGTTTGTCTATTAATTCGTATGTATTTTGTATGTTATGATGGTTATTTGTTAGTTGGTTATTTTTTTAGTTTTTGTGCTATTATTCTTGCTATTTTGTATGTAGGAGCTTTTTTGAAATTGATTAATGGACGTATTGGGTTGTTTAATTAGTGTATTTTTATTTGGCTGTTCATTTTAGGTGGTTCTGGATTATTGTTTATATATATGTCTATGTTTTTATTGTTGAAAATGTTTTTATTTGTTTTTATTAGTTTTATTGTTTGTTTAAGATACTTTTCTGTTGGGTTTTTATCTAGTTGTACGCATTTATTATTGTTGATGAAGTCTTCGGTTTTTTTGATGTAGTCTGTTTTATCAATGATTACTGTTGCTTGACTTTTGTCTGCTTTAGTTATTATTAAATTATTGTTCTTTACTTTATTTTTAATTTCTTTTATTGTTTTATTGTTTTTCTTTTGTTTATCTTTGTTTTTAATTTCGCTAGTGATTATTTTTTTAATTATATGTGCTGCTTCTGTTCTTTTTTCTTCTTGTATATTGTCTTTTATTAGGTTAATGGCAAATTCTGTTTCTACTATTAAATTTTCTAGATTTTTGTTTGCATTGTGGGTTATGTTAGTTTTTGACATATTGTTTAAATATTCTGTTTCTTATTTTACCCTCGAACCATTAACCTTAGCAATACAGAATTTAACAAAAAAGAAACAGAATATTTAAACAATATGTCAAAAACTAACATAACCCACAATGCAAACAAAAATCTAGAAAATTTAATAGTAGAAACAGAATTTGCCATTAACCTAATAAAAGACAATATACAAGAAGAAAAAAGAACAGAAACAGCACATATAATTAAAAAAATAATCACTAGCGAAATTAAAAACAAAGATAAACAAAAGAAAAACAATAAAACAATAAAAGAAATTAAAAATAAAGTAAAGAACAATAATTTAATAATAACTAAAGCAGACAAAAGTCAAACAACAGTAATCATTGATAAAACAGACTACATCAAAAAAACCGAAGACTTCATCAACAATAATAAATGCGTACAACTAGATAAAAACCCAACAGAAAAGTATCTTAAACAAACAATAAAACTAATAAAAACAAATAAAAACATTTTCAACAATAAAAACATAGACATATATATAAACAATAATCCAGAACCACCTAAAATGAACAGCCAAATAAAAATACACAAATTAAACAACCCAATACGTCCATTAATCAATTTCAAAAAAGCTCCTACATACAAAATAGCAAGAATAATAGCACAAAAACTAAAAAATAACCAACTAACAAATAACCATCATAACATACAAAATACATACGAATTAATAGACAAACTAAAAATAATAAATATAAATGAAAATACATTTTTCACATCGTATGACATAACAAACATGTACACTAATATCCCAGTAGAAGAAACAATTGACATAATAATAAACAAACTTATAGAACAAAATGAAAACAAACAATATATAACCGAAATAAAAAATAGTCTCCAACTAATACTAAAACAAAATTACTTTGAATTTAATAGCAAAATTTATCAACAGAAAGAAGGTTTAGCAATGGGATCACCATTATCAAGCATAATAGCAGAAATATTCCTACAACATATAGACACCAAAATACAAAATATCATAAAAACACATGACCCAGATGGCATATGGATAAGATATGTAGATGATGGACTATATGTATCAAATAACAAAAACACAAATGCAGAGAACATACTGAAACAAATCAATAACATACATCCCAAAATACAATTCACAGAAGAAAAAGAAAAACATAACAAAATCAACTATTTAGACATAACCATCACAAGATACAACAAACACATACAATATGCAATATATAGAAAACCAACTTCCACTAACATCATTATACCTAACCATTCTGACCACCCACCACAACATAAAATGGCAGCATTTTATTCGTTATTTAACAGAATGTACAAAATACCCCTAAACAAACAAGAAACTGACAAAGAAAGAAATATAATACACCAAATTGGTTATGCAAATGGATACAATAAAAATACTATGATCAAAATAGAAAATAAAATCAAATACAAAATAAAAACTGAACAATTAAGAATTAATCAAACTGAACAACACATAAATAATAACAACAACAAAAAATGGGCCACATTCACATATATAAATAATAAAATGTCAAAACTAACAAAACTATTTAAAAACACAGATATAAAAATAGCATACAAAACTAATAAAAATAAATTACAAAATCTAAATAACTCACACAACAAAGATAATACAACAACCAACGGTATATACAAAATTGAATGCCAAGATTGCAATAAATGTTATATAGGACAAACAAAAAAACAGCTGAAAAAACGTTATTTTGAACACCTAAATGCATACAAAAAACCAAACATATATAAATCCAATTTAGCCACACATGCAATAAACACAGGACATGAATTCCCAGACATAACCAATGTAACACTAATAAAACATATACCACACAAAGGCACCATAATGAACATTTGGGAAAATTTACAGATTTACAAACATAAAACACAAAACAAATTAATACCAGAATAAATACAAATCAATACAAAACATGACACAATATTCAAAGCACTCAACATCGAAAATACACAAAATACAAAAACAGATACCACAACCACACACAATAATGCAACATTGAAGGACCAAAGACCAAAAAACCACCATAATAACATCCAGAAGCCAACACACAAATACTGCACCAGAAGCAAGATGGCGAAGGTTGAAGATGGGAGAACAGGATCTCCCGAAACATGTTCCTAAAGAAAAAATACATCTTGAGGTAAAATAGTTATAAGTATTATAGTAATATGTGTATATATATAAATTTATTACAGTATGTAAAAACTTGTAGCCTATTAACAATTTAATGTAACAAAAGATATTTGAAGTTAAAATACACATAAATTATTAGTCTCTTGATAAATAAAATATTTAAAGTTATAGGCTTATGCCTATGTTTGTCAAATGTATGGCCCCACACAGAGGCGTGACTACGGGGGGGGGGATCAGGGGATCAATCTCCCTCCGATTGCTATTAGAAATTTTAGTGAAAACTGTAATCATTCGCCTATTATTAAGCCAGCTAGTGTGTTAAAATAAGGCTTATAAATTATTGTATAAATAATTATATGCGAAGAATATTGAATATCTTATTTGTTATGAGGAGGAAGATGGGGTGTCCAAACTTCAAGCTAGTCTCATCCCTCCCGTCCCCAGAAGCCAGTCTCGTCCCATCCCCCAGGAGCAGATCCTAGTTTCGCCATTGAACACACATATAAATGTATGCGATCCTTCGTTGTCGTTGGGTCATCGAATCGGTCCTACGTCCGATTGGAGTTTGACTTGACTGGTGTAAAGACTATTAGGCGCGTTTCCGCGATGACTGGTTTCTCAACTGAAGATCTTATGCTTTTGGGATTTAATCGAAGCTTAGGTATGTTACCAGATTATCAGGGTTTTGTTTACAAGAGCTGTTGCTGTTATTATCAGTTGTTTTATTTCAACAGACTCTAATTCGTGAACCTTATTGTATTTATCGACAAGTGGAGCATATTTCATTAATCTTCTTCTTTTCAGCTTTGTTGATATTACGATCCGCTGGATAATCAATGCCAACGCGGCAGGCTTCCCCGTTTTTCAGATCATGCAGGACCGGTTTGTTTTATCCGTATGCGCTGGTAACTTGTAAGAGGTTAAAGAACACAAGGCCTCCTTTAAGAACACATGACTCACAGAACAGTCAAATCACACAAGTTCCAGTACCAACTGTTAGACTGTTACAGTCAATAAGGAAAGCTGATCGTAACATAACTTCTGGTAGAACTCGTTTTAAGCGGGATTCTAAGAATAATCGTAATGTTTTACGGGCGTACAGTATATTAACAAAACGCGGACGGCGTAAACAAGGTTATTATTATCATTATTATTATTATTATTATTTCTTGTATGGTATGACATTGTCATTGTTGTTTATGTTGCTAACAGTTACCTTAGTAAAATATTACGTGTGGTCAATGACTTTGTAAATACGCGACTTCCGCGACCGTTTGATGGACATTTCGCGAACGATTCTTACACAGCAAGTTAGCCGAGCAGCGTCCCATTTGGACTGCGTTATAAATAAACAAGAAATTTTCAGTGAAATTTAAAACGTGTAAAAACGAGATTATTAAAACAGATTCCCAGTAATTTATGTTCTCGTTATTAATCTGTTGGGTTCGCGTACGATGTTGAACAGGTGCTTCCGTTTCGACCGTAACATCAAGTGCAATTGTGAAGCTCACCGTGGGTCCACAGGGTGCACGTTATAGCATTTTATTAGCTGTTAGCTGGGTTCTGATTTGATACTATGCTACCAAGAAGTGCTTTCGTCATTTTTCCACATGCTTTCTTTCCTGCCGTGTCGTAAGCAACTTTTCCTATTCTTTTCAAGTGTTCTGTCGGAGGACTATGAAGTGTTCCTTTGTTTTAATGTACTTTGACTTGTAAATTAATGATAAACAAACATAATATTGAAAACAATATTAATGATTAAAAACATAAGGAAACCATATTTGTTTATATAGAAAGAGTTACTGTGGTCCTCAGTGAACGATTTAAGTAGAATTAAAATACACAGTAGTGGACAGAATGGACATCAGATATCTTAAATAAGAATGTCTGTTGAGAATATCTGATTCAAGGTGGCCAAAAGGTCAAACTCTCACGGACAATTTTATATTAAAAAAAAAGTAGATTGATAATCTCAAAAAGTGAAAGAATTAAACGACGGAATGTCTTATATCATCTTTTGCGTGAAGTGTTGACTACTGGCGAGAGACAAAGAACGGTTAGGTAGTTTTTTTTAACATAAAGTTGGAGTAGAATATAGTTTAATTCGTGGAAAAATAAGTGAACGGAAAAGCTTCATCTGAAGAAAAGTCTACAGCACCGACTATTCGTTAGACATCATTAGTTACACGACTATAGTTTTTTCTAGGTGGTAGACTGACGCAGTACTCAGCGTAAAAAACTCCTCGTTCCAGAAGAAACGTTAAATCACGTATTATCAATAAAATAAAACTGATCAATAAAGAGGAATAGTAAAATCAAAACTTTATTTCGTACGCGCGACAACTGTTACTTGTTTATGGACGTATTATTTTTGATATCTAATATTTTTATGTAGGCCTACATTGGTTTTTATGTCGGAGGCAGAGCACAGGAGCGGCCGACGGTCACTGTCCATTCTGTTAGTTCACGAAGTCTACTCGCTGGGCCAAAAATGTAGAGTCGAACAGTGAACACTCCTGGTATGGGGCGGTGGCAAATTAAAGGTCGTATTTCTGCCGCCGATGCTCTCTAGTTAGCCGTTCCGAATAGTATTTAGTTAGTCATAGACACTGAAGTGAACGTCAGAACTCATATGAATGTATTCAAAGAAGTGACCTACTTTCAACTAGAATTGAAAGAACAACTGTTTCTTCAAAAAATAACAATGTCAACTCTTAACAGCCAAGATTTTATTTTACTTTTTACAAAGTTACAATTTTTCAAACTCTTTTCGACTCGAGCGCCCTTGACGAAAAATTTTCCTAAATGTTTTTAGTTTTACAATACGTAAAAAATCTGACGAGTATTTACAATCTTTATAATATGTACAGTCCTCCTTTAGGATTTACAAACTTTTAGCGCTTCGTAAAACTGTATTTTATTTTGTAACTTGTCGGGCTTTCAATATTTTCGACCGGACAATTTTGTGAATTCTTTCTGTATTTGCAAACAAAATTGGTTTCGTTTGGCGGAGTAACAAAGAACCAGCGTCGGCTCTAGACATTCGCGGCGTCTGAAAGTCTTTTAAATAAAACGCTGTTGTGCTTTCATTACGGTTGGTTTGCGGAGTCTTTGTTGTTCCAGTTAAAATGTGATGGACCTGTAAACAATATAAGCAAGAATTATACAGAGTGTTCACAAATGGTGGTCCAATATTTCGGTAACGTGTTCCTTACATAATTACAAGAAAAAAAGTTCCTGTAAACATAGGTCCAAAAACGTATAGTTTTCCATCTGCCCGCCATTTTGTATTTTTTAAAGAAATTTTAATTTTTCGAGAACAGAGTAAGATATTCTAATAAAATCGGGTACGTGTTACCCCAGTAACATAACCTACAAAATAAAATTTGTTGAAAATTTTACATTCACAAATTTCAAAATGGCGGCTGTTTAATTTGTAAATCGTTGGTATCTCACAAACTATTAGTTTTATGGAATAATGTTTCATTAGATAAAATCTTAAGCATTATTTCCTGAACATAATGATACCTTATTTGTTACAATGCGATCTTAAATAACCGAGTTATGATGGAAAATGTTAGTGTGAGTCTACCATCAAACTGCAAAAATAATTATTGGCAAATAGTTTTATTTGTAAATACAAGCAAAAAAAACAGTAAAAAACATTACAATTTATTTGGAAGGAGAAAATGAAAACGTAAAATACAAAATGAATACAAAAGATTTTAAACTATTTTATTTATCTGCAGATTTTAGTATTAACTAAAATGAAAAATTACCATAACGACAGCACGAAATAATTAAAGTAGGTGTTCAATGTGTCCCCCATTTACTCAAAGGCACTTTTCAGTCTGTTTGACCATCGAAGCTGGAATACGTTCAAAAATTCCCGGTATAGCTTTAATTTGTTGACAGCAAATAATTATTTTGTCTCTCAATTCATCTGCCGTGTTTATTCTAGTGCTATACACCAAGCTCTTCAGATGCCCCCACAAGTAAAAATCCAATGGTTTTAAATCTGGTGAGCTGGGAGGCCATGCAACTGGACCACCACGCCCAACCCCACTGGCCACGAAAGCGATTATTCAATAACTGCTTGACATTATTTGAGAAATGTGCGGGTGCATGAACCACATTTGGTGTACATGATGTAGAGGAATATCATCCACTATTTCAATAAAGTGTGTTGGTAAGAAATTCATGGTATGCTTCTGCATTCAATCTGTTAGGCAAAAAGTAAGGACCAATCAGCTTATCTCCGAAGATACCCGCCCAGATATTAACCGAAAACCGATGCTGATGGTTTGACACTAATGTTGGATGTGGATTTTCCTCTGCTCAGATATGTTTGTTGTGGTAATTATTTATTCCATCCCGACTAAAAGATGCCTTATCCGTAACTAAAATTTTAGATACAAACTTAGGTTACAAACTCGCTCATTCATTAGCCATTGACAGAACCCAGTCCTGCTATGGAAATCGGCTGGTACGAGAGCCTAAACACGCTGAAGGTGATACGGATACAACAATTGATTGCGAAGAATTTTCCGTATTGTGGTGTGGCTTTGAATACCTTCCTGATGAGCGGTTCTTCGGCATGACAATTCTGGTTCCTCTTCAGTTCTGACCAAAACTCTCTCCTCTAACTCAGCAGTTGAAACAGATCTCGGTCTACCATATAATCCTGAGTCGATGGTGGAATGTACCAATCTCACACAATCGCTGATGGATTTTCACAAACATTTTACTGGAAGGCTGCCTACGATCTGGATAAGCTTCACGGTAAAGGCGGGTTGCTTTTGTAGCAGATCCATTGGCTTTCCCGTAGATGAAATGCATGCCAGCCATTTCATGATTATTATACAAATTTGCCATATCTAATGACAATTATGAAAATAACTCACAATATACAATAAAACGAAAAATAATAAAAACAAAACAAACAGTATTGCGAACAAATTATCAAAATAACACACAATTCACTATTCTGTTCAAAACACTAAGATCAACTGCAGTTTCAATTTTACAAATTTGCTTCACCTGGACGAGATAGCATCACTGATTTCATGGTATTGAGCACTGAGTGACTCGCACTGACATTTTCTGTCATAACTCGGTTGTTTATGATCGCATTGTAACAAGTAAAATATCATTTTGTTCACGAAATAATGCGTAAGATTTTATCTAATGGAACATTATTCTATAAAACTAATAGTTTGTGAGATATGAATTATTTACAAATTAAAACAGCCGCCATTTTGAAATTTGTGAATGTAATATTTTCAACAAATTTCATTTCGTAGATTATGTTACTGGGGTAACACGTACCAGATTTCATTAGAATATCTCACTATGTTCTTGAGAAATAAAATTTTCCTTAAAAAATACAAAATGGCGGGCAGATGGAAAACTACGTTTTTGGACCTATGTTTACAGGAACTTTTTTTCTTGCAATTATGTAAGGAACACGTTACTGAAATATTGGACGACCATTTGTGAACACTCTGTATATATAAACCTGTTGGCCAAGGTAACTTGGCACGATCAAAATACGTTTCGAATAATCTCAACTATACGAGTACATATACATGAATCTAAACAATAAAATAATTATGAGTAACAATCTTTACATCATGAGACTGTCTTAACGACTTGGTAACTTAGAGAATGCTGCGGAAATACAATTGGTCCACGCGTTATCATAACTTACGATAACTGTGTTAACAATAGATTTATACAATTATAATGCTTCATAAGACATCTTTCTGTAGTTCACTATACATTACGTGTGTTAATGTCCATTGTGATCCGTGGTAGAAAGAAGAGAAGAATCATTGGGGCCACTTTTTATATGAAACGTGTAGGCTTAATTGGGACTGTACCGAAACAACACCACCGGGAGACAACTCCAGATGCGCGCCGGCGCCTGCGTGCAGAACTTTAGTTGGCGCCCCTACGCCCTCCGCCACAATAAAAAGTCACTTTATAAAAACGTATTAGTGCGTACAAATGAAATATGAAATATATTACTTACAAGTTTATTGAACAAAAACCAGGAATTAGCCTAGACTTAGTCTTCGGTGCAGAGGCCTATTCACGGTGGAGGGCGAAAAGATCCGGACCCCCCTAGAGTGTCGAAAAAGTTGATGAATTTTGTTCGTCTCTTAATTTTTAGGCTGTTTTATTTTTTTCAGCTAATATAGTAGTAGCTCTTTTTTAAATATACAGAAAGCTTTATTACATAGCATTAGGGTATATGTTTGAAATATGAAATATAGGAAAATCAATTCAGTCAATTTTAACAATGTTTCAATAACGCTCATTTTTATTGTTTTATTACCGTTTACTTTAATGGGAACGATTTGAGAATGTTATCACGCGTTATTCAGACACTTTAAACATAGTAATGTTTTTTTCTTTTGTATGAACCCAATTCGACCCCGGACCTCCCCAAAGCCAAATTCTAGATACGCCACTGGTTCGACGTATCATCTGTCAACTTAGATTCTCCTTGAAATCCTCTACCTTGTGATATCCTTGAATCCTTGTGATAAAAATGTAGGCTATGTCATTTATTTATACAGTGTCAATGGTATCGCTCATATATTTCTTGTTTAATTTTGTACGACAATGCAATAAAAATATTAGCATCACAATGGCGATGTGTGTAACTGAATGCGGACAAGCGCAGTGCGAACGTCTGGAACCGATAAGGGTGTATTTATTGATAACAAGCGTAGTGCGAGGGGTGAAGGTTGCATGGCGGATTGGATTGGACGTAAAATAAACACCGTAGGGACGGATGCGTGTATAAACCACTTAGGCGCAACCAGTCAAAAGCTTATACAAATATTAGTGGTACTCCTCCACTTGTGTCCTGGTATATGTTATGCTTTACCGCCTGCGCCCGCTTATCTCCCTTAGATTTTTGTTTACTTTGATCACAGCCTCATGTTTACCAGTGAAATCCATACCGATGTCGGTGCACAAACTGCTTTCCTTTGTGTTTCTTGATACGATTTTAATTTAAGCGTCTTATACTACAGGCCGGTGCAGACTTTCTCGTTAAATGGACTCTGTCCTTTTAAAGTGAAGCCTGAGAAATAAGTATGAAAATGTTATAGAATTACGCTTTCGTTGCTATTTAATTCAAAATCTGAACTCCTCGGCCGTTAATTTATGCGGTCATCTTCAGGATGTAAGTACCAACTGCAATAATTTTTACGAGGGAGTTCTAATTGGAGTGATTTTCCATTGCCTTCTCCAATCGCAGTTTCACAGCCGTTCAAGTAGGGCTGCCATCCGTCAGCGTTGTTCCGGACATGTCTTGTTTTTCTTGTGAGAGAGGAACGTCCGGGGAGGGGAATTTTGTCCCAGTCCGGGATTTGGTCAAGCCTTAAAACACGATTAATGGTTTTTATATTTTTAAATTATAAAATCGAGAATGATGTCCTTAAAAGAGTAGGTGAACAAGAAAAGTATGGACTGTCCCTTTAAAACAAAAGCAAAGCAATCGTGTATTTTCATTTTTTCGTTTAATATTTTCGTATGGCATTTAACGTTTTTACTTATTTATGTAACGTTCCCTACTTAATTAAAATATGTCTTCATTAAAAAAATGACACAGTTTTATAATAAATAACATTAGCGTAGCGTAGCACATATATGTAAATTAAAAATAAACAGTCATTCTGAAAATCATATTTTTTGAAGAACATAGACATCGTGACAATGTTAATTTAACGTCTCTCAAACAATTTGGCCTCACGAATCCTTAGATTAGATATAGGCCTACACATAAACTGTTCTTCCGTAAACTGCGAACGAAAAATGTAATTCTTTACATTCTTACGTTAATGACGTAGGCCTAGGTCGGTCAGTCCAAAATAATCGGTTGTGAATATTCTATCAAAGGCTTTTTATCAGACTACATATGTCTACTGAATACGTAAGCGGTATATTCTACTTCTATAATGGCTGTATTACTACACGGCTTCCCCGATCGAAGGCAGTGGTGCCCGTGGGAAGCCCTCCGGTACAATCTACGGGCGCGTGGTGGCCGTGGGACTGAGTTAGAGATGTCTAACACCCACCCAATTCTTTTTTAAATATACAGAAAGCTTTATTACATAGCATTAGGGTATATGTTTGAAATATGAAATATAGGAAAATCAATTCAGTCAATTTTAACAATGTTTCAATAACGCTCATTTTTATTGTTTTATTACCGTTTACTTTAATGGGAACGATTTGAGAATGTTATCACGCGTTATTCAGACACTTTAAACATAGTAATGTTTTTTTCTTTTGTATGAACCCAATTCGACCCCGGACCTCCCCAAAGCCAAATTCTAGATACGCCACTGGTTCGACGTATCATCTGTCAACTTAGATTCTCCTTGAAATCCTCTACCTTGTGATATCCTTGAATCCTTGTGATAAAAATGTAGGCTATGTCATTTATTTATACAGTGTCAATGGTATCGCTCATATATTTCTTGTTTAATTTTGTACGACAATGCAATAAAAATATTAGCATCACAATGGCGATGTGTGTAACTGAATGCGGACAAGCGCAGTGCGAACGTCTGGAACCGATAAGGGTGTATTTATTGATAACAAGCGTAGTGCGAGGGGTGAAGGTTGCATGGCGGATTGGATTGGACGTAAAATAAACACCGTAGGGACGGATGCGTGTATAAACCACTTAGGCGCAACCAGTCAAAAGCTTATACAAATATTAGTGGTACTCCTCCACTTGTGTCCTGGTATATGTTATGCTTTACCGCCTGCGCCCGCTTATCTCCCTTAGATTTTTGTTTACTTTGATCACAGCCTCATGTTTACCAGTGAAATCCATACCGATGTCGGTGCACAAACTGCTTTCCTTTGTGTTTCTTGATACGATTTTAATTTAAGCGTCTTATACTACAGGCCGGTGCAGACTTTCTCGTTAAATGGACTCTGTCCTTTTAAAGTGAAGCCTGAGAAATAAGTATGAAAATGTTATACAATTACGCTTTCGTTGCTATTTAATTCAAAATCTGAACTCCTCGGCCGTTAATTTATGCGGTCATCTTCAGGATGTAAGTACCAACTGCAATAATTTTTACGAGGGAGTTCTAATTGGAGTGATTTTCCATTGCCTTCTCCAATCGCAGTTTCACAGCCGTTCAAGTAGGGCTGCCATCCGTCAGCGTTGTTCCGGACATGTCTTGTTTTTCTTGTGAGAGAGGAACGTCCGGGGAGGGGAATTTTGTCCCAGTCCGGGATTTGGTCAAGCCTTAAAACACGATTAATGGTTTTTATATTTTTAAATTATAAAATCGAGAATGATGTCCTTAAAAGAGTAGGTGAACAAGAAAAGTATGGACTGTCCCTTTAAAACAAAAGCAAAGCAATCGTGTATTTTCATTTTTTCGTTTAATATTTTCGTATGGCATTTAACGTTTTTACTTATTTATGTAACGTTCCCTACTTAATTAAAATATGTCTTCATTAAAAAAATGACACAGTTTTATAATAAATAACATTAGCGTAGCGTAGCACATATATGTAAATTAAAAATAAACAGTCATTCTGAAAATCATATTTTTTGAAGAACATAGACATCGTGACAATGTTAATTTAACGTCTCTCAAACAATTTGGCCTCACGAATCCTTAGATTAGATATAGGCCTACACATAAACTGTTCTTCCGTAAACTGCGAACGAAAAATGTAATTCTTTACATTCTTACGTTAATGACGTAGGCCTAGGTCGGTCAGTCCAAAATAATCGGTTGTGAATATTCTATCAAAGGCTTTTTATCAGACTACATATGTCTACTGAATACGTAAGCGGTATATTCTACTTCTATAATGGCTGTATTACTACACGGCTTCCCCGATCGAAGGCAGTGGTGCCCGTGGGAAGCCCTCCGGTACAATCTACGGGCGCGTGGTGGCCGTGGGACTGAGTTAGAGATGTCTAACACCCACCCAATTCTCCCGCGTGGTATTATAACACCATTATAACTACATATTTTTCCAGTTCTACTAGTCGTTTGTTTTGAGTACACGTTCGGATAAAAAATCATAAATAGGCCTGTACTTGTCTTTCCATCCCTTTTTGACATAATAATAATAAGTAAATTTATTATTATTATTGTTCCGGCTGTACAATGTTTACACATTTTCCGGAACCAAAGATTACAGAAGTGATTGAATTCTCATCTTCCATAACTGCTTGTTCATCCAAAGATCTTCAATTTCTCGTTCCCTCAGTATAGTCTGAATTTCATCTATCCAGGTGATAGGTGGCCTTCCTCTTTTCCTTCTCCTGGTGGGGTCCATTCCATAACTCTCCTTAGCAGCCTTTCCTGTGCCATTCTTTTCTTGTGTCCATACCATTGTAATTTTTTTGTTTGGATAAAATCAACAATTGAATTTTTCACATTCATTCTGTCCTTAATGATTTCATTTCTAATTTTGTCACGTCTGGATACTCTTGCCGAACGTCTCCAAAAGTCCATCTCTGATGTCATTAATTTTGTTCTTGTGTGTTCATTAGTA
Source organism: Magicicada septendecula (assembly GCA_034769895.1). Taxonomy (NCBI): domain Eukaryota; kingdom Metazoa; phylum Arthropoda; class Insecta; order Hemiptera; family Cicadidae; genus Magicicada; species Magicicada septendecula. The sequence goes on from CM068376.1 coordinate 269,334,242, forward strand.
GTCCAAAATTCTGAGCAGTAAGTCACGATACTTCTAACAACGGTTTTAAATATTTAGGTTTTAGTTTCTGCTGTAATTTGTCTATCCCACAGGATTCCATTTAATGTAGATATAGCCATCTTTCCCAAATTAATTCTGGATTGTATTTCTTTGTCTTGCTTCCAACTGGCCGTAATTTTCACCCCTAAATACTTGTATTCCTCTGTACATGAAATCTTCCCCATATCTTCCTCTAATATCAAGTCTTGATGGTCACCTATTGCCATGTATATTGTTTTATTCATATTTGCTTTTAGTCCCCATTTCTGATATTCCTGTATCAATTTTATAGTCATGTACACTGTGTCTTCAAAATCAGCAAACTGTACTGAATAAACTGTATCACCATCAAGTGAAATTCCCATGTTCCTGCACATTTATTTCCAAGTCTGTTGATTTCTTCGTATAAATTTTGAAAAGCGTGGGTGTTAGACAACATCCCTGGCTTAAATCTTTGGTCACTTTTTTTGTCACCTTTGGTTACCTTTGGCGTAAAATTCTTTTGTCACCCTGGTGACTTATCTGGTGATGATAAGTCAATTTTGTTTACTAATTTTCTGACTTCTTTCTCAAACACCCTGGACAGTTTTTTCCCTAACAATAGTCGTCTTGAATCACGTCCCCAAGTTTGTGAAACGGTTACAGTTGCTGTACCGACTACCAGAATAAATTGTATCAACAATATTGACCACGATTTTAAAATCCAGTTAAACTTCGCTAATTCAGGTACCACTAATTTTGAATTCTCGCTGTTTTAACATTAAAAGTTAACCTCTACCTTCATCGTGTTGTCTAAACTAGTAAAAAATTGTTATTTTAAATATAGGCTTACTGTACTGTATTTTAATTCTAAAAGGGATCTGTTCTACATCAGTTTACATTTTTATTCTAATCTACCACAGCGAAAATACAAGTGAGAATTGTTGTTACTTTTATGATGGAATAATTATACAGTACGCGGTATTTATTCATTTCGATGGCAGTGAAATCAGTTACTGTATAACAGTGTATAAAAAAAAACACGAACAACCAAGGGTAATATTACTTAACAACCAGTTGTGTACAAAGCAGATCAACCTGATTGGTTAACACAAAGTTCACCTCCAACTGGCTTGACAGGAATATTTTGTTCCAGAAATCAAAAAGTCCCAAACAAAACCCTAAATATAGATGGAAAATAGTTCAAGTATTATTAATATAATATACAACGCCCCACGTCATTCATGTATTGTGAAGAGTTCTGATGGAATACAAAGTTACAACCTTTTCATCAAGGAATATTTTATTGTTTTTAAGAGTTGTTATAACCCCAAACTGATACTAAAAGGATTATGAAAAATATTAAAAATATTTCTTTACCACTCAAGCGATACAGAGTCCTGTAAACATTAGTTACATAAAATAGGGTAATAATTTTTCTAAGCATGACTAGGTGGAAGGATTTACTTTGCAAAACACTGACTAGAGATGGTCGTAGTAGATTCTGTGTGTTGTGCACCGTGTTTTTCTGTCCTTTTCTCTATTCATGTTTACTCGAGTGGCAGTGTACCCATTGTACTATTTTATTCTTTGTGTTTTAATATTAGTTTAGCTTCAGTGTTGTTTTGTTCGATAAAATTCGATAAAATTTAACAGTGGTTTTCAAATTTTAATACAAATAATTCAACACTGTTGCATTGAAGGATGTTTTATGTTTCTGCTATCGATTTGAAATCGCGGGGTCGTTAGTGAAGTGGTGGACTTCGTGAAGATATTGAACAGGATTAACTGAGATGATAGAAAGCAAAGTTTTACTAACCGTAAGTTAGAGTGCACCATTGACCTGACTTCGAAACGCCAGACACAGGGATATTTAACTCAAGTGGAAAACGTAGTTTTAAAGTGTTTACAAAGAGTGACCTCTGCTGAGGGACAGGGGTTTCTCTATGACAGTGAAAGCACTTCTCTCCGACAGGGTTCCCCTCCTTGAAAACAAAATTACCTTTGTTCCGCCGACAAGATAAGGCATCTTATCTTCGGTCAAACAAGTTGTTCCAGCCACCTACCGTTCGGCTTCCTACAAAGCTATTCTTTATTGTCCATAAAAGTCCTAAAGAATGCGATATTATTTATACCCAAGATTATGTTAATAAATTTTGTACACATCACTTTCACACCGATACAATCTAACTCGTAAATTCTACCTTCTTCGTTCTGTGTTATATTGTGTCCATTAAGCTGTTGTTTATTAGGCCTATTATCGCATTATTTGAGCTTTCTGTCTATAGAGTCTTTATGGTTCTACCTCGATGATTACCGTTTTTGAAAATTATCGTGTTTATTATTTTCCTGTCTGGAATTTAATTTCGTTTTCGTGAACGAAAAAATAAATATTTAGTTTTCGATACGGGACGGGTGATTGATTTCTTAACTAGCTAAACTTGGACCAAACTAATGCTACAGTTACTGTTTGAACTTACCTCATTCAGTACATTATTTCCTCATTTACCTACTATTATTTCGATCGAGCGTGTATATTTTTATTGAGGAAAAGCACAGTTTACGCACGTCGGTAAAAAATCTAAGGAAAATTATTTACACGTTTCAATAAAATAAAAAATTGTGTCAGTCGTCAGTGATGTGGTTCATAAATATCATCCTGTATTTCGTACTTTTGACAGACATAATAAGCGACAAAAAACTGGTGCTGACGATGCAGGAGTGGCTTCCAATATCGCCTCTATTTACCGAACTGCAGATGAAAATTAATATAGACTACAGGCCTAATTTCGAAGTGAATGTTTAACAACACCGCGACTCGTAAGTTTAAAATCAAATTATGAGGTAACATAATATTAATTGTAAGAGTTTTCGATTGTTGAAGAGGAAGTGGTTGGTATTGGATATAATTAACAAGGAAGAAGTCAAAAGACGAAAAGGAATAGAGAAAGAATAGGAATTATATCGATGAAAAACGTGTACAATGGTATGGACAGTAAGAAGAACAGTGAATGAAGACTGATGGATGGGGAGACTCAGAACCAGTGTCGATGGAAGGAAGATAACAGGAAACCTAGCCTGGGAGACCACGACGTGTTCATCAGCAACTGGTTGAGAGAACGAATGTAGCGACAGCTTGGAGGGGAGAGAGAGTGAGAGACGGATAAACAGACAGAGACAGATAGACAGACAGACAGAGTATATTAATGTGAGCAGGAAAATCTAAGGTAGAAAGTCAGCAACAGTAGAACGGATAAAATACGGTCGTGTCGGAATAGCATGAAACGTAATGTCGGAATTTTTAACCGTAATTTTCGCCCGTTACCTATCTGAATTTGAACATAATTGTAGCTAATACCTTAGGACTTAAATAATAGAATAAGTACTCAAAATGAAAATAAGGCAGTAGAGATTATTGAAAATGCATGTCTTCATGAACCAGAACAGAGGTCTGTGAACACCAACTCTCTGTCTTGAGTAACAAGCGTTAGTTTGATAATTTAAAAACACGAAAGTGGACCGAAAGCCTAACGTGCTTGGGTATACAAAAATTTTCGGTTCTTTTCCACCTTTCTTTAATGTTTACTAGCGGCAAGTCCATGTCAGAAGTGGCATGCGTACCACGGTTGAATACACCTAATTTAGTTAATCGTTAGACTTCGAGATTATCGGTCACTCACGTTTGCAGTGCTCGTAAGCTGGTTTCTCAACTTGATACTATTAAAAAAAATTCTTTTCATCATTTATGTATCGACAGTCGTTCGATGAATTCGGATTTGTTTAGATTATGGTTACGATATGAAATCAATAAATAAAAATACGACTCGCAAATTTTCCATTTGGTTTTCTAAATACGAGGGCGTGGGTAGTACACATTTACGTGATTATGTATGCTTAGTTGCGCTAAAGTGTTACAGTTTGCCTTACGCAGGTCGTAACCTTAGTTAAGGTGTATAAGCGTTTTCAAGACATATAGGCCTACTATTTTTCGATAAAACGGCAGTCTCGCCGAATCCAGTTCATTTATTGTTTAACAAGGTCAGTTTTAATTTTTTCTAGTCATTGCAAAGGGCGATTCTAACGCAAAGGATATTACTGAGCGACTGCTAACAGTTTCGTGGCCTTCAAGCCTTGCAAACAATCTGAATATCGTACAGTTTTATTTTGGCATCTGTTCGATGGAATTGTTGTGGCTCAGAATGGTGTTTGCTATAATTTCTGTCGGCCTATATCTCGTCGAAATCCACTGTTGTTTAATACCAATATACATAATTCTATAGCGTGTTACATTTGTAAGCGTACAGGGTCGGTGTACAATCAAGATTTGTACGGACCAAGTAGCTCTCTTAAACCCAGAGTTTCCGTTCTAAGTGAAACCAAACGTTGGGAATTTCGCCGAGAAAACACTGAAAAACGTACGCGCAATTCCTTTCGACCTCCTTCACGCGAGCAACAAGAAAACAGTACGATGGGAAAGAAACACGTGGAAGTTTCATCTAGCTAAGCTGTTCGTTTTCATTAGAACTGATATCCTCTATCAAGACGAGGAAGAAAGGAGAATAAGGTAATAATATAATACAAAAAAAGTAGGAATAGGTATTAAGTTTAATAATGAAAATTTGTCAAAATAAGCACCGTCTGAGGAAAACGTGCTCCAGAGGCAGTGGCGTGCCGACACAGTGTGCGGCACACACAGGCGCCAGGATAGTAAAGGCGCCAAAAATTTCAGGCGAGGAGGAAATATTTGAAAACAAAAATTATTATTCACTAACTTAATTGTATTAACCTTTTCGGTGCTTTGCACGGGTATTCTCGCTAAATGTTTCTGGCCGTATGGTACTCTTGACGTTATAGCCGCAAGTCCTGTTAAACTAAAGTTCGTTCAGAATACTGAGTCAGTATTCAACAGTGATGTTAGCTGCGAGCAGCTGTTTTTCTTTGTCGTTTATTACACAAGGCATACTATCACATTTACGCAATGGATTAATGGAATCTATAACGTCTATGTCACGGTCACAGGAAAGTTCTATTCAACGTAATTAGGAAACTAATCCATTGATAAACACATTGTTGTCTAACAAAATGTTACCTCTGACTGAATCTTTTCCTGAATTAAATCATTCGTAAACTTAGTTTCAGCATCTGATATTCTTCCGATGTAACATAAATAATTTGGTAACGACTGGTAACTGATCTACCTTGCTACAGTATTAAACATTAAAGTTCCGGCAGCCAAAATTGCCTGTAGACCGTTTTCTCCTGACAGTACGTTGTTGCTGATACGTGACTGCCGTGGCAACCACGTCCTGAAGCTATCCAGTCTCATCAGCTACAATTATTTATCCCCACCTGCGGACTTTTTTTTTATATGACTACTGATTCTTGTGATAGAATTATTGTCGAATTGGTCTCAGATTTTCAATACATAATTAGATATGTGATGCAGAGCAAAACACTGGATGCTACTATCACAGAAAACAGGTTGGGAAGAAAATTGCCGCACTAAATGGCACTCTGTAGGATAAAACATCAAAAAGAAAATGAAAAGCAAATTTACAGTACAATATTAAAAGTTATAATGCCTTACCGTTTTGAGATACGGCCTTTGAAAACTAGCACAGAAAAGCATCAAGAGGAACTGCGGGCAGCTTGACGGTATGGTAACAAACGATTACAGATGGTATAAAAATAAACAGCTGATTTGGTATGCTCACTTACAACGAATGGCCTAACAGCCTCACAGAGACGCCATCCACCAAAAAGACACAAGTTTTAAATTGGCAACACGAACGCAAATGGGACAACGAGGGTGGCCAAGAGAAGCCCGGAGAGGTGTATGACTGTGTACGAGATAGAGTGGGAGAGAGAGAGAGTGAAAGTGAGAGAGAGAGAGAGGGGGAGAGAGAGACAGAAATTGTAAAGTGGGAAATCGGGAAACGTCGAAGGATGTTGTAAAGGCGAGCGCGCGTGTGTGTACTTGCATAAGTGTATGAAATCTGTACTCTTCTGAGATACGCCTATACTAGATAAAAACGGTCAAGATGAAATTGAACATGGGTTTAGGATAGACGATAGACTCTGTGTACGGGAAGTGAACGCAAACGCTTAGGCCTAAGTTTATTGTTCACTTGCCGTGTTGTGTGTTTGTACTATTTTCCGGTGAGAACGTTGTGTTGTTCGTATGTGCGAACTGCAGGTCATGGTTGACCTCTTCCCGTCTTCCACATCACGTGTTATTTATTTATATTTCATTATGAAATGTTAATTGTCAATTACAGTCTTCATTAATTTGTTATTCTTCACAGAGTCGCTCGTCTAGATTCACGGTGCGATCCCGTTTGATTTACAATTTCGGCCACTGCGTCTCCCATGGTTTCTACTTTTTAACATGAATGTTTTTAGGCTGGGGGTCATTCCACAAAATGTGTGATGCAAAATGTGTAACGTCATCGAAAAATGTAACGCTCCAGGTAATGTTAACACTATATTTTTTCCACACTTTCGATTCCCTAAAAAAGCCTAAAAACATTATCATGCTTCGATGTTTCGGTTTCGTCGAAATTCGAGAGAGAGAGAGAGAGAGAGAGAGAGAGAGAGAGAGAGAGAGAGAGAGAGAGAGAGAGAGAGAGAGAGAGAGAGAGTGAGAGAGAGAGAGAGAGAGGAGAGAGAGAGAGAGAGAGAGAGAGAGAGAGAGAGAGAGTTTTTACCAACAGTTTTCATTTAATTCACAGCTGCCAGTCTCTTGCTGTCCAATTTTCATTTGTCCAGTCATTGCAGTTCACGTATATCATCAGCATCTCTTTGTCTGCCTACCGCTGACTAAATTTGTCCCCAGTGTACTCCAGTGGCTTTTGTTCACCGCAAATCTTGTCCACTTTACTGAACTACAGCTCCCTTAAGCAAGTTATCCTTCATCCTGGCTGCTAAATTTGTACCTTCCTAATCATCCGGCGTCTTCTTACCAGCCTAATGTCTTGCCATCCCCATTATATTCATTATATTGATTCTATAAATATATATTAATTGATTCTTCATTATATTAATTCTACAAATGATATTATTGAGTCCTGTTCTATATGTATATGTATATAGGTTTTGTGTTCTATCCCCATTTTTGGGCCGTTAAAACTGGTGAATCTCTTACAAGCATGAAAACGTGGCAAAACCCGAAACCAATAAGAAATATTGTGAACCTATTAAAATATTAGAGAATATATACGCGCGCGCGCGTGTATGCGTGTGTCCAGGAGTGGATCAGGATTATGGATTTGCGTGTGTGTGTGTGTTTTATAGATTTGTTTGTGTACACAAATTTTTGATTCTCTTGTCGACGTTTGTGACGTGGTTGAAGGACGATTCTGACGAGTAGGCCTGTTTGTGTTGCATCGTTTCCACTCACTCCCGTTTGCCATCTTCTGACCGTTCGGTGTGTTGTACAGGAATCTAAAACGTTCTGAAACCGCTTAGGAATAGGTGCAAATGTTTAAATGTCAACGTATGCCATTTTAAATGATATCACATCATCGGATATTCCTGAACAGTGCAACGAATATTCAGAACACGACACTTGGGACTGAGACAGAAATGGACAGGGATATTCAACTTCACACGAGAACATTCGCACTTCACCCGCGTAAACCTGATCAATCAAATATGTTGAGAATATACTGGAAAACTCTACATTCATTTTTAAGTAAGTGTACCTGTCATTGTAGAAGTGAAAGTTTGTATTGTGCGGTGGGGGGTCGAGCTGCCTGGGCGGGGCCTCAACCCGCACACATGCGCGTTTACTGTGAGAGTCTAGAAAAGTAATGTTCTCGAAGTTTTAAATGAAAGAAAAGATCTGGAAGCTGTTTTTCTATATAAATAGAGATGCCCTCGACAAGTACAGTTCAGTTTTAAATGTGCTCTTGTAATGTGTATTTCGAGTGTCCGTTTTATGTATACTTGCTACTAAACTGTTCCTTCAATAAAGCGTGTGTTTGCTCCTGTACTTAAATTATTCATTATGTTTACCCATACCTCAACAGGTTATGGGCCCAGTGGCATTTTAAAATCGGAGTGCAGTGTGTAATTGGAGTGCAAGTATAAAATATTTGTGCAAAAATGGAACCGAATATAAAAATTGAAAAACTTCGAGACAAAGATAATTGGCATCAATGGCGCTTCGTAGTACGCACATTGATGGAAGAGGATGATGATGTGCTGGATGTTTGCGAAGGAAGATTAGCCGAGCCAGCTGCAGGTGCAGAAGATCGTGACGCGTTGTTGGAAAAGTTCAAGAAGGCGGACAAAATTGCCAGAAAGTTAATTGTTACAACAGTGGAGAGAAAGCCTCTCGAACTTATAATGGGTTGTTCTACTGCCAAGGAGATGTGGGACAAATTGAATACAGCATATGATCTAAAATCTGATGAAAATCTGTCGATGATTCAAAAACAATTTTTTGAGTTTAAGTGGACAGAGAGTGAAAGTGTTACGTATAATATTTCAAAAATAGAACAGTTGGCTAGAAAAATGAATAATCGCGTGGGAAAAATTGAAAAGACTATGGTGATGACTCGTGTTTTAACATCTTTGCCACAAAAGTTTAATCATTTTCACGGTGCTTGGGATTCGGTATCTGACGATAAGAAGAATCTCGAAAATTTGATTGAGCGCTTGATGGCAGAAGAATTTAGATTACAAGAGCAAAAGGAAGTACACGAAGAGACGACAGCGTTGCTAGCTAATCTGAAAATCGGTCATAAAGAACAGAAGAATGACTCTTATAGATATGAGAAGAATAATTTGAAACAAGAGCAGTGTTATAATTGTGGAAGACAAGGTCATTTAAAAAGGGACTGCTTCAGGTGTTATACGTGCAAAAGAAAAGGTCATAAAAGTAACAATTGCTTCATGAATAAGAATAATGGACAGCGAAGATGGTCGAATAATCAAGAAAGAAGTAACTCGTCTTCTGGACAGAAGAAATCAACATCGAGGATAGCACTAATAGGTGACAAAGGCAGCTGTGGCAATCGGGATGATCTCTGGATTGTGGATTCGGGTGCGACGAGAATATGTCGAAGCATCGAGAATGGTTTTCAACGTTCGAAGAATATACAACACCAGTCAGTGTAAGAATGGGCAACGGTATGACAATGTCTGCATATGGTAAAGGTAATATTGACTTTGAAACTTATAAAAATAGTGAACGAGTAGAAGGTACTATCTATAATGTATTATATGTTCCTGATTCAATGTATAATCTGTTTTCTGTTAAATATGCGGGTAAAAGGGGTATAGATTATGAAATAACACATAATGCTACGAGATGTACTTTAAAGCATGGTAATGAAATTCTTGTAACTGGTTCCGAATATGAGCCTGGTAGTTTGCTAAAATTAGACATTCAAACTTTAATTACAAAAGAGTGTAACGTGGTAGAACAAAAGAGTAGATCGAGCATTGCCAACGGTAATGTTTTACAATTATGGCACGAAAGACTTTGCCATCAAAATGTAAAACATGGGAAGAATTTTTTGAAAAATCTAAATATAAAATTTTCGGATGAAAATTTCTTTTGTGAAGGTTGCGCTTATGGCAAAAATCATAGATTGGTTTTCACTAGATAGAAATAATTTATACTGACGTTTGTGGTCCTATGGAAGTAGAGTCTCTCGGTAGAAAGTTATATTTTGTTTCTTTTAAAGACGATTTTTCAAGTTATAGAGAAATTCATTTTATTCGAGAAAAATCTGAAGTAATAAAAAAACTAAAATCATTTGTATCGGGGTTGAGAATCAATTTGCAACAAATATTAAAGAAATTCATTTTGGTGGTGGTAAAGAATACGATAATAAAGCTGTGATCTCTTTTTTAAATAGTAAAGGTATAAAATATTCGATTAATGTTTCATATACGCCCGAACAAAATTCAATTGCAGAGCGCGATAACCGAATCATTGTAGAGGCTGCTCGATCAATGTTATATTCAAATTCAAACTTACCTCTATTCTTATGGGCAGAAGCAATGAATACTGCTGTACATGTAATTAATAGAACAGGCCCAACAAAACAAAATAATAAAACTCCTTATGAGTTATGGAATGGAAAAACAGCTACTGTTGATAGATTTAAAATATTTGGAACCATATGTTATGTACATATATCAAAAGAAAAGCGTAAGAAACTTGATAAAAAATCGATGAGAGGTATCTGGTCGGATATCATGAGGATTGTAAAGGTTATCGTGTATATGTTCCGGAAGTGCGAGATGTCATTATAAGTAGAGATTTACTTTTTAAACCTGAAAGAGTATTAGCTGATTCAATTATTTTGAATTCTTTGAACAATAGTAATAAAGAAACTGAAGAAAAAATGAAATTATAACTCCTAAAAATAATGAACTTTTACTTAAAAATGAATCAAATGAGTTTGAAGGAAGAGAACCTTTATAATCTTCAAATAGCGATAACAATCAAACTGAACGACAATTGCGCGATAGAACAAAATTAAAACCTACAGAATATTATGGATGTCCGATCACGTTTATTGCTGAAAAGTTACCATCCAATTATAACGAAGCAATTACAAGTAAAGAAAAAGATAGTTGGCAAGCTGCAATGCAGGACGAAATAAACTCTTTGTATGAAAATAAGACATGGGTATTAGTAGAAAAGCCAAAAAATAAAAAGGTGATTAACAATCGTTGGGTTTTTGTGAAGAAGCTCAATCCAGATGGTACAGAACGTTAAAAGAGCGCGGTTGGTTATTAAAGGTTATTCGCAACAGACAGATATAGATTATAAAGAAACTTTTAGTCCGGTTGTTCGCTTTGATACAATAAGATTGATACTTAGTATTTCTGCTCGTGAAAATTTACATATCGGTAAATGTTATATAAAAACGGCCTTTTTATACGGTGACTTAAAGGAAGATATATATATATATATATATATATATATATATATATATGAAACAACCTGAAGGTTTTGATGATGGAAGCTCACGCGTATGTAAATTAATGAAAAGTTTATACAGCTTAAAACAAGCACCAAGATGCTGGACTGAGCACTTCACTAATTTTCTTGTAAATTTAGATTTTTGTCAAAGTACAGGTGACCCATGTTTATACACATATAAAACAAAAATAATAATAAGATCTTGTTAGCAATTTATGTTGATGATGGACTTATTGCAGCTTCAAATGAAAGTTTGATTGATAAATTGTTGAATGATTTGAGTAAAAAATTTAAAATTACCAGTACAAAAGAAGTTACTAATTATCTTGGAATGGAAATTTGTAGATTGAATGATGGGTCTGTTTTCATTCATCAAAGTACTTATATTAACAAAATCTTAGAAAAGTTTAATATGTCAGAAGCTAATATTGTATCCACGCCAATTGATTGTAATCATGATGAATATTTATCAGAAACTATTGTAAGTAATGTACCTTATCGTGAAGCTGTCGGCAATTTGATGTTTCTGCAAATTGTAAGTCGTCCGGACATAAGTTTTGCTGTAAATGTTGTATCTAGAGTTTTAGACAAACCAAGTGTAGCTCATTGGTCAATTGTTAAACGAATTTTACGTTATCTAAAAGGTACGATTGATTTTGGATTACTATATTGTAAGGATGGCAACTTTAAAGCTTATAGTGATGCTGATTATGCTAGTGATACAGTTACACGTAAATCAACTTCTGGCGTAGCTTGTATGTATGCAAATGCTGCAATTATTTGGCGAAGTAAGAAGCAACAATCTGTACCATTATCAACAACCGAGTCAGAATTTGTAAGTGCAGCATTAGCAACAACTGAAATAATGTGATTAAAGAAGCTATTTAATGAATGCGATTGTAAGACTGATAAATATGATTTATATATAGATAATATGAGTGCATTAAAACTTATAAGTAATCCTGAATTCCATCAAAGGACAAAACATATTGATGTGAAATATAATTATGTACGTGATTGTTTTCAAAATGGAGAAATTGATGTACATTATGTTAAAAGTAATGAACAAGTCGCTGATATACTTACGAAAGCTTTGTCAAAACCAAAATTTGTTTATTTAAGATCTAAACTTGGACTTAAGAGTAAAAATGAATTTTTTTAAATTAATGTGATTGTGAGAATGTTGATTTTTAGGGAGGGTGTTGAGAATATACTGGAAAACTCTACATTCATTTTTAAGTAAGTGTACCTGTCATTGTAGAAGTGAAAGTTTGTATTGTGCGGTGGGGGGTCGAGCTGCCTGGGCGGGGCCTCAACCCGCACACATGCGCGTTTACTGTGAGAGTCTAGAAAAGTAATGTTCTCGAAGTTTTAAATAAAAGGAAAGATCTGGAAGCTGTTTTTCTATATAAATAGAGATGCCCTCGACAAGTACAGTTCAGTTTTAAATGTGCTCTTGTAATGTGTATTTCGAGTGTCCGTTTTATGTATACTTGCTACTAAACTGTTCCTTCAATAAAGCGTGTGTTTGCTCCTGTACTTAAATTATTCATTATTTTTACCCATACCTCAACAAAATATAGCCTACATAACACATTAGGCCTACATGTATCGTATCATCGATTAAGGTATATGAAAAACGATTAGGCTTGTATTTATTGTATTTTATTTTTGTGTTTAGAATTAGATGTTTGTGTTTCATTTTACAAATTTACTTCATATGAATTTTGATATCCCGCAAAACTACTGTTCGATAACGTGACGTTTTCGTGCAGGTTAAAATTCCTTTTCCGCGTGGATTCCAACCTATGACAGGTCTGATTTATCATTTTAAGCAAAACATTAACTTAAAACGATTGATTACTGTAACGAATTGTAACGAAATTACAAAGCGAGTAACAGCTGCGGAAGACATTTCTCAGTGTAAATATTTCTTATTTAAAAATTCGTCTATCAAAAGAAATCGGGCGTTTTTTTAAATTAAGCTTGTAATTGTTCTCGAATAATATGTTTGGAATATTTTTAAAATAAACATAATCTTGCTACAATAAAATATTCACTTGAAGTCTATAAACTTTATATCTGTCGGCCTGAAAATGCTTCAATATACTCGTAAAACAGAACTTTACATTATTGGAAAGATGTTTTACAAATTTAAGATAAAAAAATTATGTTTTTCAACCAAATATATGCCCCACAAATAGTTTTTCATGGTCAGTTTGCCGATACCAACGTTGCCGTCACTATCGACACCTCGTCTGCGGTGCTGTCACCATTATCAGGGTGTCTTTCATTTATCGACCACACGAAAAGTTTCTTTTTTTTTGCTTCTGTTTTGAAAGACTGTACGCTTGACTGAGACGTGTTGGCGGCGAGGTATTCTCAGTAGGACGGTGTCGCCTATTATGTCTGTTAAACCTACCATGTAAGCTTCTACCTGTAGCAGCACCAAGTTATAGTTGGCTTCTTTCTAGCGTAGACTTTAGGCAGGAAATCGCATCCGGCGACTGCGCCTTCCTTTTCTTGCTCTATTCTATGATGTACGTTATACTACGTTATAGTGGGTTCTTTATGAGCTTTCAGTATGTATACACAGTGGAACTCACTTATGACGAGATTCAAGGGACCGGACAAATGTGCTCGTTAAAACCGGGTGCTCGCTACATCCGTGTTGTCTACTCGGAAGCCTACATTTTTATAACGTGATTATCGAACAAACAACAGAAAAGTCCACTGTAGAAGTTTGCTTTGCACAATAAAATTTTGACAGGTTTTACATTCTACCCTTAAAAGTGAAATTTAGACATTAAACATTTTTTAGACGCTAACATTCTTTGCTGAATATTGGCGTATAGTGCATTTGCGAAATATAGTAAAAGTAACTGTGTAGTAAAAACTTACCAAAAATCAGCCGACAATCCATTTGGCAAAAAACGCAAAACTTTCTATGCCACATGTACAATATTTATTTTTAAAAATTATAAGAAAATTAACTCTAATTTATTTGTCTGTTTGTCCTTCTTTCTAAATGGGATTAAAATTATATTTTGCGCACAGACCTTAATTAACCTCAAAAAAGTCATCTATTTTTCTTTGTTTAGTAATTTTGTATCTGTATATATCAAAACAGTTTTGTAATGTATTCAAATATTTCACGAATTCATTACTTACATTATTAGTTTCACTAGATTGCGATGATAACTTTAAACGAATGTTTAAAATGTTGTATTGCAACGAATGTTTGTTAGAGCTTAACCTATGAACAAGCATGCGAGAAAATTCTCGTTACAACCGCTCCTACACGTTCTAATGGTCGTTACAATCGTTCCTACACGTTCTAATGGTCATTACAATCGTTCTAATGCGTTCCTACACGTTAAAAGAGAGTTTAGTTATAATTACTAAGATACAAAACCAAACAAATCTCGTACTTTTGCTCGTTACATCCGAGTTCTCGTTATAAGCGAGCTCGTTATTATGTGTTTCACTGTGTTATTAAATTTTATGTCAGTATTCTTGCAGCTACATTACAATATGAAAGTACAACGCCAAAAATTATAGGTCTACACGCGTGTAGTCCGAAATGAAAAAAAAATAAACGAATGTCATTAGGAAAAACAACAAAACTGTGAAAAGTGTAAATATTTAGGCGCGTTGATACCTTAGAGTGGAAGGTAATGTGACGGAACTTATAAAGCGAACAACAATTGCGTAAGACTTCGTAACGACGAACAAAATACTTTTGTAACAGAGAAATCATAAGGAAACAGAAATTTTAATATTAAAATATTAAAAATATATAGTTGCCTTAGCAATAGTAGAACCAACGTAAACTATCAAAAAACAACGAAGAAAAATAATGGCAACTGAAATGAGATTTCTGCAGAAACGGACAATAAAACAGTCACAGGTAAATTGAGGAACGGCTCGTCCAGAGACAGATTAAGAACAGACTGCTTGGAACTTATAATAGAAGAAAATAAACCTAGTTGTTTCGGTCACATCAAGAGGAAACGATATTCGAAGCGTGTACAAGGCGAGACAAATAACGAAAAGGAAGAGGATCAAACGGCAGGATAAAATGAGAAGAGTACTTAAGAAAAGAAGAGAAGTGTCGAAATTGTTGAAGGACACGGAAGAGGAGGAAGTGGAAAGAAAATCTACATTGTGCCTTCCACTCATAAAGGAAACAAGATATAATAAATATAAAGTAATTGCTTATAGAAATAATTATTTTCCTAAGCAGTTTGTAAAATCTTAGTGCCTGACGGACCTTTCACTCACACATATTGTACGTTATGAAAGGCTCAGTGATAGTGCGGAACGTGTATATTGAACATATAGTCATATAGTCAGACTACAGTTTTATTTTTTGAAAGTAAATATTTCTTATTTACAAAATTCGTCCATCAAAAGAAATAGGAATTTTTTTTAAATAAAGTTTTTAACTATTCTTGAATGTCAGGTTTAGAATAATTTAAAAATAAACCTAATCTTGCTATAATAAAATAAAATAACTTTATCCTACAAGTACCGGAGATAATGTGGTGTTAAGATGTTTGAGTGAGTTTCACCGATTTCGTACCCCGTACCCCGTTCCTGGTCGGGATGCGACGTTACATTAAGCGAATAACGCAGTGGATTTAGTAAATTTAGTGATCATTTCAGTATTACAGAAGATATTAAATTGTGAGAACGGATTTTTGGATTATTGAATTCGTTAACGATTTGTTACGCGAAGTGCGATTTTGGTTTACATGATTGGTACTAGTAGTAATAATAACTTAGTAGGCGTGATAATGTTTTACCGATCCGCCACAAAGAAATTACGGGTGCTGCTAGTAGGAACGGTATCATTCATCGACCATTCCGTGTGAGCTCGGAGAGTTCTTTACCGGGCGGAGATTTTATCTTATGCCAGTCTGTAAATTCCCCGTATAAAATCACTTTTTCGCATTTCACGTAACGCCGAGTCTTCACAAACGGCAAACGTGAGCGAAATTGCAACAATATCTGGCGTGATTACTACGTAACTTTGAAATGGATACAATAAACATCGCTTATCGCTGACGGACAATCTAAACAATTTACATAACATTTTTTATAGACGAAGTCGAAAACTGTTTAAATTCTGTCATTAATCACGTATAATTAGCGACGTTTATGGGCTGTATAAGAAATTATTCGGCGTTCAGTATCGTGTGTTTCAGACAAAGTCAGTACTCTAAACACGTTCCACAACGCAAATAGTATTGTTATTATTACTTTTTCTTCACGTAATAAAGCGGTTGAGTATAATTAAAACGGAAGTAATGAATTTTCATTCAGTTTTGTACATTAATTAAACTCGTAATCGGTGCGAGCACGAAACTTTCGAAAGTTTTACTTTTTTTTTGTGTCTGCTAGTCGAGAAAACGTTTTCCTCAACGCAAGACATCCGATATTCGGAACGTAAAAAAGTATATTCGTTATGAAAGTAGTAGATTTTAGTTAATACAGTTTAAACATAGGTTGTGCCATGATTAGTCAAAAAATCCGATCGACTGTTAGTGGGTGGATCACTGTTTGTAAAAATCAGAGCCATCGTTTGAGTTCACTTTACAAGTTCCATTTCCAAATTCCATTTGTGTTTGTTATTTCAAGAGCATTATGTAAGCATTATGTAAAAAACACACACGCACACAATATGAAACCGTACAGATTTTTCCTATAAAAATTATTCATTTGACAAATTCGTGGATGACACGATGACTTCTATGCTTGATGTCAGCAAGAAAGGACAAATAATGTGCCTGACGCCAATAACGATAATAACAATAACAATAATAATATATACCATATTATCCTCTACTCGGACCGCTTCCATCGTAATATTTTTCCCCTAACAACAACAGGGTCTATCAAACGCAACTCACAGGTTCTGAGGACGATCCCAGATTCTAGAGATCGAAATGTTAGCCGAAAAATATTACAGTGAATGCTGTCCGAGGAGAGGACTTACTCGGTGGAAATCACCTGTGGGTTAGGAGTTTCAAAGAACAATAATAATTCCGGGCTGTTGGGCCGAGCTGGTCTTTTTGTAGATCCAAACATTTCGGCGGCAGCTACGGCAGTCATCCTCAGTGGTCTTCTGTGAAAGCCGTAGCTGCAGCCGAAATGTTTGGATCTACAAAAAGAGGACTTCGACCCAACAGCCCGGAAAATAATTCTACTGAAGACAACTTCGGCCGTTGAAAGCTTTAGTGTAATAATAATAATAATAATAATAATAATAATTATTATTATTATTATTATTATAGTAATCTACACCGTCATTAATGTAATGAAAATTGTCTATTCGTTTCTATTACAATCCACAATTTTAAATACGCTACTTATACGTAATAGTATAGTTGCTTGTAAGCTAGATTGGTTATGCGTTGCTTGATAGTTGCTTGCTTTTAAGTAACAATTCATTCCATACCACGTATAATGGTAGAAGTTACAAACACAAAATAAAATAAACCTTTCACAGGAGATCCGCCTTTTCCCAGGAAATACGCCATTTCAGGAAATCTACGTGTAAGTGACTGTTTGGATTCGGTTTAAATGAGAAGCTTCGCAACGGATGTCTGCATCGAGTGAGTCGTCGTTTGTAGTCGCAGACGTGTTTTTCTACCGCAGAAATATTTAAACAAACAATTAAACAAGCCGAAAAATGTGAGTAAAATGGATACAGGTACACGCTATTTTAAATACGTGCTGTCAGCGCGTGACGTCACACGCCCGACTGATGAAATGTTTTAATTTAATTCCAGTCGTCACAATCATACAGAGGAATATGAATAGTTCGGTATGGACAGGCAGACAGATATAATAGAAACAGGAAGTCTCATGTGATACGAGGACGGGTCAAGAAATACGAATAAACGAACAGTGAACTATATTCCAAACAAGAGAATAACGGATAAAACCACATGTACTTTTAAGTCCATACGCTTGGCACAGCTTGGGTTACAGAATAAGGTAGTGCACAGTTAGTATACTGCCCTCAACTGACGAGGTTAGGGCATCCATTAAACTTGGGTGCATCCATAATTCGGCTGGAATTAACGATCAAGTCTCGGATAGAATCGTTTCGCGAAAGCGAGTGCTCTGACCATTGCAACGCCAACAATTTTAGTTACCTGCACTTTAGTCAAGTAATAAAACTTAGTAAAAGATCAACAGTGGTTTTAAATGATCAGCAAGTGAACAGGCTTTTATAGCGTTCAGAGTACGGTGTCGGTAATGACTAGACCACAAAATACGTTTATGAAGTGCTGAAAACAAAAATACGTAGCGTAACACTATATTGTAATAGTAAAATCGTTGAATTGCGTGCGCGGTCATGAACTTAAGCCCAAATTCTAGAACTAATACCGACTTCGACTGCGTCTGGGGGTGTATAGTGTCCGATTTCTGACGATCCATCGGAGGTCGTTTGAAAGTGATTTCACTTTAATCCGCTGCCGATTAAAGTGATTTTCGTATTGTTCATTTCTTTTGTTCTTTTTTATTATCTTTATTATAAAATAATTGTTACGAAATATGAATAATATTATTACATAAATAGGGAAAGAATTAGTATAAATAATAAGCATTAATAATATTATTAATATATAGTAATTAATAAATTATATATAATAAGTATATAATATATACGGTATTCAAAACATTTTTGCAACGGGCTATTTCTTGATGTATATAATATATTTAATATTTATAATGACTTTACCTCAAGATGTTTTTTCCTTATTTAGAACATGTTTCGGGACACTTTGTGTTCCCATCCTCAGCGTCCCTAATTTTGAATCTTGTGAAGTACTTGTGTGTGTGTTGTTGTGGTTTCCTGTTGGCCTTTGGCACTTTAAATTGGTAGGGTACTACTGTACGTGATTGTCGTATATATAGTAATCTATGTATAATACGTACAATACTAATTATATACACCACAATCACGCACAGTAATACCAATTTAAAGTGCCACAAAGGCCAACAGGAAACCACAACAACCAACCAAGCCACAAGTACTCCACAAGATTCAAAATTAGGAAGGCTGAGGATGGGAACACAAAGTGTCTCGAAACATGTTCTAAATAAGGAAAAAACATCTTGAGGTAAAGTCATTATAAATATTAAATATTATATATATATATATATATATAATTAATATTATCGTGCAGTCGTAGGTGGGGTTTTTAGTAGGCGAAATTCCCACACAGCAGAGGATAGACGGTTTCCTCTGAAAGTTCATAAAACATTTTCCCCCTTTAATATATAAATATATATATATATATATATATATACACACACAAACACACACACACACACACACAATTCTACACTTAACATTAGAGAAGTGGTGGATTAAATCGATAAAAATTGTTATATAATTTCATTAGTAGTATCGTAATAATTAGGAAATTTTTAAACAAGTTAATGCAGTTTAAACAACAAAACGTCAAATTTTTTTTTAATTCAGCTGCCTCAACACTTTTTCTAAAAATAAGTATGGCTTAATAGTTGTCTGAGACTTTCACGGCCGTCGCCAACGTTATTAGAAGACTGGTTTCTTCTAGAGTTGTTAATTGCAGACGTTTCGACCGCACATTCGACGACCGTCTCCAGTGCGTAAAGTTCGGAAGGCTGTAACACTGAACAAGTTATCGCAGTCAGTAACCAAGGTAACCCGGCAAGCCACTCTTCTAATAATAAATATGGCTGTTAAAATACGACTCTTGCAATCACTTGTTATATATAGTCCGTACTGGATTACAGTGTAACATTAAATCAGAAGACATCTGGTATTTCGGTATAGGCCCTACAGTATTCCTGGGCAGTATATGCTGGCGAGAGTGTTAGAGGTTTATCGAGTCCAATACGTGTGGTCGTTATGGCGGATTCTTCGATAAAACCGATGTCGTATTAAACGATTTCTACTATATTCATATTATAAACGATATCCGATTATCTTTCCTGCTCATCTTATCTGACTGTTTGACAACAGAAAGCGAATATGAGTGTATTGCAGTAGCGCGTAAAAAAGATACACTTTGCACTTTTAAGGAATCCGTAATAAATAAACTACGGGAACCACTGTTTCATGCCAAGAATACAATCTCAATAAACTATAAGCAAGAGGTTGTGGGACAGTTTTACAGTGTTGAAAGTGTTCACAAGGCTTCAAATGAATACGCCATTGAAGTACGTAGTAGTTGTCGGGGCACGATTCTGATTAGGGGAAAAATATGAACAAAACTATGCAAACGGTAGACGTACCGGATTCAAATTGCATACTTTGATTAGCTGTGAAGTGCCAGCTGTGGCCTATGTCGCCAACGAGTAATAAAATGTGTTATAAAGTGTACGTTGTGTGTGTGTGTGTGTGTGTGTGTGTGTGTGTGTGTGTGTACACGGTCACACAACACAGCACGTATGGAACGGGAAAAATAATAGACTTGAGGCTTATTTAAAGGAAAAAGGGCGTAATACTTGTTTATGTATGTGTTTGCAGTTAATGTTGCGTACGATATTGGACATAATAGCTTAGTAAAAACATCGGACGTTATATTTTCCACGCGGGGTACGAATATCGCTTGGAAATTAAATTCGTTTTACGTCGCGATGTAATTTTATCGCTTCACTTGTATAGTTGACTTGAGTGGGCAACATTTCATGCGATACTGGCCGCGGTATTGGCAACCTGTCTGCTTCCTTCGACGCGCTAGGAAAATACGGTAACTGATTGGAACTGGCCGGACACTTCTTGGCGCAAATGGCCGAACGGGATAACCGAGTTTCTCAGACTCTAGAGCCTGAGTTCAAGTTCGAGATAAGATGATTTTCTCCCAGGATTCCTACCATATCTTTATTGTCCCCAGTTGAAGACGCATCTGTTGGGCGACTCAACAGCGTTGAAATGAAGTTGCCCTTACAAAATTATAATGTTGCCACGTACTTAATTTTGATCTTTCTAGTCACTTTTTTTTAACGTACCGTAGTTTTAAAATAAATTTCATGTGGTGCAGAATTTCTAGAATACAATGAACTGGGCTGCTTACAATTCACTTCATCGTGAACTAATACAAATTTCAAACAGAATTAACACTGCGTTGCACACCACTATAGACAAAATTCCTGATTAGCGCTTTCAAGCTTCACAGCTCATCATCAGATCGGAAAATCAGATTTTCCGACCTGATTATGGGCTGTGAAGCTTGAAAGCGTTGATCGGTAAGTTTCTCTATAGTGGTGTGCAACAGTGTTAGGCCTAATTTTGTTTGTGAACATAACGACTAACACAACTTTATTAATTAATACAAATTTGTAGAGAATAGTCGGAGATTAATTACTAATTGTGAGGTCTGGAGAAAGGAATGATTTTTCTTCGAATTTGTTTATTTGACAAATTAACGTTATTAACCTTGGTACATTTTACTCTTTGTAAAGTATGATACTGAAATCATCATTTCAAAAATACTTTTTACTACTTTTTACAAATTATTTTACTACTTTACTTCTCCTTTCTTGTTTTTCACACAGTGGCCATTAAATGTTTAAGTAAACACTTTATATTGAGGAAAAACTGTTTCTTCCTCAATATATAGCTTTTCTTCGTGCCAAGAAAACTCGTCGTTTCCTTTGCGGTTTGTGTGTGGAGGTTTGCAACAGATTTTCTTAACGTAAGATGGAATCCCTACGTCAATTTTGTGATCCGACAGCATGATAAAAGTCTTTACATGCTTCTGATGATGTAAAGCTAGTGAAGTGCGTTTGAAGAACAAGACATCTGGAGATAAAATGACTGATGTTAATTGAAATACAAGCAACAACAATAACAACAACAACAAAAACAATAATAATATTAATAAATATATTATTAATGTTTATTGTGTGTGTGTGTGTGTGTGTGTGTTTTAGTACTACTAGTAATTACTAGTCGATTTAAGTGATGTTATAAACTGAACAACCGGTAGAGGGTTGCGCACGAAAATGGCAATACTTTCAGCCCGGATTCCTTCGCTGAAGACAGGAATCGATGCCGTACGCAACCGATAAATCGATGTTATCAAGAAATGTTTTCGGGGAAAGTATTTTTCGTAAAGAGCTTTTGCTTAAAGTCGTATATATTAAGCAAGACAATTTCCTTCGCAACATTTATCCGTGGATACACGCGCATTCATGTATGCATACTTTTATGTAAGTTCAAACCGAAAACATAACATGTACGCTGATAATACAGTTCCAATCAATATCAATACAAGCACTAGGATTTTAACCTATGGGCCTACATTTCAAGAATGAAACCAATATTACAATTTTTTGTCGTGCGTTTCTTACAAGCATGTCATTTGCAAACAACGAAACACGCAGACTCGAACTTTCTGCGAGTTATTGCCACCAAAAAAATATTGCTTTTAAATAAAAAATGTTGATACAGGCCTATACCCTTACATATATGTTGTTTTAAGTTATGTATATGTACTAATATATATATATATATACATATTTTAATATATATTGTAACAGTACACGCACATCCGCGCGCGCGCATGCGTGTGTGTGTGCCTATACAATTTAAAGAAAGTTTTCTTCATGTATAGATTTATTTTATTAATTTTTCTAACGCGTATTTCATAAGAGCATTGTCTAATATCATCAGAGGATTTCTGATTATAATATATATATATATATATATATATATATATATATATATATATATATATATATATATTTCAATCACTTTCTGCTACAGTCCGTTTCTTGATGTATATAATACATTTAATATTTATATATAAATTTACCTCAAGATGTTATTTTTCTATTTGTGGAACATGTTTCGAGAGTTCCTGTTCTCTCATCTTCAGCCTTCGCCATCTTGTTTCTGGTGAAGTATTTGTGTGTTGGCTTCTGGATGTTATTAAGGTAGTTTGTTGGTCTTTGGTCTTTTAAAGTTGCATTATTGTGTGTGGCTGTGGTATCTGTTTTTGTATTTTGTGTATTTTCGATGTTGAGTGCTTTGAATATTGTGTCATGTTTTCAAAAACACATGACCCAAATGGCATATGGATAAGATATGTAGATGATGGACTATATGTATCAAATAACAAAAACACAAATGCAGAGAACATACTGAAACAAATCAATAACATACATCCCAAAATACAATTCACAGAAGAAAAAGAAAAACATAACAAAATCAACTATTTAGACATAACCATCACAAGATATAACAAACACAAAAATATGCAATATATAGAAAACCAACTTCCACTAACATCATTATACCTAACCATTCTGACCACCCACCACAACATAAAATGGCAGCATTTTATTCGTTATTTAACAGAATGTACAAAATACCCCTAAACAAACAAGAAACTGACAAAGAAAGAAATATAATATACCAAATTGGTTATGCAGATGGATACAATAAAAATACTATGATCAAAATAGAAAATAAAATCAAATACAAAATAAAAACTGAACAATTAAGAATTAATCAAACTGAACAACACATAAATAATAACAACAACAAAAAATGGGCCACATTCACATATATAAATAATAAAATGACAAAACTAACAAAACTATTTAAAAACACAGATATAAAAATAGCATACAAAACTAATAAAAATAAATTACAAAATCTAAATAGCTCACATAACAAAGATAATACAACAACCAACGGTATATACAAAATTGAATGCCAAGATTGCAATAAATGTTATATAGGACAAACAAAAAAACAGCTGAAAAAACGTTATTTTGAACACCTAAATGCATACAAAAACCCAGATATATATAAATCCAATTTAGCCACACATGCAATAAACACAGGACATGAATTCCCAGACTTAACCAATGTAACACTAATAAAACATATACCACACAAAGGCACCATAATGAACATTTGGGAAAATTTGCAGATTTACAAACATAAAACACAAAACAAACTAATACCAGAACAAATACAAATCAATACAAAACATGACACAATATTCAAAGCACTCAACATCGAAAATACACAAAATACAAAAACAGATACCACAGCCACACACAATAATGCAACTTTAAAAGACCAAAGACCAACAAACTACCTTAATAACATCCAGAAGCCAACACACAAATACTTCACCAGAAACAAGATGGCGAAGGCTGAAGATGAGAGAACAGGAACTCTCGAAACATGTTCCACAAATAGAAAAATAACATCTTGAGGTAAATTTATATATAAATATTAAATGTAATATATATATATATATATATATATATATATATATATATATATAAAAGAAAATTCCCGTGTAAGTATTTAAACTGTAATTTATTTTATGTTAACTTTCAAGGATATAAAGATCTATTTTTACATTTCGTGAATAACTCTAAATACGTCTTTCGTTAGCGACTGACGCTAATATTTTTCTGTTTCTAAGGACGTCGTCTTGCCGCTAGAGGATTCTCTGTAGGTTAAGAGTAATTCATTAAAAACTCAATTTTTGTAGTCCAGACAAATAAGGCAAGTAAAAGCATCAGCTGCTATTAGCAACAACAAAAATTCATTTCTTTATATACAGGCTAAACGTAAAATTTTCTGACTCATAGAATAAATGGAAAAAGATGAAAAAATTGACATTTTATAAACGTTTCACGTGTACAGAAATCAGAAGCTACAGAAACTGGCGAACGAGAAAGATAATAACATAAAGACAGTATGTAAAATAAATAGAATAATATACAAAACACGTAATACAAACAATATAGTTTCCAATTGAAATATAGCATAGACCTCCATAATATACCCTACACCAAGCATAATATAAATAAAATAACAAAAATCCTGAACGGTGTACGAGCATATAAGTAGCATAAAAACAAATAAACGCATCCGTATAAATTACTTAACAGATTACCTAAATAGAAGCGATATAAGCCTACATGAAATGGAATGCGCTAGAGCTTTCAGGATCCGCGTACCTTCTGCGTTCATTTCGAGTACTACCGGAGCTCAAAGAAACGTTATTTGGGGTTTTCTCAATAAAAATCTTGATACAACATGAATAGTAGGCCCTATATCTTATTATTCCTAGTTATGAATAGCCTAATTATTTAAATCTAATACAAAGTATTTACAAAACGGGAACTGCTTTTTAAAATTAATTTCATGTCAGTTCTATGCTAAAATAATGTAGCCTATAGGCTAAAGTTTTTTCAAAAGACAGTTCATTACTTTAGGTTGTGTTTTTATAAGTGTAATCGTTTTAAATCATGTCCGATGAAAATTTATTGTTGATTTGAATATAAATTTTTATTTATTTTTTTAATGTAAATACTTTTTTCCTAGCTAGGTTTTCCTGCGTACCACCATGGATCCCTCCGCATACCACCGGTTGGGCGCCCCTGCACTAGACGATATAAAATGTATGCTATTCAAACAGAGAAACCATTATTTATCGTTGCTTTGGACACAAGAAAGCCAACAATATATAGGCTACTAGAGCAATCTAACATTACATACTGTCAAAACAAAACGCGTATTTCCTGATTTATATAAAATGTTAGATGTTGAAAACTAACAGCAGAAAATAATTAATTGAACATCAGAGAAGAACTACGTATCCAAATATAGGCTTAACGTATTGATGAGTAAATAGAAATAAACACTAAACGCAGGATTATATTTGAAGCATAATGAATTATAAATTTAATAATATCACACGCTCACGCACACACAGATTAATAATACATTTATAATGCTAACACACAGTATACAGCAATTACAGTAAACCAGGGGAACCAGAATGCCCTCCGTTTCGCAGAATTGACAAGGGGGACCGTTTCGCAGGATTGACAAGCGCTGCTGATGGGGTTACGATCGCAGACTCCGAAACGGTCTGCAGAATTTAAGTAAATTTTTTGAACGCTTATTTTATTAATATTAATTAAATATAAGCATTAAGTACTTCCAATATTACCGACAAAACAGCCGCTTAAGTAAATAAACATTAAAACAATCGTTAACTGATCGACTTAAGTCGATTATCCGTTATTTTACATTAAAATCGAAACAAATTCGATTATTCGTTAGTTTCTATATTAACATAGAATTATTTCGATTATTATTAGTTTACTTACAAACCTCTGATGATGCTGATTTTTTCAGTGAAACGTGCGTAAGGCATTGAAACAACAATACAAAACGCAATACACTACTTGCAGAAGAAACTATATTGAACAATATCACAATATTATTAATAATCTGTGTAATATCGGTAATAATTAATATATAATACAATATATGACATTTGTAACTGCTGCTACTACTACTACTACTACTACTACTACTACTACTACTACTACTACTTCTGCTGCTGAAGTATTTTATTTTATAAAATATAAAAATAAACTGATATAAAAATACCTTTATTTCTATTTTGCTTCAACACGATAACATGTGCATGGGGCACTACACAGGTTAAAGTTAAAATTAAAGGACTAATGAGGTAAACTTAAAAGTTATAAAAAATATAAGGCAAAACCCGAGGAAAATACAAAATTTGTATGTATCCGTCGATACATTAGTGTTTACTGTAGACGGATCCGTAATACATTTAGTGTAGCGGAACTGACGGGTTAATTAATTGTAGTAAACAATTATGATTTAATGCCACAGTTACTGACATTCTGCGACCTACAAATAACCACACACACACACACACACACACACACACACACACACACACACACACACACACACACACACACACACACACACACACACACACACACACACACACACACACACACACACACACACACACACACACACACACACACACACACACACACACACACACACACACACACACACACACACACACACACACACACACACACACACACACACACACACACACACACACACGCACACACACACACACACACACACACACACACACACACACACACACACACACACACAAGTACAACATAAATAGCATTCAGTGTACCGTTTACGGCGAAGAGAAACTGAAATCCCAGCTGCGCCACTTGAAATTATAATTCAAAATTAACATTTAGTGGGTAGAAAACGTATTGTTTCTCTCTCTCTCTCTCTCTCTCTTTCTCTTTCTGTTCTGCTTCTCTCACTCGTTTTTGTTTTTATTATTTTCATATAAGCTGCAATGAATTACAAAATGCAGGAAGGTTTGGTGGGGGGGGGGTTGCGTGGGGGCGTGGAGCGCTTGACGAGGGTCAATGCTGTCAGGCGACGGAGAAAGAGTCGGCTTGTCTGTGCTCCGCGGGGGGTGGCACTCCATACTTAAACTGTTTCATTGCAATAATAATGTCAGAAAATATTTCTTTTTAATAAATTATATTTTCCTCTACACACTGGCGAAGGCTGCGCTCTCGGAACTTGAAAATCAAACGTCGTAGTACGCGGACGTCCGCACTCGTCCGTATGTACGTACACAAAACGCGCGGGCGCCCGCACGCTCGCACTTACGTAGCACGTGGTGCTTTATAACCATTTTTCGCACGCACACGCGCGCGCACACACACACATACACACACAAACGTGCGCGTGCTTAAATATGAATAAATTTATATATATACTTAGGCCGAATTTCTGTCACTGTTACACAGTGATGAGTAAATAACAGGTCCATGGCTACAGACTGCTCACTGTTATACAGTGATGAGTAAATAACAGGTCCATGGCTACAGACTGCTCACTTTGATTTAAACACTGTTAATTCGTTACAGAAGCTTTGTAATTTTCTGATGATAAGTGAATATAGGCCTACAATAATTTGCCCTATATGTAATGTCTTCAAATAATAAATACCTCTGCAAGTGAATATTTTCACCTGGCGCACGTTTCACAGAAAATATTCTTTATCTTCAGAGGTTTTTAAAAACACAGAAGATACTGAAAAATATACAGAATAATTTCAGTAAACGTGCGTTAGGTGAAAATATAATAAATTTTACTTGCAGAAGTATTTATTATTTGAAGAAATTACATAGAAAACTTGAAATAAACTAAGCGAGTTACTTTCAAAGGAATGATATACATTTATTTGTGTGTATGTATTTATTTTAAGGATAAGAACGGTAGTCGAAAGCGCTTTGGAGCAGAGCGCTTTGGGGGGGGGGATCGTGTCGCCATTGGCGACATTTAGAAAATTTTGGGGGGGATTTTTTAGTATTGGATGAAAAGTCTTCCCCAATTTTACAAAACTGTAAAAAACTTATAACGGACACGTATCAGACGCACAATAAATCTACCCATTGACTTTTTCGAGCGGGCTGTAGGCGCCATAAAGTCAAAAAGTACTGGTATTGTAAAACAAATCACGTTTTACTGAAAATATTAATTTGTGATTTATTATTAGAAATCCTTATTTTTTTAGCTTATAACTACCTACAATCAATATATCGTTTCGGTAAAAGGTAATATTTTGTAATAGTTTTGAGTTACAAAGCCCCGGCCTTTGCTGGATTAGGTAAGAAATTTTACTGTAAAAGAGAGAAAAGGTCTTGTCAGAAAAAGGGGAGATTTTTTTATAAAATTGGGGGAAGCGTCATATGGGTTGGGGGGGGATCGGCACCCCTGCTTTGGAGAATTAAACAAAGGGAGTCCTTTGAACACATGGCTAATAAAATCAATGTCATAATTTACATTAAAAAAACAATGGAAAGGCGTAGTGAAAATGTGTGGAACATATATATATATATATATATATATATATATATATATATATATAGGCTACGTGTTCGTGTGTGTGACATTATCCCTCTATAGAACTACGTTTGCGTATTTAACTTTTAACTTACATAGGTACATGCGATTGGTGTGATAACGCAAGCTTTCGATGCCGTAACGTTGAGTTCTGTTGTTAAATACACATAGTCTACTCGATGTCTTGCAGATCAATATTTGGAAAAACGTCGGCCGTACTCTCACCCCTACATCCTTGACACAATTCACGTGTTACACTATGAATGACATATAGTAACAATACAATGACATATTTATAACAATATAATTATAAAGATACATAGGCCTATATATAACGTTATTTTGAACATCTTAACCTCCATAAAAAAACAGAAATATATATATCTAATTTGGCCACACATGCAATAAACACAGGACATGAATTCCCAGACATAACCAATATGACACTAATAAAACACATACCACAGAAAGGCACCATAATGAACATATGGGAAATTTACAAATTTACAAATATACAAACACAAAACAGACTAATTCCTGAACAAATGCAAGTCAATACAAAACATGACACAATTTTCAAAGCACTCAACATCGAAAATACTCCAAAAGCTAATATATACACCAGAACCACACACAATAACACCAGTATAAAATACCAAAAACCAACAGGAAGCCATAACAACAACCAACCAAAACACAAATACTCCACAAGATATAAAATCAGAAAGGTTGAAGATGGGAACAATACGCTTCCCGAAACATGTACCAAATAAGGGAATAAAACATCTTGAGGTAAAGAATTTATTAATATTAAATACATTTTATATATATATATAGTACGTCTCAAGCTTTAAACGAATTAGAACTGGAAAAATAGGACACAAAATGAGAATACAGGAAACTATAATGATATGGGCTTAACATATGAATACAGTATAATTATGTATATGATCGATTCACATATGATGTGATATGCAACAATATCATAATAATTAAAGAAAACAATAAATGAAAATAAAACTAGGTATTTAATCTTTCAAATATCACTTACAATACAAAAGTTTTAATACAATCGTCAGATCAGTTAATTACGTAAGCGTAATAATCAAAATCCAGTCGATTATTCGATAATATGTTCTGTCTGTGCTAATCCAAAAAGCGTATGAAACAGAATCATTTCATACTAACCGAAGAAATTCTTTATTTATATAAGTGTCGTGCGCCCGCGCACAAACACACACACGCCCCCACGCGCGCACGTTTTCATGTTATATAAAGATATGTTCGGTAATCATGCAATAAGAGACAAGTATCAAGTAAGAAAATACAGCTCGATAGTATTTTTGTGTAATATTAATTTGTTAATATATCAAGAAAAGTACACCGGCCGGGCTGGAGTCCTCGCTTAGGCCTATGGAGTACGAACTAGTGCTGCATGTTACGGATACTTGGAAGAAAAACGATACGAAACTTCTAGAAATACTGAGATGGCGAGGTTATTACACACCTAACTGAAGTACACAATCGCCTAATTTTACGCAGCGGATTCAAAATTAGTATTTTGTAAACATCGGTTGGATGAAAGAGAGTTAGGGCTATATCTTATAATTCCTGTATTGTCGAAAATACTCCTGATCTTTATTTTTTATACCGTGATGGTTTAGAATATGCATCAAAAGGTGTAACTGTACTGCACTATGTTATAAATAATTCCTTCTTCCTCTTCTTTCTCTGGCCTCCTCTACAACCCTACACCATATCCTTCTACTTCCAGCATATTCCACTTCCCGATTCTAGTCATATTTAAATTTTCCTCAGCGCACTCCGTTCACCGTTTTCGTGGTATTCTTCCGCCTTAGATTTATGGGTTTCCAATCTGTAATGGGTTTTGTATTCCCATCCCGATCGGTCCTCTCCCCAACATATAGGCCTACTTTTCATCTAATTCTCTCCAACTTAATATACTTTACAATATCTGCTTTGTTAATCAGTGTATAGAGCTGAAATTCATTATGTTCTCCAGGTGGATTCATAATCTTTTAGTAATCCTAACATTGTACTTAGTACTTACGCTCAAAGAGTGGTTCGTTACTTCTGCCGTATGTCGCAACAGGCGTTCTTCAGCTGTTATAAGGTTTGCTGATTCTATTCTTTTTTCCCTTCATTGATTTTAATTTTATTTCTCAGTGATTAATTTCAGCGCCTGTGTGGTGTGTGAAGCGTTACGTAACAAAACGCGCAAGCTTAGACAAACTTTCATATTGTGTAGATACAAAAAAAATATCGTTTGGATTTATCATTGTAGTTTTGTAAATATTTTCTTACATTGGAATATAGGTTTGAAGTGACAGCAACAACCAGGCATTCAGAGATGTAGACGCTAAGGGGACGACACGTTCGTGAATCCACCTACATGTATGTAAATGAATCATGTTTGCATAGTTTGCAAGCTACAACAGGCTAACCGTAGATTACGTTTTAGACCGCAGGGATTAAGTTTATATTAATTACGTCTCTTTCAAGATTTATACAACTTTAAACATTCACAGGTCCATTTGGCCACTGTCTCAAAACTTTGTGCTCTTCCGGTGTCTCCTGGAAAAATTGTATTAAGCTGCCAACTCCGTGTCAATAGATACTGAGGATACGACCTGAAATAAATTAAAACTTACCCAATTATATTATATTTATCCGTTTGTTATGCATAAAGGCGTAAGTTTATTTGGTGATACCTTAATTTAACGAATGCATAGTACATTTATTTTTTAATTTTTGACCAATGACGTGGTTAACATTGTTTTACTTAGTAATCGCATTTTGACTATTGTTTATGTGAGGAAAAGATCACGACGTGGCCCAGTTGGGTTAGAGTTTTTTTAACATTAACATTTTTTCACGTAGCACTACTCCAGAAATGAGATTTCAAAAGTACAATTTTCGAAGTAAAATTCGTGAAGAAATATAGTTTGCGAGATCATCTTTGAAATGACCTTAACTAGGAAACAAATTTGGATATTTGCGATTAACAAACAAGAAAATAGGCAGAATCGGAAGCCGCTTGTGGATGAATAATAGCCACGAGGTTACAAATCAAGAGGAATCTTGCAGACCATGGAAATAGTGGTCCGATACTGTGTACAATCTCTGAAGTAAGGAGGAATACAAATAGGAAGAAGACCAGTCACTACAGCTAACGATATGACTCCTGTGTCAAATGAACAACAGAGTAAATCTACTCCTACGGGGTTATGTGAAGAGATACTCAGGGATCGTGATCTGTACAGTTACAGGTAGAATCGTGTACAGTACGTTGTTGTGATACAGACGTACAGAATACAATACAAACTATTTACAGAATTTTAAGATGTGTTTCATTCACTTGGTTTAAAACTAATCTGTTTTAGTTAAACATTTTATTGAAGTTACATACTAAATAAACGCTTAATATATCTTTTGAATTTTCTAAATATAAATAAATAAATTTTTATGACTATAAAATTTGGGCGAGATTAACTTTTATTTTTTACGTTGGATTCAGCCATTGTTGAAAGTCTAATAAGGTAGGTTTGATTTTATGTGTAAGTTTCTTAACACTGTCCTCCGTAAGAACAACAGCGTGTTCACGAAGCTGGACAAACCGTAGCAACGTTTTATTTGAATACGCGGTTTGTACCGCAAAAAGACGTTACAAAATAAATCGTTTTGTTTTGCACGATATAGGCCTATCTGTCATCGTGGATCAAACAATTCGACATCGGCACTGTTGTTGTTGGTATTGTTATTGTTAGTGAAACTGCTAAAAATCCGCCACCAGTGGTATGAGGGTAGCAGATTTTCACCTCATCCCTTCGTGAAGGGTAAACCGCAAACAGGTAAAAAACATATTCATGGATAAGTTGAGCGCTACAATGGCAACGTGTGCGGTCCTGATTCTCTTAGCAGCCGTCAGCTTGTAAACAAATGACACTATCTACTGTATGTGATATGTTACACAAGGATAAACGGACTTTACAGATTAGGAGTGTAAAAATAAGCCTGACCGAACTCTAAGCTTGTTGCCCGCCCGTTTGGCAGACGACTCCGGCTGAAGACACCCTGCTCAGTCTTGCGTGACAATTTCTTTAAACATCTCGGATGCCTCGGACCGTTTAACGAACCACGCGTACGAGCGCGCCCGCGCCCGCGCCCGCGCTCTACCCGACAAGTTAACCAGTTTTAAATTGAAAACGAAACTTTCCAAAAGCATCGTCCAAATAAACGCGTGCTTGTTTGTTCACAGCTGTTTATGACAGTGGATATTTATATTTTATGACGCCGATGACAGACGGACGTGGCGTAGTGGCGTCGCGTGCCGCCTTGACGCATTGTGTGCGACGCCACGGAAGGTTTTCTCTAATTATACTATTTATCGATCACGCCTTGTAGTAGTGTTGGTCATCGAGCGAGAAATCCGTCCGGCTCAGGGCTACTGAAAATAAACAGTACGCATATAGGCCTACAAATGATTTATTTGGTTCTGGCATTTCAGCTTTTACCTAGGTTTAGAGGCTGTTTTCCACTATCAATGTCGCTAACTTCGGGTCACGCGTGCACAATTCATTCTGTTGGCACTTTATCAACAAAGCTCTTGAGATTCTTTTAGAAAATTAGTACACACAGTTCCATACGAAAATAGCATGTAGTTACTACGCTGTATTGTACGTGTACGCTCTACATCCTGTGTTGTGCGTAAAACGACTATACCACTTCTGTGAATGCCATGTAGCATTGACTGGCAGGGAGTATGTAGGGTTTGTGACAGAAGAGCACAATGACACAAGATGGCAAGGAAAAATTAGGCCAAGCAAGACGCCAGTCGTTTACCTCCAGCTTCTTCAAAATTGTTATTTCTACGTATATGCGATTAATAAATTAATATTTTTCGATAGATTAACGAATTTACGTACTATGTAATTCGAAATAATACTAAATAATATTTAATGATCATAATATTAAATAACATAAAAAAGTCAGTAAATATTAAGTACTCGATACTTATAATTTAGTTATTAATGAAGTTTTAATTTCGTTTCGTTTTTGTGCTTTTTGATGCACGTTATTCTTTATATATTACCAACATTGCTAGACAATCTTTTCGAATAGATTCAAGTGGTTAATCAAGGAGAAAGGCTATTTGTAACGTGTTCAAATTTTTCCAAGAAGAAGCTAAAAAAAAAATGCACTTGTTTGTTACCGGTAACTGAAAATCATGAACGGGCTGCTTTGCACTAAGCAGTTATGTTTATGCTGTTTCCAAAAGAGAAAAGTATGATTCCCCAACATGACAAGATACAGATGCAGTCAAACGGAAATCGTTATTTCTCACACCGAGTAAACACCTATAATGTAAAAATCTATTTTATATTCCGGCGATTTTTACAAAAGTCTGGTACGACTACACTGTTTCTAAAGCTTACACTACACGTCGTACAGCTGAATCGCGAGTTTGAAAACAGAAAATCGGATTTCATAATATACACTGAAATTAAGGGAAAAAATTACACACGCGCCCGCGCCCGCATATAATTGGAACGTAATCTACATAACAGAGGAACTATACAGATCGCTTTAGTGCCTCTACTATTCAATATGAAGCGAGATAGCTTGAATTATTTTACTGACAAGGCAGGGCACTTTTTTCTCCTCTGTAATATAAACTGATTGCAAATTTCCGGCTTACTACCCTTGGGCGACTTTCATCCCGATTCATGAAAGTTCTATAGTCGGTATGTTCTCCTCATTTTCGTTGATGAATTCTGCATCCGGAAGCGATAAAGGGTTTCAATGTAAATACTTTTCTTGATGTAAATCTTTGACGGATGTGTACAGCCAGATGTAAAGACAAATCCTTGCACAATAACTAAAAGATACAGCGTACTTTATTAAAAATACGTTTTTATCTATTCATAGTATTTAGTAACACTGTCTAATAGTACTAAGTTGTTTAAAAAAAGACACCAATCTAACGTTAGAAGATATTATTATAATGATTGGAATTTTATTTTCATTTGGTATGTTATAATTACTTTTAATGCCATTAAATATGCATTATTAACAGGTTTGTGCCTAAAAATTATAAGAAATATAATTAATTTATATTATTTCACATAAACTTAATAATGTTCGTATATATTGGCTCGATGAGTTAAAGATGTACGAATAATACGATATTTAAAAGTTTATCAAGGTACATAAAATCGAAACAAAGATTATCGAAAGAAATAGGATTTCTCTAAACTATCCTTGCAGTTTTGTCATGGGGCGCTCTTCTGCCCGCGTACGAAAAATTCAGCTTCAAACCAAAGCTTACGCCCTCAGAACCAACAATTCAGTTATACTCGGAAATATGACATCATTAGTAGCGCTTGTCTACCAACTGATGGACGAATATCTACCAGTCATTTTTCAGTGATTTATTTTCAGAGGAAAATTCTGTCCAGTTCACTGTACCGTACCGTGCTTGTCGAGGTTTTTCCTCAACCAGGTCTGTTGTCCTCCAGTCTGACAACCGAGGCTGTCTACCGTCCTCCTCATCGCCATTTTAGTTTCTTAATTTGATAACGGTTACAATCCAGTTTAGGTTGTTTAAGTATCCATTTTATTGATTTCCTGTCCCTCCTTGATAGTTTAATGTAGACCCTTCCATACTCCACTGGCAGTCTGCAGTCTTCCTATTGTTACGAGGGTGTCACTGATCATCGTTTGGTACAGCGACCGATGAAGTCACTAATTACCAGCTATAATGAGTCACAAATAACAATTTGTATTCGACAAGGTAGACTCCTACAACAATTCAAGTTAAATTTGTACACACGCAATAATAATCTCAAGTAATAGAGTTCCGCACTAAATATAACACAGTAATCACTTCTCACTTCGACAATTACTCGACCCGCACTAAAGAAATGGCTCACTGTAAACTGACTTCTAAGGGGCAGCTGTCGCCTATATTTAGCCTGCAGGGTTCCAGACTAATGTTCTGGAATACAAGCACTCGAAAACTCTAGAGGATACTTGAGTGCGGCCTTGGCAGAAACAGGCTAGCCGAGAAACGTGTAGAAGGAAACGTTCTCCATTGTTCCGTCGTTACAGTTTGTTTTTTGCGTTTATTGTTTACCTTTACGGGCTGTATGTCAATCCAGGAAGCACACATTAAATAAAGAATTTCTTTTGCAACTCAATGCAACTTTGTTATCTTTCATAACAGTGTCACACTTCTACCACAAATTACGCCTTCACATCTGGTACATTATCTTTCCTGTACTGAATCTCTGACAACCTTTCAATTTGCAACACCTACATTAAAAAAACATTAAAAAAAAAACTGAACAAGCCAAGTCCGAGTACTTAATGTACCTGATATCTGACCCATCAGAATGTATGTATGGAACCGAAAAGGACATAGTGGAGTAGTCATGAATAAATAAACTGCAGTTTTATTCACAAAAGACAATGTTTCAAGTAATAGATTCCACGTGTTTTCAAATCGATTTTAGTTTAACAAGTTAAGAAGAAACGTCGTCACATTCACGAGCTGCTGGGTTCAGCTGTCTGCTCTCGAGTCACCATAACGAATCGAGGACTTTGTTTCATTATGCGTAAGGACCACTGCTGAATTCTTCATTGAGCGTTACATGGATTAGTAAGTGAAATCTGCAGTAGGACTTCAAGGAACATTAGGGAAACTATTTCTCGTACGTTATCGTATGGTAGGCCTATTTGAAATCCAATGTAGTCGATTGTATATTATTGTCAACGGCAGTAATCCGCAGACTGCTCACCGAACATGACTTACGGCAGTCAGTAATGCGCTTCCTCTCAGTGCTCCGACGGTAGGTCATACAGTCACGTCTCACACTGCTTCTGCCTGATCGTTTCATAGGTGCTTTATTATTGTCTTTTATTAACAGGTTTATAACTGCGCACTGAATGATCATATTAATTCATATTACTGTTTACCAATGAATACTAATAATAATAATAACAACAACAACAATACTAATGATATTCCTTTCTTTGGCTTCCAGTTTCTCTCGGTCGGACCTTTTCTGTTCATCAAGAGGCATCTTGCGGCGTCCGGTCGAATGACTGTGGAATAGGGCTTGTTTGTTGTAAATTCCTTTGTTTAACTGGTATGCCATTCACATCTTGTTGATACTTGATGCGAGGGGCTTCTTTCTCAGAAATGTTAGGTTCTACTCACTCATCTAAATATTTAAACTTTGCTGCCCTCTTGATTTCCGGCTTGATTTTCTAACTCTCTAGGCACCGCCATGCTTGGTGTTGGTCATGATCTCTTAAAGGAGATCTGGAGGGCCGCCTTTGCCGCTTCCGTCCTCAGTTAGTTGATTTGTTTTAATAATATTAATAATAATACCAATAATGATAATAATAGTAATTTCGTTTCGAGGCTACGTAAAGGGGAGACTATGTTTGCATTCTCTGTTTTAGTGAGTTCCAACATCAGCTACTTTACTTAAGTACCGGTATTACAGTCCTTAGCTTAAAGTTGTATTACTTATTACAGTCTAATTACTTAAAGACAAGGCTGAGGATTACCTTGGCCGCTCGATCACCGCCGAACCCGAACTCACTTCATGGGCAGAGGTTTCGGAACGGCTTTTAGCACTTCGACCCCGGAAGAGTCCTGGATCGGACGGTGTTACGAACACCGCACTAGAGAGGCTTCGGGATAGGGGAGTACGCTTGCTGGTCGACCTGTTCAATGCCTTCTTTTGGTTCGCCTACTTTTGTCTGAAGTGGCGCCAGGCGAAGGTCACGATGATCCCAAAGCCGGGTAAAGACCCCAAGCTCGCCGACCAACCTTCGGCCTATCAAGTTGCTGTCAGCCACGTCGAAAGTTTTTTAACGCTTAGTACAGCGGCGAGTACTGCAATCACCTAAAGTGGATCGATATTTTTGGTCGCCGAGCAGTTCGGATTTCGTGCTGGGCTCAGCTGATAACATTTCGTGGAGACGGTTGCCGAAGCCGGCTGCTCACGGTAACAGACTGTTGCTATTTTTCTTGAGTCGAGAAAGCATTCGATCGTGTCTGGCATCCTGGACTCTTATAAAAACTGACGGAGATTCTGTTTTCGGATCGCTAGCTTTTTCGGAACAGAACCATCTGCGTAGCGCTCTATCTTTAGAAAGACCAATTACGGCTGGTGTACCTCAAGGAAGCGTCTTAGCTCCCCCACTTCTCCTTGTGAACGTCAACGACGTGGCCAAATTGCCTGAAACCCGATTGGCCATGTTCGCCGACGACACGGCAGTTTATGCTGGTTATCTGGTTCCGGACCGGCTGGATGCCTATGACGAGTGGGTGGAGAAGTGGCCATTAACATGGAGAAGAGCACAGCTGTAGTCTTCTCCAGGAGCAAAAGGCTCCCTCTCCGATTGTACGTAGGTGATACTCTTCTCTCTTGGTTTCCCGGTGCGAAGTACCTTGTGCTTCAATTTGATCGACACCTCACGTGAGGAACACATTCCGAGCAGGTAGCCCGCAAAACTGCCCTTCGATTGTACCAACTCTGACCCTGCTCTGCAGCAAATCAATGACCCGCCTAGGCGACTTATCGTTACTACGTGTGTGGCACCGATGTTTATCTACGCGAACCCTACGTGGGGCTACTTAAGACCCAAAAGACCCATGAGCAACAGCTGCAGACTCTCCTGGTCATAGGTTTGCGCTGGGCCTGCAAAGTCCAACCCAACCATCCAAAACTTTCTAGCAGTCCGTTCCTTGGACATCACTATAGGCCTACGGACACTTTTCCGAAAGTTCTACCGCCGCTGTGGCCCCCGCCATATGACAGTTCCTACAAAATCCTTCGCCAAACGAGAAGCTGATTGACTGCACTTATTAACCTCAAGTTCGTTTCGATATTCGTAAGAGTTAGGCTGACAATAAAATTATAAAATAACGACGACTAGTTCGAGATTCATGATCATCATCATCATCTGCAAGGATTAAACCAAGGATGGTTTGTTCCGGTCTCAAAAAGGCAAAGATTAGAGCTGGTCACTTCAGAGCTTCCTCGGACGTCCCACACCTCTCCGTCCCCAAGGCTTATAGTTCCATAGTTGTCTCGAGATGCGGCAGTCGTATTCCCACCCAACTCAGCCGATACTGGGGAATTCTGTCGAGTATACTCATAATATTCAGTTCCTGCCGTATATCTGTGTTTCTCTATGATCATGGACCCTGCCAAGTGCCTGAGAAATCTCATTTCAGCCGCTTGGATGCGACTGGCCTGGCCTCTCGTTAAAGTCCTATTCTCAGACCCATACAGAAGTGTGGGAAGAGCCATCACTTGTAGAATTTTAGGCGTGTTCCTTTACTTGCTGACTTAAGTGTTCGCCTAATGGTTCCGCACATAAGATTGAACTTATGCAGCTTATTCACAACGTCTAGTTCGAGATTACCAATGCAGATCTTTGAAGCTGTAAGAAAAATTCAGAAAAATTTCAACGAACCTGTATCCCTTTGTTTTACTATTCGATTTGTTGTTGGAATTTATCGGCCTCCGGAAATATATTTTCTTTTTAGAGTTTCAAGCTGAACCATGGATCACGTTAATTCAACTGTTTTTTTCGTTAGGCTTTAACTTTTTTCCAATAATCTTAGTATTCGTTTTCGGTATGCTGCCTTTATCTCTTCAATCCACGTTTTGCCTGGTCTCAGCTTTCTTGGTCTCATTCTCCTCCGTAAACGAACCGAAGCCTTAAGATACAGTAAGTGCGCGTTCAGTAGTGATGGATGGGGCATGCACAGTTCTTGTCAAAATTAATGTTTACGCTCCTGTGTCCTTGAATCGCTCATTTCGAATATTTTCAACGCCACACTGCAGCGTTCCGTGACTGAGCATGCGTGCTGCCAGCGTCTCAAAGTGAGATGTTACTAGAATGCGAGTTTAATACGCGTGAGTATGCATGGGCATGTAGGCCTGTGAAGAATAGCTGAATAAAAACGTCACTTTCGAGTTTCAGTTACACTCGTACTGCACATCTCTGTACAGTTCCTTAGCATGTATAATGTTTACAGCTTAGTTTTGGACGGTAGAAATACGTACAGTTTATCAGTTTTATAGTTTTTGTATTGTACTTATTATAATAGAAATATAGGCTATTCGCACACACACATTTACAAACACTAATAAACTAACGACACACTAATGACCGTTTACCATGCACTTACGATTGCTAATCATAACGCACAAATGATGGTTTAGACACTATTGTTAAGATCACAGTAGCTCTTAAAATTATTGTAAAATGCTGCTTAAACTGTGTAGAGAAATGTAAGAATATTACTGGAGAAATTTGCATATGTGTATTTTACTTGTAGGCCTACTGTATACTGACTTGTATTGTCTATTGTACGATGACGCATTTGTGATAATTTTATGATTTTATGGGACTCTATCTCGTCGCACAGGACAGAATAAAACGCTTAACGTAACGTTTAATTTGGCAGGGAGTGTCACTTTGACGCTCACATATAATTTAAAAAGAACTTCGGGCTACTGTTGGGTAACACGTATTAGATCTAATTATTGACAGTTTTACAGAATCTTCATTATAACGATTACTAAGTGAGATGTACTAGAATTGTCCTAAAAAATAAACATTTTTACATTTTAAATAAGCGTTTTTATGTATTTTTTAATTTTCTAAAGAGAAGTTTAAAAAGACATTGGTTGTTTTAGTACAGTTTATAAATACATATTGTTTTTTATTTAACTTCATTGCAATTAGTTACTAACTATCTAACAATTTTATTCTACTACATAAATTAACAATGTGTAGGATTAAGCTCCCACTGGATCATTCCTCAGTACAGTTACACTTTCTTTATGTGCTGAGAATTACTATACATATTTATTTCACTAGTTCAAACGGTTTCTGTCTCTGCAATCGCAGAAAGAGTCCAGCACTATCAAGCAGTTGTAGCACTTCATAAGTTTATAAATATAATAACAATATAGATTTTCACAAAAATTTCATGTCAAATGCTCAATCTACTTGTGTACCTAAATACGAAAAAAACTTCAGTTTCGGAGAAAGTTATTGTTTTTACTTCCATTTTCCGTAAAGAATTGGAAGTATGGTGATCACGAAAAAAAATCGTGTTCGAGATAAGGGCTGATTCTGATTGTACTACCCTCAGAATATGAAGAAAAGTCATTTTCCGTAAAGTGTCTGTGTGTAGATTTTTTCTATGGCGAACGATAACTGCCATAAATTCAAACAGAATCAAATAATTATTTACATATGTGCCCGAGTTGTAGAGGACTCAAGGCCTCTTGATTTTGGTGAAGATCGGTTAAGGGGAAGGGGTAGGTTACCTCCAACGTTTACGTTTTAACAAGAGTAAAGTACTTTATTTTGATAATTAGAGTATACTGAAAAGAAGGTCATAATAATCCACTGTAGGAAGGGAGATGAAATATCTATAAGTGAAAAATGTAGTTGAAGAGGGAAGGGGTAATTTTCTATAAATGAAAATGATAGTTGATGGGGGAGGGTATAATTTTTTATGTGTTCTACGTTATCGGCAACAAAGAAGTAGTTTCTATGGAGATATTTCATTTCAATTTGTCAAACATAAAACTCGATTATAAGGTGGGGGATATATTTTTTTAGATATTATTGAACCGAATTCAAGTAAATGATGTTAAAGATAAATCTTAGAACACGGAAGTCATGTATGGTTCTCCATACCGATATTTTACTTAGGAACACGTCTATCCAGAATTAGCGGCACAATGATTGAACTTACTTTTTTGTGTGAATACGTTCTACCATTTGTATTATTAGCTAGAATTATTAATATTCTGCGTAACCTCCCAAACACCAATATTAAACTTCTCTTTAATTTAGAAAATCTATAAAATTTATTATTATTTTTCAGGGTAATTGTAGTAAGTGTTATCAGTTATCTTGGTAAGATTATGTAAGATTTTCAGTAGGTCTAATAGTTCTTACGATACATGAATGTGGGTACAGTGGCTGTTTAAATTATGTGTTCACGAGAAAATGTCACTGCCACTTTTAAGTAAGCACGCAGTTTACAAAATTAGGTGTAGGTATTTTTTTATTCCTTAACTCTGTTGCTGGTTAAGCGATACCAGCTTCGTGTTGTTCGTTTAAAAATGACCGAAAACATTTTCCGCGCTTCCAGTAGTAAGAAATTTATTCGTCGTCAATTTTGACGGTTGTAGGTGGACGTTTACGAACCAGTCACTTCGCAAAATTGATTTATATTAAAATAGTCCAATTTTAATATTACCTTTTTTTGCCTTTTACATTAAAAACTAAACAATATGTAATTTTATGACGTACGGTCCTGTTATAAGTCTGTGGCCATCGTAAACATTGTATTTGATAGACTGGTTAATAAGTTATCCGCAGTCGGGTGTCCTCTCGGAGACACGGACTGCCAAATTATGTTGTTCTGTCACCGAACTGGACTCACTCTGTGTTTAATATCTCAATTCAGTCTCAAAGAAGCGTGCTTTTTAATTTTAAGTTTTGTTTTTCTCGTTCTGACGAGCCGTCAAACGTTGTTTAGTGGTAGGCCTATGTTGTTCTGTAGAAGGCCTACTCAAAATACAGGTGGCACTGGACAACGTAGTTTTTTATACTCATTTTAATATATGCATGTTAATTTCTATGCGTGTTGTCTTTGTGTTCTGTTCTTTATCACGGTAATTAGTGTTATAAATATTCATAACTTAAATAAAAATATCTGTTCATAAATATTTCTCTAGTTGCACCGACAAAATAAGTATCTAGAAAAAGCAGCACTATTGTTGCAATTCAAGGGAACAACATACTCCGAACTACCAGAAGACAGCACTAGAGTTTGTACCGAAACGTTGCAGGTTTTGTTAAGGGCAGGTTGCAGGTTGCAGGTTGAAAAGGGCAAGTTTTGTTAATTTATTGGTACAGTAACGGTATTAGAGAAGAATCAGGTTTGGCGGCATTAATGATTACCATTAATGAATGTAAACTGTTTCCTAAACAGACACAGGAAAGGAAATTCGGTTCGTACCCACTGTCAATACTACCAAATTGCTGGTAAGTTAATAACGTCATAGAAGAGGAGGCGATCAAATGAACGACGTTTATTTATAAATCCGATATAGCCTACTTCAAGAGACTAGGCTATATTATAACGCATTGGTTCCCAAACTTTTCAGTCCGCGGACCCCCCCCCCCAAATAATATAAAAATTCACGGACCCCGAGATTTGAAATAAAACAAACAGTAAATATTATAGAAACTCTTATATTTTAATTAAAATGTATTCAAGTCAAAATTCTCTTAACTTGCAAAGTTATAATACTAATGATATCAAACATAGTTTAATGTGAACAATGAAGATGCTTCTGAACAATTAGCTCTGCAATATTGGGTTTAGTGTCTGATAATTTCAATAAGTCACTCTCGACATCAAGTTTATTTCTTAACTTTGACTTCAAGTACGTGAGCAGGGAGAATGCGGTTTCACACAAATAAGTGGAGGGAAACACAGTTATACGCTTCAAAGCTCTTTTTGCGAGTTCAATAGTCAGTCATTACATATAACCAGAAGTCAGCTAGCTGTAATTGTGATTGCCAATGAATCTTCATCTTGTAGTGTAAGATAGAGGTCTAGTCAGTTCGGCTGACAAACAGATCTGATACACAACATGATTTAAAGACATTATTAAAGCAATTAGTTTGAAATTACTTTTACAATTACCATTAGTTTGAAAAAAAAACTGGAATCTTCTACTAATTGTTTTAGGATTCTAAAATTTAGATTTTAGAACATAAAAAATCGGAGAAAGTTACGATATACTCTAATTTTTCTTAAAAGTGTCTGTGGACCCCTTGAAACATTGTCGCGGACCC
Organism: Magicicada septendecula; assembly: GCA_034769895.1. Taxonomy (NCBI): domain Eukaryota; kingdom Metazoa; phylum Arthropoda; class Insecta; order Hemiptera; family Cicadidae; genus Magicicada; species Magicicada septendecula. The sequence goes on from CM068376.1 coordinate 269,377,915, forward strand.
CACTTTGGGAACCACTGTTATAACGAAGTTTCCAGAAAGACGCTGGTTGTGTGAGGCGGATGATTTGCATTTTAACTGAGTGTATATATCTATATAGTACTAATGTATTAGCATGCACGGTATTTTTCGTATATGCTTGTTAGACAAGACGTCAGATGTCCGTTCAAGTTTCGTCGTCACAAGCAGTTGCTGCCAGACATACCACGTCATCGTCCCCAACGCGTTGACATCGGAGTTTTGTTGGAACATTAGACCCATGTTACTTCTGTGCATCTCTGCAAGCGTTTTTTGAATGTTTGTCTTAGTTGACACGGCTATCTGTCTGTAGTAATCTTATTTTTGTGTAAACGAGTTGAAGCTTTCGTAAAATCTATCAGGACATTTCTGGCTTGAGCAAGAAGCTCGACTCGGAGACGTATCGTAAGCATCCAGCAGATACAAACGCTTACCGCTGGTACTCATGTAATGAGTAAGGAATATTTATTTATTAAAAGCGTGTATAGTGAACGAGTGCGAGGTTGTTCATTCACTGGACGTAGATAGTTATGAATATTTCATGCGTTGGCCGTATGACGCCTGTCAACGTTGGTCGGACCAGTCTTCAAGCAAACAAGTTCTGGCCGACACAACTCTCCCTCTCCCCATCTTCGTGAGAATAACGTACTCAGCTCTTGATAATAATTTTTAAGCCCAACCGTCTACGTTCGGTTAAGAAGCGGCTGAATTTTGAGTTTATCGTTTTTTTTTATAACCGCTTGAAGTTTAACCGTTCTGCGAGTGCCTTTATCATTCTGATGCATTTACTAACTTTCCTTTTAAGAGTACGTATTTTAATTGTTTAGTGTCTTACTCAGATTAAATAGTGTTACTTAATGAAGTCGTATTACGTATTCCGCGCTGTCTTCCTACACACAGTAAGACGGTTCTATCTAAAGCCGTCTTTGGTTAAAATAAAATTAGTAGTGGCTACCACGTTGATGGGGCAGGTCGGCACCAATCAGAAACGACTACCATTATATTTATTTATTTCAATACTTGAAGCACTATGTAAATTACATTCTTGTAAACAGGTTGTTATCGCCAAAACTAAAGTTGAAGTTTTTGCTGTAGTTAAAGGCGTTTCGCGTAAGCGAGACTTTCTTTTATATTAAAAAAAATGTTTCGACGAGTATAAAAATATTGGCTTAGATATGTAGTTACAAAACGACGACGTAATTAATAATAATAGAAGTTTAATGAAGAAAGTTGTGTTAGTGGTTGAAATCACAAGCAGAATGATCACTGTTGCACACCACTATATATCGGGATAATTTTTATATAGTGGTGTGCAACAGTGATCATTCTGCTAATAATAATAATTATTATTAGTGCTAGTATTAGTAGTAGTAGTAGTAGTATTAGTAGTAGTAGTAGTAGTAGTAGTAGTAGTAGTAGTAGTATTAGTAGTAGTAGCAGTAGTAGGCCTCTTAGTACTGTTGTTATTGTTGTTGCTGTTGATATTTTTGTTGTTATTATTATTACAAGTTATGACTTCCGGAATTGCACTACCATGAAACCTTAATTAACGTATCGATCGCAACTTTCGAACGACTAAGGCCTATCACAGTAAAAATGTTATTATTTATAACATTAAATTAATCATAAATTACATTTATCTGAAGTATTACTTCAATAATTATGTATAGAACTTAGCGAAGTTTTTATGTTTGTAAATTTATTTTTATTAAATGCAATAATTTTTTTGGACACCTAAGGGCGACGTCCGATCTGAGTGTCCAAATCGTCTGTTGATTTAAACTAAATCTCGGTTATTATAACTTGTATTATAGTAACAGGAAACAGAATCTTAGGTTCAAAATATGTGTTTTTATTGATCCTTCCAAAACCAGCTTCATCATAATTTACAAAGGGAAGGAAATACAATGGTACTAATGAGAAAGGAAGAATACATAAAGAAAACGGAAGAATTTATAAGGGAAGGACCATACGAGGAAATAAAGTATGATTATACAAGTAAGTACCAGTCAAAGATAAAACAAATGATGAAACAGATAACATTTATAGAAGAAAATAAGAAAAAGTATTTATTGGAAAGTAATCCAACAGCACCAACTTTTAAAAGTCAGGTTAAGATACATAAAGAAGGAAAACTAATTAGACCGATTGTTTCTTTTATTAATGCACCTATTTATAAATTATCAAAGGAAGTTAGCAGAGTACTGAAAGAGAAATATGAATTTGGGACAAAATACAACATAGAGAATAATATAAAATTGATAGAAAAATTAGAAAATATTAGCATTAATGTAAATACAAAATTGATATCACTGGATGTTAAGGACATGTTTACTAATATCACAGTAAATAAAGTTATTAAGTTAATAAACGATAATAATATGGGAGAATACAGGTATAAAAAGCAGTTGATGAAAGTAATTAAAGAATGTGTAAATCAGAACTATTTTAGGTTTAATAACAAGTTTTATATACAGAAAAAAGGTTTACCTATGGGGTCTTCATTATCCCCTATTCTTGCTGAAATATACATGAATGATTTTGAAAAGCAATTAATAACTTCCACTAAGTATAAAGACAATATAAAATTATGGTCTAGATACGTTGATGATGTATTAGTAATTTGGGAAGGAAGCATAGAAGAAGTGCATGAGTTTATAAAGGAGGTAAATAATAAGGATAAAAACTTACAATTTAAGGAAGAGATAGGAGGTAAGCAAATAAATTACTTAGATTTAAACATAGAAATTAAAGATAATGAGAAACTACAGTTTGGGATATTTAGGAAAGAGTCGTATTCTGATATAATTATACAAAGAGAGTCTTACCACCCATACAGATATAAAATGGCGGCAATCAATTCCTTTTGTTACAGAGCTCAGAAGTGTTTAAAAGAGACCGAATCAAAAGATAGGGAGTTAAAAACGATAAAGGGAATTGTAAGGAATAATAATTATAGCACCAACATAGTGGATAAAGTTATGAAAAGGGTCAACATACAAAAGGCTAAAATAGAACCAGAACAAAAGAATTATGCTGGGTCATTGACATACATAGGTTCACATACTAGAAAAATTATAAAATGTTTTAATAAATATGGAGTAGATATAGCTATTAAAAAATGTGAAACGGTATTTGATAAGATAAGGAATAAGAATATAGAAAAAATTCCAGTATTACAGAAAAGCGGAATTTATAAATTAAAATGTAAAGACTGCAACAAAGTGTACCTAGGGGAGACAGGACGAAAATTCGTATGCAGGTTGTCTGACCACAAACGTGGAGAAGGTAATAGAACAACCAATTCGTTATATGCAAGACATTTCATAGAAGACAACCACAAGTTTGTTAATCCTTTGGAAGAATACGAAATTGTAAAAGTAGTAAATAACACAGTTGAAAGGAAGCTTAGAGAGGAGTTAGAAATATTGAAAGAAAGAGAAAAAGGGTTAGACAATTTAATTAATATTAAAATTAAATTTGATAATGAAGAAATCTTTTATAACATGATTAAGAAGTAAATGAGAGAGGGCAGATAGATAAGATTAAGAATTATATTTCATAGTACTAATTGGTTGTTTTAAAATAAGGGTGTGTGACTGATCACGTGTGTGGAGAGGAAGAGGGTAGTTTAAAAGGATGCACACACACACACACACACACACACACACACACACACACACACACACACACACACACACACACACACACACACACACACACACACACACACACACACACACACACACACACACACACACACACACACACACACACACACACACACACACACTGAAACACAAGGAATTTACTAGAAAAATATGTAACTGTACAGATGGTGAGACAGAGTTTAGGGGGTGGGGAAGGGTCATTAATTTTTAGTTTGTTGTTGGTGAGCAGGGTGGGGGAGAGGGGTGAAGGGTTGGGTTTTACTTAATTCATGTCTATTCCTGATCTGACGATGAGCTGTGAAGCTTGAAAGCGCTAATCGGAATAATTTTTATTAGTGGTGTGCAATATTGATCATTCTGATTGTAAATGTTACTATGTTAATGGCCGAAACATTCTTATTGTAATTATTGTTTTGCATTGGTGGAAGACAATGTGTATTTTAATTTGTAACAGTAGCATACCCTCAGGTATTTACTATCGTGTTTGAGCCTTCTCCCCCTTGAAACGTGGACAAACATTTCTCTTGGAATCCTCCCTCCCACCATGGTTTCTCAGGTCACAAGTGGTCGATGTGACACCCCAATACCGCCTTACACGCTTATATGTAGAAAGGTTTATGGTTATAAATAAAAAATAATTTAAACTCCAGCAAAAAGACAAACAAAATATAACGTTATCGATTTTTAACGAATAATCTGAAACACAACCAAACTTAGTCGTAAGTTATCCCGACGATAACTCGATAACTCGTCACTGATTAGTTCGATATTCCCTATCGTCTGCGTAAGAGTGTAAAAAAAAAATTGAAAATTTGCCAATCGATGAGGTTACACAGAATTATGTGTATTACAAACGTTCAATACGTCTTGTGAACGTAATGTTAGGGATGTTCAGGTATATTCATATACGAACGGCAAGCAGAACTATGTAGGCCTACTACAGTTACGAACGGTAAGCAGAACTATGTAGGCCTATTACAGTTACGAACGCACGAAGGCTTAACGAGGTTCGGTCAATTAACCAGTCAAAATTTTAAATAATTGGGACGACGTTTCGACAAATTTATTTTTATCGTTCAGGACCTATGCAAAGGCAGTAAAAAGAACTAATTAATATACATATTGTGTATTAGCGTTTGCACCTGTGTGGGTAGGTATATGTTACTATGCACACTCACCTGTGTGGGTGTATAAGTAATGATACCATACCTTAAGTACTATTACGTTACAATAATGTCTGCTGTTATCTAGTTCTACCCACTGTTGGGGCAAGACAATAGTCTGGCTGAGGTAAGCGGATCTTAGTCAGTAACAACGTGACTAAACATGAACACGCACTCAGTATTGTACAGCCGTCTTCTTGGACACTGAACAGGATTTCATGTAGATTGGTTTCTCTCTGTGAACTGTACTACGGTTAGCATGTGCAACGGGTCATGGGACTAACGCTTGATGGAAGATGACAACGACGTTACCAGTCACTTATTTGGTTACTTCTGTAAAGCCTTTAATTTAATTTGTTTCAATCATCAAAGTGCATAATAACGTACTGAGTTCTAACAGACACGTCACTTATTGGGGGCAGGTATGCCTACAGTACAGTACAATGAGGTAAAGTGACCTTAGAATAATTGGAGAGGTTTTCACTAAGACGTGTGCTACTGATACTTTGGTGATTATGATAATAGAATACACCCCCCATTCCAATGACTAAAGTACACACTTGGTAACTTGTTTATAAAAACGGGTTATTTCGCTTCGTCAGTTCGATAGATCGTCAGTTGCTATAGATCTCTTCAGTTGGTACAGAGACCCTCCAGTTTACTAAGGGCCATCACCGATGACATAATGAGGCCCTCCCCATATATAAGTGTTATTAGCACTTATATCAGCATTATATAAGCACTAGGTATACGTCTGTCGCGCACATGGAGAATATGAAAGATCTGAAATAATTTTGTGTGCAGTCTATAAAAATATTCAATCCTGGACGGACATACTTAAATATTCGGAATATATTTTATAAGCTACATTCATCGTGTTATTTGAATTAGCAGTCTCTGTAAATCCAACTTTGTCGTGTTTACTTGCTGAACTGCTACGTGTCATGTTCCGGACGAGGCCTTTCAGTGTTGCCACCATTTTCAAGTCGTAAACCACAACTCCTTATGTCACCACTTTACACGTGCAATACGCTGTCATTGTTCATCTTATTATTTGAATTAGCAGTCTCTGTAATTCCAACTTTGTCGTGTCGTGTTCATGCAACTCTAATTTCATACGACTTGAAAATGGTGGAAACACTGAAAGGCCTCGTCCGGAACATGACAAGTAACAGTTCAGCAGGTAAACACGACAAAGTTGGTAGGCTATATTCATGCGCAATGTAAATAATCGAATGGTCACTCTAGCGTGTTACATTTTTATACATCGGTTAAGTAAACTAAATATAATGTTTTTTTCTGTTTAAGATTTCTTGGCCAGATAATTAAATCGTCTGACCATTATCAAATAATAAAAAAAAAAAATAAAAACGTATTTTTTTAACACAAGACGAACACAACAAGGTCATTAGACACCATTACAGTCAAAGAATAAAAATAAAAAAGTTTAATATAAAAATCCAATACACAGTTACATTCACATTCACTGATAATAGCCAAGAATAAACGTGCCGCGTGGAAAGCACGTAGCCACACGCTCAACATACAACACGTGCGACTCTGTACTCATTGTGTTGTGTTTTTGTCTGTTCCAGCGGACTCGCTTCCTTTCTCGGGTTCCGAGGACGAGGACGACGACGAAAACGGCACGACGACGGGCGGCCTCATGAAACACCACCACTTGCACGGTCAGATGCATCCCGGCACGCCGGAGACGAACAACAACTCGCTGTCCGCCGGAGACCTGCAGGGACCGCTCGGCCATTCGGCAGCTGCAGACAACAAGACTGGACAGGATGACTCCGAAGACCAAGGTTAGTTACTCCCCTCCACAGATCTATTAAAAATTTCAACGAAATTCCATAATCAATTAACGTTGGCCTATTTCTAAACCAGTTGCATGTGTTAAAATAGGTCTTATATCATTGTAGAAATAAAAGGAATTACAATATGTGTAAATTAATACAATAAAGTTAGAGTTTATTTTTCTACCCAACTTTGGGTAAATGACGTATGTGTTTGTAGCTTAAGAAAACAATTACGCACGCACCAGGAAAGTAAGGCAGAGCCTTTATCTGTTTCGCCCAAAACACTTCCCCTTACAGCGTTGTCTACGTCATTTCTCATCTAGTCTATATCTCTACGGATTGAACAGTCGTTTTTGCACAGGTAAACTAGCAGTGTCTTGACTTTAATTCGAAAAATAAGGAGATTTTATTTACCGATTTTACATTAAAAAGTAACGTACTTTAATACGAAATATATGTTGTTTATAACGTTCTTAGGAAACATTCTTGAAGCGCGAAGGGGTAATAAAACTGGGGTTTTCAAAAGCATCTTCAGAAAGACCCATTTCTACAAGAACTATTAAGAATACAGATATAGAATTTAAGTCATTTCTAATGACACAAGATTTATTACCTTTCATTTGGATAACAGTTAATCAAGGTATAATATATCGCAATCAGTACCTTTTCATACTTCTTCAACCCGTATACATCACGTTTGTTTTCGGGGTCATGCTGTCCAGTCTTGTTGTCCGCAAAGAACGTATTTATATAAACGTATTTATGAAATTAGTGGGAAGAATAATGTATGTCTTATTTGTACTGAGGAAAACGGTGAGTCCAACCTTCGATCTCCCGGAAGCTGGTCTCCAGTAAATGCTTCTAGTTACGCCACTATTCGGTAGGCTATTGATTTGGGATGGCGATAATTTTAATGAAATCAAAGCTTCTTCTAGTCGGTCTAATACGCATCGTGGACGTAATGATGCAACTCGGGTCTGGAAATATATTGCGGCCAAGATACATGTGGGGTTTCGCCTATTCCATAAAATCTTGGAACTAACAAATAATTCTTGAATAACTCAATACGTCTATACTTACAGAGTTCCTTCTGGGAAATCCTCAGTCTTCTGGTATAGTTACACCCCCCCTAAAAAAAAAGAGAGTTCCAGCATACTACCCTTTACATACACATTTATAACTGTATATTTATATAAACTTATTTATATTTTAAATATATTTATGTGGTTCTGTAACGTGTTATCAGACGAGATAAATGGAATTTCTAATAATAATAATATACGTAAAGAAATGTGAAACCTCACCTACCGAATAGTGACACTAATGGCTGTTTTTTAATAAAGCCAAGTAATTTTGATTTTTATCTGTTAGGTTTGTTATTATTTATTGCAAAATTGAATTTTTGGCACAGTATATGTTGTTGATATTTTAAGTTATTGTTTACAAACAAATGTACGTATTTCTTTGTTAGACTTGCTTAGTTAAGTAAGTTTATGCTCCGGATTCGTTAAGTTGTAATTCAATAATTTAAAAATTTTATAGACCTAAATAAAAGTGATGGGAACTTCTCGAAAGGCTTTATAGAAGTTCGAAATTTATTCTTTTTTTTTATTTTATGTGTCGGTAAAGTGTGTATTTAATTTTTGTAGTTTCTTTTAACTGATTAAGAAGCGTATTTTAGCTGTACAAATTAAAAGTTAACAGGAGTTACATGAACAATTTCAGATCATGTAATAGAGAAAACCCAGTAGCCTATAATAAAATAATGGCAATAATATTTTTTACCATTATTATTATTATCATCTTCTTCTTCTGGCACTACGGTCCCTGTAGAACCCTGGCTTGCTCAACGATTCTCCTCCATTCTTCTCTGTCCAGAGCCTTACTCCTCTAACCTGCCACTCGCATCTCCCACAAATCCCCTTCCACCATCTCCTCCTCGGACGTCCTCTCCTCCTTACTCCCTCCGGCTTCCTTTCCAATGGCATTTTTGGTCCTCGATCACTTCTCATTTTCACCACGTGCCCCAACCATCTCAGCCCTTGCGCCTTCACTGCCGCAACTATGTCCCCTTCTCCATAAAGATCTCTTAGCTCACGATTCTTTCTTATCCTCCACATCACTCCGTCCCACACTGGACCATAAATTCTTCTAAGAGTTTTCTTCTCGAAAATACCAAGGTTTTTTCATATCATCCAACTTCAGCCCGATGTCTCGCTTTCATATGTTACTATAGGTCTCATTACCATGGTGTATATTATCTATTTGACGTTTTTTGATACGTTCCTGAATTGGAATATACGAGTTTTTTAATGCGTAGTTGCTTCTGTTTCCTGCTGCTATTCTTGCTTTGATTTCTTCGCTTGTTTTATTACTATTATAGTTGGTAATAGTTGTGTCATGAGTAATATCGGGGATCAATTTTAACCTACCAAAAAAAAACCTATTCAAAAACTAAACTGTTTTGTATTAAGAAATAAAATTGCAACTTCGAACGAAATAGTCTTCATTCGAAAACCAGCTTTCGAATCTTTATCGTATACAAGCTTTTTATAATTAATTATGATGTAAAACTACGTTATAATTTTCAATAATCTTTTGGATTTCCACATTTACGTGAATGTATTTTTATAGTAATTCTAAAACGTTTTGGTACGAAATGAAGTAGTGGAAATACGTTGAATAAAACTAAATAGAAGGTATTTTCACTGAGGCCTCGAAATCGGTAATTCGATTGTTCATCTTTCACTGAATTGTCTATAGTCTATACACTGCTAACGTCGGGGGACTATGAAACTATTCTAAGTGAGTTACTTGTTAAAATAAGTCTATTGCCTTGGCGACGATATCACCACATGAATTCGCAGATGTACGATGGTAGCTGGTAACCAATCGATTACTGCGTATGAGTTTCCCATTTGCAGAATCTACAAAATTCTAACAATGATTATCCGTCAAATGGCAAAAACGCATCCCCTGTAAATTGAGTAATACATTGTATTCCCTCCAGAAATCAGAAAATATAGTTGTGCCAGACCATACAGGCGAGCAGTGGCGGCTGGTGTTATGGTTGCAGCGTTGGACAACCACCAATATAGAATAACTAAACTACGAAAACATTAAGCACCTAAAAGTATCAGTTCAACGGAGAGCGTTTTAGATCCTACGCGGTAATGTTCGCGTACAATTCAAACGTGGAGCGCAGGCTGGTGGTTGTAGGCCGTTTGCAACTTCAGCAATATATGGCAGAGCTTACTACACATACATATGGGAGGACGTGCGCTACTCTTCACAACTGCCCAATGTTAGCTAGGCTGTGGCAAAGTTTCTGCAGCGCTCCACTAGTAGCGCTGTAGCGCAACTTTGTGTCATGAAATCAGCACAGCCTTCTTGATTTATAAGTTGTCTGGTTTAGTGTTTACGTTGGTTCAAGGTAAATGTTATCCGTTGTTTGAGGTTATAAAATTATAGTGATAATTTTGTATGACTGTGATTATGATAGTTTAATGTCATTTAACCGATCTCCCATTCACTAAACCAATTACTGTAACCACCAAAATTTGTGACCACTAGCCGCCACTGCAGGCCAGACCATATATTGTGTCAAGCAGGGTTTCAGCAGTTCTATCTGACAGAGCATATTCGCGGCGAACACCCGCTGTTGTGTGGCTGTCTACTTCGACAGTTTATGCCGGTGCCCCTACTACGGGATTACGGAGCACAGACCTGGCCCAAACTTCGCGCACCAGTCTTCAATAGTACACCTCTACAGGAAGACATATCGACCTCGTCAGCGCAAAACTTTGTGTCTGTATGCACTTTCACCCAAGCCTATGTAATGAACATAACGATATCAAATGTCGATCTCGATTTTTCTGGGGAAGTACACTTGTGCAGTGAAATTTCCATGCGACGATCTTTTTTTTGTCTATCGCGACGCAGAATATCGTTACGACGGTCTACTCGATCGTCGTAGGTACAGTGGAAACAAGATAAGTACAAGACGCCAATTAAGTCACTAATCACCAGCTTTAATTTTTACAATTAAACAGTTCGTAATTAACAACACAGTCTGCTACAACAAATCAAATATAAATTGTTCACACGCAATAAAATGTCACTAATATTAAACACAGTTGTATTACAATTATACCGCCCGATTATAAAACGCAACACTTCACTAATAACCACTTGAACGTACACAGTAATGTCGCCCGATAATAACTCTCGAACCGCTCTGTAAATATATCGCCCTAATACTGACTTGAGCGTCCCTCAGTAATTGTATTTATAACCGCCGAAAATCTAGACGATTCCTAATTGCGTCTTAGCGTCCGTATGAAGTACGTAATTAACTGCGGCCTTGACACAGTCCGCACGGCTGGCGGCATCGAGAAGACTCTCGCAAATGCGTATACAAGCACGTACGCCACACACAGTAGAGCGAGATTCTTCTGGCACATTCGACAAACACGTAGATTGTTCTGTGATGTCGTAACACTGTCCCCTCCTTAAGCCTGTTCGTCCCGAAGTGGCAAACCGTCTCTGAAGTAGTACTTAGCCAGGCGATCTAGGTGGACGACCTTCAACTTTCGCTGCCCTTCCTGTTGAATCCGATAAACAACATCGTTGATTCTTTTTTCACAGTGTAGGGTCCTTCCCAGTTAGACTGAAGCTTAGGTGAGCGACCACGACGGCGCTTTGGGTTGAACAACCAAACCTGATCTCCTTCTTGGAAACCCACACTATTGCTGCGAATGTCATACCGAGTTTTCATTTTATCACTGGCAATCTTCAGCCGTCCTCTTACCAAGCGATTCATTTCTCGCAGTTGGTTTTCTAATTGCGAGGAATAGTTCTGTGGCTCTTTGGACTGAGTCTTAGGTGATCCGAATATTAAGTCCCCAGGAAGACGAATCTCCCTCCCAAACACCAATTTTGCTGGAGTCATGCCGGTTGTGTCGTGTACTGATGATCTATACGCCATGAGGAATAGTGGTATACGTTGGTCCCAGTCTGTTTGGTTCTCGTCAAAAACCTCTTGCGTAACCTCATCTTCAGCCACTTTGCCCTCGGGCGCTTCTATCAGCTCAGGAACAAGCAGGTGTCGCTTTGTCTCGACATGCATAGTTGGCTTTCCAATCACTTCTTTTGTCGTTACACTTATTTGAATTTCCTCTGCTAGTTCTTCCTCCATTTCCGCTTGCAATAGGGAGGGTTCCTCTTGACCAGACTTATTGACTTTTCCTTCGACTAATGCCACTCGCTTAATCGAATGGCTGGTAGACCCTGTCATTTTAGCCATGCAAAGCTTTATCTTCTCTTGGCCAACCTTCAGGACATTCTCTCTTAAGTCTACAACGAATCCGTAGGCATTCATAATGTCCGTGCCAAGAATCACTTCATCGACAATGTCTGCAACGAGCATTTGGTGGCTAAACTCGAGAAGACCCAGGCGTACACGTACGTCTACCTTTCCTATCACCTTGACGGGGCTTCCAGTCACAGTCTGTATTGTACAAGAGCTAATTCGAGGCTGGCAGTTGCTGACTAAGTCAGGGCGCACAATGGACACTGTTGCGCCCGTGTCAACTGTAAATGATGTTGGTTTACCTTCCGCAAATCCATTAACAATCAAGTTTCCATTGGTCTTATGTAGCGTGGAAACTGTGTGCTGTTCTGAGGCTTTACTTCTCCAATTGGTGCGATCACTCTCTTCTCTCGGTATCTTCTTCTCCCACCAGTCTACCTGTAGATGAACACATTTTCCACATTTGTAACATTTCGGTCTTCTGTCTTTATCCCATCGTTCAAATCGTTGCGACTCTCTTGAATTTCTGAATTGTTTGTCCGACAACATTGTTTTTCTGCACGCATCGTAACGGCAATGTGATGGCACAAACCCATTAACGTAGCGGGACGCTGACTTGGCAGCTTCAAACTCTAGGGCGTGGACAAGAGCTTCTGAGCTATTTCGGTGCCTTGCCATTCGTAACACTTGCTGAAGTTCACAATCTCCGATGCCATCAATAAAATCTGCACCGCAAACCTTATTCGAAAGTCTTCTGGTGCTTCAGGATAGGCCAATCTAATCAATCTGTCGATACTTGCTTCAAACTCTTGAAGACTCTCCCCGGAACGTTGTCGTCTTGTTCTCAACTGAGCGTAGTACACATCTCGCAAATATTTATCACCATACCGTAATTTTAGAGCTTTTATCAATTCGGCTTAGGTGTTTTGGCTGTCAGGTGGCACTTTCTGTAGTAGTTCTGCCGCGGGTCCTTTTAATGAGAGAACGAGTGAAACTGCCTTTTCTTTCTCCGTCCAATTATTTGCGCATGCAGCAGCTTCAAATTGGCGTAAATACGTCGCCCAGTGCGTGCTTCCATCAAAGGTTGGGGCCTTGACATTCGAGGTGACCTTCTCTGTTGACTTATCTTCTGCGTCTTTTTCTGTCTTTATCATTGGTACAGTCTGTTCACAAAGCTGTTTTGGTTGTAACTTCAGGCACTGATCGACTTCATTTTTAATCTGCTCTTTTATATTTGCAATCGAGTCTCCTATTTTTGTTGACATAGCTTTTTCTACACTCGTGACTGATTTTTCTACTTTAGCTATTTTGTTAGACATCGATTCTTCAACACTCGAGACAGATTTTTCTACTTCAGCTATTTTTAGTGTCATTGATTCTTGTACCTCTGATATTTTAGTAACTTGTTTATTAAGCTCACCTCGTAGGAGACTCAATTCTGCGGTACTATGTTCTTGCATCTGTTTCTGCTCCTGTATTAATGCTTTCATGTCTTCTGTTTCACGTTCACGTCGTTCCTCTGTTTCTTCCCTTTCTTGTTTTCGTTCTTCTTTTGTCTCTTCCGCCTCCTGTCTGCGTTTCTTATCCTGTCGTTTTTCTGCTTCTTCCTGTATCTGCAGCAGCAGTGTTTGTAAAGCTTCCATCATGTGACCCATGTTTCCGATTAATCACGAATTACACTCGTCTTGTACAAAGTGTCCACTGTTTCCACTGTTAACCGTTCTATCCCACTTCTGACACCACTGTTACGACGATCTACTTGATCGTCGTAGGTACAGTGGAAACAAAATAAGTACAAGACGCCAATTAAGTCACTAATCACCAGCTTTAATTTTTACAGTTAAACAGTTCGTAATTAACAACAGAGTCTACTACAACAAATCAAATACAAATTGTTCACACGCAATAAAATGTCACTAATATTAAACACAATTGTATTACAATTATACCGCCCGATTATAAAACTCAACACTTCACTAATAACCACTTGAACGTACACAGTAGTGTCGCCCGATAATAACTCTCGAACCGCTCTGTAAATATATCGCACTAATACTGACTTGAGCGTCCCTGAGTAATTGTATTTATAGCCGCCGAAAATCTAGACGATTCCTAATTGCGTCTTAGCGTCCGTATGAAGTACGTAATTAACTGCGGCTTTGACACAGTCCGCACGGCTGGTGGCATCGTGAAGACTCTCGCAAATGCGTCTACAAGCACGTACGCCACACACAGTAGAGCGAAATTCTTCTGGCACATTCGACAAACACGTAGATTGTTCTGTGATGTCGTAACTTAATGAGTTTGCCAGGCATACTACGAATAACGTTAAAACCGCCACTGTACAGAAGTACTGAAATTGTTGGACCAGAACTGATCTAGAAAAATCTGCATGTTATATGTCATGTGAAGTATTACTTATGAAACAGTTACGTTTAGAATTTCTGAGAATCAATTAACGAAAGAGGGGGAGAAGAGAGGTAGACGTTTAAAGAAGACTGCACTAGTCAAAACACGGCATGTTTTACTGGAGGTGATTACTGATCATCATCATCTGAAGGACATGCCTTGTCGAGTTAGCCACGTCTCTCTCTCGCCATCATTGTCCTCTTTAAATCTCAGTAGGATAGGAAGTTCATCTCCTATTCCATATATTTGAAGAACGCTACTCTTGGTCGTCCTCTTGTTTTTCCCCAGTACCTTTCCTTCAAAAATGTTATTTAAGAATTGGTTGTATCGTAACACGTGCCCGATCAGTTTTGCCCTTCTTCCAGTCGTATTTTCGTTCACTTCTGCGAGGACTTGCTCATTACTTTTCTTATCCATCCAACTCATCCTCGTCGTTCTCTTCCAGACCCACATTTTCATTGCTTCCAGCTTCCTCCTTTCTATTTTGCCGAGGGTCCACGCCTCACACCCATAAGTTAAGACACTCCTCACAAATGTTTTTGCAAACCTTTTCCTTACCTCCATACTTAAGGAATTATTTGTAAGTAAATTCCTTTTGTTCTGAAACGCCTGGTTGGTAAGAGCTATAGCTATTCTTCTCTTAATCTCTGTCCCATATCTATTTTCTCAAGGCGATCACTGATAAGGTACCTAAAAATAATGAACTGAGTGTACTTGCTATTATGCAGACAGTTTTGTGAAAAGCGAACAAAATGCAGGGATTAAGTGTAAAAACCCCTAAATGGAACTAAAATAAATTTGGCGTTTTTTCCTGGCGGCAACATTGTCATAGTACTGCAAGAATTGGTTCTTAATAGCAGTAGTTTCATTTCAACTCGGTCCTGTCTGCTACAGGGAGGCTTCACAGATCTTTGAGCGTACACGTTTTGGTCAGAAGGGATTGCAAATAAATCAACGTAAGAACGTCACTTTTGATGGAAAACACTTGCGCGCCTAAAGGGGAGAAAATAAATTCCACGGAGGTCAAACACGGTGAAGTGTTACAACCGGACCGGGTAAGTTCTTCACGACCTTACTACAAGAATGTGTCAATAAAGAATTTGTTCATGTGATCAAATTCGCCATGGGTGGCTACCGTAGTGGAAGTATGATAATAATTAAACTTTCCGTTTCCTCCACTCGCTTCTTAGCGCAAAGTAGTTAAGATACAGCGATTTAATGTGACTCTTGTAAATAATGCATTTTCAGTAGTAAATATTATTACTGTCAATGCGAAACAAACTGTTGGTGTAATTTTTGTTTTACCGGTCAGTATCCTGTAAAAATTTCTGCCCCTCATATCCTTCTCAACATCCTGTCTCTAAGTTCCCCTTCTCAACACCCTTTTTTCCCCTTGCGGATGATAGTCTATTATCCTTATAGGCCATCTCTCGTTGCCCATACGCTGTACGTGTCCGTACCAACAACCTTCGTTGTACAATTATTCCGTTAATGCTTTCTTTGACATTCGCTCGCTCCCTTGTTACTTCATTTCTTACACGGTAGCGACAGCTTTATACAGACTTATCATACCATAGAAAACAACTGGACACCACGTTTCGCAAGCATTATTGGCTCCTGGGGAGAAAATCATTACTGTCAATGCGAAACAAGCTGTTGGTGTACAACACTGTCTTAAAGCCTGTGTGGACATACGGCTTACAGCTTTAGGGAACTGCATCTAAATCCAATATCGCCATAATGGAAAGGTTTCAGACCAAGGTGCTGCGTGCCATAACCAATGCACCGTGGTTCATCAGCAACAAAGACATCTATAGCGACCTGAACCAGCCCTCACTAAGTGAAACCATTGCGGTGTTCATCGAAAGATATGTGAAACGCACACAAATCTTTTAGCCATAAATCTACTAGACAACAGCCTACAGACAAGACGTTTAAAGTTAACATTTACTCTGGACTTAACTAGACTCTAACATTCTA
This sequence comes from Magicicada septendecula, assembly GCA_034769895.1. NCBI lineage: Eukaryota > Metazoa > Arthropoda > Insecta > Hemiptera > Cicadidae > Magicicada > Magicicada septendecula. Next base: position 269,394,272 of record CM068376.1, read on the forward strand.
AATATATTGTACATAATATGTTACTTTTAAATACTCATACAGAGAACTAGTCAGTGGACTAGTTCTCTTCATACCATGTATTCTGTGAACAATTATGCTTATTATTATGTATTAACAGATTGCATAAATAAACGTAAAAAAAAATACTAAATATACGTAAATACGTTCCTACTGAACAAGTTGAGTTGAGAAACCGTTTATTGTGGAAGAGACGGGTATTGAACTGTTCGTACTGATGCCACACACGGCCAGGTCCATGCCACGACAGGTGTACGAAAATTTCAGACGGTGTAAAAGAATAAGCAGAAACCAGGTTGTGACGAGTGTTGCAACCGGGTGACAAGTTCGTCGCATGTCAACAAGACTACATCAACCAAGAATTAATTTTTTCATGTGCAACAGCCGCTGAACTTACAACAAAACAATATGTGTACGACTACGAACGTCTTGCAAGCGTCCTGAAAAGGAATCTATTTTTAGTCTGATCATCCTGAGCACTCACAAGGCTTCAACTTACCATGCGCGTCGGCTGGAATTTGGAGACTTAAAGTTCAAATTAAGTCAAAGAGTATCGAATAAAAACTATATAACTTAGTACAAAAAAAACACACACACACACACACCAAAGCCTATAATTGTTGAAAATTAGTAGCTGATGTAATCTTTAACCTCCCCCCCGTAATCAAACTAAGCGACAGCTGTTACCAGCAGACCACACAGGATAGAAACACTTCAAGTTTAGGCCTACCAGTTTTTGATGGTATAAATATGCGCTTATCTTGGTGTACGCTGCAAAATGTTCCCACGTTTCAATTGCTAAGCACAAGTAGCAGTTGTCTGTTGTACTCAAAGTGGTTGCGTAGATATTCGTTGTGTGTGTGTGTGTGTGTGTGTGTGTGTGTGTGTGTGTGTGTGTGTGTGTGTAGAAAATACTTTTTGTTCTGATCAGTACGCATTGTTGCGGTTACATGTATCCTTATTTAGAATTTCCACTCCCTGCGCGCGCGAGCGTTTGCGTAAGAGACAGACGAAGAAAGAGGGGGGAGGAAGAACAGAGTGAGTGCTTCGATGGTACTGTCTGTAGGACGGTGAAACATCCGAGACTTTACGTTTCTCTCCTATCAAAGGTATTCCTGGCATAATAGAAATCTATATCTGTTTTAGGTTTTCAGTCATGTCGATTAGACTACTAACTTCGAAAACGAGCTACTGACTGCAGCATAATTCGCAGATAGAAAGTCATCATTGGGAATCGTCGAAAGAAAGCGAGATGTTGTAAATGAAAAAGAAATCACTCGAAAAACAGAAACAAACTTATTCTTTCTTTCTTACGTATTGGCTGTTTATAGACTTATCGCGTTGGTAGGTCCTATTTGTCGGTTTTTTGTTGACAGGTTAGAAAAGTTAAGCTGTGAATATGAATTAAACCAAAGTACCAAGATGAAGGTATTTAATTTAATTTACAGGCATAGTCTAACATTTAGTAGAGAACACTGCGTTTTAACTGAAATCACATAAAAGAATAAAACAAATTGTTCAGTTGGAGCAGAAGCCCGACAGCCTTTCTAGGGCGGTGGACTGCGCTGATCGTCAAAAAAGTACCCTTAATAACAAGTATAGCGTGAAGCATATATGGAGGGAGAGGGGTGGCAACGCGATAACAGTTCACCGTCTCATTCACACACTACCTCGCTCTCTGTCACACCCATGCTTTTAACGTTTTCGTCAGCCTTGTTGCAAACCGTTGTTCAGACTACGATACAGTGTACAAGACTGCTGTGCGCGTGTGCGAAATTACTGAACAGTTTTGTTAGCCTCGCAGCTAGATGTTTGTCCACACGGCATCTCTAAGTGACTGTCCAAAATCTACCTCCAGGTCTACACCTGTGAAGTCTTAGAGGAGCTTACAAGCAAAACAGCACCACAGAACCTTAAACGTAGAAACGAGAAGAGACTGCAATCTACATCTGCGTACAGTTAATAGATAACTGGGTTTGAGAGATCACTTAGAACTAATGCAAAGGGGCTTGACCAGTGTAACTAATAGCCTATAAGAAGCGACAAGTTTATAAAGATAGGTCGTAGATAAAAATGCAAAAAAAAACTAGAAAGGGATGATACGAAGAGACTGCCAAAGAAACTGAGATTGAGGAAGAAATTTGTACACGTTTAAAGTTTAATTATTTAGCCCCGTACCATTGTATGGTACAGGTACTTGGCACGCACGCGTGCGCGCGTGTGCGTATATGTGGGTATGGGTTTTTAATAATCATTACTATTACCGCAGAGTGATCATCTCTTCACGTTCCAAGCCGACGAAATGGACCGCAAACCACACATTATTTTGTTCAAGGCGTGTTGGGAGGTAGCCCAATTCCCTGTGGCAGTGAACGCCTTCTTAACAGTAGCCGGTACGAAAATTTATAATACCTATTTTTTCGTTGTGTTTTAACACCCCTTCAGACCTAATGTTTGTTAAAAGAGGTGTGTAGGAAAGTTTAAGATCATTTTTTTTCTGCGCCACGGAAACCAATTTAACACACCGAATCAAGGAAGTACAAATTGAACTTCGTTCCTGCGGCTCTGTTCGATTCGAACGGGAACGCTCAACCGTTTTATTTTTGATCGTCAGTGTAATGCCGTACAATTTACCTGAAGATTTTGAGCTTAACTGTTGCTGGAACTCGTGTACACGTTAATGTTATAAGCCTTTTTTTTTTTTACTACTGCTGTAATTGCCAAAAAGCAGTACTCTTCATTTATATACATTTTTTTATTTAAAATATCATACGTATGTTATGTGTTTGTAGCGTGATATGTTACACGATTATAATAATAAATGTAAAAGCTTTAAAATTAATGGATCCAAAATTTCCAAAAAATTGAACATCAACTTAGGACGTTGTCGCGATCGGCTGATCTATCTCGATCTACATGTTGAACAGCCCTGGAATGGAGTAGGCCGGTTTAATTCGTGTTGCTTAGTCTAAATAACGTTATGTGTGCAGCACTCGTGAACTGCAAATTGAGGCCACTTTGTGCTGGTAAAAATTAATAAACAATAAGGAGTAAACGAAGCGGACAATAAGAAGGATAAGAAAACCACCCAATACAACTGTTTTCTTTTTTAAATTAATTATTTGTAAAGAAAGCAAGTTACCATACAAATGTGGTGTCGTGGTTAATTGTGAGGTTACTATTGCAGAGAAAAGCAACAAATTGCTGCGGGAGATCACAAGAAATCATGACAGTTAGCCTCACTGTAGGTCAGTAATACACTTTGTTGGTCTAGTGCATTAATTAAACCCACTCAAAGAACGTACGGTTACGTTATGTTTTTACTCTATATTTTCCCAACTCCATTGTTCCCTTCTTGTGTCCGCGCTGTTGCCTGCATATTAATTTAATTATTCCATAATCTTGTTCGTTTTATCGATACGGATTAAATATTTAATTAATAAAAACTATATACATGATTTGGATTTATGAGAACTCCGAAGTACTCTCTTGCAATCGCGCTAGACTTCACTTATTTTGAGACCAACAAACACGTTGTAAAATATGCTGATAAATTTTCGTGATGCAAGTATCGCTGAAGCCATAAGTAAATGTGAAACGTAGGCCACAACAGTGACCTGAACGGATTAGAAGTCAGTGAAATATTTTAACGAGTACAAACATGTAGCCCTACCTTTCAATTACATGCTCAAGACCACAGAACCTGTTTTATTGTAAAAGGATAGATCACTGGAAGACAATTGTTCTGGCGCATATAAGAGAGGGGGGGGGGTATTATATCTATAGAACCTCGGAAATTTTTCTCTACGACCTATCTTTATAAACTTGTCGCTTCTTATATTAGTTACACTGGTCTTGCCCCCTTGCATTAGTTCTAAGTGATCTCTCAAACCCAGTTATCTTTTAACTGTATGGAGATGTGGATTGCAGTCTCTTCCCGTTTCTACGTTTAAGATTCTGTCTTTGTTTGTAATCTCCTCTAAGACCTCGATCTAGTTGACTAGATTTTGAACAGTCACTTAGAGATGTCCTGTGGACAAACATCTATTTGCGAGGCTAACAAAATGTTGCACATACACACAACAGACTCGTAGTCTGAACATCGGTTGCAACAAGGCTGACGAGAACATTAAAAGCATGGGTGTGACAGAGAGCGAGGTAGTGTCTGAGTGAGACGGTGAACTGTTATCACGTTGCCATCCCTCTCCCCTCTAGAGACGCTTTACGCTGTACTTGTTACTAAGGGTAATTTTTTGACGATCGGCGTAGTCCACCGCTCTAGAAAGGATGTCGTGCTTCGGCTTCATCTGAACAACTTGTTTATTTCTTTTCTGTGATTTCAGTTAAAACGCAGTGTTCTCTATTAAATGTTAGACTATGCATGTATAAATTAAATTAAATACCTTCATCTTGGTATCTTCTGTTTAATTCATATTGACAGCTAACCTTTACCTGTCTGTCAACAAAGAACAGAAATGTTTGCAGAAGAAGAACCGATTGACGAGACTCGGTCGGCAAAGTCAACGGAAAATAGCTATCCAGTAGTATACTAAACAATAGGACCACGGAAGGAGATTATAGAGTGCCACTTCAGACTATGCACGCACCGTTTCTAGTGATGACGCTGTCAGTCTACTGAACCCGAATAACGTACGGAGGAACAGCATTATGAGAGAAGGTTAACACAGAGCTTAGTCGGAAGAACCACTGAATATTTTCTATTTTCTATTAAAGACGTAGTATGTTTTCAGATCTGAGTCTTCCTCCAAGACAGGATTTTATAGGTTATCATGTCCTTTCCCTCCTAACGTGTTCGCGATGAAGTTACTTTGTTTTATGATACCTCCTATGGAAATGAATCTTCTTGATTCAATTTTTTAAATAAATTGATTTTTACCATCCCCTTTTGATATCTCAGTATTTGGTTTTATTTTCAGCCTGGAATATTCTTGTTATTTTCCGCTGTAACAACATTTCTCCTGCTTCGAAGCGGGCCTTCGCCCCCAGTTTCTACGTGGTGATAGTTTCGATCAGGAACTCCTGCCGAGAAAACAAAAAAAAAATTTACTGGTTTAATTAGACTGAACATCACATCGGAGTTCACAACCTGAATTATTCGCACTAAATCATACACTAGAATATCAAGTTTACATATTGATCGCACTATTTCTATTGTAATAAATACAATAAACAAAAATTTAATAAATTTGTAATACAGACAATAAAGTAATAAGACTATGACGATAAGTGCACGATGGAGGGTAGATCTAAATAATCGATCACCCAGAAAGGGACGCTCGCTGCTACCTATTGGCGCATGCCGCCTTAAAATTCAGTTCTAAAAACGTATATAGACCAGGCCGCTGTTTCAGTGGCTCTGATAATGTACTGTGGCATAAATGTAAATCACTGTTATAGATATATAAATTTTTGTCTATAACATGGGATATCGAGTTCGTTCCTAATAGGTTTGTAATTTAGAACCTGTCTACGAACAATAGTGCAATGTTTTCAGGCTAGGCTAGTACACATAATCGGGCTAAATGAGTAGCACTATATTGGGAGGGATAAAGCTGGTGTGACGTAAGCAAACTACTCGCCGACCTGCAAACAGTAGTACGTCCATATATACGTGGTACCTACACTGCGCTACACTATTAGTCACGTGAGGATGTCTAATATATAGATCTAAAGTAGTGGTTCCCAAACTTTTCGATCCGCGGACCCCCCCAAATAATTTAGAAATTCACGGACCCCGTCTGAGTTTTGAAATAAAACAATCAGTAAATATGATAGACACTCTTATATTTTAATTAAAATGTGTTAAAATAAAGATACCCTTAACTTGCAAAATTATAATAATAATTATAACAAGCATAGTTTAATGTGAACAATGGAGCTGCTTTTGAACAATTATCTCTGCAATATTGGATTTAATCACTCTTGACATCAAGTTTATTTCTTAACTTTGGCTTCAAGTACGCTAGGAGGGAGAATGCGGCTTCACACATATAAGTAGAGGGAAACACAGTAAACGCTTCAAAGCTTGTTTTGCGAGTTCAGGATAGTCAGTCATTACATATAACCAGAAGTCAGCTAGCTCTGTGATTCCGAAAACTGCAATTTTAATGAACTGTCAATTGAAAGCTCTGCCAATGAATCTTCTTTTTGTAGTGTAAGAGAGAGGTCTAGTCAGTTCGACTGACAAACAGATCTGCTACACGACATGATTTAAAGGCATTATTAAAGCCATTAGTTTGAAATTACTTTTACAATTATAATTAGTTTGAACCCAAAACAATTATACTGGAATCTTCTACTAATAGTTTTAAGATTCTAAAAATTTAGATTTTAGAGCATAAAAATCGGAGAAAATTACGGTTTATTCTAATTTTTCTTAAAAGTGTCTGCGGACCCTCTGAAACATTGTCGCGGACCTCCAGGAGTCCGTGGACCCCTCTTTGGGAACCACTGAACTAAAGAATAACGCAAACTAAGTGCTTATAAACAACAGTTTTCATGTCACGTGGGCCATGTACTAAAGTTTTTGTTTCTGGAATAAAGACTGTATCGTGTAGGTTTTAGAAACCTTACACTGCACAGTATCACTAGAAACAGTTGGCTCATCTTTCAGATTTAATATTAATTCCAACTTTTCATCCGAATTCATACATTTTTTAAATAAATTACTCAATTTAAAAATTTACTTGACAGGAAAACTGTTTTCAATGTTAATTTTAATTAACGGCCGTTACAAAAAGTAATAGCGCCGAGTTCTTTGCTATATACATCATACACAAAGTGTTCATTTCTCGAGAACCCGTCTTACGATCAAAGTCATCATCATCATAATAATCAACAGTTCAAGGCTTAGGAGTTTTCTCCTGTTCCAGCCTCATGTTTCTCGCCACCTTGCTACCGGCCGTCCGTCTCTTTTTCCATGTGGCAGGTAATTATAGGCTAACCGTGGAATGCGGGTATTACCCATTCGTTGCAAATGGCTTTTCCATTGTTCCCTATACAACACTATCTTTTCTCTAACTGGAAATATATTAAAATCTTTTCTTACATCCTCATTTCTTATACCGTCTGGTTTAGTATATCCCTTTACTGTTCTTAAGTATTTCATTTTCGCTGATTGAATCTTATTCCAGTCGCTCTTCCTCATCGTCCAAGATTCGCAGCCATATAATAATGCCGGAACAGCCATCGCCTTATGAAATTTTAAATTGGTCTCCTTTATGGTCTCCTTTTTCAGAGACTTTATTATTACACCGCAAATATGGTGAATTTTACTCACTTTGCTGGTGAAATCCTCATTATGCCCGTATATGACACAACGCCCTAAGTAATTCACCTTTTCAACCTGTTCCAGAACATTATCACACAAGGTAATTTTTGACTGAACTGGATGTTTCCCACGGAAAGCCATAATTTTTGTTTTTATAACTGATACCCTGAGGTTATACTGTTCAGCTGCTTTTTTCCAAATTAGTAAATGTTTTTCCGCAAAGACTTCTCACTCACCTGAATAAGCATCATGTCATCAGCAAAAAGAGCAGCATATTAATTGATGTAGTCTTGTCTAGCTTTATACCTGAAGGAACTTCCTCTTTCAGTCCTCGGAGAATATCTTCTATATATAGGCTACATTAAATAATAATGGGGACAGGCAGCACCCTTGTCTCAGTCCTCCGATCAAAGTGATTTAAAAATTGTTACAAAGTACTAAGTTCGTTCTACAATCACTTCGCTTGCACTCTAGACCTATCTCTTATATAACAAATGTTAGTCAGATGATTATAATCTAAAGTTACAAAACGTTTTGCCGTAAATGTAAAACTTCGTGCTGGAATAATAACTTTCGTAAATAATCTTCAGCAATTTTTGTCAGTTCAGATTACCTGTTTACTTTTAAAGGTAGCAAAACACTTTGTCTTCACCAATATTTCATATTAGCGATGACTTAAGGAAAGAAACGGAGAACGTTCTTCGTGATAACGATATTTTCAGGGTGGGTAGTAACGCGTTTAACATGGGAAACGCTTTCTAATGGTATCAATTAACACCTGGAACAGCTGTACAAAATTACGTTACACAGATTTTTCATTTTCAGTAACAACTTTGTTTATACGCTTGAAGGTATAGAACATTATACAATAAAAAAAAAATGTAAACCGACGGTAGAATAGTGTATTAATTACGAATAAGCTTTTATTCATATTTACAGTACTCATAGATAAAAATGACAGTTTTTAATAGGCCAACAATTATTGGCATCCTCATAGCAACGATGGCAAATTAAATTACAACAAATGAGGCAGTTGTGAGCGCGCGCGCGCGCGTCTGTGTACTTAACGCGTGTATGTTCGTGAATGCAACTGTACTATAATTATTCTTATTTATTAAACGAGTAGGCCTAATTAGTTGAATATTATTCAATATTAAATAATATTATACATTATTATTAATACCATTTTTTACAAGAATATTCGTTTATTATTTTGTGAACTACAATGTTTCAATAATATTCAACTATCATCATAAGATATAAAATTAATAAATATAACAATTTTTTAATTCAGTTGTTCAAAACAGCTGTTTTATATGTAGACTAAATTTCATGTTTTATATGTGTATATGAAATATGTTATATAATTAACTGTGAAATGTAATATAAACATTTATTATTTTATTAAATTAGTAATTTTTGTATCATTTTTTGTATTAATCTGGGATTAAGTTTAATTTATAACTTGTTTTATTTTTAAATATTTCTAAATTTTCCTGTAAGGTCATTTTTTGACCTTTGGAAGTATGTTTTAATAAAGTGATGTTATTTAAATTTGGAAATGTGTGTTTGTTTTTGATTGAGTGTGTAGCTAAATTTGATTTGTATACATCTGGTTTTAAATATGAATTACGGTGGTGTATAAATCTTTGTTTTAAATGTTTTTTAATTTGGCCTACATAAAATTTGTTATAGTCAGGGCATTCAATTTTATATAGTTCATTTAAATTATGAATTAATTTGTGTGCTGTGGGTTTGATTCTGTTTTGAACAATTTACTTAAAAAATCTGTATATTCATATCTGATGATGATATTTGAATATTATTGAAACACTATAATTCACAAAATAATAAAAATATATTCTTGCAAAAAACTTTGTTATTACTAATAATAACATAAAATATATATTCAAAAAAATTATGAGCATGTTTGAATATAGCCTAAATAATATTAGTAGGCCTATACATTAAATAGGCTTAATAATGATGATTTAACTAGCGAATCGAGTTCAGTTTTAACTCGACCGTTTGACATTTGCCTGTCTGTCAAGTTTCGTGTCGCGGTATGTCTCATGACAGCTTTAGAACGCATCAAAACTTGACGTGCGTCTTAACCCCATGGAGCTTTATTGTTTTCGAGATTGATCAACCCAAAAATACAGAGGCAATAATGTGATGGATCGGAATTTTCAAAAAATCGCAAAAATCCATACAGGGTGTCAAGTTGAAAAAGAATTTTAACCGGTATCTACATATAATGTTCTGGTTTAAAATTTCAACGTTTTGAAGAACCAGAACCCAAAAGGTGAACCAAAAATATTTTTAACATAAAAAATCCAAGCGAGATGTTAAAACAAAGATTAGTTCGGGAAATTTCAAAATTTTAGGACACTCAAATGATATAAGAGTTTTCAAAAAACTTTGAAAACCGTACCGGGTAACAGACTAAAGGGAATTTTAACTCAACTCTGATCGTAGCCGAGCGTTTACACTGAAATTATTTTGACTTCAGTAACAGCACAATCCAAACTTTGAAGTCAGAATTTTGAGAAAATTGTAAAAGTCTATTTTAGGTGACAAATCATGAGGAATTTAAATAACAATACGAATTTTGTATCTAATAATTTGATAAAATTAATATGTGTCAACATCCTTCAAAATTTTGGACAACTTTCAAAACGTTTGTAAGCTGTTTGAAAAAAATTTCATTTTATTGTCAGTTACATGTGTATTTGTAAGAAGTATTACATATAGGCATATAAATATACGTATATGGAAATATACATAAACTTGAAAGCTAGGACTACATTTTTTTTTATTTAGGCATTACGGTTATTCCTCAAAAAATGCAGTGTTCAGGATTTTTAGTGCTCACTGTATTCATAATAATAAAAAAGTAATGAATGTCTGCTTTAGAATTGTTATTCTAGTAAAATGGAAAGTAATAGAGTAGTTGGGGTTTTCTAATTATCCTTCTAACTCTTATACGTTTTAAGGTTCAGCAAAATGTCCATTAATTATGTTAATGATTTGTGAATTTTTTCTTGATTTTGCCTTAACGAAGTCTTGTATAATTTCTTATAAATCGAGCGATTCAAGTATCACGCTTTCAATATTCAACCTTGCTAACGAAGATAATCTCTCATCTCCCATAGTTGAACTCAATATATGTTTAATGCGTTTTAATCCAGATAATAATCTTCCAAATTCGCAGTTAGCTATTGGAATCGTCAACAGCAGACAATAAGCAATGTATATATTCGCAGATACATAAATCATTTTACAATAAATAATTCAGTTTAATACTTTAAGCGGACAAACTGTAGTATCATGGAATCTATTATCTTCATTCGAACATAAAAAACATAAGGGCGAACTCGTCGAAAATTGTGCACACATCTTTTTATAATTTAGGATCGAGGACATTTTTGTTTTTTTCACATTTGTTATCTTCAAAACGTTTTTTGTTATTTAGGGCTGGATGGTGCCCTAAATAACAAAAGTGCTGGCTTCTGACTGCTGAGGCCCTGGTGCGTGCTGCAGCATATACCCTACCGTTATGGATAATCCACTACTGCACACACACACACACACACACACACACACACACACACACACACACACACACACACACACACACACACACACACACACACACACACACACACACACACACACACACACACACACACACACACACACACACACACACACACACACACACACACAACACAACTAAACAAATGAAAACTGTCGCAAAGCGTCCACACAAATTTTGAAATACGAACTTCGCCACAAAAATACGAAATACGTCCACACAAATTTCGCTATCCATTTGAAATGCGAATTAACGAAAGCAATTTTTTTGCATGTGGAAAATCGAAACTGGTTAGACAGTTATACGATTCGCAACAGATATAATATTTATAAATTTCACAACGTGCTTATGAATATATATTTCTAACAGTGTAACAAAATAAATTTCGTTTTCCTTAATTTTGTAACGATTAAATTTTTAATAATATTTTTAGATATTATTAATTAATAATTAGTAGTAAATAATATATTAATACGGCGTACGTATCATATTACATAGATCGTGCACAGTGATGTGACCCGACTTCAGTAAATCTTTTCGTCAATCGTTGTAGGATGTCTTTCCTAGTGTTGTACGATTTTACTTTTCTGCACTGTCAAATTAATACAAATATCATTGAAATATATCAGCGAGATTCAATTCCTTCCCTGTTGAAAGAAGAAATATTTCTCGTTGAAGGCGAACGAATGGAACGATGAATCGTACGGCGGAACACAGCATTTGAATTTCCCCCAAACCCGATGTACGTCGTTTTTGTTTGGGGCCTATCAGTGGAGCAAGGAAGGCCATTGTGCTACACACATGACCATGAAACAAATTGTTGTGGACGCCTTTGTCTGCCCTTCACAATATTCTTTTCATATAGTATTCCCGATACCCGGCCGCCACATTGTTTCTTCTTTGCCTCGCTTTTTATTTTGTTCATACAAAGTTAGGCCCTATAGATACCTCATACCGTCTCTCTTACAATGCGTCCACACACGCACGCGCACACACAATAACACCCACCTCTTAATTAAAAAATATACGATAAATTCGTGTTTATTACGTACCCTAGGTTTTCTCTGCTCGTTATGCAGTGGTTTCTTTGCTTTCCATATTGTTTCTGACTAGAGCACAGGATTAAGAACGTCGTTTGTTTGGAGAGTTTTTCTCAGTGTTGAGTTTTCTGTGCGCCGTCATCAAATAACAAGCATCCAAGCGTATATTTATTTACAAGTCATCTGTCATCTCGTTCTTTCTTTCTGTTTCTTCTGATATAGTCGAACACTAAGCCATACTTCAACACACGGCCGTTGTACATAGTGTCTTCCAGCTACTGAGCATTTAACAGTCTGCGCAAGACTTGTACCGTCGTTTTCGTATCTCTTTTTATTATCCTCTATCGCAATTATTTTGGTTCCTTTCACTTTTATTGGTTTCCTAACACTACCGTTCGTTATTTTATCTCTTCTGAATATCCTTTTAGCCCTTCTAGTGATCTCTTCTATCAACAATCTGCGCTTCAGCACCGAACAACACCACGCCCTGATAAACTGACTTATATTTTGTTCTCTACTTTCCTCTGACAACAGAAGCCGAAAAGACAGCGTTTGTTAGGAATAATTAGGATAAAACTCGATAAAAATGTTTTTAAACCACATCAGACTTATATTATTTGCAGTGATAAGGTACTTCTAATCATTACCAGTTTTGAAAACTGTAAAACGTTTTATGACTCTACGTGTTTCGGGCAAAACAAGAGGCCTATAACAAACTAACATAACATTCAAATATTTGTTATAACGGATGAAAACAAGATCTTATTTATTCAGGTCTGAAAACACTGAATCACACCCGCCATCCATTTGAAAAAGGAATTAACGAAAGCAATTTTTGTGCATGTGAAAAATCGAAACTGTTTAGACAATTATACGATTCGCAACAGATATAATATTTACAAATTTTTCAACGTGCTTATGAATACGTATTTCTAACAGTATTTCTAACAGTGTAACAAAATAAATTTCGTTTTACTTAATTTTTTAACGATTTAATTTTTAATAATATTTTCAGATATTAATTAGTAATTAGTATTAACTAATGTTAACTAGTTAATAATAGCCAAGAGAACTGGAACAGAAAGGCAGTTTTATATTTTTTATTGTCTTCAATAATTCTGAATGCTTCGTCTTATTATCTTCAGTTTGTAAGTTCGTGGACCTCCACGCGTAACCAATGTATGAGAATGTATAGTCGCTCTCTTGTACCTGGTACTTTAGCCACCCGAAGAAGATTTGGCGCTTCGTCGACGTCATAGTGATCTAAACGCCACGTCTTCTTGCTGTATCTACTCACTTCTGACTTCTGCTACACTTTTCCTTTACAGATATACTCATATTCCAGTTTTATCTTGAAACTTTCAAGACTTCTTTACCACGTCTTTCTCGTACTTTCCTTCTTATTACTTTGCCTTTCGGAATGCTCGTGATAGAGTCATTACGTCTTGTGATATGTCCTATCATGCCTTCCTTGTCGGCCTAATAGGTCCTTTAACGCCTCTATGTTTTGTTTCCTTTCAGTCTGAACCAGAGACGGATTAGAAGTGCTTGATGCCCTATGCTGCCATCAGACTGGTACCCCCCCATTCAAAATTCAAACTTTTATCCGTTATTTACACTGATTAATGGCATAAACAATTTGAAAAGTTAACAATTATTTTATTAAACTCTCAAATTACAACAAATAGTTAGCTAATAGTAATTACAATGAGCATAGTAGTACTTAAGCTTAGAAAATATTAAGCGATCTATTTTTTCATGATTTTGCCTTAACGAAGTTTTGTATAATTTCTTCTAAATCGACCGATTCAAGTATCTCGCTTTCAATATTCAACCTTGCTAACGAAGATAATCTCTCATCTCCCATAGTTGAATTCAACATATCTTTAATGTGTTTTAATACAGAAAATGATCTTTCAATTCGCAATTAGCTATTGGAATCATCAAAAGCAGACGATAAGCAATGTATATATTCGGAAATACATAAATCATTTTACAATCGATAATCCAGTTTAATACTTTTAGCGGACAAACTGTAGTATCATGGAATGTATCGTCTTCATTCGAACGATATGACAAAAAGTCCTCTTTCTTGCAATTTTACTCGTGGCACTTTGTTAGAAAATCGTTCATTTCTGTTAGAAAATCGTTATTCAAATCGTTCGAGTAAACTTCTATAAGAGCTTGAACTTAATTTTCCAAGTCGACACTCTCCATGGTTAATAACTGCGTATAAGAAAACCAAACAATTGCGTAATGTGATCATAAGCTTTGCTTCGCTTAGTAGAATGGTGCTCCCTCTGACAGCTGAAGCCCTGGTGCCCGGTGCTGCAGCATACCCTAGCGTTATGGATAATAGTCCAAATAATGGTCCAAACAGTTCTTGTCCTTTTCCGTCGAGTTCACATTTTTGCGCCTCTGAAGAAGGAATTTTATTTCTTCATTAATTTCTAATTTTCACTGTATAAAATTGTGTACTCTACACAGTTGTTTTCAAAAACCTTACGCCCGTGTTTATATGCTCATTTGTTATAGTAGCCTCATTTTAACGATTACCCGCGGCGCTCAAAGGAAATGTCATCAGTCAGATGCGATGCCGAGAGTCCCTCCCATGTAACTGCGTCGTTGCCACGTTCCTCTGTCTCACCCAGCCCTCACAATTTTCTGCGTCGACTTTCAGTAACATTCTTAGCACTGTTCTTTTTTCACCAACTTTGTCACTGCTTATTGCCACACTGCTAAATACTTCGTTCTCGACGAGACCTTTTGGTGTCTCCACCATCTTCAGGTATTAAACGAAGACCTGAAGATTGTGGAAACACCGAAAGGCCTCGTCAAGAACGAAGTATTTACCACTTTGGCAATAAGTAGTGACAAAGTTGGTGTCAAGATGGCTGCTAGTAAAGCTAACAAAAACTGGAATGTTTTTGCATGGAAAATCGCAACCTTTACGAACCGTAATAAACATGTCGGTTACTGTTGGACGCATTTCTTTTTTATACACATTGTACACCTCTCGAGGAACTACAGCACATGTAAATTTGCCAATTATTCCTAACCGATGGCCTGTGTTTCCTCTGTTCTGTGGTATTTTATGTTCGCTATTTGTAATTTTACTTATTATTTACCTACTTACTCCTACTGCCTTTGCTGTCTGACCAGCTACTCCTTTATGATTTTGTCGTCACTAATATATTCTTAAAAATTTTAGAAATTTTCTGCGATTGTTTTGGTATAGTTCCGAGTGATGGTAATTCTCTCCGAGAACTAATACTGCTACAGCTATTATTATTACTACTACTATTCACATAACTGTTTACCCCAACATTCACTCTCTCAAGGTCTCCACATGGTGTAAAAATCCCCGTTTAATTCCGATTGACTAACTGAAGATAAAAATCACTAAAATAACCGTCAGCCGTGCTTTAGAATCAGAACTGACGAATCGGTAGGTTACTAACTGTGGCAACTAACGGGGAAATCTGATTGGCGGAGACTACAGGATCGCTGTTCTAAGAACACTCAAAGCGTTCCGCATGTAAACGTTCTGAGCGCGCGGCTGTAAAACGTTTTTATGTCTATAAAGGCTTGTTTTTAGGGGTTATACTTTTCTTCATTTCTACAGAAGATCTGTTGTCTTTAGTAACTACTTCCCAGTATATTTTTGTTTAACCAGTTCGACTTCGTTATTAACGTATTCATCCTGTCGTTCACTGTGATTTCTCCGCTGCCTCCTGTACCAAGTAACGGACCTTACTTTTCTGACATTACGTGTTTTTATAATATTATTCAGCTATATAGATTTACATATTTTTTATGTTTACAACTGTTTTACTCTGTGTGCATCAGATGTACAAAATATTGAAGAATTTTAGAACATTTTTAGCTGACATATTATTCGTTTCTTCTATGAGACTCTCATTTTAACTTCTTTCATCAACAGAATTACAGTCTTAACATTAGTATTTAAACAATTTTTTCTTCCTTCGTGGATGCTGATGTCCATAGGTACATAGCCTATACTCTAGTATTCTCTTCATCCTTCGCGGATGCTGGTATCTATAGGTATACATAAACATACATGTATACAGTGGCGTAAATAAGTCCAGGAGGTAAATCCCCCCCCCCAGAGCTATTAATAATTACAGCGAATTTCCATAATCACTGATCGTAGGCCTAAGCCAGTTCTGAGTCCGTTGCATGTGTTAAAATAAGGCCTATAAGTAATTGTAGAAACAAAAGAAATTACAATATTCGTAAAGTAATAAAATAAATTTAGAGTTTCCTTCATAACGATATCACTCAGTATTTGGCAAATAACGTATGTATTTGTAGCATTAAGAAAACAGTTAAGCAGAGAGTATTAATTTACCATTATCTTTCTCGGCTAGACACACTTCCTCTTACTGGGTTGTCTGTGTCATTTTGTCCTCTAGTCTAATAGCTCTACGGTTTGAGCCGTCGTATTTGGACATGTAAGCTAGCAGTTTCTTGACTTTAATTGCGAAAATGTGTAGATTTTATTGATCGATTGATATTGATAGATTTTATATAAAAAATAACGAACTTCAACACAAGCTATAAGTTTCTTATAAACAGTTCTTGGGACGATCTCCTTAAATTGAAGCGGGAACGGATAATAAAACTGGATGTTTTCAAAATATCTTCAGAAACACTAATTTTCACAAAATTTGCTAAGAATACAAAATTAGAATTAAAGTGATTCTCAATGATATGAGATTTGTTATTTTATTTTAGTAAAAGTTAAATATATATAGAATATTTTTAAATTAGCGCTTTTCTATATTTTCTGAACCCTTATACTACACGTTGGTTTACTCTAAAACTTAACGACGCAACGAATTTATAAAATGTATTTATAAAATTGTATGGGAAGGATCGTAAATTTCTCATTTGTCCTGAAGAAAATGGGAGGGGTAATCTTCAACCTAGTATAATCTCCCCCCCCCCCACAGGAGCAGCTTCCAGTTACTCCACTGCATGTATACATATAAAAATAAATAAAAAAGTCCTAAATATTTCACTATTGTTTCTTGATATTCCTCTCCACTAAAGCAACAGGGGTGTGTAGCTTCTTTTGCTGTAGGCTATAGGTTACGGAATGTTTCCGTGGTTAGGAAGTCGGCCAATCCCATAATTTCCAACCCGCGAAGATGTGCTATAGGCTAATTCTGCGGCTAATTGTAAAATCTTCAAGAAAACCGCTTTTACCAAGTCTGTCGAAATCCTCCCTCTCTTAGACTCTTAACATCGGTAACCTCGCTTAGGCCACTATTATAGGCAATAATCAGCCTTATAGCCTAGTGCCGACGTGTCGCATTCGGCTTTCAGTTCCCGATATATATTATCCTTGTACATCCCCTTCTTCTCGTCACTTTACCGCCGCACAAATCGGTTACTACCGCCTAGGAATAAGGGTTCGTCCTCCTCCCCCTCTCCAAGGTGGAGAGACTATGCTTCACGATCTCTTAGGTACTCATCGGGGCAGAATAGGCTGCCGGTTTGAACCCTACGGCAGGCAGAGAAGTCTATGTGGTCAGCCTAATGTGTCAGCCGCTTTCGTTACCCGATTCCACACGGCTGCGTCGATTGGGGGCTTGGAAAGCCCAACTCGATTGTATGGCACTATTTGTGAATTGTACTAGTCAAGGTCCCGTATTCAAACTAAGCTCGCATAGTTAAAAGAATAATTTATAAAAAAATGACTATATGTTGGTAGCAGTTATTTATAAAAAATATTAACTATTCATTTGTATGATTGCAAATATTTTTGTAGTACTTAAAAATATGTGTGTGTGTGTGTGTGTGTGTGTGTGTGTGTGTGTGTGTGTGTGTGTGTGTGTAATATCTTTTATATTCAAACGACTAAGAGTTTATTATATACGTTTGCAGGTTCCTTAGACGGGGATGCGGAAACTAGGGACTCCCAAACTGAAAACAAATCACCGGAAGACGGTAACTCCGGGTCAAAGAGAAGGGGGCCGCGCACAACCATCAAGGCGAAGCAACTGGAGATTCTTAAGAACGCGTTTTCGCAGACGCCAAAGCCGACGCGGCACATCAGGGAGCAGCTAGCGAAAGAAACCGGATTGCCCATGAGGGTTATCCAGGTAAACATTTAGTTTTGTTTAATTAAAATCAGTAACACGGCAAGAACGTTTTAAACCATCAAAAGCTTAGCCTATATATACGAAAACAGGAAATAGTCACAGAAGTTTCAACAACGTTTATTGCCATTCTTCAAAATTATATTTGTCGCAATTAGTTATTTGTTTTGCTCTTCTACAGATCTTGAAGATTACAGTAAATTCTAATGCAGCGTTTACACACATATTTTGTATTGTGTTTTTCATACTGTTAAATTCTTATCACTGGCTGTTTGGCTGTGGTCCAGTGCTAAAATCTCTGGTAAGCGTTTCGGCCATCATATATTATCGATAATGCGGTCACCTTACGTTAGCGCAAGCTCATAATTTGTACTGATGATGGCCGAAACGTTTGCTAGAGATTTTAGCACAGGACCACGGCCAAACAGCCCGGGATCACAATTTAACATCATTGACTCAGGCCGTGAATGCCTTCGAAGATTGTGTTTAATAACCTAACTGAATTCTGATAGAGTGCTGAATGTTAATAAAAAATTTCTTTTACGTCAAAGCAAATTTCAAAGGATAAATAATTTTTAACTTATCTGAATACTACGAACGGAATTAGCCTAGCGTTTGAATTCGGAAATTACTTTGGCAAAAGTGAATCCTATTAAATGACAACATCGCATTTCGGGTATGTTGGTGAGATGAAGGCACAATACATAATAATTACAATGAACAGCCAATTTCTTGCACTAGAAAGTATGACGGAAACAGAATTTGCTCTTGCATACAATTTCCAACACTTTTTGTAAATTTAGATGTCGTTTTCTGAGTTTTTAAAATCTGTAGCCTGTCTTATTTCGGGATTCAACTCTACATCAAACTCTTTGGCACAGAGAGTAATGTCGTTGTAACAGGGGGAATCCGTCATCAGAGAATTTAACTTACATTTAAGTAGAGCTGTTTCAGGAAGTAAAGCTTACGCTGTCCCCCTGGTGGGCGCTTTTCTAATGGGACTACGATTGAACTGGGTGCGTTACACATTATATTTTCGGTTCGATTTATGTCGTTCACTGGATCTGCCATTATCATACTAGAAAGGGGTAGATCGAAATCTACCGATCGATTACCTCGATCCCCGTAACAAATTAAACCGATCATCGTTTGTTTATGTTTTTTATTTTATTTTATTTATTTTTTAATCTGTGTACTGTAGCTCGAGCAGATACTGAGAACAAATTATAGCAGAATTTTTATCACAGTAGATAACAGTCGTGTTATGTTAGGAAACAACATTCGACTTAAGAATATTCGACTGTTGATTTAAAAATAACATATTTTTTGGTCCTTAGGTCGAAACTGAATTTAAAACAAAAACAATTAAACTCTAAAATGTTTTAGTGTTGGAAAATAGAATTTAAAGATGGGAATTTTAGCGGTTGTTCGAATATATACGGTGTCACTCGTATATTAAAAACAAATCGAATGTGACTTATTCCGGGCAGCATCCTTGTGTAGTAATTGAACTAGATATACTAGCGAAGTTAAAAGGAATCATTTTGACTAAAAACAATTAACGTTAATCGAACGTTAACATTGGTACCTCTTTATGCCCAATTTTATTGGTGAGGACAGTCGAATAGAGCGATTTCAGCCCATTCAGCAGCAGAGTAATAAAGGGAAAATTTACTTTTTTGTGTCGACATTTGACAGATGTCTGACGTCTGCCGTTTTGTTTAATCGAAGATATTATACGAACTAGGACACTCTCGTCGACGAGAAGAACGGACTGATCCCGTTTTGTCAAAATCTGTGGAACCGTTTTTGAATTAGGAGAGAAAAACAAACGCTGCCACAACTAAAAACAGGTCGGCCGCTCTTGGTTAACGACTACAGTTGCTTGATTAATAATTAATTTCAACCATTAAAGAATCCGAACTGTAATAAACAGTTCACACACACACACACACACACACACACACACACACACACACACACACACACACACACACACACACACACACACACACACACACACACACACACACACACACACACACACACACACACACACACACACACACACACACACACACACACACACACACACACACAAAATCATAATCATCATCACTATCATTATTATTATTATTATTATCTCGTCGTTACCATCATAGTCTCGTTTATTTCCGCTTACCTGACCAGCGGATAAGCAAATGCGTGACTCCGATCACGGACTGTCATTATCGGGGGGGGGGGGGTTGTGGATACGATTCCCACACTAGCCACCATCTTGGTGATCGACAGTAGCTTCTACTAACCAAGACTATCGGTTGTGATTTGTACAACGCAATTTAACGAAACCTATCCTGTCTGAAAAGTCTCCAGCTGTAGATGTTCTCCTTAATCGTAGCGGCTGAGCCCGTCTGTTCTTAGCTTTCCTCCCAAATCTAGTATCTTCAGTATCTGGACTACTACTATACTTGGAGTCCACTCTTTATCCAGGTTGCTCAGGGAAGTTGAATACAACAGTTTTCGGTCGGAAACCTGTGATCCCCTACTAGAGCTATCCAATTCTGTTTTTGGATTCCCTTCACACACACAAACCGGCTCGCGCGTGCGCACATGTGTGCGTTTATAAATTTGAAGTCTGTTTTAAACGCCAAAAGGGTTTTTTACTTAGTCTTAGATTACATTAACTGAAAAACAGTTACTGAAATATACACTTGAGTACGTTTGAATAATACGGTGTATAGTGCGGTCTGGTCTTGGGGGAAAGAATGAAATTTCTCAAACACAAACGTTTCCTCGTTCGTGACGTCGAACGTCTGCGGTCGCTATGCGTGTTACACATCAACACACGCCAGATATTCTCGTGGCTACGAAGTCGTTGCGTATTTTTTGGCAGAATCATAGTTAACAGGACTATATATAAAGCACACTTTTAACGGACATACACCATCGTAAAACCAAAATTTTAAGAAGAAAATTAAGAAAATTTCGACTCCTAATAATGTCTGGTCGCAGCCTCTTGTGTGTGTGTGTGTGTGTGTGTGTGTGTGTGTGTGCGCGCGCGCGCTATAAATCTTAAATAATATTTTCGCGGCTGTGATATAAAGTGAATGCGCTTGAGTCGAGTCTCGCTTGATTTTTCTGAAAGGGTTGTTGAGAAGTTTCCGCAGATCCATTTCTGCCGTCCTCGAATTGCTGATTCCTCCTTGATATCCTAGGACTGAATGAAAGAGAAAAAGAGAGAGAGAGAATTAATCAACAGCCTGAAGATGGCAGAGATGGAGAGATGGATCAACTGAAGAGTCGCAGAATCCTTTCGAGAGAAACAAGCAGGTTTCACACACACACACACACACACACACACACACACACACACACACACACACACACACACACACACACACACACACACACACACACACACACACACACACACACACACACACACACACACACACACACACACACACACACACACACACACACACACACACACACACACACACACACACACACACACACACACACACACACACACACACACACACACACACACACACACACACACACACACACACACACACACACCCACACACACACACACACACACACACACACACACACAAAACTAACGCTCAACGACGTGTTGTTAAAATTATAATGTAGTAGGTCACCGGAGAACCTTCTTGCCTGAACTAGTTTCCTGGATGTTGAAGGCCCCAGAGTGTGGCAGACAACGAATCATTCTCAGTCGTTCGATTAAAGGATAACGATTTTGTTCATTAAACGACCGGTAAATTTTTATTACGGAAAGACTGAGATCTCGATCTCGTTGATTGTCATTTATTTGTTTGTGAAAACGTTTGTACAGTGTACCGATGTATAAAAACTAGTGGAATACGAATTGCTTTTGTGTCATCGTAGGACGATTTGTCCGTACTTGACGCGTTCTAAATAAAGATGCACGAGAGGGTCACTGACAGCACTTCTGGCACCAAATAATGTGTAGGAAGACGAAATGTGAGGAACAATAAAATAACATGTGTTTAGGTGAATTCTTTTGGGCTGCTTTTAAACGGTGTCCCTTTTCTTACATAATCGCTTCCAGAGATCCCTCCTGCTGCGAACAGACCACTGCAAAACGGTCGGCGCGTTCCTAACCTTACAACACACACACACACACACACACACACACACACACACACACACACACACACACACACACACACACACACACACACACTGTGAAGCGTTCGCTTGGCAAACACACGGAATACAGAAGATCAAACGTTAACCTAAGAAGTCATTAATTTACATTTAATTTAATGTAGGCCTAAGACTTCGTTTACATTTCATAGTAGTTTCCTTCTAGTCTGTACTTTTACATAACAAGATTTTAGGTCATTTAATACAAACAGAAATTACACTGTTACACACCGCTATAGAAAAAGCTTTCAAGCTTCACAGCTCATCATCAGATGGGAAAGTTAGGATATTTCCGATCAGATGATGAACTGTGAAGCTTGAAAGAACTAATCGGGAATTTTTTCTATAGTGGTGTGCAACAGTGTTAATTCTGTTTGAAATTTGTATTTGATGAAGTGAATTGTAAGCAGCCCAATTCAATGTATTCTAGAAATTCTGTATCACGTGAAATTTATTTTAAAACTAAGGTACGTTAAAAAAAATGACTAGAAAGATCAAAATTAAGTACATGGTAACATTATAATGTATGGGCAACTTCATTTCAACGGTGTTGAGTCGCCCAAGAGATGCCTCTTCAACTGGGGACAATAAAGAAAAGGTAGGAATCCTGGAGGAAAATCTTATCTCGAACTAGAACTCAGGCTCTAGAGTCTGAGAGACTCGGTTATATCTTTCGGCCATTAGCGCCAAAAAGTGTCCGACCAGTTCCAATCAGTTACCGTATTTTCCTAGCGCGTCGAAGGAAGCAGACAGGTTGCCAAAACCGCGGCCAGTGTCGCATGACCCACTTGAGTCAATTAAACAAGTGAAGTGTTTCTATAGAGGTGTCCAACAGTGTAATTTCTCTTTGTGATTATAACCACTAACGCAATATTATTAAACATTTTAATACAGTAGAAATTATGATCCTCTGAATCCCATGCTTTTCTCGAATGTGTAGGCCTCTGTACAAATATCCGTGGTGAATGCGTACACAGATACTGTCACTTACTTCAGGCTTAGCGTCGAGACAGCACGACTACGAAAAGAAGTATTACTAAGCAGGGATAACGTTGGCCGGGTTTCGAGGGGAGAGTGATCACATAAAATCTAAATTAGATTTCTGCGCTTCGTTTGGTTTAGTGAGCCAACACTGGTCGCCACACCGTGGTCACTCCCTCCTCTTTGTGAATTTAGCTGTAGAGATGGGCCGATATACCTGTAACAGGTATTTTGGAAAGATATTTTTGTGACTGAATATAACAGTGACTGAAAAGTTGAAATACTGTTCCCATACAACGATAACTGAAAACTGAAAAGTCTAAATACCTGTTCCGATTACTCGCGGCCTCGCGGTTCCGAGTCGCGGGACTCCCCTACGCAACTAACGAATAAACAAGTAAACGAGTACTGCGAGTGTTAGGAGGAATATTAGGAGTATTACTAGTATACGAGTACAAAGCCACTTTTTGGTGCTGAATACTTGATTCTGCGCATGTGCCGATTGCCATACAAGTACGAAACGAAGCAAAACAGAGAGGTTCAGAATATCTCTAAGCCAAAGAGACGAAGCTGTTTTTAATAAACGAAAAAATTCATTTATTCTCGTGTGTTATCTAGATATATATAATACAGATTATAATAACAAATTATATATTATACTAGTCACCAACTTGGTAAATTTTGAAAAAGCGAATTATATTGTGTTATAACCTACAGAGTGGCTGATAGGCCATACAGTACTTTTTGTTAATGTGATTTCGGAGATGATTTTAACTTCACTGCGCATCTTACGTAAATTTTTTTGACATTATTTGTTGTGCTATTACGTCCACTCTAAATTTCATTGCCTGAGTTTCGCAACTGATTTGTCCAACCAAAATGGAATCAATAATTTAATATTAAATCTATGTGAGTTTGTTTACGCCTAGTGAAAATTAAATTAGTATTCCCAAAGGGTGATAGGCCTATAAATTTTCTTGTTTCTTCTTACTTTTAGCAGTAACAGCTTAATAAAATTACAGTGTAAAGTAGCACTGTTAATACTTTTAGTTTCGATTTATTTCTTATAACAAATTAATATAATACAGGTATATGTATAATAAATATATAATAACAGGTATTTTTACGTGTTATTTTTTGAAATCGTTTCGTTCGTACCTGTTATTTTCAAATACTAGTTTAGCACACTTCTAGTAAGCTGAAGCTTTCTGGAGGAGTGACTCGCTATACACCATAGCGTCAGATCCGTAGGTGGGGACGCAATTACTACGTCCAAGTATTTAACAGCATTTGCGTGGATTCACACATTCGACTGACCCATTTACCTCTCCAAACTTACATATCTTACTTTCTCTCAGAAGTGACAACTTTCTATCCGACCGCTAAGCAAGTAGGCCTACGACACCCCCTGAAAAATTGTGCATTTATAGGCCAACAAACGGAATGAAAATAATGCAGTCTATCCGGTTTACACAATTATTTATTCAGCGCTTTTTCGATGCATAAATCATGTAGCCCTACTAATATCACTGTATGCCTGAACCCATATCTCTCTTTCTTTCTCTTTCCCTCTCTCCCTACCCCTTCACCCTCGCCACTTATTTGTACGATACTGCGGCCAAAATAGTCACAAAATGTCGGGCTGAAATGAAATGTAATTAATCGTGATTTTGAGAAATAAATTTGAGCTTTACACGGTATATTTAAACGGAAACGTTTGTAGTAAATACGCTTGAAATAATTCATATGTTTTGGACTGAGACAGACGGACGAGCAAAACAAATAAATGCACACCACGCGCGCGCGCGCGCACACACACACACACACACACACACACGGATGCGACACGCGGAACGGCGTTTGATGCGCACCGTTACGGTGAGCTGAGTGGGTGGGCCTATTTGTTCTGGTCCAGCACGGGCAATTGGGTTCGCGCAGAAAGCTCTTCATTAGAAGTGGCGCGCAGATTAACGAGGTGTCTCCGCATAATATGTTGACGACACTAATTGAAGTGACACATAGGGTAAGGTGCCAAACAGACCCGGCGTGCATCCTGGAGCTAAGGCCGCCGGCCGCGCTCCTACGTGCCAATTCACGTGTAGTTGTTCACTCAGCTCTAAGCAGGTAGTTTCAACGTGCGTACGGATGTTTTTTGCATCATCATCATCATCATCATCATCATCATCATCATCATCATCACATCATTGACATTTGAACGTGTCTTCTTACTGGTTAACATATACCACCCTAAACTCTTTTATTTCTAGAGAAAATCTTTTTCAGTTTCCTAAGTACGTAATTAAACTAGGTCGTCCTACACCGAATCTTGTCCAGTCTAGCAAGCTATGTGATCATCTTCCGTCTTGTCGCCTAGCCAAATGCAATAGCGGTCTCTATTTTATTTTCGTAATTCAGTAAATTCTACCATTTATTCTATTTCGTGCACGTTTGTATATATATATATGCGTAATGAATTTTCCAGTTCTCCTGTTTCTCTTTGTCACCGACAGCGTGTTCTTTCCTTGCCTTTCTGTACAGTCCAGAGTGTATAATGACTTCGGATAGATTGCGTACGGAACGATAAACAGTACTAGGAAAAATAAAAAAAACCGCTGTTGTGTTTAAAAACAAAATTTTATAACCACTGTGTAACGATTAGCGCCTTAGAAACATCTTGATCGATGGACGTCGGACTGATAAAATTACTCCATTGCGAATCAATGTAAATAGACACGTATAGTACGGACTAACAAGGCGAGGCCAGTAAACAGTTGAATGGCTACACCTGCGTCCAAACTAGAATGGAGGTTATCGTTTATATAGAAGAAAAATTTTGTTACCAAGCCAACAGGTCACGACAACAGCCGTTTGCAAGAGGCGGCTGAGCACCGGCCTCTGTTACAACAATGACGTGGGGTAGGAAGCATTCGCCCAGCAGTCCTCTTGATGGTAACCGCGATGATCTCATTTTTGTTTATTATATTCGCGTGAGAATACAAAAATATTTACGAGGTTTGAAGAGTGTAATACAGTCTACGTCAGTGGTTCCCAAAGTGGTGTCCGTGGACCCCTGGGGGTTCGCGACAATGTTTCAGGGAGTCCGCAGACACTTTTGAGGAAGAATAGAATATACCGTAATTTTCTCCAACTGTTTATGCTCTAAAATCTAAATCTAAATATTAAAATCTTAAAACAATTAGTAGATGAGTCCAGTATTTTTTTTTTTTTGGTTCAAACTAATTGTAACGTAATTGTCAAAGTAATTTCAAACTAATGGTTTTAATAATGACTTTAAATCATGTCGTGTAGTAGATTAGTTTGTCAGCCGAACTGACTAGACCTCTCTCTTATACTACAAAAGAAGATTCATTGGCAGAACTTTCAACTGACAGTTCATTAAAATTACAGTTTTCGCTATTACAGCTAGCTGACTTCTGGTTGTATGTAATGACTGACTATCCTGAATCGGAAAAAATCTTTGAAATGTTTATCTATGTTTTCCTCTACTTATCTGTGTGAAACCGAAGTCTCCTTGCCCACGTACTCAAAGTCAGAGTTAAGAAATAAACTTGATGTCGAGAGTTACTTAATATTGAACTTATCAAATATTAAACCTGATATTGCAGAGCTAATTGTGCAAAAGCAGCTTAATTGTTCCCATTAAACTGTGTTTGATACCATTAATGTTATAATTTTTCAAGTTAAGAGAATTTTGATTTTAATACATTTGAATTAAAATATAAGACTTCCTATCATATTTACTGTTTGTTTCTTTCAGAACTCGGATGGGGTCCGTGAATTTTAAATTACTTGGGGCGGGGTCCGCGGACTAAAAAGTTTGGGAACCACTGGTCTACGTGTTTTATACGGTAAGGCGAACAACGTAAACACACCAACACTTCAGCCGTTCTATTCAACGAAGTTCCAGACGTAATCGCTGCAAGCTTAATGTCTAAGAGCAGGATTATCGTTAACGCCGTTACCTTCGACTTTGGTTTGTACGGAACCGTTGTGTTATCGGTTAAACGAAACAGAAGTTCTCGCAGGTCCTGCCAATTATATTTTGGCCGAGACAAGACATGGCGTTCGGCAGCTGCTCGGAGCGCAACGGTTACTCGATGCCCCAGCCGTCAGCCGATTGTTATTATTTTAGAGTGCAAACTCCGCAATGTATTAATGGGAACAATTTGAACCGCTCGCTATCTGTGCTTTGAATCTGAGATAAAGGTAGAGAGAGAGAGAGAGAGAGAGAGAGAGAGAGAGAGAGAGAGAGAAAGTGTGTACTTGTTGATTACAGGAGAGCGAAGGGAGAGAGAGAAAGAGAGAGTGAGCGGGAGAGACGTTCGGAGCAGAAAATATATGAGCCAACGCGAAACGTGGGCAGGCCGCTTGGCGTGTTCAATAATAAAACATGCGGATGACACTTGGCAAGCGATAAAATTTGCTTTCCACTGTAAAGGCGTTTGTTTATTCCCGGCTAGTTTTAGGTGTAACGTGGCTTGAAAAGCGCTCACCACTAATAAAAAGTAAGACAAATTGTTATAATTCAAACTGCAATTGGATTAACGTTAGCAAAGTCTGAGATAGAAAACCGCTCGATACAAACGTCTGTGAGTGTTCACAGTTTGTGGGTGTTATAGTTATATAAATATTACCAGTAGGTAATGCACAAATAGTAAAAACAGAGTACAACAATATATGAGTCTGTGTAACAGACTACTAAAAAACATAAGTTAAATTTTAACAAAGAATAACGAACTATAGTACAACAAACTCTAGAATAACCAAGGATAATAAGTATAACACAGCACAACATGTTTTAATATTCAAATAGCAATAGATGTAGGCCTAATGAAATATACTTATATTAGTTTTTGTATTGATAGATATTTCATCATTAAAATTTATTTTCGAGTATACCCGAAAACAAAGATCACCCAGAATAATATATAGGCCTATATACAATCTGTTTGAATAATAAAAAGTAAATAATAATAATAATAATATTATAAAATGAATAAGCCTATCTATACTTCCAATCGAAGTACTTTCATCTCCTTAATGAAGCGTTATCAGTTATAATGCAATCCATTATCTGATAAATTCACTTAATTTATAAGATTTAAAAAACGCTGGCGACACCAAAAGTAATAATAAACGCTGAAGTAGAATTTGGATTATGTATTTGGAAAAACGTTATAAAATCATGTAAACCGTGTTTAAAAATGTAAACCTAAAATATAATAATTTGGCGTCTTCTATACTCTTTGCCTTTGCTAAATTCTATTAATCCAAAGACGTGTGTGTATCAAAATTTGGAACAGGAAAGACGTGTTCTTTATATTTTACATTTTTCTTTTTACAATTTTTAGTTTTGGGTTTATAGTTGCCTACATTTGTCTTTTATTTAATTGTTTTTTAGTAACTTTAATGTATTTTTGTTGTAAAGTTCATGTGGTCGTTCATACATAGAATTTAGTGAACTCGATACCATTGTTACCCCACATCGATGTTTTCGGCCATTTACAAAATTTTGCACCTTAACATTTTTGCCGCTCGCTCCCCTATTTAGAGAGGAGAGGATTGTAATCTAAAAACAACAGAGGTTGTTGTAAGACAGTACGCTAAGCTTTGTTACAATCGGTTGTTGCGTTCCCCAGACAGATACATACAGACAGGCAAATGCCAAAGGTGGAGTTAAAAACTGAGAACTTTCTTAGATCGTTCAACAAATCCAATTAGATTCTGTAAAATAGTTATATATAAAGTATCATCGCTTAATACTATAGTATTATTACAACAACACAAGTGTGTGTGTGTGCGCGCGCGCGTGTGTATTAACTGGGTACGTTCGGAGCAAAATCCATAAAAGGACTATTTTCAACCATAATATTATAGTGAAAACTAAGTAAGTGAAACTACTTAGTGAAACTAAGTATAGTGAAAACCCTTGTAATAACCATACAAGGGTTATAAAAATTTCACAAAAATTAAGGTAAAAAATAACAATAATATATTCTGCTAATTTCTTGTCAGCGTTCACCATAAACCAACCATAAACTGATACACTTCTAAATTAATTTTACTCTAACCATAAAGTAACAATACGCTAACAAATTCCTAAACTAACCATAAACTAACAAATTCCTAAATTAATTTTACTCCAACCATTAGGTTCCAATAACCATAATACTGTATTGAGACTAGTGCAGCCATTGTTAGGCTCCAATAACCATAATACTGGTTTGAGTCTAGTGCAGCCATTGTTAGGTTCCAATAATCATAATACTGCTTTGAGACTAGTGCAGCCATTGTTAGGTTCCACTAACCATAATAATGCTTTGATACTAGTGCAGCCATTGTTAAGTTCCAAAAACATAATACTGCTTTGAGACTAGAGCAGCCACTATTAGGTTTCAATAACCATAATACTGTTTTGAGACTAGTGCAGCCATTCCAATAACCATAATACTCTTTTAAGGCTAGTGCAGCCATTGTTAGGTACCAATAACCATAATACCGTTTTGAGACTAGTGCAACCATTGTTAGGTTCCAATAACCATAATACCGTTTTGAGACTAGTGGAGCCATTGTTAGGTTCCACTAACCATAATCAAACAATTACCTATCAAATTCCTATTTTAGCCATTAATCAACCATAACAACACTCAAATTGTTAAAGGTAATAAAAGACTATTAAGTGAAAAAGTATTTTCGAAAATTCTTAAAGTATGTTCACAAAATTGAAAGCGTGCACCGCTCCCAATCCTGACCGTCTAAATAGCTGTGGTTACAAAAACGTGTTTCAAAAAGCATTTGCTTTCAATAAACGTAAGCCTATTATGCTATGCATGTCTATGAAATAGGTGCACCATCTACCCTAATTATATTATACCTTATACTACTTATACAATACTTATCTCATATCCCCAAGGTAATGTATCTATTATTCCATCTTTTCTTCGACTATAATTCTCTTATCATAATGTAATTTAAATTCCTCGGTTATCGCTTTATTTATCAACTGCTTTGACATAACATCTCTGACTATCTGGTTTTAATACACTGGCACTTTTTTAACTTCACCTTTCGATACTTTTTTCATGGTCTTCGTATTCGGCTTCTTAGCATTTCTCCAGTTCAGCGTGAACCCTTTGATCTTACAGTTACCTTGACCTTCAGCTGTATCATAAGCATAGCTCTTTGGTCCTGTACTTATCCAGTCATTAATACTATCATCTTTACCAAGCTCATCACTCCATTCACCCAAAATAAATGCGGTCTCTACAGTATTAATTCCATTATCTATGTATACCACAGTCAGTCCGTCCGAGTGTATCCAACATATCATACAATCTCATCCTAGCAATAGCAACAAACACGTTCACGCTGTTCACGTCTTCTACAAACTGATCCTTCAAGTTGCATGATATCTGTATCATGTAGAGGTGTGCTAAACTAGTATTTGAAAATAACAGGTACAAACGAAATCGTTCCAAAAAAATAACAAGTACAAATACCTGTTATTATAACCTATACCTCTTACACATATACCTGTGTTATATTATTTGTTACAAGAAATAAATTGAAATTAAAAGTGTTAACAGTGTTACTTTACACTGTGACTTTATTAAGCCTTACTGTTTAAGCGAAAATAAGAAACAAGAGGATTTAATGACCTATCTCCCTTTGGGAATACTAATTTATGTTTTCACTAGGAGTAAACAAACTGACAAAGTTTTATATTAGGTCTATAAACTATAATATTATTGTTAAATATAATTTAATATTATTACTAAGAATTTAATATTATACTATATTTTTCAAATTATTGATTCCATTTTGGTTAGACAGATCAGTTACGAAACTCAGACAATGAAATTTAGAGTGCACGTAGTAGCACAACAAATAATGTCAAAAAAAAAAAATCAGAAACATATAATAAAAACGTAACAGTAAGCCACAAGAGTGAACGGGCATAAAAACAATTTTACAAACAAAACTCATCTCCGAAATCACATAACAGAAAGTACTATATGGCCTATCAGCCACTGTGTACTCTGTAGGTTATAACACAACATAATTCGCTTCTTCAAAATTTACCAAGTTGGGGACTAGTATAATATATAATTTATTATAATCTGTATTATATATCTGCATAACACACGAGAATAAATGTAACGTTAGTATGAATTTTTTTCATTTATTAAAAACAGCTTCGTCTCTTTGGCATAGAGACATTCTGAACCTCGCTGTTTTGCTTCGTTTCGTACTTGTATGGCAATCGGCACATGAGGAGAATCAAGTATTCAGCACCAATAACTGTGACTCTGTACTCGTTTATTCGTTTGTTCGGTGGGGGGGGGGGGGAGGTCTCGCGAGTAACCGAAACGGGTATTCAGACTTTTCAGTTATCGTTGAGTCCGAACAGGTATTGCAACTTTTCAGTCACTGTTATATCCGTTCCACAAAAATAATTGTTCCAAAATACCTGTTATAGGTATATCGGCCCACCTGTAGTATCATGTTGTCATTCATGAGAGTGATGTTAGTCTTGCTGAAGCTATCGTCCAGTAATAAAACCAATTTCACTGAGAAAACTGTCGTGTTTTCTTTTTCGAATGGAGTGGCCTAATAATTTGGCCAGGGACTGTACGTAAAACGTGTGTGTTTTGTCTCATTTATCTCGTTCGGATAATACGTTCTGCGAACGCCGGCGGGTATGTAACGTCTCGCAAATGGATATTTATGAATTTGTAATTATTCATACGTATTGAAATTAATCAGAACGGAAGTACGATGAACAGCTTCCACGTGCGTGAACACGCCGTCACATATACGAAAAACATGACCAGTCTGTTGACTTAAGAACAAAATTATTAAATTTTGTTTGAGGATGTGGGTGGTGTTAGAATCAGCCATCATATTCAGGTACTACACTCACTGTCACATCACATCCGTACCGTAAATTAGAAATGAATTAACGCAGGCAACCTTACTCGTTCGCGACAGTGCCTCTTTCGCCGTTATGCGCACAGTACGTGTTCGACTCTCGCCGCGAGCAAAACAGTCGTTATCCTCTCACGATGCGATGCCAAACCAGCGAGTGGTTTTCCTTCATTGTAGGCCCTTCTACTCGGTAGTTTGGTGGGTCAAAGTGTTGAAACACACGCCACGAGTCTGAGCTGACAGATAATGCGAGTTAAAATGAAGCACACGCTCAAATAAGGACGACTATTATTGGAAGAAGTAACTTAAATTTGTACGTTTATAATTGTTATAGAATAGTCCGTGAATCTGATACGTAATGAAAAGCCTAGCTACTAATCTAGAGGTCCAGACTTCGATTCGCGACCGCACCATAAAAATCGAGGCGCGTTTTTGAGTACTCAAGTCTGCTTAGCATGTGGAAATGAATCCCTCTGATAACATCCTGTAGCCTACTGCTACCCACCTGTTGTTTTCAAATACTAGTTTAGCACACCTTTAGCGGAAAGCAACGTCAGACCAGACAGTGGCGCGCATACACACAAATGTCAGATACATTATTTATGTAACCCAACGCGCGCCACTCGCTTTATCGAACGGCAGTAACTAACATAACCTGTACAAACTGTTAAGAAAGTAACTAAGTAAACTAACCACCAAGCGATGGTGATAGTTATTGAACAACCAGAAACGTCTGAAGTTAAAATTAACTTAAGCTGCGGTTTATATCCTTATATAGATTAGAGTAGGTTAGGTAAAAGGGCGGGCGAATTACCCGTAGCTGAATACCTTTACGTGTATATGTCCTCAGCTGGAGTGACCACGAATTCGTTGGGTTGAGTAAACCCAAAGTAAACTGTTTGACATCTGATACATTCAAAAGCCCAACGACTAGCTTTATAAGTGAGTACGATTGTCACCATTAAATTTGTAAGCATCCTGGTTGTACGCATATTAAAATAAATACTTAAAGAGCGATCTTAGAACAAACACAAAAAACAAGAAAATTACAGTAGTGGAGAAAAAAATGTACTCTTTTACGTCGTAAGAAGAGTACGAATAAAAATTAGGTGTTACCACACCGACGGGAATAACGTTGAAACACTCTAAAGTCGCAAGGGAGGTTTAGGGAACGGCGCTATTTGACACGTACAGAAAGCGTTATTCTGATCCAAAAGAGAAACCCTTCACGTAGACCACTCGTGACACTGCGAGTGTTTTTAACAAAAATTTGATTAAAATGACCGACTAAAACTATCTCCATAGCCTAATGGCACACACTGCTACCTCTTTCATTAGGGAACAAGTTTCATGATTCGCATAAAGGTTTCGCATTCCTTCATATTTAACATTTTTTAAAAACTAAAATATTTCTTTTATTATAACATCATTTTCATATAATATACTTTTAATATATTTATTTATATAGGGTATAGGATAATTGAAATATTATAAATTATAATTATAACCAGTGAAGTAACTAGGAGCAGCACTAGGGTGGGGGGGGGAGGATGAGACTAACTTCTGGGAGGGAATGAGACTAGCTTGAAGGTTGGACTCTTTATTTTCCTCAGGACAAAAGAGAAGTTCAGGACTCTCCCTGCATAGTTTTATAAATACATGTTATACAATATACGTATGGCTGCAATACTTTCGTAATTTACCAAATGTTTAGTGGCTGTCATTATTAAGAAAACTCTGGCTTTATTTAATTAATTTGCAAATATTGTAATTCCTTTTATTTGTACAATTATTTTTATAAGCCTCATGTTAACACGTGCAAGTGGTTAACTATTAACTATTAACTACGTTAAGTGATTATGGAATTTCGATGAAATTTTTAATAGCTATGGGGGTTAAACCCCCTCATCCCCCCACCGTAGTTACACCACTGTCTATAACATTTAATATGTATAACATAATTATAAAGGTCCTTTATTCAATGATCACGGTAGTGGTATTTCTTATTTTAATGTTTAAAAAATGTTTATAGGTAATGTTTTATAACAGTTTTTATTTTCATATTTATTTTATGTTCTCAGTGTTTATAACAAACATGAAATAGGAATGTTCCAAATTACCAATTTATAAGTTATCATAAAAATAATATTAAAAAGTTTCATCTGGAAGTATTAAAGTGTTTCGTGTAATGCACTTTTCACAGAATTGGGTATCTGCGCATCTTCTGAGACTTAAAGAATATTTGCTTAATTTCAGTGCCCGACGAAGCAGATCATAATTCTCTAAAGTGTGCTTTAGGCAAAGCCATTTTATACTTGAAGAAGAAACTTACTATCGCTATTATTTTTGTGATAACTGTAACATAGCTCTAAGAAATTTTTTAACAATAGGTTCGGGTTCGAATTTTTCAACACGGATATATGTATATTTACAGGATATAAATATCGTAATTAGACTTTATTTCTTATTTACATGAATTTTAAACTTACATATTTAACTTTTATTTATAAATTCTATTTCATAAACAATTTCTCAGAATATTTTAATGAACGTTTTAGTCGAGAAAAATTAATAAATATTGGAGTTAGATGAGAACTAAAAACCGAATCTTTACATTTAGAATATTAAAGAAAGAAGAAGAATGATGCGAACACTTAGATTGCGTGTCAAGTAAGAGGTTGCGGCCTACGATTAGTAATGGCAACCTGGAAGTATTTGCCAAATGAAAGATTTTGGTAAATATATTCCGGAACAGGTCAGTTGTAAGTCTAGCCTCGTCAAGTGAAGGTGACGACGATGATGATGATGATGATTTGAATATTTGAAAATGAAGTGTCGTTATGATTTTAACAATAATTTTTAGAGATGATGTTTAACATTTAAAAAAAGATAGGGGACGAAGTCAACTTTGACGCTTAACGATGTGGCTTTAGAAAATATTTTATAGAACTTTAACGGTATTCGGGTATTTATAAATGTTATTACTTGAAATGGAGTTAATTTTCTTACCCACAGTACGTTATCAGAGGAGATAAGGAAATTATATAATAGTAATATAATTATATATATCAGATTGGAAAAGAGGTGCTGCAAATCGGGAAAGATGGAGTTGGACTTTGGAAGGAGCCAGCAGATTGTAGACTGTGGGCTGTAGACTGTCGACTAAGAAGAAGAATGTATGAAACAGGGAACTGAAGACTTGTGACAAAAAACTGAGGAATAGGCTCTTTATTTAATAAGGCAGAGCAATTTAGACTTTTTTCTTGTGTGATATTTTTGTGTGATAACATAAACAGTAAAATAAGAGACTCGTGGCATTAAGTTATTGTTTTTATGGATTAAATTTCTTTTTCCCTTACTACTTGAGTCAGTACGTTTGAATACAACTGTGGATTCATTACATTATAATCTTATACAAGTAATGACTACATACTGGAGCTTCCATTCGACAAAAGGATTTCTTTGAGCACCTATATTATTATTATCTTAGTTTCTGATGTAAACGTGCTGACAATTTTATTTTCTCATGGTTTGTAAACGATATAGGCTAATAAGCATATTTAAAAATCGCTATAATGATATAAAAAGTTTACAAACCTCATAATGAAGAAAACTAAATTTATTACTTATTAAAAAAGAAATTCAACTAGTTGACTCTTTCAGCTTGTATTAGATTTCTGTCATGACAGTATGCGATTGTACTGTATCTATAAATAAACACTTCTGACTGGGAAAAATAATCACGTGTACTGTAAATTAAATCAGCGACATCTTATGATTTTCCACGTGATAATTATTTATAACTTATATGATAAGCGCCAATAATGAAAACTAAGCATTATTGAAAATCTATAAATGTGTTTGAGTTATTGTAGTGTCGTGAAACGTGTACTTTGTTGTGTCTATAAACGTTTATTGTACATCGATAAAATTAAGACAAGGCTATACTATGCGGTGTATATAAAATTGAAAAGTGTAACATAACCCTATCCATCTAACTGTATCTACGACATTATAAAAGATACTTAAGCGTGCATTTTACCAGCACTACTTGGTATATTACCAATATATTGAAACTTTGTAATAGCTACAAAAATTTAAGTGCATATATTTTTAAAAATTGTACATAAAAGTAAAATTTTTAGTTTTTATAATATTTAAAAATTTCACAATACATTTTGTTTTGTTTTGTGGGGGGTATTACTAAAAATCTTGCTGCTAAGTACACTGACAGAAACATTCAGCTTGGTGTATTAAAACAAAGACATATTTTCGAAAAATCATTTTGCAGGTTACTTTATTATTTAGTGTCAAAATTTAGTCATATTGTTTGCTTTGCTATAATACAGAATCATAACTGTGAAGTGAATTCTGTCTTCATTCCTTCACGTCCTGCGTATATCTTTTTCTTGGGGTTTCTTGCTTGTTTAGAAACTTCCAAGACTTTTTACAGCATTTTATATTATGACAGTGTGGATAGCTCGCAGTCTCGCATAACAGTTTTTGCATATTGTTAATCCCAAAACCTTCGTAACATTAATCGTCGCCATTATTGAGTGACAAAACAACACCACAGGCCCATATTTTTAGAGATGTCAGATTCACAAAAATTATTTTGGGAATCTTTCTGCAAACAGAAGGTGGTTTTTGCTGAACAACACATTTCCGAAGCAGCTCTTCAGCAGTGAGATTTAGGAAAAAGAAAAGTCCATGAATAGAAAAATATTCAAGTATATTATTGCAGTAAATATGTAAGGACACAATATGCCTAAATAGTGTTTTATTATGAAATATATACTGTTACTGAATTATGTTGTTGATGAATGCATTTTTGTAACCAACTGTAACTTTTTTGTTTCTTCTGTGATACCAGAATTTTATGATTTTAATACCATTTTCTTCAGCATTAAAAATACAGTAACTAAAAACAGTATAGACAAATTTAAAAAATCCAATAGGCCTAACTATACATTTTTAATTTTATGTGTTTATTCAAAAACGTTTTTTATTGCGTTATATTACATGTATAATATATATTTTACACTTTATAATAGACGTGTTTTGTTGCATGTATGTTACTTTCAGAAAACAAAACTCTATGTACATTATATAAGAAAATCAACTTTTATTGTTTATATGATATAATGTAACACGTGACATACTAATTATCTTACACATAATACGTGTTGAACATAATTTATCGTATATTGGCTGTATTGCAGTAGAGCAAAGTAGTTTTATTTGTGACTTTCTATTTAGTTTTTGGTATTTTTTTTTAACATATTTAATGTTTCGAAGTAGAGAAAGTAGTAAGGCGGGTACCAATAAATCCTGGTGCAGAATTATGAATAGAAGGTCGCAGTGCATTGCATATGCTTACGATCTTGTTCTCGGGACAAGAAACAAACAGGCATTGGAAGAGGCGTGCCCCTCTCTGGAGCATGCTTCGACTGACCTAGGGCTGCAAGTGAACAGCCAAAAGACATAATATATGCTGATGAAGAAGAATGTTCGAGAAAAAATAGTCCCAAAAATTAAAGTCAATGGCAATGAATTTGAGACGGTGGACAGTTTTGGATATCTTGGGTTCCTATTGACGTCAAGAAATCAGATGACAATGGAAATTCAAGACAAACTGGCCATGGAAAATAGGTGCTACTTTTCTTTGCTGCCTATCCTAAAGTCCCAAAAAATTTCTAGAACCACCAAGGTCCCGATTTACAAAACTGTATTGAGGCCAATGGTATTGTATGCTTCAGAAGCCTGGACCATGACCTCAGTCCAAGAAGATATGATTAGAAGATGGGAAATAAAGATTCTGAGGAGGATATATGGAGGTGTACTAGATACTGAAATGTGGCGTGAGAGGACAAACGCCGAATTGTACAATCTATACGTGGAACCGGCCATCGTCACAGCACTAAAACAAGAAAGAATTAGGTGGCCAGGTCACGTACAAAGAATTACATAGGAAAGAGCAGTGAAAAGAGTATTCATTGGAGGACCAGGAGGAAGATGATCAAGTGGGAGGCCAAGAAGAAGATGGGTGGACAATGTGGATAAAGATATGAGAAGACTGGGGGTCAGAAGATGACGGAGAGTCGCACAGGATAGAGAGGAGTGGAGGCACGTCGTTCTGGAGGCCAGGGCTCTTCTGAGCTGTAGCGCCGTGGAGTAGTAGTAGTCCGGAAGGGTAGACTGCATTGTGCGAGCAGTTCGGTATACAAGAAGGTGGTGCGGTCAGCACTAAGCTTCTACCGCCCCCAGAATATTATCCCAGGTTCTCGTTTCCACAAGCTCAGTCGACTACATCAATCTTATGGTGCGCCCGGGGAACGAACCCGGGATATTTATATTGGTAGCCAGGCGCCATTCCCAATGGTCTACTAAGCCCCTTTTTTGACATTTATATTTTAACTTTTTTAAATGTCACATCTATATTTGATTGTTGTATAGGTCTATATATTTATATTTTTGATAACAGTACATGAGTTTTCATATTTGTAGGTATTCAGACTTTATGGTATCTTCTTTCTTGTATTTTTCCGTTTTCTAGGTGATGTCCAGTACAATTTTATATTTTTTATTTCTTTATAAAGAACCTTCTCCTTGTGCGAGCCTGTTTCGCTTCGCACATGATTCAGGCACCCGTCCCTTATCCATTCCATTCTAAATCTCTTCGACTTTGTATGTGTAGACCATCGTTTGCATGGTAAGATAATGTCCATTCTTTCTATCTACACCTCTCATCTGTGACGATGATTTGTTTCTTCCAATTATGTTAGAATTAATATTAAATAGTTTAGGAACTTCGCTCAAATTGCTTGCAGCTTCTTAATATCATTACGTGTCAGAGTCCAAGTCTCTGGATAAACACGGCTGTCGATTTTTACAAATTTACTTGTGTTTGTTTTCTTGCCATATTTTTCAGTGTTCTCTTTATTGTACCACATGTCTAACGAAATAATGGGAGTTTATCTCTAATGTTTTACTTCCGATATTTACAAGTAATTTTGCAGCCTAAATAGGCCTATACAAAACCTGTAACCGAAAGTAACTGGATTCTTTTGCCATGCGAGGTCAAAGTTACTACTGGCATACACAATTGAAGAAAACGCTGAGTAAAATATCTTAATTTTTTAAACTGAAAATTATTAAATTATTTAATTTTTTTGAGCTTAATACTTAAGTGGATAACTTATACAATTTACATTATCGCAGTAAATCCTTATTACATAATAATTTATTAAGAGCGTTGTTGTCGGTATTTATGTAAATTTAAAACTTATTAATTTTCATAAACAATAAATTATACACAGTATTTGATATACAGTGCTGGCATGCCAACACAGCTCAAAGTGTGTACGATAATTTGATTTGTGTCACAGAAAATTTATTGTATTTAAGAATTTATCGATTTAGCATAATATTAAATCAGTGCTGTGTGCACCGTTCTTACGCGTGGAAAAACAAACAGATATCCTCAGTTACGTTGACAACAACATTGACTGAAAGATGTCAAGGACTTTTGCGCGTGTTGTTTTGCATGTGCCCAACTATTATGCAATAATAATTGTGTCAATAAGTTTGGCAACAATACGGTCGTCATTATCGCTGTCTTTCGAACTTTCCTGTAACAAATTTTCACGCAATGTAAGTGCCATTATTTTAGTATTGTTTTTTAAACAGCTAGTACGCTCATAAAATGTTCAAAATTTATTAGGTTAGTTGAAAAATTAGCAGTGGGTGGAGAAGTGGGAAAACTTGTTAAGGGGCTGTTGATTAGGGAGGACGGCTTGTTAATTCCGGGCTGAGTAGATAATTCTGCGCCCACTCTGAACTTTGACCAATATTTCACAAGAGCGTCGGCGCTGCTAGAGGTTTTGTTATCCGCCAGGGAATTCGTTCTGTTTTATACCTACATTTTTCCAACGTAACATTATTACCGAGCTTATCCGGCTACCCTGCTTAAACAAATTACGTAAAAAGCACGTGGTAACTTTTTAAAACTGTATTACCTGTTTGTGATTTACAAACTGTATAGAGATTACGATTTTCTGAACAGCTTGCTGAGATGTTTCTCCACTGGACAGTGTGCTCTCTGACCCAGAACTCGCTCAATATTTTCAACCAATTACAGTACATTTATTATTACATAAATTTCGATATTAGATAATTACAAAAATCCCGATTACTCTATTTCTTTAGTAATGTGACACTTTTAAAGCACACAATCATACATTAAAATTCGAAATTCGGATTTGGTTTACAGTTCCTTTTAGTCTGACACCTTGCTTGATATTCACAATTTTTTCAAATTTATAAAAAATTATATTACATTGTGGGTCTGTATTAACTATAATTTTGTTTCGGAAATACTTTATCTGTTACTACTATAAATGTCTGAAAAAATTTTTTTATTAAAGTGAAAGTTCTGCAAAAAAATACTGTCTTTAGTTGGACTATTTATTCTTTAGTTGCACATTAATTGTTCTTTCAAACGATTAAAATTAACTTATGCTATAATCGATTTTTATAAATCAGCGGATTGTCCCTGAATTTTTTGACTTAACTGGGTCTCAGGCACTACCTTACAGTGGTTTAATATCTGATTGTAAGGTTGTAAGATACTTATTGATGAAA
Source organism: Magicicada septendecula (assembly GCA_034769895.1). Classification (NCBI taxonomy): domain Eukaryota; kingdom Metazoa; phylum Arthropoda; class Insecta; order Hemiptera; family Cicadidae; genus Magicicada; species Magicicada septendecula. Next base: position 269,435,123 of record CM068376.1, read on the forward strand.
ACCATCGGTTACGACTAAGGACAGCTTGTTACCTCACTGTTCGAATTGAACTTTACGAACGAAGCTTGTGTAACGGATAGTTTAGTGTCATCACGTGTATGTATATACTGTTGCAGAAGCCGTGATCATTAAAGTCGAGTTACGTAAGTCGAAAGCGATTACTCTACCTCTACGCTATTTACGATAGTCGATGTTTCTGCCGGCTGACTGAGTGTAAGATCGTGATTTTCAGATAATTCATAAAATGCACAGCGGATTATCTGAGACCGGTAGCAAAGCGGTACTTGCACAACTCCCGACTTCGTGGGAGTGTTACACGTGAAACTCCAGTTTCCTCCGTGCTCGACCTTTTCAACTCGTTCTGCGTTCGCGTAACCGATCGACTAACTTCGTAACTTAACGACAGCCGCTCGCCTCTCAGCTTACTGTTGATTTTCCTCTTTTAAACCTAACCATCAATAAATGGCTTCGGTTACGCGTAACATACAGAGTTGCTCACATGGGTTTCCGTCTTCACAGTTTTCTAATCAAAAACGAATAAAGCGGTTCCCAAAATTTTCAGACGTGAGACCCACAAATAATTTTTAAGTCTATGAGTTGTTTAAACTTATACCTTTGTATAAGTACATTTATTTAATGTAACAATAACTACATAGGTGTAGGCCTACATCGATTGCTATTTTATAATATAATAGTTCAACAATCTTCTTCTTCTTCTTCTCCACGTCAAGGTATAGGCTTACAGCCTGTTCCGACTTCACTGAAGCCATCACTTCCTTGGTCTACATATATCACGTCTTCCCTGAGGTCTGTAACTTATTACTTGTTCAGGTAGCCTCATATCTTCCATTCACTCAACATGCTGCCTCCATTTTATTTGTCCTTCCCTTATTCTGCTGGGCGTAGAATATACATTTGGCTCAGTTCTTATATCTTCATTTCGTATTTGATCTCTAAGGGTGCAACCTTTGGTTTTCCTCAAGAACTTCATTTCACTTTTTTGTATTCTTTGTTCATCATTTCTCGTCATCGTCCAAGTTTCACTTCCGTAAGTTGAAACAGATGTTGGCATTACTTTATGGAATTTTATCTAGGTGTCTTTCCTTGTCTTATTTCCAAGTGTTCTGTTGTGTATAGTACCACATATCATTTGAAATCTACTTATTTTTATTTCGATGTCGTTGTCATACTCATAAATTACATCGCACCTTAGAAAACTGAAATGAGATACCTGTTCTCTATAGCCTGATTGTTTATAATTATCTTGGAACGTATCGGGTGCTTTCCTCTAAAGCCCATAACTTTTGTTTTTTGGGTATAGTTTAACAACGAAGACATAACACCGTTTCAACACAAACAAAACTATAGATGGAAGTAAAGCAAAATGATAACGATGTGAGGTAATAATGGAAATTATTAGTGTAAGAACGCAAAACATGGTTGGCCAACATCGCAGTAAAGTTTTCTACACAAACATGATGACACAGTGTATCAATGGCCTATGTGAACGTTCGGAATGAAGACAAATGTAGGAAAAACTAAAGTTATGATAATTGGCAAGAACGAAAGTTTTTCTAACGTATTCTTGGAAGGAAAACTGTAGAGCAAGTAAACTCATTTAAGTATGTGGGAAGTACGGTGACATGAATGGAAGCTGTACGGAGGAAATCAGAAGTAGGGAGTCTACGAGCATGAGAGATTTTGGAGCATTACTGGGAGCAAGAAGGATTCCGATTGAGATGAGAAAGAGATTTGCCAAACGTTCTATTCGGAGTGTAGTGTTGTATGGCAGTGAAACATGGACCATAAAAAATAAAGAAGAAAGATACATAGGGAGCTTCCATACGTGGTTTGGGCGAAGAATGATTAAGGCGAAATGGCCTGATAAAGTGAGAAAGGATAAAGTATTGACGAGAATAGGAGAGGTAAAAAAAGAACTGCTGGAAGTAATAAAAAAGAGAAATATATCTTGTTTGGGGCGTACATTGCAGTTAATGGTCATAGAGGGAAGTGTGGAAGGAAATAGAGGACGATAAAGAAGTAAGGTTGGATTGATTGAGGAAGGTTGGATTATAGCTCATTCAAAACGGAAGGAGCTATAGTCAGATGAAGACAAATCTGCACGACAAAGAGCATCCAGTTGAATCCTGTCCTTCCAGTTTCACTAAAGAAGAAGATGTGAACGTTTTTAGATTCCAGCAGTCAGCCTGTATCTGGTTCATAAGAGACGCGTTTCAGTTTCTTATCCTAGTCTAGCTAAAGGTTACTCTTTTTTATTTTTAAATAAGACCGACGACGAAGAAACATGGTCACTCAAATAAATAGTTGAAATAATAAAAAAAATATGTGATGCGATTTGTGATACCCGAGGCTGTTCTTTGCACATTTCAAACCACAGTGGTTTACAACTGATGTCACAGAGCAATGATATTCAGAGAGGAGACACTCGGCGCTTCTCTCAACGAAACCCTCGCTTGACGTCAGATTCACATATTTCATCAAATCTTCTTCTACAAAAGAGTCTGATCCACTGCCGTCTTCTGTCGCTGTGAAAAATCGTTCGCTAGACTAAAGGCCAAGAAAAGACTGAAATGCTTTTTATTAATTTTTGTAATTTCCGCATTTACTCGCATCTCGTACGTTTTCAAAAAGAACTCCCATACAGGAAATACATTGATATCATTTGACAACCTCGAAATTTGTCGTTATCATTCCTTGTATCTTGTCTTGGACATCAGTATAATTGTTTAATTAGATCACTGTTTTGCGAAGCACCAAACTTTTCCCATCATTCATTACTGAGTTGCGACTCACACTTCGGGAAATGTTGTGTTTGAAGATAAGGGTAGGCGGTTTTCTAGTGTGGCGCATTCTTAATATCTTAAACATCATAAACGTAGTCTCAACGTACTAAACCGATAACTTAATTATACTGACATATGAGAATTTTTACAAGATGGACACCGTTACAATTTACGGTATAAAATAATTAAGTAGTTCGTTTAATGCCCTCTACGTTATTTCAGTTCGTATAAAATATTTTAAACATTCTTCAGCCCCGTTCTCTGTGTGATTAACATAGTAACCTTAACTACTTTTTCGCCCTAATATAGAATATCAGTTGCCGTAGTGGCTGGCTCAATCGACACGGAAATACTGGACGCTGGCGGTTCGCGTTCCATTCCAACTTGGGACAACAATTTTCGTTCCACCAAATTAAATGAAGTAGGCCTATGTCGCATGACGAGAAATACCTGAACTTGGCTTCAGAGTGCTGTTAATAATTGTTAAAATCATTATTATTCATAGCCGAGCTGTTAGGCCGTGGTCGACAGTTGTTGATTGTGACAGAGGTTTCGGCCCCACCATCGGAGGCCATCTTCAGCGTCAAAAGTGTTTGTCTGCCTCAGTAATGGGGTGAACTGTCGAACACCTGCCAAACACTGTTGACATTGAAGACACTTTTGATCACTTTAACAATGATGACGCAGACCGTGAAGGACTAGCATACTATTCATCATTATTACGAATGGAGCGGATATGTTCTGTAACTAAGACGTTTTTATATAAAAGCTTATTTCAACACAGAACGTTATCTCGATTAACAATCGAGACATTAAAAATAATTATTTCATTAATTTATTTATTCAGTTTATTAATTATTCCTTCCGCAGTTTATCAACTAATTTATAACTCTCTTTGTCCCACCGAAGCAGTTTAGGAGTTGGGCAGAGTAAACTGTCGTATTTCAGCAGTTCGCCATACAAGGGAGCCTGTGTGATCAGCACTTCGCTTCTTCTTCTTCTTCTTCTTCTATGGCGTCTAGTTCGGAGTCGAACCTTAGTATCCATAATCATCCACCTCCATTTTTCCCTGACCTTGGCGATCGATATCCCATCGTTTTATTTTAAGTAAAGTACCAGAATCCCTCGCCACTGCGTCAGTCCAGCGATGCTTGGGTCTTCCGACAGGCCTTCTACCCTCGATTTGACTAAACAGTACCTTCCTAGGTATTCGGTTATATTCCATCCCAGTGATGTGTTCTGCCCATTACAATCTATGCAGTCGGATGGTGGTGGCCAGATCATTGTCTTTACATAGCTTGTATAGTTCCTCATTGTGACGCATTCTCCATATCCCATTGACTAGGATTGGTCCATATATTCTCCTCAAAATTCACCTTTCAAAGGTATTGACTATGTTAGCGGCTTGTTTGTTCAGAGTCCAAGTGTCGCTGCCATATGTTACCACCGGTGTAATCGTAACTTTATATAATATGAACTTGGACTGACGGTGGATATTCCTTGTCTTGAATATAGTTGTCATCGTTGCTTTATTTGCGGCCTTATCCTTTTGCCCATTTCATTTATTTCTTCATTATCATCTGCCATCCAACATTCCAGATATTTAAACCGATTACCGATTAACTATTTCCAGGTTTAGTGGTTCGATTTCAAACTGCTCATATTTCCTGGTGTTCCTTCGAGTGGTGATCATAACCTCTGTTTTATCTGTATTCACGTGGAATCCTATCTCTTCTGCTTCATCTTTGAGTTCCTGGAAGGTCTCTTTTGCTCTTCCTTGGGATCTTGCCATAATATTAATGTCATCTGCATATCCTACGATCTGGACCATTTTATGCTGTAATGTTGAATTCCTATCAATTGACAATTTTCTGAGCTCATTTTCGAGTGCTAAGTTGAACAGGGCTAGTGCACTATTCTTCAGCTACCCATTATTACTCTAGAATGTTATCTCAGGTTCATTTGCACAGGCTGAGGCGACTTTTAAGCTGAAAATCGCACCTTGATTTTATGGTACCAGTGTGGTAATTATGGGGGGGGGGCAGGAGGATCAACTCTCCGTCCCAGTGCTATCTCCAATTTCAGCGAGTTAACGTAGGCCTTTTTCTTAGCCATTTGCATTTATAAGCCTTATAAATAATTGTAGAAATAAAATAAATTACAATGTTTCTAAATTAATAAAATAAAGTTATAGTTTCTTATTAATGACGATAAAGTATATATTTATAGCATTAAGAAAACAAGCTTTTCGTCATCACTGACATCTTCAGGTCTTAAACTGTCAGTGATGACGAAAAGCTTTGTCTAAACAATAAAAATTATAGCAGTTTAGCAATTTTATAAAAGAAATAGTAACGATGGCTGCTAATTTAAACAATACGAAGAATAATATCTCTATGGTTTGAACCACCGTATTTGGACAGGTAAACTAGGAGTTTCTTGACTTTAATTCGGAAAATGAAAAGATTTTATTTGTGGATTGCTACACAAAAAATAACTTACTTCAACACGAACTATAGGAAGTTTCTTATAAAAAAACATTCTTGGGAAAACTCCTTAAATTAAACTGTGAAGGGTAATGAAACTGGGGTTTTTTTCAGAATCACTTCAAGAAGACTAATTTTCACAATGTCTACCAAGAATAGGCCTAGAAATTTAGAATTAAAGTGATTCCTAATGACATGTGAATTGTCATTTTTTATTTTAATAACAGTTAAATCAATATAGAGTATTTTGAAATCAGTACTTTTCTATATTTCTGCAACTCTTATACTTCACTTTGGTTTACACAAAACCTTTGAGGCGCAACGAATTTATATAATGTATTTATAAAATTATATGGGGAGAATCGTAACTTTCTCATTTATCCTGAGGAAAATGGGGGGTTCAATCTTCAAGCCAACCTCTTCCCCCCCCCCCGCAGAAGCGGCTTCCAATTATGCCACTGTATGGTATGCCCAAGAATCGAACCTATGATCATTGGTATAGTAATCAGACCTACTGGTCTGTGTGTGTGTGTGTGATCATAGCGCCGTCCAGCGGGAGTTGGAAGAAAACCAAAATTGTTTCATAGCGTATTGGTTAGAGAAGGGTAATTTCCTGTAAACGAGACTTATAAATGTTAGGAGACCTTCTAAACGGATTTTGTGAGAATATAAATGAATGTTTGTTTCTATCGTTCTACCAAAATTTGAGAAACTGTAAAATAACAGATTTTTCTTCTTCTTAATTTTTGTTTTTGGGCTTTTCGTTGTCGAACATTGGCTACTATCCAGAGGTTGCTGAAAATCCTATTGGTTTGTTAGGCAGGGATTTACTTCCGCCTTGACATACGACTATCTTCTACTTCACCTGCTATGGTGTTTTAATCAGTTTATATTTATCGTGACTCGCCAGGAGTCCTAAATATTTGCTCGTCTTTATGATGTGTAAGTGTTCAGTATTCTAATTAACATTTCCGTGAGTTGAGCGTTGCGATTTTTGTGTTCCGAGTAATATTTAGATACTAACCTAAAATCCACAATGTGACCACTCTCAAGAAATAAAGAGTCATTGAAAAGGCATGAGCAGTGTACACTAGAATGAGCGGTTTATTCAAAAGTCACGATTTAACAATAAACACAAACAAAGATGCAAAGATGAGAATTCTACGCTGCTACGTATTCTCGGTCCTCTTCTACGGTGTAGAATCTTGGACTTTGACTGAAACCACAGCTAAGAAATTGGAATATTTCGAAGTGTGGCTCTACCGTAGAATACTGAGCATTTCATGGACAGCACATATGTTGAAGTTCTTAGAAAGACGAAGAAAGATAGGGAAGTTATTAACACGGTGAAGTTAAGAAAACTTCAGTATCTGGGACTTCTCATGAGAAATGAACAGAGATTTTACTTATTGCAGTTCATACTACAGGGAAAGTACTTCGAAAGAGAGGAGTTGGGCGACCGAGAATATCATGCCTGAGAAATTTAAGGATCTGGTTTGGCATGAATACAACTGACTTATTCCGTACAGCAGTGCAGAAAGTTAAAACAGCCTGTATCATATCCAACATCCGAAACGGATAGGAACTACCAGAAGAAGAAGAAGAACCTAAAATCCGCATTCCTAAAGCTTATAATTTCTTATTTCCTGCGTTGTCCAACGTTCAAACTTTCATCCCATATAGAAAGATAACGTATTCAAAATACGTAGCAACGTATGACCTGGATTGTCAGAGAGTGTTTTGTTGAAACTAGTCCGGGCTTGTTCTATTCTTGTCCTAATTTAACTTGTACTGCTCCAGTTGATCTTTGGCTGGCATTCTACGTGTTATTTACTTGTTCTAGGTAAGTACCGTCCACTCGTGTGTTTACAACAGTGTTAGTTTGCTTGCTCCAATAACCGTTAAGTTCGTTTTGCTGACATCAAGACCGTGGCCTCTTTTTACACAGATTCAACTACACTGTTTAAGAAAATATGTAAATAGTGTATTTTAGAAAAATATATAAACGACGATGTAAAAAAAATTGTATGTAATAACGGTATTGGTACCGGATGATGATCGTGGGCTAAGGCTTAATCGTCCTTGGTCGGGTAGTGTTGAACGTTTCGGTTAATCGACACGTCCAAATTATAAACTTTCTTTGGATACCGAAACGAACCGAAACGATATCCTTATAATCTTTCTGTGATGGCAAAACTCCCTCATTAGATTCTATTGCCTATACTCCATCATAGCCATCTTTTAAAGAAGTTAATAACTATAATTTAACTAGAACTATACAGAATATAATAAATTTGATGTAGGTGATATATCAAATTATCCGAACATCTCGGTACGAGGGCCCTTTCGGATAATTGATATTTCGGATAATAGATCGTAAATTGAAAACATTATTTCTCTTTACAAAAACAAAGGTTTTTAGTACAAATTCATTTCTAGCATACTGTTATATAATTACAGCAACCTGTATACTGTACTGTAATGTAATACTAAGGGTAAAATCACTGAATTAAAACTGAGTGTAATTAACAAAAACCAAAATTTAATTTAAACAATATTAGAGCTTAATGACAAACACTGTACTATAAAATTAACTAACAATTAAAAAACAAAACAAAACAAAACATACAGTACCATGGATTTACACTTTTTTGAAGAATTGTTCTATCACTGTCTGCTTCAAACCGGTACTCCGTTTTCTCGCTGCTAAACACTGATGTCGTTTAAGAATTATGAGCTGAATACAGTCTATCTTGTCTTCTGTTTCAGCCCACTTTAGAATAGTCTCAAGTGCAGTCAAAAGCTTTTGCTGTCGTCGGTGGTTTTGTATTAGTAGCATTCTCGCCGTCTTCATATGACTCGGTTTCGTTTTCATTACATTCATTTAATGACTCAATTATCTCTTCATCGGCTAATAACCGAAAACCGAGATCGGCTTCGTCCACCTTTAGCCAATTCTTTGTTTATCGATTGTAAGGCTGTATAGCTACAGCGTTTATTTATTACTGTACAGTAGGCCTACTGTAATAATTTATAGTATACAATTTATTATGTTCAATAAATATCCAATACGCCTACACCTGTCCAATAAATTACTGTACAGTACAGTACATAATTGTACTTTTTATCGAGTTCGGATAATCGATGCTCTCTCTACTGTACTCAGAAATGTGTCGAAATGACATCTTCGAGTAACAGAAACACATCTGACCATCAGTACCCTTTATTATTATATCCTCGTTTCAATTTAGTTTGTTGTTTGTGTTCTGTGGGCGAATGTGTGTGTGTGTGTGATTTAAGGCGGGTTCATTCGTAATCGGATCTGTTACATTTCGTAACGCGTAGTCTGTTTTCAACTGAGAAGACAAATGGGTTTTCAGACTGCCAGTAGGTATGGTTGGTTTCTAAAGACGTAGTGCGGTTGTTATTGTATCGACTGTATGGTTTTGAGCTGTTTTGCCCCAGTAACGTAACTAGAATTTGACTTTAGGGGCGGCGGTCACGAAGACTTCACATAAAGGAAGGAACAAGTTAAGACTAATCAATATTACAATTTTCAAAGTGACCTGAAAACGCTTGATAACGTTCTGAAATTAATTCGGTTAAAGTAAATGGTAGTAACACAGTAAAAAGACATGCTATTGAAGCACTGCTTACAAGACATTTATTGATATTTTAATTTTAAAATGTTAAATTAAAAAAATTAGTTTTAATTAAAAAAACTAACTCTTTTCCTCCTCCTCCTCCTCCTTCTTCTTCTTCTTCTTCTTCTTCTTCTTCTTCTTCTTCTTCTTCGATCGGCGAATCACCTGTTCCGGTCCCAAAGGAACGTTCCTAGGTCTTCCTATACTTCTTTGTCCATAGGCCTGTATTGCCAAATTTGTTTAGGCAACCTGCCATCTGGCATAGTATTCAGATGAGAAATGGATTTCCCTTTGTTTTCTCCAATACGATCTTTGATATTAAAAATGTTCAACTCTTTGAGAATGTCGTCATCGTAGGGTCACCGTAGGCTTCGTGTGCAGCCTTTAACAGATAGCCAGTATCTCGTCTCTAGGAACCTGTATCCCACTCAGATATTTCTTCACGGAAATCCAAGTTTCAGAATCACACAACAACACTGGTACAGCCTTATAAAATTTTCGTCGGCTCTCATCCCTTGTTAAAAGTAGCACTCCTACCACTGGTCCCTACTCTACAGGTCGCTGGTACCGTCCATAGAGGACACTTATCCTTCTCGAAAGTCACAAAGGAACAAATCGGATGGAAAAAGCTAAAACAAGAAAATTTTATACATCAATAAAGACATATGAAAATATATATATTTTTGATATAGACATGTTTGAAAATGTTTTAGAGCTTAAGGTCTGTTCACTGTAATTTTTTTGGCCATTACATTAACTGCTTCCCTGGGGCCACTGAATTTATTTTTCTCTATTTCGTATTTCAAACGTATGTGCACTAGCAGTGTAATAAGCCTTTATATATATATATATATATATATATATATATATATATATATAAATAACCAACTTCCAATAACATCATTATACCTAACCTTTCTGACCAGCCACCACAACATAAAATGGCAGCATTCTATTCGCTATTTAACAGAATGTACAAAATACCCGTAGCCAAACAAGAAACAAACAAACAAAGAAATATAACGTACCAAATTGTTTATGAAAATGGATACAATAAAAATACTATCACCAAAATAGAAAATAAAAACTGGACAATTAAGAATTAATCAAAATGAACAACGCATAAATAATAACAACAATAAAAAATGGGCCACATTCACATACATAAAAATAGCATACAAAACTAACAAACAAAATTTACAAAAATAAAGAACCCATACAACAAAGATAATACAACAACCAATGGTAGCTATATACAAAATTGAATGCCAAGACTGCAATAAATGTTACATAGGACAAAAAAACCCAAAAAACGATATTTTGAACATCTAAACGCATACAAAAAACAGAAATACAGTATGTAAATCTAATTTGCCCACACATGCAATAAACACTGGACATGAATTCCCAGACATAACCAACATGACACTTATAAAACACATACTACACAAAGGCACCATAATGAACATTTGGGAAAATTTATAAATATACAAACATAAAACACAAAACAAACTAATACCTGAACAAATACAAATCAATACAAAACATGACACATTTTTTAAAGCACTCAACATCGAAAATACAAAAAATACTAATATATACACCACAATCACACACAGTAATTCCAATTTAAAGTGCCAAAGGCCAACAGGAAACCACAACAACAACCAGCCAAACCCACAAGTACTTCACAAGACTAAAAATTAGGAAGGGTGAGGATGGGAACACAAAGGGTCCCGAAACATGTTCAAAATAAGGAAAAAACCATCTTGAGGAAAAGTCATTATAAATATTAAATATAGTATATTTATATAGCCTATATACAAAGAGTTACTAGTATATTGGTGTACAAACCTGGGAAAATAAAAAAACAACCTAAAAACTAATTCATTAATAAAACTCCTCGCCAACTTTTCCACACCTCTGGGGGGGGGGGCAGTCCCATTCGCCCCCCCCGTAAATACGTCCCCGTTTTGTCCGATGACTCAAGCATCGTATTGGTCGCAGTCGAGACGGAAACTATGTCCTACTAGGGTGACAGGGGTTTGCAGACGCCGCGGCCGGCCACAACGCATCGACACAGGTCTCGACTGTTCGCTTTATGCCTACGTTGTGTAATAATGTAAGTTTGCAAACAAAACCGATATGTGTCGCAAACGAGATATCTATATTATTTGTTGTATACTTTCTGCTGCCCAATTTCCGTTGTCTATCTTCAGTACTTCCCTCATATTCCGATACGCGTTCGTATTGGTCGCATTTTCCTGAGCCCGGTCTTACCTATTTGCAATGTCCAACTTGGGCATCATCGTGTCTTGTCCTTATCCTTCACTTACTGGTATAATAATATCATCATACGATATATCTAAGACGATTTAAATACTCTTCGCTTATTCTCTTGCCTTTTTTGTTTCAATCCATGTTTCTGAAAACATCATCAGGGGTTTGAAAAGTTTAAGCGATATAACAGCACCGTGTCTCACAACTGTCTTCAGTTTCATCGGCTTTGTATGTTCGTGAAGGGTTTCTTACTAGCTATAGTATTACTATATATATTATTCGTTGCATATATAACCGGTTCTATAAAAACGTGTTTAGATTCCATCAGTAAATTTATATTTGGATTGCAAGACCTTTGTTTCAGTCTGTAGTCATGTGCTCGCGAAAACTTATGTACCTACCTATATAGACCTATTAATCTTTTAAGAAAACTTAATAATTAATGAAAAAGCACGTAATATATAAATACGTACCTTACTCCGTTTATGCAGCTACCATAAAATAATCACAAAGCAATTCGTGACAGCTGACGATATTTTTTGCAACATATATTTTAATCCAATATAGAACAACTAAATTGTTGTCATTGAACAATGAATTGCGTGAGATGTCATGAAACAATTTATCTGGGAATCCTTCTACAATGAATACTTGACGCTACAGTTGTATTAGTATATTTTCATTGTACATTTTTTTCAGTTTAATAGTTTCAGGCTCCGTCTTGCGTCCTACATTTTGAGAGTCGTTGGCAAAAAAAATTGTCCTATGGATAAACCACAAAAACCTCCTCATCCGTTTACTCGACACATAAGCAATATTATGCTACCTGTTTTGGTAAACCTGTTGTGGAAGAATCGTACAAATTGGAAAATAAAAGAAGAGTCAGTCAAGTCCTGTTAAAGCAGTTTTCATGTATTCATTATAGAAAACAGCTTATCGAAAGGAAGCAGTTAACGATTTCAAAAATTCTAGGCTCGCGCACCTGTTCACACGTCTTCCCCGAGCAGGTGATAACTGTCTGTTCTCATATAATGCCGTACAGATGTTTATGTCACCTAAATTCTGGTCACAATCGACTTCTGTTTTCTTTAACACTCGCACGCCGGCTTTTACTGTTAATCCGAAGCATTAGTTTTATTATTATCACCTCACTTTTTGCCAATGCTATGAAATCGGCTGTCGTTATCGTAACAGATGGTCTGCTGTATTTTTCACAAGAATTAAACAGTTCGTATAACGTTGCGAAAGGTTTTTTTTAATTGCGGGGGGGACCAGGAGAATCACCCCCCCAAGAGCTATTACCAATTTCAAGGAATTAACTTAACGTAGGTCTATTTCTAAGCCAGTTGCATGTGTTAAAATAAGTTTTATAAATAATTGTGGAAATAAAAGAAATCACAATATTCGTAAATTAACAAAATAAAGTTAGAGATTTCTTAATAATGACAACATTTTAATTATTTTTAACTACACATAAAAATTCGTACGACAACTTACGTCAAGTTTGCGAATATATTAACATTTCTTATGTGACAATAAATTATTAAAATAATAAATTCATTTACGAATTAATAATTTCATTCATTTAATTTAGGCCCACGAAAAACTTCAGAAGGTTGGAAATTAATAAGTAATGATGAAATATATCAAAGTATAGAAAATATAACAGAAATAATGAGAAAAAGAAGATTATTATTTTTTGGACATTTATATAGAATGGACGACAATAGGTTGACAAAGCAAATCTTCAGATATCTGTGGGGGAAGAAGTCAGCATCAAGTTGGATTAAAGAAGTCCAAAAAGATTTAGAAAAAAATAATAGGCCTATACACGCAGAACAAGCAATTGAAAGAGAAGTTTTTCGGGGAAAAGTGTTGAAAATGGAGGGAGTCCAGGGTAGGAGAGATAAAAACGTAGGTTTAAAGTGCACTGAAGACAGGAAGAAGAGACACAGTGAGAAGATGAAAGAATACTGGAAAAAAGAAAAGAGCAAAGAGTAAAGTTAAATATTAGAATTACCTTGGTTCCTTCTTCGCAACTTCTTTGTGTTTTTTCCTTAATATACACTACGCGTTTCGGGACTTAAAGTCCCATCATCAGGTGGATAAAATGTTCACTCATGTAGAGCACGTCACAAGATAAAAAATATATAAAGGTCACGCACATCTCGCTACTCAGTCGAATTTCCCCACTCGCGTTATCTCGCTGAGTCGCTCGCGGGGTCGGTAGCGATGCGCATCGCGAGATAACGCGAGTGGGGAAATTCGACTGAGTAGCGAGATGTGCGTGACCTTTATATATTTTTTATCTTGTGACGTGCTCTACATGAGTGAAAATTTTATCCACCTGATGATGGGACTTTAAGTCCCGAAACGCGTAGTGTATATTCAGGAAGAAACACAAAGAAGTTGCAAAGAAGGAACCAAGGTAATTCTAATATTTAATTATATAGGCAACTTGGAGACCACAACAATTATGTATAAAGAGTAAAGAATTGAAATTGGCATGTGGTCCTTACATAGCCGATACGAAAATAAAAAAAAATCATTTATCTAAACAATAATTACTATTGTAGTATGAATATCATTACATTCACACAGGTCTGTGTGCCCAGTAACGTATACGCAAAATGTGTGCAGTAATCAGCACTTTGTACAGGTATACTAAAGACGACATTGAATTTTGCCAACACGTCGACACAAGTATTGTGCGTAGTTAATCGACCGAAACTCGCGAAACCTTCTTGCGACGGTAATTCGTTGCAGCGACAGTATACTTAATGGAATCGTATTTGTATCGCGACGCAAAAGTCGTAAACGTTATGTTTGTGCCGCAGATGGCATGTGGCACGTCTGGCCGGCCCGCCAGCTGTCCGGACGTCTTTGTCTTACGCAACGAGGACTCCCTAAAAACAATAGCCAGATTTAACGGTGCGCGCGACGAGAAAGAAGGTGACCGATTTTCTGAACGCTTTTACGACTTTCTGCGAGTGAAAAAAAAAATACAGCAGTTGGTGGATTGTTTATTTAAAGTGTATTAGCGAGTCACGTACTGGGCGGCGGTAGGACACAAAACGGAAAGCCATAAACTCGTCCGGACGCGTGGTCGGCAGACTGCTACTTGATTACCCTTTTAAACTTAAACGCCGCCTGTAAGCAATTGGTGAATGCATGGTGCAATGGTGGAATTTTGGGGGTGGTTTTTTCAAGGCGATGAGGCATTAGATTATCTTGATAAGGCACAATGCACTACTATACTGTTTCCGTTTGTAGTTCAATCCTGATGTAAACAAACCCACGTGACAAATATGAAACGCTATTGGTCAGGGGCGTTGACACTGTTCACACAGTAATGTGTTACGCGCATGTCCGGAATGTCCGCACATGTTAACAATTCATGTGAGAGTTATCTTGCCACTTAAGTCGGGGCAAGTCGTTTTAAGACTTCTTCCTTGTCATTGTATTCTGAATCGTATTGAATTAATACCAGCTAGCCAGTTGAAAGGATATGTTGCCCGTCACAACACAACATTAATTAGCTGCTTGATATAAAACAATTTATTAAGAAAACGGTAAATGAAACAGCGGAGGCAAGTGGAGTCATTGTATGCAGCATATAATCAAGGAAGATGATAAGCTATGGCAACTGGTCCACATTACCGACGTCGCTGTGGGAAATGGACACTCTTATCAATAACGCTGACTTAAGTGACGATACAAGTTTACAAGTTCAGACACAGATATGGAAGGCATTGAATTACCCTCTGACAGCAACTGATAGCATTCAGTACACTGGTAATTATCACAGCTTCTATTTTCGTTTTAAATAAACTTTACTTTTTTGTTTGTTGCGATCTTTAAACGGTTAATTAAAAAAGCCATTAACTGGTGTTATAAGATATTTCACTATCAGTCTGACACAGTTACACAAATTTTACTTTGGTCAGGACAAATTATTACAATTTACGTGTGTTTATACAGTATCAATATTATATGTACCCTGTCTGTACTCCTTCTATCAGAGTGACACGCCTCTAATTCAAGTAGCAAATAGCGTTTCAGATGTGCCACGCCTGTTTGTTTACATCAGGGTTAAGCTAAGAACGGAAACAGTATAATTATGTTAGGCCAGGTCTGACCAGGTTTTAAATTTCTCATAATTTAGTTATTGCTCAGGCATAGTGGAAACCCTTTTGGTGTTGACAAAAAGAATAACATTAGTATTTCGATTCCAATAATTGCTTAAATGGAAGTTTTTCAAGAATTTTTGGATAAAGCCCCAAGATCCACCATTAACTGGGGGTTATTCCGTACCCCCGTATTGTGATCCCCCCTAACCACGAAATCAAATTTGGGGGGATTTCGGAATACTTGGGGTGGACTTGCACCCATGGCCATGGGGTTACGGGCACCTCGGGAAGAATATTAGGGGTAAATAATATTGACATCGGTTAGCTTAGGATATTTGTTTATAATCGTTTACTTGTTTATAAAATTCTTTACAAAACACAATGCCTATTCAGATGTTACCGTGTGTCTCATTTTCTGTTCCATTTTGCTTCTGTTCTATTGAATTTGTATTTTTTTTTATTTAGGTCTACGCGATTTTTAAACCTATGGAGTTTACCAGTTTATTCTCAGTCCCTAGTATTTCAGTTTTACGTGTTTTCGGATTTGAAACCGATTTATATTGTCAGTCTGCTTGAAAGGAAATGACGAATCGATTTTCATGTCTTATCAGATAATACCTGCTTGCTAAATACTATTAAACTGTAGATCCCGTATAGCTGTGAGAGGAACTAAGAGAACACAACACACACACACACACACCAAGGATATCTGCAAAATATTTGTATGAGAAACAAAACAAACGGTTTTTATTCTCAAGGGATAGATCTGGATGTTTAGATTTACAGTGAAACTTCTGAAACCTCACCTTAGAATTACGAGACAGCTTGAACTAAACTACACAACATGATACTGAAAGCCTAAAACCCAATCTACAAAATGCTCATAAGTAGGCTTGCCATAATTTTTTATTGACCAACCTGGATGAGGGAGTTTACCGAGAGGGGTGAGAAGGGAGGTTGGAATTAAAATATAAACATTACAGTATTTATTACATTGCTGTTTTCATTTTATTGGGTGTATATAATATATAAATATACTTAATACATAATAAAGTGTCATTAATATTTTTTACAAATTTAAGTGCAGTACTTTAAACTGTGTTCAATCAAAAGAATATTCATTACATTAAGAATTTATAAGAAGTGTATAACTTAAACTTGTTTTTTAAATCAGTCATATTTTTCACTTGAATGCACCTTTCTCATTATGTCCTTTTTTTTTATTTTGTCAAAAAATGCATTATAACTAAGTCCAAAATTTACTTTACACAGCATCAACGCACGCACTGTTGACTCCTGCATTAAACCTCTGTCATCTGCCCAAGCGTTTTTCACCAACGAGTACACTCTCTCTACACTCACTCACCCATTACTTTTCTAGGAACCAAATGCACCGACCGGGACTGCACTCTGAAACCGGGATTATCCCGGTCAACCGGGACGTATGGCAAGCCTACTCACAAGTACGTAGTACTTGAATAAAGTAAATTCTCATTACGTTTATAAATATTTAAATCTATAGGCCCTATAACAGGAGCATGAGACAGAGAACGTGTCTCTTATCAGAGTTTGGATTTTAGGCGCAATACTTTTCTGTGTTACTGAAACTCTCGATTTTCTAGTACCATGGCGCAAATTATAGCATAGCGTTAGCGTGGGAGCTAAAAACGTATAAAATTCAACTAACGTTATTTCTGTGGGTATAACAAGGGAATTGTATTTTGTGTAGTTTGTGTGTCAACATTTTTTAACAAGATTGTTTTCTTATTTTTTTCCAAAATCAGGATAGAAAGAAGTAGAGATGTCTTCTTTTCCTCTACTCTTGGCAGTTCTTAAAATGCAATACGGTGTGCTGTAGAGGGAGTTGTGAAACAGGTTGGTCCAAATTAGGTTCAGGGTCGGATTAGAAGCGCGTGGTGCCCTATGCTGCCATCAGACTGGTGCTCCCCCCGATTCTAAATTCAACCTTTTATCCTTTATTTGTACTGATAAATGGCATACACAATTTCGAAAGTTAACAATTATTTTATTAAACTCTCAAATTACAACAAATATTTAGCTAAAAAGTAATTAAAATGTGCATAGTATTAGTACTTAAGCTTAGAAAATACTAATCGATCCATTTTTTCTTGATTTTGTCTTAATGAAATCTTGTGTAATTTCTTCTAAATCGAGCGATTCAAGTACTGTATCTCGCTTTTAATACTCAACCTTGCTAACGAAGATAATCTCTCATCTCCCATACTAGAACTTAACATATCTTTAATCATTTTAATGCAGAAAATGTTCTTTCAGATTAACAGTTAGCAAATGGAATCGACAAAAGTAGGCGATAAGCAATGTATAAATTCGGAAATACATCAATCATTTTACAATCAATAATTCAGTTTAATACTTTAAGCGGAAAAACTGTAGTATCATGGAATCTATCATCTTCATTCGAACGATTTGAAAAAAAACCTCTTGGTTGCAAATTTTACTCGTGGCACAAAGTGCTGATTCCTATTAGAAGATATTCGAAAAGTGTGCACACATCTTTTTATGATTTTCGTTTAAGGACATTTGTTTTTTTTCACATTTACTATCTTCAAAAAGTTTGTGTGATTTAGGACTGGTTGGTGGTGTCTCCTCTGACAGCTGAGGTCCTGGTGGCCGGTGCTGCAGCATACCCTAGCGTTACGGATAATCCGCCACTGATTAGGTTGTATTCTCTTAATTGATACGTATTACTGCGCTTACGTGCCGCTCATAATCGTTTGTTTGCCTGTTCGTTACAATGACAATATAGAATCTGTCGCACCCAGGATGCCGCAAGAGAGATAATAAGAAATATAATGATAATCGAACAGAAACAGTCGGAACGGAACAGATGTATTCCGTTGTTCGGTGTAATTGGATTGTGAATCGGACCGAAAGGTTGACAGCATAATTGTTACGGAAAATTGGGTTTTATATTTGGTAATGATATGTTACGCAAAATGAGTTTATCACTGAGTATTATTTTCCCCCTTTCTTTAACTGTCTCCGCGGTGGACATCGTAGAAGTCTCTTTCTTTCTCCTTATCTATCTCTATTTACCTTCGCTTTTTCCTTCCGCTTGCAGACAAAACACACACGCGCGCGCTTTTTTTATATTTGTTTAACAAGATGTAATTTGTCTCAGGCTAATTGATGTAATTTTCTCGGAAAATGAAAACAAACACGTCGAGTCCGCATGCAATTATGGGACGCTAAGAATTAAGCGTCCGTATTTATGACTGTTATTATAATCATGTGAGTATTATCGTTGTTATCGCTGTTTTGATATCAACGTACAGGATATATTCTTTTCTTTTTTTTTTAATTATTTCTGATACAGTTGTGTCGGAGGAAGTAATAATTATAACATAATGGAAACGACAGGAGTCGTCTGGAATTTTTGTAAATAACGGGACAGCTTGTGTAACACAACGTTAACGTTCGATATAGCGACCTGATTGACCACAACGGCAGCCGGTCTATGTAATGTCCGCTACGCATGTCTCAACTACAGATTTAGATATTTACGCGTTTCTGATAAATAACTTATATCGACTTGTGTACGCGATTACCTCGTTCATATCGTTAAGTGGATAGGACCTTAAAAGGCGGAGCTAAACACCAGAGAAAGTAACACGATCGTTATTTTGATTCAAAATCTTAACCAGGAATTACATTGGTTATACGACTGTTGTCATATTGGGACGTATTACGCCCTCTTGACAAAAAATAATAACCAAGTCAAATTGATTAAATGTCGTATAAATTTGCTGAAAGCGCCAGATTTGTATAATGGATAAAAGTGCCTATTGATTCTTGTTTATTCTACAAGACTCGTAATGTTTTTATCGTCTTGTTATTTGAATTAGCAGGCTCTGTAATTCCAACTTTGTCGTGTTTACTTGCTGAATTGCTACTTCTCATGTTTCGGACGAGGCCTTTTAGTGTTTTCACCATTTTCAACACTACGTCGTGGTTAAGGACTTGGTCCCTTCATTAGTTTACAAAAAAAAAGCCAAATTCGGTAAATTAAAAGATGAGAAAAGTGAAAAAATTATGTGTTATAAAAAAATTCACTACTATAAAAGTACATGCGAGAGTGATTTTAGTCTAGACAGGGGTGTAGTAGACCGTTTTACTGAGGATATTCCATATCCCCCGGTATAATTCCCCCATTGTAGTCGCCCTGCGCATACTTATGCCTACACATTTAGTACGTACAGATAAGTAGGATCGCGTACAGAACTTGAAGGAGGAGACAGCCACGTTGCTACGATGATTTAACCATATACTTTTTTTTTGCCCGCGACTGAAATGATTTAGTGCAAGTTGCTAAGGAACTGTAAATTTCTGCCCTCGTTCCATACGACAGTCCTTGCGCCTGGATGTCCCAGTTGTGACGTACCAACTGATTTATGTCGATTTCGTATCCGTCTGTACACCCTCCTAACCTCGCGTCGTTGTACATACGCCGAGAGCAGGAAGCCAGCCAGCGCGCTATCGTATTTATAAAACAAAGAGTGAAACGTTTATGCGAATGATGGGAAACGACAATACAACAAGGGAAACGAATCGCATGATTAACGGCCGGGGGCTGCCTACCCGCCGAAATAACTCACCTCGCCGACACGTAAAGAACAAACGCGGCGCGCAAAAATATCCGTTCTTTGTGAATTCATTTCATCGGCGTAATGGAGCCAACATTATCGCGATTAACGTAGTCGCGTTGCTATCATTACCGGGGCAATCGTGCTTAATGTAAACGCTGCACGAGCCTGCCTTCTCATAATTCCTCCTACGATGCAGTTCTCTCGCTCCGACACTACGTCCGTACTCCTAACGCCTACTTATGTATCATTACGGGCTTGGAGATGGTTAACAGTAGTAATAGCACGGATTGTTACGTCGGCCAGATCACTCTGCTTAACACAATATTACACATTCGTTTAATCATGTCCATTTGAGTGGGGAAGCAACATCGAGAGGCTACAATGTGGCGTCTCTGTATATACGCATCCACGTGATACGGACGCATAATTACGTCCATTTGTTTACACCTTTAAAAGGTATCAGCGGATGTGTTTTGACCATCACTGTAAATTTTTTAAAGCGATGTTGTGATTGCCTAAGCGTCTGCAGCAGCCACGACATAAATTTATACGGTGGTGGAAAGGGTAAACGCGTTAACTCTATAACGGGTACAAGAATCCGAGCGAAAGTCATAAAGTATACAACATAAAAAAACGAAGTATACAACCAAAGTATCAAATGATAAAAATTTTAACAGTTTTAAAAACAATTTTTTTAAAATAAGGACGAAAATTTTGTAAATAATCTTCTTCTTCTTCGTCATCCTCTTCTACCCGTCGGGTGTCGAGGTTTTCGAGAAAGCTCTTCATCTCGTCCTGGACAAAACCCTGGCACCGGTCCAAACTGCTCCTCTGCCTTCTAAACCCTTCTTGATGTTATCCTCCCATTTCGTTCTGGGCCGTCCTCTTCTACTCTGCCTTCTGGTTTTGCCTCCCACGATCGTCTCGGGCACCTTTCCTCAGTCACCCTACAGACGTGGCCAAACCTAGGCAGTTGTGAGCTTTAAATTTTATCATTTAAAAAGAGAATATCTTCAAATTCTTCCGGATGTTAACGTTTCTCACCCTATTTCTACGAGTTTTCTTCTCAATTCTCCTAAGGAAAATTTATAATAAATAATAAATATAAAACTCAGGTGGATAGTTACTATAATAATAAAGTATTAAAATGTATAAATATAATAGTAAATACTAATATAATTATAAAATAATAAATAAAAAGTTATATAAATTTTTGTTTTATCGTTTGATATTTGTGTGACGTATAGGCCTACATTTGCCTGTCCGTCCACTTAGATACTTAAATTATAAAGTTCCTTGCTTTACGTTTCTGTGCCCGTGTAGAACAATGTCCCGCGGCAATGTAGCGACAGACGCCCGTTGCGATGGAGTCGTGTCGGCTACGTACGTCTCTTTACCGTCCAGGCGTATGGGTTACGATTTACCACTTCCACGCGTTTATCGTGTACACTCTGAAACCTATCGTTTCTGCCCACTTTAGCTCTGGGTATCGACAATTGCCAGTAGTTAGATCGCACCGTAAATCTGAAGATTCGTAGCAATTCGGTACGTACGGAATACAGATTTACTCGACTAAAACACTCAGGTTCTGCAAAATTCACATCAACAGACAGTGAAAGAACTACGGTATACATTTCTTGTTATACGGGCACATACCTGTAAGTATGAAGAGCGTGTCATTTGCCCGAGGGAATGGCCAGGAGGGAATAGGTTTACTAAATATTATGAATGAGACAAACTGTCCAATATTGTGGCACAATATTATGTCCGTTAAGTATTTCTACAATAATCTGTAAACACTACTCCGACGAGGAATACTAGTATTTCAGAATAAAAATAGAAAAAAATGTACCCTATTGCGCAGGTATGCCTAACAGTATCTGTGTTCTCTAGTAGCCTCTGAAATAATAGGCTATTTTAGTTTTCTTTCTAGAACACAAAACTGTCTATTTCTGATTTTAATTTTATGCCTGACTAAACTCATACAAAATTTTCAATACATTTACGGACGTGGAGTATTAGTTTGAATGCAACGGTTAAATTATTTTATTATAGTTTTTCTCGAGTAATCTGAAAACAAAACTGAAGTTAAATGGAAGACAATAGCGTTTCCGTGTGAGAATAGCAACGTTACGAAACCGGTGTTATCCCAAAATCATTCTTTTAGACGCTGGGCCACTTGACGTGGAATGCCCTATGCACAACAGACCTGTTGCGGACTTGGAAAGGAAAGCCCTGTTAAAGGGTCCACACACTGTCAATTTTACTGTGCATTTTTCGCGTGTGACATCATGTCTGAGCGATAAACTGTGTGAACTGCTCAGTTTAGGCAGGTGTCTACGCAGTTTTCAGGCCTGTGCTACTGGACCCTCTTTTGCAGTGATAAACTGCATAGTTCACTAAGTTAAACGTACAGTTCGCTCAGTTGACACATGGTTGACACTCAGCTGTCGCCATGGTCTCATCGAAAAAAGAGGCCCTCCTCGCATTCATTGCAGCCTATCAGTCGATTCCCGATCTGTGGGATATCGAAATCCCCTCATATTCTAACCGTGTCAAAATAATTGCTGCATACGATGTATTGATCGAAAAACTGAAAATTATTGAGCCTGACGCGGCGCGTGATAGTGTTGTAAAAAAATTAATAACCTCCGATCCGCTTTTCGAAAAGAGCTAAAGAAAGTTAATAATTCGAAAAAATCGGGAGCTTCAACTGCCGATATGTATGTCTCGACCAGACGGAACTGACGAAACTGAAGAAAAAACTGGATGAAAAACTGACGTGCCTCTACATTTTCAGTTCAGTTCAGTCCTTTGTACAGTTTTTTACCCAGTTATTTGGGGCAGTTAGCTGCACAGTAAAACTGAGAGTGTGTGGGCCGCTTTACAGGAGCCGCGTAGCTACATGCCCGGCAATTTTTAACTCCAATGTCTACAGCTTGAAAGTTTAAATCTATTCTCTTTCTTGACTATCTACTACAGTTTTAGAGTAACAGATTTCCTCTTTGTATACCCTTGTTGTGCCTCAGATGTTTACAGACGTTTTGCAGCCAAAACATCGCGTTAAAAATGTACAATTATGGAAATTACCCCTCGAGATATTAATACAAAGTATTTTAAAGGCTGAATTCACATGACGTAGTTATGTGACCGGATGGCACGGACACTTATTTACAGAAACACCGTGTTATTAAACACTGTTGAAGTAGTTTTTCATCGTCGACCGTTACAAACGAGTAAGATTAAGGGACCGTGTGATGTACTGTTTTAAATCGAACATTTCAAAGAATATGGTTTTACAAAAGTTAAATATTTCGTTTGTTCTGTGACACGACAGATTAATGACGGAATATAAACCGGCACTGTAAACACACACACACACACACACACACACACACACACACACACACACACACACACACACACACACACACACACACACACACACACACACACACACACACACACACACACACACACACACACACACACACACACACACACACACACACACACACACACACACACACACACACACACACACACACACACACACACACACACACACACACACACACACACACTGCAATGACAAATGTGACGCAACGCAAATATGATCAACTGCACATTTTAATTAATACGTCAACAATAAATTACTTATGTAAATAATAAATTATATTTTCGGAATAAATTATATAGGTCGATACTGTGGAGAGTTTTAGAAAATAGAGGCATTCCGTTGCATTTAATACAAGTGATCAAGAGCATGTATCAAATAAAGCAACGGAACCCCATCAAAATAAATGAAGGCGTTAGACAAGGTTGTCATTTATCAGCCGTTATTTTTAACCTGTTTCTGGATCAATCGTTAGGATTTGGCTTAAATTGTAAATGGAGGAATCAAATTTGCGTGCAAAAAGCTTATATGACTGATGTTTGCAGATGATCAGATTTTATTGGCTACAAATGAAGATGACTTGCAAAGAATGCTCCACTGCTCAAATAACTTTGCGAAAGAATTTAATATGGAAATATCTGACAAAAAAAGAAAATGTATGGCTTTTAAAGGACCATGGTCAGTTAGATCTAAAATCGTTTTGGATGGTAAAATTATAGAGCAAGTCTCAGAATTTAACTATTTAGGATGTTAGCTCTCATATAAAAACGAAGAAGATATTAATGTAAAAATTAATGAAAAATTAATAACTTTAACCAGATAACAGGAACTCTCCAACGTGCTCTAAAAGACAAGGCAAGGAAAGAGTCCATAATAAAATTTTACAAATCCATGGCAGTTCCTACCCTTACTTATGCCTCAGAAACATAGACAATGCCTGCTAGACAGATATCAAGAATTCAGGCTACGGAAATGAAATTTTTGCGTTCCATAGCTGGGTACACGAAATTAGATATTAAAAGAAATAGTTAGATAAGAGAGGAACTGAAAGTTGAAGAAGTAAATGGAATCATCATTAAGTATAGAGAAAGCTGGAAACAACACATTAGCAGATTGGGCAGTGACAGATTCCGCAAGGGAGTCTTATTGTATCAGCCAAAAGGGACTAGAAGCCCGGGAAGACCCAGGAAGAGACGGTCCGACCAGTTTGGAGCCGGATCAGAGTAAACCGTCTAAGCCGTGACGAAGAAGGAGGAACCGACAAGGGCGGCCCAAATTAAAATCATGCTGTTTCTGAAAAAGTCGTATGACGGATATTTAAGGAGTAATAGGCTACCTACTTTGCAAATTAAATAGCGTAGCCGAATATCTCGGGCATGAATGTAGAATAATACTGACCTGTTACGCGGAGAAAAGCTACAGGAAAGTAAATACGCAGGGAGACGGAGGAAGGAACAAACTTTTGGAATTACGAAAAAAATTACATTGTAAATAAATAGGGCATAATAATTGAACTGGGCGCGTGAAGGGGGTGGTCGTGTTACCGCGAATCTGAAAGCATATTTCAGGAGATGTCGCAGATTCGGTACTGCTGATGTTTGTTTACTCGACTGGAATTGTAGTGACAAGCTATTAAATCCGACAGAAGCCTGACAAACAAAATTATACGGGTCTGTGATTTCACAACTACTGCGGAACGCCTTTCCTGTCCTCCGTACTCCGTCCTCCATACGCCCACTAATAGAAAACCGTTTACGATTTTCTGATTTTTTTTGTGTGAAGCCGTCGTCCGTTGGACGGATTTTGTTTGACCAATTTTGACCGAATTTTTAATAAATTTTGTTTAACAAGAAATTAGTTTGCAGTTGTTCTTTCATTGAACGTTGTGAATAAGTTTTTACTTGATGCAAAACGCGTTCTCGACTATGAAAACCTGTTCCGCAGTTATCAGTATCAGTAATTTATTGTTGGCAGGTACAAAAGTAAAACAAGGAAAGGATTAAAAAATAATTTTGTTTGTTTTGCTTTACATTTGTCCGTGTTTCGTTTGCAATAAAGTTTATGAAAAGAGGATTATTACGAATTATGAAAATTAGGAAACTCTTAATAAAGTTTTCTTTCATTTATCATAAAGAAGCAATCTAGACGCACTGAGTGTCTTGTCAATTCGAATTATGATTTTTAGCACTTTATCAGTTTGATGGCAATAAATCTGATCTAATCACGAGTTGTTCAATTGAGCCAGAAAATGTCATTTGACATTACTAAAATTGTACTAACAACAATGCATTTTATAACCTTGTACTACAGGTTTATAATGATGTTAATACTTTCAAGAATGACAGTATAATAAGGTACACAAGTACTCAAGATATACAAAATTATTAATTTCTGATGTGTCAGCAAAAATTATATAAAGCGTTATATAAAAGGTATCTGAAAACTAAACATTATAGAAATTATTTTTTTGTGAAATTGAGCTCAAACAAACTTGCGAATATTTTGTTGTCGATTGTGTGATGCACCTGGTTTTTAAGCAGGTATACGAATATTGAATAACGACTGTGTACTAAGCACTGTCCAGCCTATTTGACATAGGCGGACGAATAGGCCCGTTGCCATTACTCGTAAAACGTGTTTGTAGTAGGCTGATTTAAATAAATGGAAAACGCAAATGAAGCAGTACATATAAATAGATTCTTCTAGCTGTTGGCTTTACAGGTTTTAAACAAGGCGTTTCCACACTAAGCCTTCAATTGAATACAGTTACACAACTGTCGACAAGGATGCACTGGCCGCAGTTAGAACAACACCTACAGCGCTATTGAATCCGTTTATACATAGGCCTACTAACCCATGCACGGCGTCAAGTCAAATGGATTATAAAATTTCACTAATTTCATAAATATCTTTTTTTTATTAACAAATGCCGTACTAAGCCTAAGACCCACTGCTCTTCCATATTGTTAATCGTTGTAGCAAATTATCAATCGACGTCTCTCGGTTATTTCTGATGTATTTTAATTTATACTTTACATCAGATATGTGGTTTTCTTCATATTAATCTGGTAACTGTGGTCACTTATTATCAAGTAACTGGATAGTTTGGATAGTTCCAGATAAAAATAGTCTATTGGGTGCCACCGGGATTCGCGTTTATAGGTACCTTTGTTTCGTCAGATACGCTTACAAGTTTTAGATCTATATGAGAGTTGTTATTTTGTACATAATCTGTATATGCTCCAACATTGACGTACAACATGACTCGTATGCGTACAACATGGACTCTGAGCGACAGATATAAAAAGAGAATACGAGCAATGGAGATGAGTTTCCTGAGGAGAACTGAGAAGATAAACTCGTAGAGATAGGGTGAGAAACGTTAACGTCCGTAAAAATTTGAAGATGTCCTCTTCAAATGATAAAATTGAAAGCTCGCAACTGCGTTGGTTTGGCCACGTCTGTAGGATGAATGAGGAAAGGTACCCGAGACGAGCATGAGAGGCAAAACCAGAAGGCAGAAGAGGAAGAGGATGGCCCAGATCGAAATGGGAGGATAACATCAAGAAGAGCGTAGAAGGCAGAGGAGCAGTTTGGGTCCGTGCCAGGGTTTTGGCACTGGACAGGACAAGATGGAGATCTCTTTCGAAAACCTCGACACCCGACGGGTAGAAGAGGATGACTAAGAAGAAGAAGATACATTAATACATACGAAGGACCACTTTGTTTTTCAGGATCTTATTTTGGAACTTCCTTGCGATATCAGTGCTGGTTGCTTTGGCACAGCTTCGTAACTTACACCGTGTAGTCAGATTGGTTTGTAGACCAAATGTTAATCCTTTACTGCTACTTTAAATTATTACCCGAACAATCAATGGAGTTTTTTAAATTTTATAGTTATAATTTCTGTTTTTCTATACATGCTTTCCCTTATAACTTTTAAAATAAAAGTTAACATTTTATACCTGCATATTTTATATTATTATTCATTCATGCAAATGTAATAAGACTTTTCTGTTATCTTTGTAAAGTCAGATAATAGAGCCTTACTTGTACTTGGAAAGTTTCTAATTGCTTAGAAGCCGATGGCAGCTGATGATTGACAAAATATTGTTATGTTTTTATTCATAAAGATTACACGCATGAATTTGTGTCTTTTAGGGAATATTTAATAGTTATTTCGTAGGAAAAAGTACTCATGAAAAGAGTTTTTTACGCTTTATATTTAAATGTCGTTATCAATATTAAATTTATGGTGTATTAATTACACACGAAGACTAAGGCAAGAAATTAGAGGCAGTGGCGCCCGGGCAGAGAAACTTCAAAACGCCAAAAAATTAATTAATTAACTAAAGCTTTGTATTTTACATTTTTTTAAACATGAAACATGTTTTTGATGAGGGTGAAATCTCTGAAAGGGGTAGCGTGAAAGGATCGACCACTGGCTGACCACGGATATTTGCATTGTTGTCAATCGAAAACGAAAGAGTTTACAACTAGACTTTTCAAAAATGATCAACATTGTTGCTGATAGAAAATTTAGGAAAAGGGGTTTTCAGTAGTGAGTAATATGATCATCTTGAACAGCCGCAAATTATACAAACTTACAAAAATTTTATTACAAATTTTTAAATGGTAGACTATATATATATTATTTTTTTGTAAAATGTTATACTGATTTTCAATTTTCAATTTATGTTAATGATAGGCTATTATTTTTTTAAGTAGCGATACTGTAAAACGTCCTAACGGAATATTCAGCTCGTATTTTAAAGATGAATAATAGTATCTTAAAGTACTAAACGAGTTTTTCGTTCAATTCAATCTTTGTTACCTTATTATAAGTATAGTCCTTATATTTTCAAACTAATACTTTTTATATGACTTAGAATTCTGTTAGACCTAACAAAAAAATTAGTCTGCGAAATATTGTACTTTTTATCATTATAATAAACAAATTATTTTATTTTAAATTAGCTAATATTGTGCTTTAGTTTCGTCCATTTCAAATTCTTAGCAGCTCAATTACAATCTTAATCTGCTGTCTACAATATAATGAAAATATGGTAAGTAAAAAAGAATTTCAGGATTCAAAGAAATGTGAAAGGTTTTCAACTTGGGGGGGGGGGGAGATACGTCTTTGACTAGGGAGCTAATTTTAGTTTTCTGTCTCGGGCCCCGAAGAGCCTAGATATGGCTTTAGGAGGAAGATGGTGTCGCCATGTTGTACTGATGCTTGAAATACTCTAAAGAGAATTTCAGAATGGTGTCTGCCCATATAAAGAAAATAAAAGCTACGTTCCTCATAATAATGACGGCTTCGGACTCCTTGCGAAGTTACAGTTGCTAGTTCGAGGTCTTCAGATACATGAAGACGAGTGGGGGGGGGGAAACAAAGGCCCGTGTGATGGAAAATATTGGAGACAGCAGCCAGACAATTGGAAACTGGCAGTTGGAAAGACTCGTGGAAGAAAGCGACTGAATAGAAAGAATACATAATAGAAGATAACTTGGAGAAATGTGTACGTCTTGATAAAAGTAAAATGTAAACATTTTTGTATCATAATACGTTTTTTGTAATTTGAATTTCTGTTTTCCAGAGCACGCGTGAAGTTCCATTCTTGGCGCAATTTAAGTTTTTTTTTCTTAATTTAATTGGTTACATATAACAAACTAGATTACTAACAAAATATTCATCACAAGAACTTTGTACGTAGAATCGAGTTGTTTAACGAACTAAAGCTGCTTTGTCTCAGCTATTAACGAATGGAAGACTTTAAACTTTTTAAATTCTAAAAATGATTCGCTGTAATAAAGAAAATAATAATGGAAATCTTTCAGATGACAGAAGTTGTTGTTTTGTTGGTTGTGTAACTGTAATCTCGCTGTTTTGACAATACCGAGTCTTGGTCATTGTATTTCTATAAATGAAATTGTTAGCGAGTTCGCTACTACGAGCCAAAATTTATGAGGCAAGTTTTGTACAAAGAAACTTGTAAATAAGAAATTTACGTAAATAATTTTTATACAAAGAACAACTTTTCATGGCCGAACACAAAGACGGGGTGTAATAAATATTTACACCTTCAGTCGGCTGGCACACGTTTCTAAGAAGATATACGTATTTGTCTCGCGATTTTCGCCACGAAAGAATTTACATCGTATGTTATTTACTTGTTTTTGTTTTCTTTTTGGAGGGTTTCGGTCAAAGTCGACTGTAGACGACCATAACGTTAAACGTATTAATACTGCGCAGGCCTGTACTGCAAACGTTTCTGTTACACGTGAAGAAACTGTCAAGTCTTCGAAACGGGAATATTAAAGTTCTTATTTCAATACGACATCGGAATGAGACTCCTGAATTGAAGTTGTCTGTGAGACCGTCAGAGCGTTTAGAAACACCAGAAAATCGCACAGAATCTTTCAACTTATTTGAGGTTTTATAGATTTGATGAAAGGGGATCTAAACGCGAAATCCGTATTACGCGTATATAAATTAACGCTTCACCGTTCGTCTTGGTTCCGTTAGTGCAATGTTTTTGCTTCCGAATCAGTTTGGGCGGATTAAATTCTCCTCATATCTCGTTGAATGAATTCGCGTTGGATTCTATTGAGATCCATTCGTATATAAAGATCCCAGAATTACGACGTACTTTGCGCACATAATCGTACGAGAATTTACGTTAAATACTTTTTTTTTTTTGTTATCGAGTAAGAAAAGTGAACCTGACTCTGAAGTAGGTTGTCTTGAAGAAAATATACTTGCTTGGTGAGTTTGTAAGTAGGCACATACGGTTTCCCTCACTCCACTCCTTTTTGTTGGGACTACGAATGTTCATGGTGTCTATTATTCACGGATTACAATTAACATACATCCGGTCCATTTACATTGTCCATAAGGTTGCTGCTGGAGAGGAGAGAACAGTAGGCCTATGTGATGTTTTTGAACCGGAAATGTTAATATCTACATCAGTGTCAAATTACAATATTTAATGATTAGTAATTTTTTAAAAGCATTTCAAATGATTGATAATAAATGTATTTGAAACACTTGTTTGCACGTTCAAGTTTGATACATCGTTGCGTCTTGTATGAAGCGTACATTCGGAACAGAGTAACAAGTCGATTATAGAAAAGTCAACAGCATCGAACACAAGGGACTGTTGAGCTTACAACGTTTGATTGTCTTTAAGTAGTACGAGACGGGGAGACTGCAGTTTTAGTTATCGCGAAATGTTGTAAGCTCGCGTAACTTAATATGATTATCACCCATGCTTCACGACCAGTGTCGCATTATCCATAACGCTATGGTATGCTGCAACACCGGGCACCAGGGCCTCAGCTGTCAGAGGGGGCACCATCCAGCTGAATTGACAAAGCTAAGCAAAGCTTATGGTCACATTACGCAATTGTTTGGTTTTCTTATGTAGTTACTAACCATGGAGAGTGTCGAGTTGGATAATCAAGCGAAACCTCTTATAGAAGTTTACTCGAACGATTTGAATAACTGTCTTCTAATAGAATTGAAGCACTTTCTGCCACGAGTAAAATTGCAAGAAAGATGTTTCTTTTCAAATGGTTCGAACGAAGATGATACATTCAATGATACTACAGTTTGTCCACTCAAAGTAATAAATTGTATTATTGATTGTAAATGATTGATGTACGCGTATTTCCGAATATATATATATATATTGCTTATCATCTACTTTTCTACGATTCTACGATTCCAATAACTCACTGTGAATCTGAAAGACCATTTTCTGTATTAAAACGTATTAAAGATATGTTGAGTTCAACTATGGGAGATGAGAGATTATCTTTGTTAGCAAGATAATATTGAAAGCGAGATCCTTGAATCGCTCGATTTAGAAGAAATTACTATTATAGAAGAAATAATTATTCATTAAGACAAAATCAAGAAAAAATGGATCGATTAGTATTTTCTAAACTTAAGTATTAATACTATGCACATTTTAATCACTTTTTAGCTAAATATTTGTTGAAATTTAAGAGTTTAATAAAATACTTGTCAACTTTCGAAATTGTGTGTGCCGTTTATCAGTGTAAATAGGCCTAATGGATAAAAGATTGGGGGGGGGGGTGCACCAGTCTGATAATCCGCCCCGTTAACGACTTTATTCACTTTTCCCTATAAATTGTTCATATGTCGCTACCTTGAAGCAGAACTAGTCTATACCAAAAAAAACACGACTTTTCAGGAAAGCAATTTGAAGGTTTAATGTGTTCAATTTTTCCAAGAAACATCGCCAAATGCCTTATGCCCTCTTTGCAGAAGTCTTATACACGCCTTACTTATTATCCAAATAAACTTTAAGTATAATTATTTTTAATTAGGTTTTATGAGTTTTTTAATTAGGTGGATATACAACTCAATATACTATACACGCTTCTTTAAGAATATTACTTCGGTGAGTAAATATTTTTCACTTTGTCGGAAGTTTTAATAATAATAGTTTTCTTTTCTAAGGATTAACGGCGATATTTGTGAATGAATAATATAATTTTATCACCGGGGATTCTGCGCCACAGAAGTAGCGAAACTTTTGGTGTTAGTACCTAATATTGTGTCAACAACAACAAAATTGTCCCCATTCGGAAAAAAGTGTTATTATTTGATAACCGAAGTCCACAAGTGCTGAAAACAAATTGAAACGTTAAATCAGACAGACCTTCGAATTAAAAATCGTTTACGAATGGAATTATTAAGCGTGGTTAGGTAAGTGAAAACAGATTGTCGTGGGGTATCGGACAGGACATTCATTAAGCCCAACTCCACCCTGTCCACAAGCCCCATGGGGCCGGCAAAAATTATGGTTCCGTTCACAAAAGACACGTCGAAATTTGCACTAAACGCCGTAACAAATCACCGCTCTTCTCTGCTTTGAGTAGACCTAAAGCGGCAACAAGTCATTTGGCATTGTGATGACTGTTATTGTGAGAAGAGACTGGAACAGGAATATCGCAAAAAAAAAAAAACTAGCACCTAAATATTACGACAGCAAAGACGTACGTTACAATGACTTCATGATAACTGAATCAAACAAAATTACTTGTGACACACGAATTCTATTGACATTGAGAAATGTGCGAAGCAAATTCGATAAAATTTATCTATAAATTTTAATTTTTGCGCCAAAAGTAGTTCAATCATAGCTAAAATTAAAATAAAGACAAATTTGTCAATTTTTAAAATTACCAGTCAAGTAATTATGATTTAAATGTAAAATTTAGTTTGCAACCAGAGACCTCTATAGGTTTACTATTTCATGGAGTTTGAATATTTTTAAGGTATCTATGTTGAGACGACAGACAAACTTTTGTGGCCTAATTACGTAAAAACGTGTTTTTAGAGATAACCACTTTTTGATAAAAACAGCTGACCTGTTACATAATAAAGTGGTGGTTTAGAACTGTTCCTCACTTCGTGCTCGCCGAAATATTTGGACAGGTAGTTTTCGCTCAATCAGTGGCAGTCGGGAAAAAAGGAAAAGATAGGTCATTCTTGAACAAGTCAAAATTCATTAACCTCTTACTGTCTGAAAAAGCACGAGCATCGCTGAACTCTGAGATCGCTGGAGAAACATCTTATACTCTTTACCAAAACCTCACGATGTTCGGGACGAGTAGTAGGAGAGAGAAAACGCAAGTTCTAATTACTTACACGTTATCACATGTCCCATATATTTTGGCATACGTTTAGGGCGAAAATTATTACACTTTTATCTTAATAATGTGTAAAATGATAAAGTAGTTATCAGTATTAGGAGCTAGCGTAAGGGTGTAGCCGTGTGCGCGTTGTTCCACCGGCGAGAGGAAATTACCTGACGTAAATATATAAATGTGGCCAACGGGCCGGATTTAATCAATGAACACATCTGTTAACATGGGCCGAAGCCGCGGCTGGACATAAATCCAAGTTACGCAATACGTCAGTCTTTGTTAATGTATACTCGGCGCGCATAGATACACACAGGAGTAATATTTCGTTACGAATGTGACGTGACGTACTGACCAAAAAGTCTATAGAGCAGTGGTTCTCAAACTTTTAAGTCCGTGGACCCCCCCCCAAAACAAACAAATTAAAAATTTCACTGACGCCGTCTGAGTTATGAGATAAGACAAACAGTAAGTATGATACAAACTTTTATGTTTTAATTAAAATTTATTACAATCAAAATTCTCTTAACTTGAAAAATTATAATATTAATGATATCAAACATAGTTTAATGTGAACAAAGAAGCTGCTTTGGAACAATTAGCTCTGCAATATTAAGTTAAATGTCTGATAATTTCAATATTAAGTCATTCTCGACATCAAGTTTATTTGTTAACTTTGCCAAACTCGGCTCTATCTTTCCAGCCACACGTGTCGAAATTCAGCTGCTTAGGCGTAAAACCAGCTACACGGAAAAACATTTTGGTTAGATACAGCGTTTATACGCGAGATACAGTGCTTATACGAGAACTAAAACAGCGCGATCAGTTCTGCGTTGATGCGCCGCTCTAGTCAGTTCGGCTGACAAACAGATCTGCTACACGACGTGATTTAACGACATTATTAAAGCTTTTAGTTTTAAATTATTTTTACAATTACAATTAGTTTGAACAAAAAAAAAAATACTGGAATCTTCTACTAATTGTTTTAAGATCCTAAAATTTAGATTTTAGACTATAAAAAAATCGGAGAAAATTACGGTATATTATATTTTTTCTTAAACGTGTCCGCGGACCTCGCTTTGGGAACCACTGCTGTAGAGGATAAACAGAACGTTGACCACCGTTTCAGTTCTTAGCGATCCCGATAGCTTTATCTATAAAAGAGGTCTCACATTGCGGTCTATAGAATAATGTTCCAAAAAGAGTATTGCAAATCGGGCAGGAAAAGAAGCACTGCTACAAAAATTACAATGGAAATCCTTTATTTTATAGTCTACTTTATTTGTTTTAATATGTTCGGATCCATAACAATGTCGTAAATTGACAGCAAACTTTGTCTGTTTGTTTTAGCAAACTTCGTGATTGCTAGACGCGTCGTTTTCATTACAGGTACGAATGAATGTGTACTTTGTAAGTATCCTGGTACGCGATCCTTCAACAGTCGTATTCACAGGCGTAATCTAAAAAAAAGCACACAACTTAAACACAGCAATTATCACTTAAAAAATTTAAAAACAATTCTTTCAATTCTGCAATTGTTGTTGAAAAGGCTGCGCCAGGGAAGTACAGTATGGAGTGCAGATTTACCCGAAAATACGGAATATTTCTTATATAGGCTATGTACACTGCTTGATTGTGTGTGTGTGTGTGTGTGTTGTGTATCCCTTACTTTATATTCTCAGTTTACTCTTGACGGGGGGGGGGGGTAGATCAAAACACGTTAACCGGGTTTAGCGTATTACGCGTAGACCGCAGAGGGCAGATGGATTCTCTACACATCACGGCTGCGCGCCCCGCTTTGGAAACCTTTACCGTTGTATCATCCAGAGAGATTTTTTACGTTTTTATAAAAATAAACCAACGGCTCCATAGTATAGGACGATGCAGGAATAACATTCTCTCCTGTAGTATTACAATAGTCGAAAATATACAAAGACTTGAATACCCGACTTAAGTCTTTGTATTTCACTTTCGATAAATTAATTATTCTTTCTAGCCGTGATGTAGTCTTGTTCGCGAGTCCATAATAGTAATAATGACCTTTCTCTACACTTTCGCCTGCACACTTATAACACGCGTGATGTATGTATAGGAATTAATATAATTCTTTGCTTTTGCTGGACCCGCCGTTGCGTGCGGAGAGAGAGTAGAATTTTTGGAATGCCAGATTGCCATGTGCGGTGCAGCCATAAACAGGCGGTCGCGGTGACCCTTGGCTTTTCGTCCATAAACCCTGGTCCGCGTAATAGTCACTCACCCCCCCCTTACCATACCGTTTACTTTTTACACAGAACAAAATAATACCTACGTTTAATGGTTCCGTTGTCTCCTGGCGTTCGCGCGCGTGTAATTCATAGCGACGTCAACATCAAAAATTGGGAGTACCACTATTACTGCTTTCGTAGGAGTTAAACAAAATTACTACAGCTAATAATGAACACAATTTCAGTTGCGACAATGACAATTTTTAATTTTATAACCACAGACAACGAGAGTCTCATGACTACTACACTCGAGCGCGCACTCACTCACACACTACATTCAACTACTAGCTGCGGTGTGTAGCTCTAGGGATCAACTAGACACTGTTGTAGCTCTTCAGTATAGAATCTATCTTAGACATACAGTATATATAAAAAAAAAATGGCTCCTGTTCGTGTTAACCGGAATAATTTAGGAGATGATGGACTGCTTGGTTAAGTCGTCAGTCGTTCAGCGTGCTTCAACAGCCCGTTATTATCCCGACAGGTAGACCTACTAATTTCTCCACGCCGAAAAACACTTTGACTGTATGACGCGCCCGGGAATAGAACTCGGGATCTGTAGGTTAGTAGTAAAGTGTTATACCCACTAATCTACTAAGTACCCTACGTTAATTGTAAAAATAACCTTCTTTTATTATGATTATCAAAATTTTAACACCTGATGTACGTTCGAAGAGGCTTACTGCGTATCATCTGAGAAAAGAAAATGAGTGTCTCACTATAAAAAACAAGATTTCCATACGTCAGACGTAAATTTTAATACTCGCGCAAGGAAATAGTTAGTTACCTTTTTGGTATGTTATAACCGCAAGACACAATAAGACAGTGTGAAATACGTGAAAGTGTCAGGAGACACTTAACACTTGGCTCAACTACTATATTTTTTCTTTCTTCCTTGACGTAGCTCAGTGGATTGATGCGAGATGTTAAGACACTCGAGATGTCCGAGCCATAAATACCAAGGAATATTTCCTTGCTTGTCAGAAGAAGTTGGATGTCTATAACCGAATCAATCGATCACAGAATGTCAAGTATTACTGACGAAAGTGTTTAAACTATGTCTTCGTAATAGAAATATCGCCAACCCTGTCTTCTCGAGGATAAAGCGTGATGCTTACCTAGCGAAGTTGAGACGTTGTGTCCGTCCGCTGTCACGTTCTTCAGTGATTATTTGTTAGTAACTGTTATTTATTGACTTTAGTTAGTAGTTTATTATTATTATTATTATTTGTGACCTGTCAAAAATGTGTATTTGATTATTGCGTATGTGAAGAAGAATGGTTGAGTTGAGTGTAAATTGAATATGGGTGATTTATGAAATCTTGATTATGGTTTGTGTAAGAGGTTGAATCAAGTGCAAGTTGGACATAGGTAGGCCTAATTCTTCTGCTGACCCACTGAAACTTGAAGAAAAGCACAATATTGGTTTCGAACTGCTGGGCCCTTGTAGCGTATACCGGGGACGTTCTACTGTGTATGGTCATTGACCTCGTAGTAGTTGTCATTGTACGTACCGGAGAAGGAGACGTGTTCATCCCCCCGATGTGATGCCGGTGTAAAAACCGGCAAAACGCTCAGTTAGTAGGTATCTTTGTTTTCGGAACCGACCCATATCTGTTCCTACGTGCACCTGTTTCTGTTTTGTTCTTTTAATTATTGTGTTTTTCTTTTTTTTAATTTTTAATTCGATTATTTGTGTTCGGATTTATTCTGTGTAAGCATAATGGAGTCGGATTACGTTGAACCGAACCGGGACCATCTTCTTCTGCCAGCGGATGGTACGTAGAAAACACACTAAAAATGTATTTTGGCTCTAAAAAGAATATCTCATAGTCCTACTAGAAAAAATTCGAATTAATGTTTAGGCTAAATTTTAGGCTTAACACAACCGGCAACAGCTGTTATCTACCCACGCCACGCCACTGGTTTTAGATTGTTACGAGTGAAATATTAAAAATTTGATACTTAATTTATTATTAATGTAACGTACTTATATTAAACGTTGTACGGACTTAATCGAAAGCAAAGTTAAGTTTGGAAAAAATGTGCTAAAAACTATAGGAACAGAAAAGAAATATTTTGAAAACCAGAGCTACAAACGAGCAATGATAGCTTAATTGGAAAGTTCATCACGCCCGTAAAATTTAGTTTAGCAACAACGGCCGCATAGCCGATATGAATTTGACAGATTGTTGAGTGTTCTAATTGAATAAACAAGATACCTGTCGTATAAATAACAAGCCCGATTACACAGATTATTTGTTTTATAAGATTTTGTATTGTCCCGCAAGAAAACAATAGACGAAACTTCTGAACATTCAGTATAGTAAAAAAAAACGCGCGTTGTTAACACAATAGTACGGTAGTAGGTAAAGGCAAAGTTTTTATTACTTTTTGTTGATAAGAATCCTTTATTACGGAATTAAAATATGTTTACAAACACTTCATTAGTGACCGGGGGACATAACGCTCGCTGCATCCGTGTGAGCCGCATCATGCTCAAAGAAACAGTAAAAAACTGGACACAAAAAACGACGACGTCCGTAGTCTTTATAAATAACATTTTATCTCTCTCTCACACACACACACACGCGCGCGCGCGCGCGCGGCCGCGCTTACACACAATAATTTATAAGGTAGGAAGAGAAGAGAGGAGTGTATTATTATTATTATTATTTAAAAAAAGGAAAACTTTGTGCTACAAATGTTTAAAACACGTCGGTAAAATTAGTATGCAAATTTATGTATGGTCTTAATGGGATAAGTCAGTGTGTCCGGACCGGAGACCATAACAGGCTACACATTGGTCGGAGAGCCAGCCACCTACCTACCTCACGGGCAAAGCGGTGCGTTTTTTCATTGAGATTTATAAAACACAAGCTCGCGAGCGCGCGCACACACACATACACATATACACGCACGAAACGAGCATAACTTTTTGTGTTACCTTTCGCTTTACATTCGGCTGAAATATCTTCTTTCAAATTAGTGTTCCGAAACGATTCTCGGTCTTCTTTTTCGCAATTAAAACGTTACGTGTTGTTGAAATATCGCCGATCGCTACGGCTAATGGCAGTCCGTCTTGAATATTGTGTCTCGTATTTATAGTGCACATTAATAAAGACAACTTCACCGCGTAGAAATAAATAATTGTTGACTATTTTCTGTCGATGCAAATTAAAATCGTTTGTACATCATAAACTTGGTGTTTGGTCAAAACTATCACTTCCGATGGTTATTCGATATATATATGTTAGATCTAGACGTGCAGCACTAACACGTTCGTACGAATGACGGGAATGTCAAACGAGAGATTACAAAATGGCGTTATCCACAGTGAATTTGTTCCGTAGAGCCAGACGTTCAAATCCACTGTCGAGAAACGTTTGACGGGAACATACTGAGATGTGGGCTAACCAGTGCGCCAGTTTTTAAACTGTCCGTGAGTTTTTAAATTCTACGAACACGACTTCGCCGCCCCGTTTTTCACCCGACTTTGCCTTCTGCGACTTTCTATTGTTCACAAAAATGAAAATAGATCTCAATGGAAAACGATTTGACACGGTAGAGGAGATTCAAAAGGCATCGCAGGACGTGCTGTAGAGGCCGACGGAAAATTACTTACAACAATGTTTCCGGGTCCGAAGAATCAATGCAGCGAGCGACTACTTTGGACAGTAAGTTGATTATTATTTTTTTTATAAGTGTATGAGTTTTCATAAATCAATTCATGAGCTTTTGGGTAGCACCTCGTATATAACTCTACAAGGAGAAACTTCGTCAAGTGGGAGGAGGCCTAGAGGTTACTACGGGGAGAAACGTGAAGACCAGTTGCAGTTCGTTCTCAGCATGCGGTTCACGGATACAGTGAGTGTTGTATCCACCGGCGAACGTACGTTGTCATTAAGGAAGTTCTTATAAACATTTTTGTAAATGTTTACATAACTTTTCATAACGCTGGGCTCGGAAACATAACAGAATAAGTTGTTTATTTGATAACTAAGCATTATTAACTAGTGTCTCACGTTTTTGGCGTGTCTGAACCTGAAAGTAACCCGAGATATTCTTCGGAATCGTTTACAAAGTCTTGATGAGTTCCAATATCACGACAACACTCAAGTAAAGTTCAAGAAGAAAACTAATGTATAGTTATCTACAATTTTATCTACAAGGTTTAGTCAGAACTATGTAAATATAAAAATATGTTTTCTTTTTTAGGAGTGCTAGTTTTATCAATGTTTACATCCAGAAAGACAGATACGTGCATTTCTGTATAGTTAAATATGTTTAATAAGGGAACACGCATTTCGCAAGTAGCCATCTAAATTTATAAATAACGAGGTAGACTTTAAAGCTTACCTACTGTTTCATTGCTTTCCTATTTCTTTGTACCTTCTTTCTCTTCTCATTTTTTACCTGATCATTAATAATGAATATTATAGTTAATAATTCTTAATACAAAAAAAAATTTTGTATTTGTAATAATGGAATAAGTGCTTATTACTATTGTTATTATTATTAATTTACCTGTTGTGGTTGTCTAGATTTATACACAGTTTACGAAATCTTCCAAGATCTCTTCTTCCTGGAGACAGGTTTGTAGGCTTTCATACAGTATGTGCACATTCTGTGTCCATTTGGTCAGCTTTTGGGCAATCCGATTGAATACACAAAGAATCAGAGTCCAGTTCCCGATGTAATTTTTCTGTTCAAATCCCGTGGCAGGCCGAAGAAATTGCCACCACTTGAATTCGCTAAGTGATTGTTTTGTGATGACCCAAGTTTCTCTTCTGACCCATACAAAAACGGCGGTGTACCCTTTATTTATTTCATTAATTTTTATTTTGAATAAATATAAGTAATTAAATCTCTACCGAATCGGAACACAAAGTTTTTTATGGGTAAAAACGTAAAAGTTTTACCTTATAGCCTGAACCAGTTTTCGCTTATTATAAGCTTCGTCAGATGCTGCCACAGGGAGCGCTGTCCGTCTTGTTCTTGGCGACAGCATCGACTTTTGAAAGATCGATGTTATGTGTGTGGGGTCTGATATGTTTGAATAATGCGTGTGATTTGAATTGCGTCTGTTCGTTTAGGATACCGTTTTTATGTTTTCTGTGTGTTTGTATAGTTCCAGTTGTTCAAGAGTGCCTAGTTTTCGGCCTTTTGTGTGTACGTGTAGAATATCCATGTTGGTGTCGATGTTTGTGTATGTGTGGTTTGCAAATATGGATTCTGTAGTGGAGTGTAGTGCCTTTGTGTGTTCAATGTATCTTTGTTTGAAGCAACGTCCTGTCTGGCCTATGTAGAGTTGTTGCAATTTGACCAATTTAGTTTCTAAACACCAGGTAGATCAAATTAGTTTTGTGCTTTGTGTGTGTGTTTTGATAGTGTGTATTCTGTTTTTTTTTTGTATTTTGTACGCGATTTTGTATCCTGCTTTTTTGAATTTGTGGGCTATTTTTTCAGTGTGGTTATTAATGTATGTTAGTGTTATGCATTTGTTGTTTTCTGTCTTTGTCTGTTGTTTGTTTTGTGTAGTTCATTGACTATATCAGCACCAAAACTATGATCATCAATACTCTGGGATTACGGGCACGCTTAACTAATAGACTCGGCGATGTAAGAGGTCGTTTCCGCTTTACGAAAACCTCAGATAAATTATCGCCCAAAATTAGAAAAATCCGTAACAGTTATTTATCCTGTAAGTAAGATACGGGTAAATTGGCCGGACTAAATGCCCACCATAAACCGTAATCAATGACCAACTTTACAGAAACAACCGGCTAACGGAGGGTAGTATAATTTATCGTCGTTCTATAACATATAGCCTATTTTTTTAGCTGTTTTTATTAGTTTATACTAAGGAAAATAATAGACACAAGTTTCTACTATGGGGCGTAGTATTCCAGTAGGTAGGCAACTTCTGGGTTCGATTTTTTCCGACAGCGTCATAATATCAGTACGTACTTATTAGCCGCCAGGTCGACCAAGGCTGAGTCGACCTGGCGGCTAATAATGACTACCGCAGATTATCCTCTGGTCAAACGGTCGGCTGAACAAGCTGTCTCCCATGTATGACGATCGGTTCACATAGAGAATCTGCCTTTCCTGATTC
Source organism: Magicicada septendecula (assembly GCA_034769895.1). Classification (NCBI taxonomy): domain Eukaryota; kingdom Metazoa; phylum Arthropoda; class Insecta; order Hemiptera; family Cicadidae; genus Magicicada; species Magicicada septendecula. The sequence continues at coordinate 269,476,555 of CM068376.1, forward strand.
TCCCAAGCTACTTCATAAGCTGTTTACATTGTTATTTACAGAATTATAATTCATTGTTAGTTAACTGCTGTTTATGAATGATGCGATCTTTTCCAAATACATCCTCGTACTATTTTGGTTACAGATTGACCTTTAATGTAGAGGTGTGCTAAACTAGTAATTGAAAATAACAGGTACGAACGAAACCGTTCCAAAAAAATAACACCTACAAATACCTGTTATATTATACCTATTATACATATACCCGAATTTTATAATTTGTTATAAGAAATAAATTGAAATTAAAAGTATTAACAGTGTTACTTTACGCTGTGACTTTATTAAGCTGTTTCTATTTAAAAGAAAATAAGAAACAAGAGAATTTATAGGCCTATCTCCCTTTGGGAATGCTAATTTAAGTTTTCACTAGGCGTAAACAAACTGACATAGATTTAATATTAAATTATTGATTCCATTTTGGTTAGACAAATCAGTTGCGAAACTCAGGCAATGAAATTTAGAGTGCACGTCACAGCACAACAAATAGTGTCAAAAACATTTACGTGAGATGTGCAGTGCAGTTAAAATCATCTCCGAAACCACACTAACAAAAAGTACTATATGACCTATCGGCCACTCTGTAGGTTATAACACAATATAATTCGCTTTTTCAAAATTTACCAAGTTGGTGACTAGCATAATATAGAATTTGTTATTATAATCTGTATTATGTATCTGCATAACACACGAGAATAAATGTAACATCAGTATGATTTTTTTTCATTTATTAAAAACAACTTCGTCTCTTTGGAATAGAGACATTCTGAACCTCGCTGTTTTGCTCCGTTTCGTAGGCCGACTTGTATGGCAATCGGCACATGCGCAGAATGAAGTATTCATTACCAAAAAGTGGCTTTGTACTCGTGTAGTCGTAATACTTGTAGTACTCGTTTACTTGTTTATTCGTTAGTTGCGAAGGGGGGTCCCGCGACTCGGAACCGCGAGGCCGCGAGTAATCGGAAAGGGTGTTTCGACTTTTCTGTTTTCAGTTATCGTTGAATCGGAACAGGTATTTCAACTTTTCAGTCACTGTTATATCCGTTCCACAAAAATATCGTTCCAAAATACCTGTTATAGCTATATCGGCCCACCTCTACTTTAATGTACGGTTACCTTCTACTCAATGTGACGATTATAGTGAAAGATCCTTCGTGCGTTGTAATTGCTATGTAGTTGTCCGTTAGTCTACGATTTCACCAGTTGGAAGTGCGATCGATCCGTTGTGAACAAAGATGTTAATCAATACACATGTTATTTGAATAACATGCTTTAGCGACTGAACGCGTTTATAAAGCAATGCTTCGGCCTCTAACAAGAGATCGTTAGCCGCCTTAGGGACAAAATAATTCTAAACGTACCACAATACTCTGTCCCTCAACAAACAGAGGGTCAGCGAACAAAAATCACATAAAGCAAACCTAATTACTACGCACAATCTTCAAACAGTGAACAGAGTGTGTTAGTTGCGAATTTTTGTCGCACTTCTCAGTCATCTTGTGAGCGTTATGCACTGCACTACGATGGTCTGCCAGGAATCTGTAACGTCTTTTCGCTTCAGACTCGGCTGACAAGTTTCATGTATCTGTATCGCTTTAATGATTACGTTTGTTATTTTATCGCTTAGACCAGTGGTTCCCAAACCTTTCAGTAGGCGGACCCCTTCCCAAAAAATTTTAAAATTCACGGACCCCGTCTGAGTTCTAAAATAAAACAAACAATAAATGCGATAGAAACTCTTACATTTTAATTATAAATGTATTTAAATTAAAAGTCTCTTAACTTGCAAAATTGTAATATTAATGATATCATACACAGTTTAGTGTGAACAATGAAGCTGGTTTTGCACAATTAGCTCTACAATATTGGGTTTAATGTCTGATAACTTCAATATTAAGTAACTCTCGACATCAAGTTTATTTCTTAACTTTGACTTTAAGTACGTGAGCAGTGAGACTGCGGTTTCATACAAATAAGTAGAGAAAAACACAGGTAAATCTTTAAAGCTCTTTTTCCGAGTTCAGGGTTTAGGATAGTCAGTCATTACATATAACCATAAGTCAGCTAGCTGTAATTGCGAAAACTGTAATTTTAATGAACTGTCAGTTGAAAGTTCTGCATTTTTCCGTAGTGTAAGAGAGAGGTCTAGTCAGTTCGGCTGACAAACAGATCTGATACACGGCATGATTTAAAGACATTATTAAAACTATTAGTTTGAAATTACTTTTACAATTACAATTAGTTTGAACCCCCACCCCCCAAAAAATACTGGAATCTTCTACTAACTGTTTTAAGATTCTAAAAATTTAGATGTATATTTTAGAGCATAAAAAATCGGAGAATATTATGGTATATCCTATTTTTTCTTAAAAGTCTCTGCGGACCCCCTGAAACATTGTCGCGGACTCCAATTTGGGAACCACTGGCATAGACCTAAGGGTACCGAGTGTGATGCCGATTGGTCGTAGTTTAAATTAGTTTAATGACGTTTAGTGCTCGGAGTCTGTGCCCCGGACACGCATATTATTCCAGAACCTTCGCCTTCACACCACCGTTTCATATTCGTCTTTTTATTTACATACTGTTGCAGACCGTAACAGATTTATTCGCCTTTTATATACACTCGACGCTGGCGCACGCACGTTTTTTTAATTGCGCGTTCCGTTTATTAGTATAATGGCCGGGTATTTTCGATTTGGTTTCCGGTTTGTTAACGATGGCAAAGCTTACAGGCACGTACGATCTGCTAACGTGTCATGCTCGCCTCGCGGCATACCTGCTTTGCGGGCGCGCGACTACCCGCGTTGCCGATAAGTCGTTAGCAGGTCGGAGTTGGCGTTCGGCAGTTAAATTTAAAATTAAGTTGGAATTATTTTCGAAAGACAGCCGGCCGCACACAACAATTACTGGCTGCTAGTTGTCCCTGGAGAATAAATCTCTATAAGACTGTTCTGAAACTAATCTGGACGTACAGCATTGGGAACGCCAAGCTAATTCAAACATGAAGATTCTGCAGTGTTTCCAGAACATGTTACTCAGGACAGTGGTCAATGCCTGATGGTACGGCCCAAACCACGTCATGCAGAAAGATCTCAAGGTACCTTCTCTTACAGGAGAAATTAAACTTCATTACACGAAGTACAGAAGTAGACTAACAACGCGCCCCAAAGGGTTGAGCAAGAAATGTGCTGGACGACGCAGAACACAAGACGATTAAAACGATTTATACAAACGGCAATACCAAACAGCCTTTTTACTTTGTTTTAGATTAGAGTAACCGAGGATTCCTGAGTGAAGCAACTTCCATATGACACGTGTTGGTATTTTATTTGCTTTCACTCATAAATTTTTCTCAATGTTACTAAGTACTCTTGGTAACAGATTGTACTCTTGTACAAAAATAAAATAAAGCTAAAATTTTAAAAATTCGGAAATTTTTTATATTCAACCAGAGGTTGCGTTCGTCGTTTTGGCAACGAAAAACAAAAAGTGATTCCTACAAATTGACTTTTTAATTACCTTACTGTACCGTTTTCAGAGGCACTTTGAAATATGCTAAAAAATATACAGTTCATTTAACTTGGCTCCCAGGTAAACAGCACTAACGACACCAACACTGAACTAAGAAGAAGAATATATCTCGCAAGTAAAACATATTATGGATTAAAAAAGCACCTGGCACCTAGCTTCATCTCAAGAAGCACGTAATGCAAAATTTACAAAACATTCATCAGGCCAGTGCTGATATATGCTTCAGAAACCAGGACGATGACAAAAAATAGCGAGGTACTTCTGGGTTGCTTTGACAGACGGATTCTAAGAAAAATATTTAGAGGAGTACAAGAAAATAGAATGTGTCGCAGGCGCTATAATTATGGACTATAGGCCTACCATCTATGCAAAGAGCCGGACATTGTCACGTTAATCAAAATATACAGGCTAAGGTGGGTTGGACACATAGAGAGAATGGAAGAAGGACAGCATACGAAACATATCTTCTACCAGAAATCAAGGGGAGTAGAGCAAGGGGAAGACCCCGAAGTAGATTCAAAGATCGGATAGAGGAGACTGAACAGCCATACAGATAGGCCTATAAGAAACTGGAAAGCCAGGCCACGCAATAGGGAAGAATGGAGTTGGCTTTTGGAGCAGGCCAAAACCCACCAAGGGTTGTAGACCCACGGCTGATGATGTTGATGATTATTTTCAGAGGAGTAGGCCTATTTTGTTTTAGTACAGCTATTCTTGTATAAAGTTATGGAATAGCATTAACATTTATCGTTATAATTTCATATTATAAACAAATATTAAAAAGCGAATAAATGTATCTTGCCGGTCCAATTGTTACACCAGGTGATCCCAAAATTGGTCGTCGTGGTTCGAATCCATCTCAGAATCGATGGAGAGCTCTACACATAGTCCCTACCGTTCGGCTAAAGCGTGGTAGGGCAAAAATATACCCCTACTGTTTTTACAATACATATATCATCATCTTCAAGGAGTAAACCAAAGCTGGTTTCTTCCGGTCTGAAACAGACAAAGAGTCTAGAGCTGGTCACTCCAGCGCTTACTCGGACGTCTCATACCTCTCTGTCCCTTCGGTTTATAGTTCCATAGTTGTTTGGGGTTGCGGTAGTCATCCGTACAGTACATAGGCCTATATACTGTAGGCTGTGCAGCTAATAATATAGTATACGTTGGGTCTATGTGCTGTAAATGTTATGAAAGGGCCGACTTTAACATTAAATGTATTCTACTTAAAGAACGTATATAATATTAAAGAGTAATACCTGCAGTTCTACACCACCGGTCACCAATCTCATCGCTTCCGTTACCCTCGAGTTATCACAAATGAAACCTTCATGATCAACGTAATAATAATAATAATAATGAGTGTTGCAAACTTGGTCATGCTTAAAGTCACTAAATGCCGCCCAAAAGACTCCATTTTCAAATAAATATTCTCTAGATTTAAACATAAATTATTTAGTACTTTGAATTATTTTACTACGTTTCTTTATTATATTTTTAGAAATTTCTGGTATACATTAATAAAATATTAACCTTTCAACAACGATATACTAATGATCTGATGTACTACGGAACTCACCATGTGATGGATATTTTAACTGTTGCGTATTACAAAGCACGGAAATAGAGTTATGAAAGTAGCATTTGAATCGTGTTTCTATTACAGCTCTTAAATTTTACGAAGTATAGAAACATAGAAACTTCTCCTTTGGAGGCTAATAAAATGACTGTATAGATCGCACGTACACAGAAGTCTGACATAGGGATTCGCACAACAGAGCTCTATATATTGGTGGTGGGTGAGACAGCAAACACTTACCCATGTGACCTTTAAACACAGCATACAATACTATTTAAGTGGGGGTAATTAGCTTTGCAAAAACTCAGTGTACAAAAACGATCGTCAGGTTTCTAAACTATTATACAGTAGGCCTAATTATTAATAAATAGAATATTTTTGGTCAAATTATGAGTGTAGACAAATTCTTGGATTTCGTTGTCCATGACGTGTCCGTTACTTAACTAAATATCACTATAATATTGACGACTCGGAACACAAAGTTTTTTATAAGCAAAAACGTAAAGTTTTACCTTACAGCCTAAACCGGCTTTCACCTATAGAAGGCTTCATCAGAGGCTGTCGTTAGTAGCGCTGCTCGTCTTGTTGTTGGCGACGAGAAAGTGTTTCGAAAGATTGAAGCTGTGTGTGTGTGTGGTGAGATGTGTTCGAATAATGCGTGCGATTTGAATTGTGTCTGTTCGTTTAGGATGTCGTTTTTATTTGTTTTTGTGTGTTTGTATATTTCTAATTGTTCTAGAGTGTCTAGTTTTCGGCCTTTTGTGTGTACGTGTAGTATGTTCATGTTATTGTCGATGTTTTTATATGTGTGGTTTGCTTCAATGAGGTGGTTTGCGAAGACTGTACACAAACATCCCCATACCTGAAACAATCACCATCCTACAAAACAAACTCAAACAGAACAACACACCAGACGAACTTATCAATGAAATAACAGAAACTCTGAACATTATCACAAAACAAAACTACTTTACTTACAACAATAAATACTACACACAGAACGACGGCCTACCCATGGGCTCCCCCATATCCAGCATTCTAGCAGAAGTCTTCCTCCAACACTTAGAAAAAACAAAAATACTCACAAACAATGACAGACACTCACATAAAATACTATACTGGCATAGATACGTTGATGACATTCTAATACTATACAGGGGAAACAAAAGACAATGTGAACAGTTACTAACGCACATAAACAAAATACATAAAAACATAACCTTCACTGCCGAATACGAACACAACAATACCATAAACTTCTTAGACCTCTCCATCACAAAACTAGAACACAGGCACAAATTCAGTATATACAGAAAACCAACTACAACTGACACACTAATACACAACACCTCCAATCACCCAATACAACACAAACTAGCTGCTTTTAGAACCATGATACATAGACTTAACAACATCCCCTTAGATGAAATAGACTACAAAGACGAACTAAACACGATAAAATATCTAGCAGAATCTAATGGTTATGACAGAACAATAGTCAGTAAACTCCTACACAAAACACAAAACAAACAACAGACAAAGACAGAAAACAACAAATTCATAACACTAACATACATCAACAAACAAACAGAAAAAATTGCCCACAAATTCAAAAAAGCAGGATACAGAATCGCTTACAAAACTACTAACAAAACAGAACACACACTATCAAAACGCATGCCCAAAGCACAAAACAAATTCGATCTACCCGGTGTATATAAACTAAATTGTTCAAATTGCAGTAAATTCTACATAGGCCAGACAGGACGTAGCTTCAAACAGAGATACATTGAACACACTAAAGCACTCCACACCACTACAGAATCTACCTTCGCAAACCACCTCATTGAAGCAAACCACACATATAAAAACATCGACAATAACATGAACATACTACACGTACACACAAAAGGCCGAAAACTAGACACTCTAGAACAATTAGAAATATACAAACACACAAAAACAAATAAAAACGACATCCTAAACGAACAGACACAATTCAAATCGCACGCATTATTCGAACACATCTCACCACACACACACACAGCTTCAATCTTTCGAAACACTTTCTCGTCGCCAACAACAAGACGAGCAGCGCTACTAACGACAGCCTCTGATGAAGCCTTCTATAGGTGAAAGCCGGTTTAGGCTGTAAGGTAAAACTTTACGTTTTTGCTTATAAAAAACTTTGTGTTCCGAGTCGTCAATATTATAGTGATATTTAGTGTAGACAAATTGACGTTAAGCACAGGCAATGATGTTTGTAACTAATTTCATTTAAGTGTGGTATATATCACAAAACTCCCCCCGGGTTTTACCCTAAACTGCCTGAACTGGCCCCCAGAAAAGTCACTGATCCTAAGTAATTTTTTGTCGCTAAATACTCTATATTTAGGGACTATTCTCAAAATCGGCATTACTGGTAATACTACTACTACTACTACTACTACTACTACTACTACTACTACTACTACTACTACTACTACTACTACTACTACTACTAGTATTATACTAGCAGCAACAGTAGTAGTAGTAGTAGTAGTAGTAGTAGTAATAGTAGTAGTAGTAGTAGTAGTAGTAGCAGCAGCAGCAACAGCAGCAGCAGCAGTAGTAGTAGTAGTAGTAGTAGTATTATACTAGCAGCAACAGTAGTAGTAGTAGCAGTAACAGTAGAAGTAGTAGTAGTAGTAGTAGTAGTAGTAGTAGTAGTAGTAGTAGTAGTAGTAGTAGTAGTCTAGAAGTAGAAGTAGTAGAAGCATTAGGCTAATAGTCGTAGTAGTATAGTTCTGTAATACTACTGGTTATTTTGAATTAGCAAGTCGGAATATATTTCTGTTAGAAATAATAATTTACTATGAATATAATATAACGACACCGGTTAATGAGGATTGATGTAGGTTTGATACGCACGCGCACTGTAACTGTTACGTCCACTATTAGGAGTGTAGAAAGTAGTGATTTTATACGTCATTATTTTTTTTTTGGAAATAACGTTCATTTTGCATTGGCCAGAATTCGCATCACTTTTGCGAAACGAACAAACGAACGGTACCGACTCAGTTTCCATAACTTGACAATCTTTTATAATAAGAATAAAACAATTCGATACCGGTAGCAGTGTAGGCCTAACATTGGTGGTAAGAATTTTATATTCTATTTGGATTGTTATTTTTGTTGAGAAGTTAGATCAGAACAGTTCGGCTCATAGCGTGAATGTAGGTCTACAAAGGTTCCCAACCGGTGGCACGCGTACCACTAGTAGTACGTGGAGGGATCCTAGGTGGTACGCAAGAAGTAAAAAGTAAAAAGCTAGTAAAAAGTATTTACTTAAAAATTAAATAAATAAAAATTTATGTTCAGAATAACAATATATTTTCATCGGACATGATTTAAAACTATTACCCTTATAAAAACACAACCTAAACACTTTGCGGTAATATTTCATTAGAATGTCTAACAGGATGTCTTTTGAGTGTGGTTTAAGGTTAAAAATGACATCAATAGAACCTGACATTAACTCTCTGGTACAAAATAAGCGGCAACAAGTTTCACATTAATTATTTTCTTTTTAATATGTTGTTATTTTTCTGTACTAACAAGAAAATCTCTAATGAAAGTAATCAACTGTCTTTTGAAAAACTTTATATTTTATTTTGGCATAGAACTAAAATTAATTTTCGTTTTAAATATCAGTTCCCGTTTTGTAAATTCTATGTATTAGATTCAAATAATTATACATCACTAGGAATAATAAGATATACTGTTCATGGTGTATAAAGGTTTTTATAGAGAGAACCCCAACAACGTTTCTCTAAGTTCCGGTGGTACTCGAAATGAACAGGGAAGACCAAAGTAGTACGCGGGTCCGGAAAGGTTGGGAACCACTGATAGTGACGAATACTAAACATACGAATCTGTGTTTCCTCGTTTTCCGTAAGTTATCAGATTTGTTTTCTTTATACCTTTGCAACTCAGTTTTTTTACGTTTATTTATGGAATCTGTTAATACATAACAATAAGCATAATTGTTCACAGAATACATGGAATGAAGAGAACTAGTCCACTGACCAGTTATCTGTATGAGTATTTAAAAGTAACATATTATGTACAATATATTCAGAGTGTTAGAGTCTAGGTAAGTCCAGAGGAAATGTTAACTTTAAACGTCTTGTCTGTAGGCTGTTGTCTAGTAGATTTATGGCTAAAGGATTTGTGTGCTTTTCACATATCTTTCGCTGAATATCGCAATGGTTTCACTGACTGAGGGCAGGTGCAGGTCTCTATAGACGTCTTTGTTGCTGATGAACCACGGTGAGTTGGTTATGGCACGCAACACCTTGGTCTGCAACCTTTCCATTTTGGCGATATTGGACTTAGATGCAGTTCCCCAAAGCTGTAAGCCGTATGTTCACACAGGCTTGAAGACAGTGTTGTATACCAACAGCTTGTTTCGCATTGACAGTAATGATTTTCTCCCCAGGAGCCAATAATGCTTGCGAAACGTGGTGTCCAGTTGTTTTCTATGGTATGATAAGTCTGTATAAAGCTGTCGCTACCGTGTAAGAAATGAAGTAACAAGGGAGCGAGCGAATGTCAAAGAAAGCATTAACGGAATAATTGTACAACGAAGGTTGTTGGTACGGACACGTACAGCGTATGGGCAACGAGAGATGGCCTATAAGGATAATAGACTATCATCCGCAAGGGGAAAAAAGGGTGTTGAGAAGGGGAACTTAGCGACAGGATGTTGAGAAGGATATGAGGAGCAGAAATTTTTACAGGATACTGACCGGTAAAACAAAAATTACTGGGGGTCGAATGCGGTACAGTATGCCACGAATGTCGTAGACTCCACGCAGTATATTATTACAATATAGTTGATTGAGCGCAAAGTTTCTGGTTTGTACCTACCGAGAAATACTCTGTTATTTAGTTATAACAAAGTTAAAGACTAAATAATTAGGTGTATTTTACCGACGTCTCGTATTATTAGGTGTATCGTCATCGTTTCAAATCATCGAACAAAAAACTAGTAACTTATCGAAACGCAAGAAATAAAACGAAGGTATTTTTCTGATTCAAATTTAATGTCAAAAAGATACAGTGGAATCCGGTATTGTACACTTGACAGACTTGATAAATTCAGTAACAATTCTTCGTTTTTTGTTAGAAAAATCGCCACCGTTAGACGGGAATTTTTTCTGTAAACAGGGCAAAAAGATTGTGTGCACAATTAAATACGCAATAAAAACATAAACGTATAAATTATGTAGGGTGTGAAGTGACAAAAAACAAAACAACAGATTTTATAGCTTTATAGCCCTACTATATATATTAATAACTATATAATTAACGATATGTGTATAAATTATTAGAAATATTAATTACTATAATAATAAATATCAATTAATAGATATTATAAGTAACATTAATTTAATATATTTCTTTTGATAGAATACTATCTGTCTTCACATAATTTGCGATTAACTGGGGCAAGACGTTTCTGCGTTTTCAAATATCTACCAATATCAGCTACCAATAACTAATAGAGTATTATTTATCAGTCTAGTCTAAAATCGTTTGCTACACCTACCTGTCGTCAACAACTAGAAATTTGCCTCTCGTTTAGATTTTAAAACCTAATCTAAATGATGCGTTAACCTTACAGTCCTGGTATAACAAGAAACGTACACAACTATGTTTTCGTTACTAAATATGAAAACAGAACAGTTTATAAGTCAGACCAACATAACAGTAATTTAGACCAGACGTAATTTAATTCAAAATTCAAAACGATAATTGTTTAAAATATTCGAGCTTATCTCGCAGTTGTCTCGGTTTCTCCAACTTTTTGATGTTTCTCTGATGCCCGGAAATCTCTGAAATCTGCAGTTTCTGCTTCTAGTTTTCTCAGAATAAACTCTTGGGTGTTTACAACAGTGATGACTTCGTAAGAGCACGAGAAAGAAAACAAACCAGAAAATATTTTTCCTACTGTTGAATTTGTTTAATTACCGTTAGGTAGGTTATTGTTCCTCGGTTAGGTTGTTCATCCTTCCGTATTAGGCTTGCAAGAACTGCATATTGACTATATTACTATTCTGATTTTCCCGAGTCAGACGCTATGAATTCTTCTGTGTAATCTTGTTTTCGGGTGAATAAACCACTTTTCGTAGGCTTACACGCCCGGAGTCAAAGTTATTAAAATTTATTTCCGGCCTCTTTGGTATAACCCCGTCACACCACTTATACGTATGAGTGGTGTTCACGGGACTGTTATCCTTAACCACAGTACTGTGGTCTCTAAAGTGTGCCACCCTACGTTAGTACACCTCGAATTTTTACACTGATGATGGCAGTCGATTGTACTGTCGAAACGTCTGTTTTAGTAAGAAACAATGGACCAGTGCCAAACAGCCCGGGAATAAATTTTAATAAACCACTAGTTTGGTGGATTGTCACTTAAGCTCTTTGTAGTTATCTCCTTTAACTAGAAAAAGTCAGCGCCTTCAGTAGATAGAAAATCTAAACAAGAATCTTTATAGCAGCGACCATGAGCCGAGTAAACGACAAAAAATTCAGTGAGGTTCGGCCAATTAACCGGATTCAATTTAAAATATTTGTTTTATTCGTTTCGCGGAAACAACAAAATCTTCAGTTCCTCTACAAAGACGGTATAAAAAAAAAGATTATTAGATCGTATACGTTAGCATTCATATAAATACTTTGCGTATGGGTGTACTCGCACTTTATTATTAATTATTATTATATAATTATTTTCATATGCTCATATTTTTCTTGTATATATATATATATATTATTATTAATAATAACAAAACTTTTTACGAGAATATGTTTTTATTATTATGTGAATTACAATGTTTCGATAGTATCATCATAGGTATACAATTTTTGTATCTGATGATGATAGTTAAATACCATCTAAACATTGTAATTATTCACAAAATAATAAAAGTATATTCTTGTAAAAAGTTTTGTTATTATTAATAATAATATAAAATATATAATTATTATATAAAGTCTAATTGTTAACGTGAATTCTAAATAATCGTTTCGTTTGTGTAGTTTTCTCCACGTGTATTTTGCAGTTCCTTTGATACATTTGTTCAATTTATTCCATAAATACATTAAATAGAATTTATTAGGCGTATATTAAATGCTTGTGTTATTATTTACCGACAGCCACGTATAAATCACGCAGACACACGCATTTTGTGTAATTAATTTTATTATCGTCTCCGTTATCGTTACTACGTCATCGGCGATGTTATTTACAAGCGAAATCGCGTGAAACGTTGGCAACTACCGGCTGAATACAAAGCAGGTTTTTTCCACGTTTTACGAACGCGGCCACTTAACACGGCCTACCTAATGCGTTTCTGTACAGTCCGAAATTACAGCTTCATACACGATACGGTTTATATAATTTTCACGTAAAATAGATTCTCAGGAAAAACGTGTACCTACCCGTTGAGGGTGGAAAAACGTAGCGGGTAGAAATCAGGAGGCGGCGGAGAGCTGGAAGCTTGTTATAGGGTGAGTGGGCGTGGTTTTTACCCCCTGTCGTGCTGCATGGCTGTGTGGAAACCTTGCGATGGAAAGAAAAAAAGAATTTTGCATTTTGTTTGAAAAAAAAAACAACTTCGTCGCGCCACCTCGCCGCTTTGTTTTTCAAACACACAAAAAATTATTTATACTCCGAAATTATAAAACTTGGGCAACGTAACGCAAGGCCGATAGCGAGCCGCCGTTCGCGGTGTTTTTTTTCCGCCAGCCCAGTAGGCCTACGTATTTCGTTTCTGCATACAAATAAGATTTATATCTTGGTTAAAAAAAATTTTTTCGATTTTGACGACCCCATATAATACGAGGTTGTATTACAAGGCAAATTTATTCACATCTGCTGTAGAGTACGTATTTTTTTATTTAACAATATTTTGGCCGAATTAACTTGTATCGGTACGTAGCGTAATATCAATTTTAAATCGAAACGCTTTATCATTTCGTTCGGTGGCATAAAAATTAATGTCAATGTAATAGAAGACTATTCGATTTGTTTTATAAGTAGTGTTGTTACACCCACGGATACTAGAATACATTCTGTATTCTAGTATCCGTGGTTACACCTACCTGTTGTCGACAACTACACATTTGCCTCTCATTCAGATTTTAAAACCTAACCTAAATGATGCGTTAACCTCACAATCGTACCGCCGGGTATAACCAGAAACATACACAACTATGTTTTCATTACTAAATATGAAAAGAAAACAGTCGATTATAGGCCAGACCGACATCACAGTAAGCGACATAAGTTAAGCCGCTTTTACAAGTTAATGTATATTTAAACGACATAAGTTATACAGATTTTTTAATACTTAAACAACAAAAAAAGTACCTTTTGGGAACCAAATAAAAGAGCGCAGTGAACTTTATGATACGCACAAATCCTCAAATATTTAGCGATATCGTCGTTTAAATTACATAGGCTACATCGATCTAGCATTTAAGCATATAGGCCTATAGACGCGTCCAGTGTACTGTATGAATCGATTTAAATGTCATCTAGAGACCTTTAAAATACTATAACATTAAAGTTATAATGTAGGCCTACGACAGTTTATACAATTGTATATATATATATATATATATATTACTTTAATATTTATAACTAAATTTACCTCAAGATATACTTTTTTCCTATTAGGAACATGTTTCGAGAGTTCCTGTTCTCTCATCTTCAGCCTTCGCCATCTTGTTTCTGGTGAAGTATTTGTGTGTTGGCTTCTGGATGTTATCAAGGTATATATATATATATATATATACTTATTCCGAGTAGGATCTTGATTTCCCTTAACGTGAGGATCACTGATAGCCTAGTTGATTTTAGCGGAGAGCGGGTATAATTGTAGATGGGCCTACCGATACAGGCCCACAATTACCGTTTGAGATATTTAAACATCCTACATAGGCTGTTGTTTTCGTATCTGGCTTTAAAAAGGTTTTCATGCTTATATTTATCTTTGGTTCGATTTTTCGACGTGGAATTCCTAGAAGCAAAATGCCTTATCCATAGGTATGCTCTTTAAATATGATTAGTACACCCCCCGCATTGCAGAACTCGCTCACTATTTTGAACGAAATACATTATTTATTATTAAGTCACATAAATTTCAATACCAGCTAATTTTTTAATTACCCGAAAAATTACGAAAACCTCGACTATTCTACTATTTTTTAAAAATTGTAAACCAGACGTTCATACAATAAACACTTCCGAACGTCTGCATTGGTTTTTAAGTTAATTGTAGGCCTATAACCACAATGCCATAACTATAACCATAACTATAAAATAATTTGGACCAAATTTTTAAGTTTTTGTATGTTTTGATAATATCTATCGGTCTAAATTTTTCTCAAATATACATGACTGATAATCATATATAGGCCTATAAATTATGTTTTGTAAACAAAGCTTACAAATTTTTTTAAAGCGATCCATAATTTGCAAAATCCTGTAAGTGTTGATAGTGTTGACGTTAATTCTGTCAAAGTGTTACAGACGTCGAGTTTGTGTTTTGAATAAAATCTCACATAACTTAATCCCCCACATAAACTTTCACAATTTTCATAAAATTTTTATTTAAATTTTTGGCGCTCGACTCCTCCAATACTAAAACAATTTCATACTAAATGCTATATTCGAATTTGAGTTAAAATTTCCTTTAGTCTGAACGCCGGTTGGATTTTTACAATTTTTTATATTCTTGATCCGTGTTTAGGCCCCTGACATATTTTGTTTATAATTCTCTTAAATTTGGTACGTCGCATGGATTTTTGAAATTTGTACACAATTTTAACCCCCTTTACATTTTTGTCTCCCGCCCCTACTTGTGGGATTTCAATCTAAAAAGTAATTTGATTCTGTAGGGTAGAAATATGTGCATGCATTCCAAGTTTTACCAAAATCGGTTGATGCATTCAAAGGTTAATGTGAAACATGCCCTAAATAGACAGTTAAAACTGAGAAATCAAGTCGCTCGTTCAAAAATTATAACGAAAAAAATAATTTTTAAAAATATGTAATATTTTCTAGTCTCCTAAACAGTGTATTTCTTTCGAAACCAAACGTGTGACATTCACCTGATTTTTAGAGAAGAAAATGTGAGCAATCAACAGACTGTTTACTTTTCGAGTGGGTTTTATAAAATAATATAAATAATAATACAAACTATATAATAAAGATAATATAAATAATTTAATAAAAATAATTTTAGTATCATTTTTAATTGTTTATTCTATATTAAGCGAGGCGGTTACTTTTCTATATTATCGTAACTATTTAATTATAGGCCTACTTATTCTGTAAATATTCACGTGACGATAGTCATTTTAAAAATCATCAAACTAGTGTTTCAAGTCTTGATTAGCGCAACCGAAAATTAGCGCAGCGTTTCGGTTGCGAGTAGCCTACCGACTTCAGTGAATTTTATGGCCGAGTTTCAGTTTCTTGAACGCGCACTCAGTTCCCGAGAAAGACATAAGGAAATTGGAATGAAAAGACGTCAAACCTCATTGTGCACGTGAACGTCAATAAACAGATCCGTCCGTCTTTAAATATGTTTTCTGAAAACAATCTTAAATATCGTAATTGCTAGTTTTCCTTCCTTCCTGTGCAAGTTATCAATTGTAAATGTTTACGCGTGCAAAAAATTCATGTCACATCGTATTACATATAACAGTTAAAAATATTTACATAAAATTTTATAAAAACGTTTTAATTAATTAAAAAAGATTGTTTGTTATATTCCTTTCTCTTCTCGTAACGTCATTCTAGGGACTGCCCGGCTACCTGAAGTCGCCACTTTGCGTGGAAACCGCTATATCTTTCAGCCTTTCGGACAAGGAAATTCTTTCTGGCCTCCTTCTAATGTTTGCACCGTCAGTCTTTCTGATTAATAAAAAAGTCATACAGCTGTTTTGTCTAATTAAGTCTCCCATCCTTCCTTCTGATTTCGTTTTTTCAAAATCTATTTTTCTCACTCAAGTTTTTAAAAATTTCGCCTTGTTAACAAGGATCTCAAGCATCGTTAACCTATCACCTTAATTTCATACTCCATAAAAAGAATAATTTTTTACGATGGAACTACTTTATTCTAAGTAAAGTACAGGTAACGCGGTTTCGTGAGTTTGAGGCCTACGCAACAAACGTTTCAAAGCGTCATGTTCTAAACGTAGGCTATTCATTCTGTGCGCAATATAGCAAATCTGACCGCGAATCCAAGTACGGTATAGTCTAATTCGGCTTATAACTTACAATTGCCTAGCGTTATTTGCTTTCCACTACTCGTTACGTCATTTGCGGTCACACTATCTTACAGGGTTGGTGGAGGTGTTCATGGTAGTTCCGAAAATGTGGGGGTCGCAAAACATTATCCGAACTGGGAAAAATAATAACATTATCCTGCAGCTGGAAATATTTAAACGAATACGTAAACGAAACAGATATTAGATTTTTGAATGGAAGCGGTCTTATTTTCCGTAACAAAGCTTTCACCGACAGATAAAGTGGATGTATTGTAAGATCTGATGTAAAATAACTTACGATTTTAGACTGAAATTCAGCTCTTCGCATCTAGTTACGTCTAGTTCGCGTCTAGATTGTCGGGTTCTAACGGTTTCGTGGATCCCGCTGGGATTTTTTACCGTGAACACGAGAAAACTTTATGTAAGCAAAGAAGAAATCATGTTTCGCATTCGTTATAAGAATTTTATTATTATTATTATTAGTCTATTATTATTATTATTATTAGACTATTATTATTATTATTAGTCTATTATTATTATTATTATTATTATTACACGTGATTATAGTTATTTTTTATTTCTGTTAATAAAAGAATTTTTTGAATTAAATCGTAATTATTTCTTAATTGCCGTACTATTATATTATAAAATAACAAATAGGCCTATATTCCTACATAGTTATGTTACTTAAAGAAAGATGGCGTATCTCACAAAACAATTCGTTATTTCTGTCACCAAACAAAGTTTTCCTTATGTCTGTTGCTCGTTTTTGAGTTTTCAAAACTTGCAAAGGAGCAATTCGTCACTAATTTTACGTAGCAGCTGTCTAGGTATTGAGGTTATAGAGTTTTTTTTTAACCACTTTGATATTTCAAACATTAAGTTTATTTCATTCGATATATTATTTCTCCCCGCTAGTTTCAAGAAATAAGCACTGAAAATAAAATCAGCTACAAAAACATAATGTAAGACTTTGTTTGGATTTAGGGACGAATTCCAAGCAAGTATTTTAAATTCACAATATGTTAGCTTACATACGCACACACGCACGGGTAAGTTATTCGATACCGTTTTTACAATTGGAAAATCAAAATTGTATCTTTGCATTACAAAAGAATGATAAAACAAAGACCAGGAATTCAAATTCTAACGAAAGGAACTTTTCAGTACTTCCGCGGAATCCCAGGTTTTCCGCGGGGCGCAGTATTCTGCTGTCGTAGTCCTTCAGTCTTCGACTGGTTTGTACCCTCCCCGCATATACCCGTGGTGCGTGTGGTACTGATTCTCTCACAGGTATATGGGACCTACAGTTTAACGCCGGATCCGAACGGCATAGTTGGGGAAGGTTTATACTAAGCAGGATACCTCTCGCTGGTTTGCCATTGCCATTCTGCTGTAGGCTACATAATAGAAGGGTCTAAGGATTTCTAAAATCTCAATTACAGACAAATGATTTTGTACGCAGACTCGAGTTTCCTAATTAATTGCTTTCGGTAATTACTTCATATTTTCTTTGCACGAGAGCAATTTATGGACTGTTATCTTTTTCGATCAAAGCTTCCTTCCTTTCTGTCCGGTACTAAGTTTATAAGACTTTGAATGAACCGTTTCGAAGTAGACGAATCGTTTCAGTTCCTGTAAACTGTATTCGGCTCAGTAGGGTGAGAGTGCTTGTCTCACGTCTTTGTCTGTTCTCTCACCTTTTCGGCATCCTTCTGCGTATCTGTTTCTCTGCCCAAATCCCTCTTCTCTGTCTTTTTTGCCGCCTCGTCTGCGGTGTCGAACAATAAGATTTTTGTTCATGCATACGAAAAAATTGTTTTTTGATAAATAGTAATAATAATAACTGCAAATAACTTGGTTGTTACAATTAACCAACCAACACACACGAGCGCTCGCGTTTACGTGTGAATGTCTAACTGCTAGGGCCACCATCATCAGCATCAAATACTTGTTTGCACGTTTCGTTGGAGGGACGCCTAGCCTATCCTCAGATACTTTGTCTCCAAAGCTTGCTGTGCGGTGACCAGCAAAAAACCGTCGTCGTGGATCCTTTACGACAATATCACCTATAAGTGTGTTCCTACGCGACTCCTTTTCATGTTTTTAACTGTATAAATGCTTCACTTATGTCAATAAATTAAGGTCCCTTAATTGTTCTTTTACCTCTGTCTTTCATTGCTATTATTGTCCATTATAAGTTTCCATGCCTTACAAATACACATACACACACAAATAACATTTGATAAGTTACTTTTAATCAAATCTACGAGACACTTTTTATTTATAATGTCTCAGAATGAGAGAATAGTGCATATGTCAGAAGAATAATGAACGTAACATAGGCCTATGTATGGAGTATATTTTTGTCCATGTATGTGGGCTTGTGTGAGGTGCCTGGTTTCAGGTATTACTATAAATCAATGCTAGAATCGAATATGCACTAAAAATATAAATTCCACGACTTGTTTAGGTGTGGTTCCAAAATAAGAGAAGTAAGGAGAGAAGGTTGAAGCAGCTTACCTCAATGGGACGAGGACCGTTCTTCGGCGGATCACGGAAAATGCGAGGATTCCCCATGAACCTGAGCCCAGGTGGATTGGACGAACCGCCTCCAGGTTTTCCCTACTTCGCAGCCGCCGACGGCAAGTTCGATTTCTACGGGGGACCAGGAGGATTCCATCACGAGTTCTTTTCTGGCCACCATGCTCACGGCCAACCACTCCCTTTCAACCCTCAAGGTAATTATTTTATTTTATTTCCTTGCCATTATAAAATATAACATTATAACTATACTAGAAATTCAGAAGACACCAGGCGAAATTATAGTAGTTTCTTAGGTGCATGGTAGTTAGGTTTATATATTCAGTGGACATTTCCGAAGCTTCTGTAGCAGGACAAAAAGTTGGAAATTCGGACGTAGGTCTATTTTGGATATAAACCTAAAATATAATGTAAATTATATTTAATTTATAGAGCGTTTTGTGAAATATCGTTAAATATTTGAAATCGATCTCTACTTTTGTCCACTGTTTCGTAAAGAAACGCTAAAAATGTGTTTCATTGAACTGTAACAAATTAGCTTTGACGAAAAACATCCTTCCTACACCCCTTAAAGCACTTTCAGCTACACAGCAGACGAACAGCTGTGAAAAGCAATAATTTACTGTTTCTTTTGTGAAATCGAATCAACACCATATGAAAGATGAATGAAGGAATGTGGCAACATTTATTTTGAAGGAGAAATTTCAAAATATGAATAAAAATTGCTAATAATTAAGCTTAGTCAGGAGAGTAAATTTAACGGAATGTTTGCCACATTTTATTAATCACAGATGTATCTATTGTTAAGTATCCAATATCAAAATACTTCATATGGGTGTTATCAATTTTCATGACGCAGTTAACTTAGCATTCTGTTGTTTTAGGTGGACCTATGGATCCCGGTCCGATGGGCCCGATGGGCAGTGAGTTCGGACAAATGACACCCGAACCACCACCAGGATTCTTACCACAACCACCACCACCAAGTGAACAGCAACTCTTATCACAGAGGGCCAGTCCCGAATTTATCAACTCTCAAGGTAAACGAACGCACAACTAAATTGAAATTTTGTTTTGTCTCTCTGGATAAAAGTAAACATATTATATTTACACAGACTAACGCTACCAATTCTGTACTTGCAAGCGGTATCGTCAACCTTGAGTACGGAATAAATGTAGCCCACATTCCTTTATGGTCTGGTCAACCGGAAGGCGAGACCAAAAGATAGTTCTCATATCGAAACAAAAGCTTAATTAATTATAAATACGAAGTATTCGTGATTCGGTAAAAGAAGATAAAAAAAAATGCGGTTGTTATGATGTTTAAATGTAGTATAATGTTATCGGACTCTGGGTGTTAACCTTGAGATTATAACACGCTTTGTGAGAAACGTCGGACCACATTCTCTGGTTGTCATAGATTTTATTTATTTATCTATTTTTTTTTATTATTACTTGGTAAAATGCTAGGGATATGACAACCGCGCGGCCCGCTTTCCGTTTTACCTGACTTTAATGTGTATCCTTCCCCGAAGACGGCGTTCTCCTTGTCTTGTTTAAAACGCTTGTCTAAAACAGTTTTTGTTTAAATTTTAATCCGTTTTGTGTTTGTAGAACCACACACACCGATAGTCAGAAACTCGCAGTCCGTGACCCCTGCTCTGTATTAATTCATTTCGTATGTGTTTAACAGGTAAAGGCCACTACGGTGTACCCAAACTAGTCCATACTTCCTTACGCTCTTTAAATAATTCTCTGTAAATCCGATCAATATTGTAATAAAATAAATCTTATTATTTTTTTTATGAGTTTATGAGCTTTTATATTTCACAATTTAATTGAATGCAGATAGGACTAGGATTTTGTGAGAAATTTTACCTTCATTTACGCGTATTAACAAATATAGTAGGGACGTACTTGGGCATACAGTATAGTCCAGTCTCAGCCAATTATGACGGTCGTTTCCTTAAGCTCGTAATTATCTTATGCTTTTAAGTAATTACATGACAGGCTTTTGGTCCTCTGTTCCTTTGGGGATAATTATTGCCGTTAGTCGCTTTCCGACTGGATCTTATAGAAAAGTTGAACATACATGGAACTATTAATCAACCTCCAATTTCTTCCTACTGGACTAGCATACGTTTTTCGGTTAAGCCTTCAAAATATGGAGTCACCGAGATTACAAGGGTCAGTGACAAATTTGAGATTAGAACAATTAACAAAAATTATCTGATTGATTGGACCGTAAATTTCGGCACCTCTGAATTTCGGTCATTTTTGGCGTTCGAATTACTGTAACGGATTAATATATCGGAAAACGTAATACCTACTATAAATTTACACGATCGAAAAGATGGGAAATTAAAAAATGTCTAACGATTCCTGCCGTCTGAACTTGACTGTTGGCATGAAGTGCTGTTCCACAAGTTGCAAAATGTTTGTAGACTATTACGCATTCTGCATATCGCTGAAACTGTGGTTCAATTCAAAAATGTGAACGGATGACGTTCACTCACGACCCTATGCAAACGTAATCTGTTTACAAAACGAAAATAATGTTATGGCAATGGTATAATCGAAAACTTTAATGGCAAATTTATAACACTATATTTCAATTTATATACCTAGGCTATATTCAAACGATGAGGAAATAATGAACGATCTGGAAAAAGGAGACCGGGAGATGAGACGAACGGATCGATTTAAATACTTATTAAAATCCGTAATATCAGGCAATGGAATAAATACTGATTAGGAGAAACGAGAACTTCCATTAAACAATGTTTTTGTTATAAACACTAAATGAAAGGTAAGCAGTATAGTAGTATGAATTATAATAATTTGTGAAGGCCAATACCCGTAAATAAATAAATAATGTAAAAGAAAATTTACTGCACATAAGATAGGCTTCACTATAGAAGGAGGTGTGCGTCTACAAGGACTGATTGAGTGGTTTGGAATCGACAAAATAGAAAACGGACGGATGTCAATAGTGACGGTTTGGAACCTCACAAGAAACGAAAGAGGTCAGTTAGTGGCCATGGAGATCATTGAGGGACGAGGAATTACGAAAATGAGGTATCTTTAGGGTGGAGATCGGAAAGATAGTTGAGGCAGGAAGGCAGCGTCAGCCATTGCAATTCTTGTGTGTCGGTGTGTGTGTTGAATATAGAGTAAAGAACGTAGAAACTGGTACTGAAAACTGAGGCAAGAATATAAACGACTTCGATAAGTCGCTTCCTTCCTACTTTAGGAAGAGGCAAAATAAAAAAAAATAGAAGGATAAGTAATAAGAAATATCTAGGCATCAATGAACTTATTGACGATTATAAAATACGTATTGATAAAGTGCTCGACAATAGAACCTGAGAGAAAAACGTGTTTCCAGTCCTCTCGAAGACGACATTTAATGCCACGCAACAGCAGTTGAGGTCGTTACATCGGAAGGTTGTGACATGAGATTTTAAAGGACGCAGCAGACTAACTACAGAATACAGCGCTGACAAAACACAAGCCAACCTCACAAGTCTTGTGGCTGCGTAGGATTTTGCTTGAACCGCGGCCAAGTTTTGCAAGTAGCCTATTGCACGATGCCGCATAAGCGAATGGCCGCACATCTCGGCGGTGATAATTAAAAGCTTAATGTAATAGTAAATCGTATTTAACTTACGTCGTGACTCCGTGAATTATTGCCGGAAGGTGAAACTGTTAGAAGTTTCTTCAGGTATTTGCCAGGCAATGAGATTACGCAATTTAGGCGATAGTGTCATGTTTTCAAATCTCCTAGATCAGTGGTTCCCAAAGTGGGGTCCGCGGACACTTTTAAGAAAAAGTAGAATATACCGTAATTTTCTCCTATTTTTTATTGTCTAAAATCTAAATTTTAGAATCTTAAAACAATTAGTAGCAGATTCCAGTTTTTTTTGTTCAAACTAATTGTAATTGTAAAAGAAGTTTCAAACTAATGGTTTTAATAATGTCTTTAAATCAAGTCGTGTAGGAGATCTGTTTTTCAGCCGAACTGCCTAGAGTGCCGCATGCTGAACTGATCGCGCTGTTTTAGTCCACGTTTAAGCATTGTATTTGCTTATAAGTATTGTATATCGAGTATAAAAACTATATCTAAGCAAAACGTTCTTCCGTGTAGCTGGTTTTATGCCTAAGTAGCTGGATTTCGACACGTGTGGCTGGAAAGATAGAGCCGAGGTTGGCAAAGTTAAGATATAAACTTGATGCCGAGAGTGACTTAATATTGAAATTATCAGACATTAAACCTAATATCACAGAGCTAATTGTTCAAAAGCAGCTTAATTGTTCACAGTAAACTATGTTTGATATCATTAATATTATAATTTTGCAAGTTAAGTAAATTTTGATTTTAATACATTTAAATTAAAATATAAGTGTTTGTATCATGTTTACTGTTTGTTTTATTTTATAACTCAAAGGGGTCCGTGAAATTTTTAAATTTTTGAGGGGGCCCACGGACTGAAAAGTTTGGGAACCACTGTCCTGGATCATCATGTTTTATAGGTAGCGGGCTCAGAGCGCCCATACTGACAAACCCGTGTTCTGAGCGCCGAGCGTATCTATGCATCATTAGATGGGGTAACACCTGGCTGCATATCTGTCTATCCGCTGTTCGCCAACTCCGTAGCTAATACTAGCGGTCCAATGAAAATTTGTAAAAGTCGTTGCTAAAAATATTACCACAGCACTAGTAAGCTCCCAGAGCAGCTGAACTCGCTAACTGTTTTGAACGAAATACATTCGTTATTAAGTTAGTTAATTTCAGTATCACACAATTTTTTATAATACCAGAAAAATTACGAAAACCCAAGTACATTACTATTTTAGTTTTAGTAAACTGAGGACTCACCTCGCTCCTTCAATTAAATACACATGCGACATTAATATTAGACTTTCTTTTAGGAGTGGGGATTGACGTAAAAAAAGAATATATATATTTTTTTCTTTTTTGTGGTTCGCACGAATCTAATATTGATCTTAATATTGTATACTGGATATGTTTCAACTCGTATTTTGGTATATTTTTGGTCACCATGTCGAGTTCCTGTTCGTAAAGTGGACGGAACTCCTGCCGTATACTTGGTCAACCTCGGTGTTCAGTTCTTCTCGAGCTTTTTTTCCAGTTTTATAATGCATTCGACAACGCCGGTTTGTGCCAAATTTGGTACACAAAGATAATCCGATAATGCGATGTACCCTCGACATTCTGATGTTCTCCTTCGTACACACCCAGAACGTAATATACTCATTTGAACGTGTAACCGTGTGATGATAGCCCTCGTGAAGAAGTAACGATTCCTTTTTTCGAAGTAATTACCTAGATTTAGATCATAATTCATGACTAATTAATCGTTATTAGAAAATGAATTTTAGTAAGAAAAGGACGACGAAATACAGTACTCTATCTTTAATTGTTACTGTCCGTTCAAGCGTGTTTGAATTTTCCTTGTTATATAAGCATGGGAACGCACATATAATATCGTGCAAACGCATAGTTATTGGTTCAGAACGGGAAAAACGTTCGAGTCGTTCCAGAAATCCAAAACATTGTGTCCTGGAAAACGGCCTGTTAGTTGCTGAGTTCCTTGCCTTAGTTTGGTCACATTAGTAGGTTTTTAATCGCATCCAATTATTTGATTTCGAGTTTGATGTCTAATTCCTAGAGATGGCTCACATAACTTTTAATCTTCTAAAATTAATATAATAATAATATCATAGAAGGAGACCACAGAAGGATATTCCAGGGTGGTATCCCAGGCAGAGGTGCCGATTCCCCCCAACCCTTATGACGCTTCCCCCAATTTTATTAAAAAATCCCCCCGTTTTCTGACAAGACCTTTTCTCTCTTTTACAGTAAAATTTCTTACCTAATCGAACAAAGTTTCCGGGGCTTTCTAACTCAAAACTATTATAAAATAGCCTATTACCTTTTACCGAAACAGTAGAAGACTAGATCCTTTTTTCCGGGCACACCGCGCCTACAGCCCGCTCGAAATAGTCAACTGGGTAGATTTATTGTGCGTCTGATACGTGTCCGTTATAACTTTTTTTACAGTTTTGTAAAATTGGGGAAGATTTTTCATGCAATAGTAATCCCCCCCAAATTTTCTAAATGTGGCGCGACACGATCCCCCCCCCCTATAGGCACTCCTGATCCCAGGTAGGAGTACTACAATTTTCGCAGTTCGAGTCGACCCGGTGCCTCATCACGGCGCAAACTGAACAAACACTACATTTCTAGGATAGTAGCCGAGCAGCATACACACTGGTCCCTTAAAATTAATATCAGTTAAATTTGTTTTTAATCCTAATTCTATAGTCTTCATTCACGGTAACTGCTGATTTACATCAATTGCATTACCTCAAAAAGTCGGCTACGCTGACTACACACTAAACAAGTGGTACTGACTTATTCCGTACAGCAGTGCAGAAAGTTAAAATAGCCTGTATGATATCCAACATCCGAACTATCAGAAGAGAAGAACACAAGTGGTGCTGATTTCTTGTATTGAAAGAAAATGTAATGGAATTCTTAAAATTTTAAGGAATCGTCGGAAGAACAGTACTTTCACTGTCTGAACAGTAGTATCCAGAGTGTATTTTGTAACCGCGTGTCGGGCGAAAAGCGAATTCAAAAAAATTAATTCGATCACTGATTAATTGTGACGCTTGGCTGTCTCAACCGTTTCTGCGGTAATAAGTACGTTGACCGAAGCTTACGGGTTAGGACGCCCGTGAATCAGCTTCCGACATCCGTCGCGAGCAGTAAGACAACTTATCCGACAAGCTATTGGAATCGACATGTGAATAAAAAAAATTAAATTTATGTCTAACACTATACCAAAATACACACCAGCGTAGCAGAATGAAATCTGACAGCTAGAAGCCCATAAATAAGTTACAAGTCACACCGCCCACAAGCAGTTTAAAAACTTAGTATTCCATTCTGAGTCTTTAACGTCCGCCGAGGCTAGCAAGCGAGAGAGAGAGAGAGAGAGAGAGAGAGAGAGAGAGAGAGAGAGAGAGAGAGAGAGAGAGAGAGAGAGAGAGAGAGTGAGAGAGTAGAGAAAAAAGAAATCGTGTCGATAAATTAAAACATTGACATTAATTCATTCCAGCGACTCTTCTAAACTTTCAGAAATTATGAAAAAAAGAATTCATAAAATTAAGAAGAATATTTTTACTGCTTTCGACTGACAGATCAACGGATGTATTTTAAAAGCTTGCTTACCTTAGGAAATATTATCGCCGGAAATGGTGTCTTAAATGAAATACGGCATGTGTTCTGTGGAAACATTTCATTTCAATTTGTCAAATATGAAACTCGATTTACAAGGAACACACTTGTTAGAAATTATCGAACCGAATTCAAGTAAATGATTTGAAATATAAATCTTAAAACATGGAAGTCATGAATGGTTCTCCATACTGATATTTATATGTGTCTAGGCATACTGTAATGAGGATTGTGATAATAAATATTTTCAGATTTTTACTGGGTTCAAGTTCTTACTATTGCACGGTGTAGTCGTCGCTCAATTCCTGTCCAGGAAGAACTTGCATAGAGGACGAGCACATCATAATTTAGTATGCATTTCTGTTCAATCAGCAATATACGTTTCTGCCTATCTGCGTATCACAGAACATCTCAGTAACTAAATAGGCCTAATTCCATATCACTAATTTGAAGAATTACAAAGTATAATCTTCGACTTTGTTCAAATCTTTTGTTTTAGTATTTCTCAACAATGAGTAAGCAATTTTCTGATTTGCCTACGACTTTTACGTGAATGTACTCACTAGTGAATTAAAATAAATTTGAATTAAAAAAAAAACCTAGAAATAATCGTGGCAAAAATCGTATCGTAGTCACTGTTTACAGAATTATATTAAACATTTGAAGCGGAATACACATTTGTAAATTATAATAATTATAAAATTATGTAATTCGTATAGGGTAACGTCTTATAATGGCCTTGCATTCGTCTAACGATGTCCTGCATCGTTAGTAATAATGTCAAGGAATAGAGGTTCCAAACTAACATAATTATAAAACAGCAAACACTTTCCAGTACCACCCATCCCCACTAAGGAAATCGCTAAACGTAAACTGACTGAACAAAGCCAGCTGCTGTAGCTTTTATAGGTAGCGCAGGTGTTCGAGAATAAGTTTCCATCCTTACTGCAGCGGGCCAGCATAATGAGTATTTCAAGTGCTCTTGAACACTCTGGAAGATACTTGAGTGTTACCTTGTGAAACACTACACCTGCTCGACTAGTGTAGAAACGGTGTAGTTTGTGTAGCTGGAATCTAGAAAATTCCAGATAGCCTACTTTTAATCAAACAATAAAATCTCTTCAAATTACATTATTTTGGTTCAGTTTGGTGTAAAAAAAAAAATTGGTTAACATATTTACTTACTCATTTCAATTATTCAGTTCAGTATAAACTCGACCTAAGCACTTGAATTATTAGAAAAGACAATCGAAAATCGGGCAGTACATAAATCGGTGTTGTGAACTTCGTAAAAATAGTGTCGCAAAATTCATAAAAGCGTACGATAGTTAAATATCGGTATGGAGAACCATACATGACTTTCATGTTCTAAGATTTATATTTAAAATCATGTACGAAATGAAATGTTTCCATAGAAACTACTTCTTTCCACTTATTGCTTCAGCCTTAACCACAGTACTGTGGTCACTAACGTATACCACCACATGTTATCGCACTCGATTTTCAATTATGCTGGCAGTCGACGGCACTGCCGAAACGTCTGGTTTTGCAGAAAACATTGGACTACGGCCAAACAGCCCGGGAAGGAATTTTAACAACAAACTAATACTTTGTTGCCGATAACGTAGTACACATATAAAAATTATCCCCTCCCCCTCAACTATAATTTTCATTTATAGAAAATTACCCCCACCCCGTTCAACTAGCCTCTTCATTTATAGATATTTCATCTACGTTTCTACATTGGATTATTAAGAGCTTCTTATCAGGATACTTTATTTATCAAAATTAAGTACTTTACTCTTGTTACAACAAAAAATATTTCAGGTGAACTGACCTTTACCCGTAACCGAGCTTCACCAAAATCAATAGGCCTTGAGTCTTCTACAACTCAGGCACATATGTAAAAAATTATTTGATTCCGTTTGAATTTACGGCAGTTATCGTTCGTCGTGAAAAAATTTCTCTTGTTACAACATAAAATGTTGCTGGTAAACTACCCGTTTCCCTTAACCAATTTTCACCAAAATCAACAGGCCTTCAGCCTTTTACAATTGATGAACGTATGCAAAAAAAATTTGATTCTGTTTGAATGTGCGGCAGTTATCGTTCGTCATAGAAAAAATTACCCTTGTTGAGACATAAAATGTTGCTGGTAAACTACCCCTTTCCCTTAACCGATCTTCACCAAAATCAACACACATTGAGGTTTCTATAGCTCAAGAAGGTATACAAAACATTATTTGATTCTGATTTAATTTACAGCAGTTATCATTCGTCATAGAAAAAATTACCCATGTTAAAACATAAAATGTTGCAGGTAAAGTACCCCTTTCCCTAAACTGATCTTCAACAAAAAGAATAGGTCTTGAGAACTCAACTGTTCAGAGTTGCATGCAAAAAATTATTTGATTATGTTTGAATTTGAGAGCCTCCAGGTGGTCTAGTGGCTAACGCGGGCGATTGATGCGCTCGTGGTCCCGGGTTCAATTCCCGGCGGAGGTTCCGTACGGCGTGCACTCAGCGTCGTGAGGCAAACTGAGTAGGCGCTGAGATAACAGCGCCGCCTCCTGGCTGTGAATACCGCAACTAGCGGCTGGTGGCGCGTAGTACTAGCCATACACCGTCACACTAACACAAAAGCCGCGCGGTACGCCTTGGTCCTTAACGGACTGTTGAGCGGAGGTTTATTTATTTTATTTATTTATGTTTGAATTTGCGGCTGTTATCGTTTGCCATAGAAAATACCCTTGTTAAAACATAAAACGTTGCTGGTAAACTACCCCTTTCCCTTAACCGATCTTTACCAAAAACAATAGGTCTTGTGAACTCTACATACAATTCAGGACTGTATGGAAACCATTATTTGATTCTGTTTGAATTTGCGGCTGTTATCGTTTGCCATAAAAAATACCCTTGTTAAAACATAAAACGTTGCAGGTAAACTACCTCTTCCCCTTAACCGATGTTCACCAAAAACAGTAGGTCTTGAGAACTCTACAAGTTAGGGCTGTATGCAAAACATTATTTGATTCTGTTTGAATTTGCGGTTGTTATCGTTTGCCATAGAAACAAATTACCCTTGATTAAAAAAAAACGTTGCAGGTAAACTATCCCTTTTCTATTAACCGATCTTCACCAAAAACAATAGGTATTGAGTATTCTACAATTCAGGGCTGTATGCAAAAAATTATTTGATTCTGTTTGAATTTGCGGCTGTTATCGTTTGCCATAGAAAACACCATACTTCCATTTCCTTAAGGAACATGGAAGTAAAAAATCTACACACACACACACACACACACACACACACACACACACACACACACACACACACACACACACACACACACACACACACACACACACACACACACACACACACACACACACACACACACACACACACACACACACACACACACACACACACACACACACACATTTCGAAAAATGATTTTTTTCATGTTTTGAGGGTAGTATAATCAGAATGTGCAATAATCTCGACCACGATTTTTTTTCCATCACCATACTTCCATTTCCTTATGGAACATGGAAATAAATATCGGTATGGAGAACCATACATGACTTCCATGTTCTAAGATTTATATTTAAAATCATATTCGAAATGAAATATTTCCATAGAAACTACTTCTTTCTACTTATTGCTTCAGCCTTAAACCACAGTACTGTGGTCACTAACGTATACCACCTCACGTTTTCGCACTCGATTCACTGAGATGGAAGTCGATAACGTAGTACACATAAACAATTCTCCCCTCCCCATACAACTATAATATTCATTTATAGAAAATTACCCCCCCCTTTCACCTAACCTGTTCATTTATAGATATTTCATCTACGTTTCTACAGTGGATTATTATGAGCTTCTTATCAAGATACTTTATTTATCAAAATTAAGTACTTTACTCTTGTTAAAACATAAAACGTTGCAGGTAAACTACCCCTTTATCTAAACCGATCTTCACCAAAATCAATAGACCTTCAGTCCTCTATAATGCAGGGATGCATGCAAAAAAATATTTGATTCTGTTTCAATTTGCGGGAGTTATCGTTCGTCATGGAAACATTTCTCTTGTTACAATATAACATGTTTCAGGTAAACTACCCCTTTCTCTTACCGATCTTTACCGATCTTCACCAAAATCAACAGGCCTTGTGTTCTCTACAATTTAGGAACGTATGCAAAAAAATATTTGATTTTCTTTGAATTTACGGCAGTTATCGATCGTCATAGAAAAAATTACCCTTGTTAAAACATAAAAAGTTGCAGGTAAACTACCCCTTTCTCTAAACCGATCTTCACCAAAATCAATAAACCTTCAGTCCTCTACAATTCAGGGCTGTATGCAAAACATTATTTGATACTGTTTGAATTTGCGGCTCTTATCGTTTGCCATAGTAAATACCCCTTGTTAAAATATAAAACGTTGCTGGTAAACTACCCCTTTCCCTTAACCGATCTTCAACAAAATCAACAGACCTTGAGTTCTGTATAACTCAAAAAGGTATGCAAAAGAGTAGTTGATTCGGTTTGAATTTACGACAGTTATCGTTCGTCATAGAAAAAATTACCCTTGTTAAAACATAAAATGTTGCAGGTAAACTACCCTATTCCCTTAACCAATCTACACCAAACCAGCAGGTTTTGAGAACTCTACAATTCAGGGCTGTATGCAAAACATTATTTGATTCTGTTTGAATTTTCGGGTGTTATCGTTTGCCATAGAAAAAATATCGGTATGGAGAACCATACATGACTTTCATGTTCTAAGATTTATATTTAAAATCATTTACGAAATGAAATATTTCCATAGAAACTACTACTTTCCACTTATTGCTTCAGCCTTAACCACAGTATTGTGGTCACTAACGTATACCACCACACGTTATCGCACTCGATTTTCACTGATGATGGCAGTCGACGCCACTGCTGAAACGTCTGGTTTTGCAGAAAACATTGGACTATGGCCAAACAGCCCGGGAAGGAATTTTAACAACAGACTATTACTTTGTTGCCGATAACGTAGTACACATATAAAAATTATTCCCTCCGCCTTTAACTATAAATTTCATTTATAGAAAATTACCCCCACCCTGTTCAACTAGCCTCTTCATTTATAGATATTTCATCCACGTTTCTACAGTGGATTATTAAGATCTTCTTATCAGGGTACTTTATTTATAAAAATTAAGTACTTTACTCTTGTTACAACAAAAAATGTTTCTGGTAAACTACCCTTTCCCCGTAACCAATGTTCACCAAAATTAACAGGCCTTTCGTTCTCTACAATATAGGGACATATGCAAAACATTATTTGATTATGATTGAATTTACGGCATTTATCGTTCGTCATAAACAAAATTAACCTTGTTATCACATAAAATGTTGCAGGTAAACTACCCCTTCCTCATAACTGATCTTCACCAAAATCAATAGGTCTTGAGTCCTCTACAATTCAGGGATGCATGCAAAACATTATTTGATTTTGTTTGAATGTGCGGCAGTTATCGTTCGTCATAGAAACAATTACTCTTCTTAAAACATTAAAGGTGGCTAGTAAACTACCCCTTTCCCTTAACCGATCTTCACCAAAAACAATAATTCTTGAGAACTCTACAAATCAGGGCTGTATACAAATAATTATTTGATTCTGTTTGAATTTGCGGCTGTTATCGTTTGCCATAGAAAATACCGTTTTAAAACATAAAATGTTGCAGGTAAACTACCCCTTTCCCTTAACCGATCTTCACCAACAACAATACGTATTGAGAACTCTACAATTCAGGGCTGTATGCAAAAAATTGTTTGATTCTGTTTGAATTTGCGGCTCTTATCGTTTGCAAAAGAAATACCCTTGTTAAAAAATAAAACGTTGCTGGTAAACTACCCCTTTCCCTTAACCGATCTTCACCTAAAACAATAGGTCTTGAGAACTCTACAATTCAGGCTGTGTGCAAAACATTATTTGATTCTCTTTGATTTACGGCAGTTATCGTTCGTCATAGAAAAATTTACCCTTGTTAAAACATAAAATGTTGCTGGTAAACTACCCCTTTCCCTTAACCGATCTTCACCAAAACTAACAGTTCTTGAGAACTCTACAATTCAGGGTTGTATTCAAAATATTATTTGATTCTGTTTGAATTTGCGGCTGTTATCGTTTGGCATAGAAAAAAATTACCCTTGATTAAAAAAAAACCGTTGCTGGTAAACTACCCCTTTCCTTTAACCGATGTTCACCAAAAACTATAGGTCGTGAGTACTCTACAAATCAGGGCTGTATGCAAAAATTTATTTGATTCTGTTTGAATTTGCGGCTGTTATCGTTTGCCATAGAAAAAAATCTACAGATAGACACACAGACACATAGGCACACAGACACTTTTCGAAAAATGACTTTTTTCATGTTTTGAGTGTCGTACAATCAGAATCTGCAATAATCTCGAACACGATTTTTTGTTGCCATCACCATACTTCCATTTCCTTAAGGAACATGGAAGTAAAAATGTAGAAATTAGAAAGCAATTCGTTGCTATGTGTGAACGTGTTAAAGTAAGTCCAATCACGGTGATTTGGAACAAAAAAAAATAAAAATAAATAAAAAAATAAAATATTGTTTGACTGTTTCGAATAGCGGTATTCACGTTTCATCGCTATATTTAAGCATTGTCTTACATGATATTAACGACACGCTGTAGTAATGAACACTAAAAGAATATGGTTATAACAAATTCCGCTGTCGGAAATGTATCCTACGGCGTACTCTGTCCGCTACAGAATATTGTGTACTGTTTGTATTGCAAAAAATACAGCGAACTGCGTAACAGTTCGCACCTGAAATGTCTCACAAAAGGGAACAGATTTTTGACGCAGATTTTTATTGTGTGCAAATGCAAAAAAAAATTGAAACATTTATTAGTAACTATTTCCTAAAAAAAAATAAAATATAAAGATTTTAACCGTACTACGTGTAGAGTAGTTTACTTCTTACTAAAAAGAACCAGAATTTTGTGTTTTTTTTTGTCTATTCTTCTAGTTTACCCTGTTGCAGCAGGAGGACTGCATATGACCAGAGTCAATAAGCGTGTTGACAGACGAAATAATACTATCGCGTTTCACTGCCCCCGTTTTGAGGCCATCATCTTAAGAAAACTGGCGTGCGCGTAATTCGATGTTATTTTCGCACTTTGGTTTATCCCAGGGGTTCCCACAGCATGGTGCAATCGTGCAAGTCGCACCACTGGAATTTTGGGGAGGGGATTTTTCAAGGCTCAATTACCCCCTTACAAACGTCGTAAATTAAGTAAATCAGCGAAGAAAAAGGAAGAAATTACAAAAGCAAGTGAGATAATCTTGATAAGGCCTAATGTACTACTAATTATGTTAGGCCAGGTTTGACCAGGTTTTTACATTTCTCATAATTTAGTTATTGAATAGGCATACTAGAAAACCTTTTGATACTGATCAAAAGAATAACATTAGTTTTTTGATTCAAATAATTGCTTAAATGGGTTTAGTTTTTCAAAAATGTTTGGATAAAGCCCCAAGATCCACCGTTAACTGAGGGTTATTCCGTACCCCCGTATTGTGATCCAACCTACCCACAAAATCAAATTTTGGGGGATTCCAGAATACTTGGGGGAGGATTGGACCCATGGCCTTTGG
Organism: Magicicada septendecula; assembly: GCA_034769895.1. Lineage (NCBI taxonomy): Eukaryota > Metazoa > Arthropoda > Insecta > Hemiptera > Cicadidae > Magicicada > Magicicada septendecula. Next base: position 269,510,530 of record CM068376.1, read on the forward strand.
GGAGGGGAGAGGGGCACTTCTGGTTTATCCATTCTCGTTTTTCGTTGATATTTAATTCACCACCTTGACTGTAACTGCGCTACTGATTTATCTGCCATTAGTAGACCTACAGGCCTAAAATTTCACTCCCTAATACACAATAGAGTAAATATTATTTTTTACAACAACTTTGATGTTCTACAGAAGATCGTTTCGGATTATCAGGCATTTCTGTGCCTATACGTCACGCATACCCTCATGAGTTTTCTTATATTTTCAGCCAATTATTGCTTTAATGAATTTCCGTGTAAACCGTCTGTTCGCGACACAATCAACAGTGATGCAGGTTTGTCTTCATGGTTTAATTAAATGTGAATAGGTTAATAAATGTTATCAAAAGCAAGCGAATAATTGTAAATTTAAACGTTTGTTTATAAATAAAATTTAATTTTTATTATATAAATAACAGCCGTCCTATTATAAGTGTTTATTATATTATATGTTTACTTACTGAGCTTTCCTGCGACTTTTGAATTCGCTGTTAAATATGATTCTTTTTGGGCTCACGGTCCTATCTTTACATTAAACATTTGCACTCCATTGAATTGCAAAAATTAATAAATTCTAAGTAATAAATGGTTTATTACTTATAAAGAATAAATAACTTATTATTAATATAAATATAAATATTATTATACATTTAATATTTATAATTAAATTTACCTCAAGATGTTATTTTTTTTTATTTTTGGAACATGTTTCGGGTACTATCTTGTACCCATCCTCAGCCTTCCGGTTTTTTTGTCTGGTGAAGTACATATGTGTTGTTGGTTGACTATTATTATTGTGGCTTCCTGTTGGCTTCTGGTATTTCAAATTGGTTTTATTGTGTGTGATTGTGGTGTATGTGTTAGTTTTTTGTGTATTTTCAATGTTGAGTGCTTTGAATATTGTGTCATGTTTTGTATTTGTTCAGGTATTAGTTTGTTTTCTGTTTTATGTTTGTATATTTGTAAATTTTCCCAAATGTTCATTATGGTGCCTTTGTGTGGTATATGTTTTATTAGTGTTACATTGGTTATGTCTGGGAATTCATGTCCTGTGTTTATTGCATGTGTGGCTAAATTGGATTGCAATAAACACATGCAATAAACACAGGACATGAATTCCCAGACATAACCAATGTAACACTAATAAAACATATACCACACAAAGGCACCATAATGAACATTTGGGAAAATTTACAAATATACAAACATAAAACAGAAAACAAACTAATACCTGAACAAATACAAATCAATACAAAACATGACACAATATTCAAAGCACTCAACATTGAAAATACACAAAAAACTAACACATACACCACAATCACACACAATAAAACCAATTTGAAATACCAGAAGCCAACAGGAAGCCACAATAATAATAGTCAACCAACAACACATATGTACTTCACCAGACAAAAAAACCGGAAGGCTGAGGATTGGTACAAGATAGTACCCGAAACATGTTCCAAAAATGAAAAAAAATAACATCTTGAGGTATAAATATTAAATGTATTATATACATCAAGAAACGGACTGTAGCAGAAAGTGACTAAATATTAGTATATATGTAAATAATAAATAATATGGTAAAGAAAACGCAGAATTAATCTTAATAATAATGAACTTAAAGCGCGGAAATCACATTTATGTATTCCCAGTCATGTCCGTCGTAAGGAGTTGAAAGTGAACTCTTTATTTATCGGCAGTGTCAAAAGTTGCAGGAGGGACAGTTGCGTAAGCTACCTATGTATTTCATATACGCAATAAGCATATGTATTAAATTTTAGTTTATATTTATGTTCAATTTATATTTCCGCAAGTACATAGTTTCAATTGTCTTAAACTGTAGATCAGTCTTACAGAGCGTATAGGTTAAATGAGTTCTGTTTCGCGGCATCTCAGCGTGGTGCATCACGTTTATTTGAAATGTCTTCATTACTCACTAATTTAATCCTTACATCCGTACAACGACACACGAATTGTCTCTTTCTCTTCACTCCTTCCTGTCCTGTTCTTTCTACGGGTTCCACTTACGTTGTGATCTTCTTTTTATCACTTTTCACTTTGGAACTTGTGGTCGTTATTTCCATCCAGCAAGCAATTTTGGGAAAGGGAAGAGTTGACCTGAGGGGGCTTACAGAAATTTGGACCGTTCTTCAAAGGCCTAAAGTATAAATGATATGAACGAGTGAAGATAGAAATACAGTTTGTTATTATCAAAATAATAAGTTTAGTGACGTACAACCTTAAAATCATACCTGTATTTGCAGTGGCGCACCCAGGAGAGTGGTATTGGGGGGTTAGAACCCCCCCTGAAAATATGGAAAACAAATTTTGTAATCACCGTACGTACAAATAGTAAGACTATATGTAATTACTATATTCTTAGAAAAGTTTTACTATTACTAATTGATAAACTAAAAATCGGCGTAGTACATTTACCAGACATGAATCAACTGTTTTCGTGCCAACAGCGCATGATATGTAATGCGTATGAGACAGAATAGACGCGTAGTTCAGTTTTCTCCGAGAAGCCGTGGAGATTACTGAGTTCGTATTTTTAAAACAAACACCAGTTTTCATCAAAAGCGTAGCGTTTAGTTTGTTGCTATGTTTTCCTGTTTGGGGAGTGAAATGGATCGATCTGGATCGCTGTCGACTTCAGTGCGAAGAAAAGTCATAATTAGTCAGAGTCGGAAAAGAGTTTATAACGTGTACAAGTTTATTAAATCGGGAGATAAAGAAACTATATTAGAAAGAAAGTTACAGGGACCGGTAGCTCAGGCGTGCGGTATGACTCTAAGTAGTGTTTTTAGAATTATTAAAGAAGCATCAGCGTATAGGGGTGATATAAAATTTCATGATCATTCTGCTTGTGATTTCAACCACTAACACAACTTTCTTCATTAAAGATTAGAATCGTACAATACGTGTAATAAGGGCTCTTTTCGGCATTGTAGATGGCCTTATAGGTGAAGCGTAATGAGAGAAATTCTAGGAAGCAAGGATTATTTTTACCTTTTCTTGCGACATTGACTCCCTATAAGTTGCGTAGTATCCCTCCTACTGGAAAAAACCTTCCTTGTGGAGAAAAGAATGAGGAAAACCAAAATTATGCACATTCTTCCTAAATTTTCAAAACCCGCCCAGCGAAAAAAATCCTGGGTGCGCCTATTCGTGTTTGTCAATTCATTGTTCTTTTAATAATATTCACTTAAAATACGCATCTGCTTATTTATGGTATGTAACAAACAAAAATGAACTTGCTGGTAAGGTACAGTTACAATTTAAAGTAATTTTAAAGTAAAACCATGAATCTACATAACGTGATATGAATTTTCATCGTAAATATAATTACAAAACCATTCGACAATGACAAAACGATGAAAGAAATTACGTCTAAAGTGACCATATTATGGGTGAGGGTATATTCCCCTATTTCCCCCTCCGTGGATCCGAGTCTGCCTTTATCCTATATACAAGTCTGTATAACCTCAACCGACTTTTATTTTTTTTACTATTTACTGTCTGTATATAGTGTTTTTGTTCCTATATTACGATAATCATTTCACTTACTTTTGGTTTATTATAATATTTATTTAAAATTCCAATTATAGTCTTCAGTTGCATTTTTTCCGTTAAAGTCCTTGCCTCGGATTCATATATTATTTTAGGTATCACGTCCATATAAAATATTAGTAGTCTGGTTTCAATAAGGATTTCTTGCTTTCCGATAAATACGTTTTCAATACTGTTAAATACATTTCCTACCGATACTGCTTCTTCTTGCCGATACCAGTTCCGAACTTCTTCCTCCATCCTGATGACACACATACACGCGTGCGGGATGCACACACACACTCAAACACAGAATGTCTTTACGTAACATGTCCAGTTTGTAGTATTAATTAGCCTGGTAAAAACATTTTTTTGGTTAATTAATAAGTAATTAGTTAAGGTTATTAGCAGTTTTAAGGTTTTTGTTATTCTAGCTAATCGCAGATAAACACTTTACAGCATACAGGAACGTTAACCACTCAGGCAGGAATTGCTCACAAAATTATTCAGTACTTAGAAATTATTATTGTACACTAAAGGCATATCTTCTTCTTCAGCACTACAGCTTAACGTGAGCCCTGGCTTCCAATACCAATCTTATCCAAAGTCTCATTGCCATCTCAGTGTAACCCTTCACATCCATTCTTCTAAGTTCTTCTAGTACATCATCCAACCATCTTATCCCAGGTCGACCCTTCTTTCTGCTTTTATAGACTTGGGCCCACAATTTTGGCATACGCTGATCGTCCACCCACTCTAGGTGACCTAGCCATTGTATTCGTTGAGCCTTTATGAACATCACAGTATCCTCATGATTCAATAGCTCATTTATCGCCTGGTTATTTCTTCTTCTCCATTCATCATCTTCTTTAACAGGGCCATAAACGGGTCTTATGATCATTCTTACAATCCTTCTTTGTGTTTCTTGTTCCTTTTTTATTAGTGTCCATGTCTCACCTACCGATGGGATAAGTGTCTTATATATTTTTATTTTTGTGTTACACACAGAATGTCTTCAACATGTCCAGTTTGTAGTATTAATCAGACTGGAAAAAACATTTCATTAATTAATTAGTAAGTAATTAGTTAAGGTTTTTGTTATTCTAGCTAATCGTAACGACGGCGACCAGTCTTCAGTGTTCCAGAATGTGACAGTAGTAGACAGTTTTATACAGTCTGTATTTGTTTTTGTTTGTGCAGGCACAATGGATTTCTCGGACCAGTCGTCGCTGTAGAACGAAGACAGGTCCCTGTCTGTCAATCTCTCTCTCTCTCTCTCTCTCTCTCTCTCTCACACTCTGTCACCACTGATATTTCTTGATAATAGTGATAGTATGATGATGATGATGGTGTTGGGAGTGTCATCAAGTTTGTGAGTGTTCTGTTTTCTGTGCAGGCGTGAGCAGTGGGAGTGGGTTTTCCGAGCCTCAACCTCTACAGAACGAACAACTTGTGTGGTGATAGTGAGAGAGTGCCGTCACTTGGTGGTGTCAGTGCCATAAACATAACTGACTATATGCGTTAACTGAAATGAAGTTTTTTTAGTGAACTGTGAAAGAAGTGTGGTGAAAGACTCGATAGATAAAAATTCCCACCTGATAAAAAAACAAAATAGTAAATAAATTAAAATAATAAAAAACATGTCAAAATCGATGTGTTATCGACTCTGTATCGTTTACAAAAGAAACTGATCGATCCTATGTTGGTTTAGTTCTTAACTTTTGTTTCTTTCTTTCGAAATGAGAAAAGTGGACTTGTAGTTATGACGTAACTTATATAAGTTTGTATCGCCGGCGTGCTCTTCACTGCGGACGCAATGTTCAAGTTTGTATTGTAATTATGTTTTCTTATACATTGTATAATGCTCGGCATATTTCGTCTTTTAGTTATGGAAGAGAAAAAAACATTTAGTGTATTATTTATTTCCGAAACGCAAGAGTGTAAATATTTTGGATGAGTGCTGCCCAGCAATACCTACAGTATATAAATATATACATATATATATAAAAAATAGGAAAAAATAGATATTTACAATATATTTAATCATGTATAAATTGTATGATTTCAGTTTAATAAAGTTATACTTCAGTTGTATTACTTATTTTGTGTTTCCTTTTTTTAATATCCTCTTCATAGTTTGTTAAAGTGGCTCAATGCGAAGCTGTTTTTTATGATGTCAGAAATCCTGAGTTCTAGCGCCGGAGACTCTGAGTGCTGACGCCAGAAAACCTGAGTAATAATCCCAGAATGTACTTTTTTTACGAGGGTAGGTGAAAATCTCTATAGACACTAGGAACCCCGTAGTTCCTAGTAGTGTGGGACTCTAACCCACTAAAAACACCTCCCTTAATGCTACAACTGAGCAAGTTCATCCAGCAGCTACTCCTTCATGTTTCCTCCACGGGTGATGGGGTGAAGCCCAGTGGAAAATCCCAAGATTATTCTGTCTTTTTCTCACATAGAGTTTTATCATGAGTACTGACATCATTAATTCTGACTACTGACGCCCGAGATCCGGAGTAGGCCTACTCAATCCAGAGATCCTGAGTACTGTTACTCTCAGCCCTAATAATGTGAAGTCATGGCGAACCTAGAATTTTATTTATGTAAAAGCAAAAATTAATTGGAACAAATTTTTTTTAAGTTTATACAACATTGCTATCCAAAAATGTTTTGAATATTAAGCACGCTGTAAGCGTGAATTGTAAAAATAGCGTCCCCTCTCCTTGTAAGACCGTACCTGAAGCACATCTTTCTACATCTGAATACGCTTAACATAGAAGAATGAGGTATGCCTGTTGGTTTTGTAACACTTCAATAGTTTACAATTCCATACAGTGGCGATTCGAATTTTCTTAATAGTAGCGACAGGAAATCATGTATAATCATTTATTTCTTCTGTACTGTAAATGTGGAATAGTCATGCATGGTAATAACACTTAATTTCTCGTTATAAAATCCAAATTTAATTTCAAAGTTAACGTTTGTAATTCAAGAATCCCTTTAAAACTTAATTAATTTACCACATCAGTGTTGTGGATGTCCTCTTGCCGCAGGTCAGTTTACTTTCCGCCTTCTAAGAGTTTCAAAACGAGTCCTATGTCCAGCAAAACTTGCTGGTCACGAAGAGATTAGGACTCAAATAACTGCTTTACGGCGGTATGAAGGATTCGTTGCCACCTGCACTGGAGTGTGGGTGGTAACCGGACGACATGGAGAGCTTCCTGATTTTGGTGATTCACCAGCACAGTGTAAGTATCTCGGTCCATGGCACCTTGGACCAACCACTAGAGATGAGCGTATCGGCGATCCAGATAGTGATGAGTAAGAAACCGCCAGGATAGTTCATCGCCTTAGGAGCACCATTAGCAGGACGATCGATGAGTCTTGGTTTCGTTAGAGAGCTATAAAGAGGGAATTTTGATTGGATAAAACGTCCGTCCAAGAAGAAGACACAGACGATTGTAGAATATAAAAGACGAACTCTTTCGCTTCATTCGGGTAATTATGCCTGTATTGGTAAGCAGCTCGATTATTACTGCTGTCCTGTCCGAAAACGTGACATTTCGTACTTCCGTAGAATTGTTCTGTTGAATTTTGGTGAAACGTAACAGGAGTCGGGGCGATGAGTCTTTACCAAAATTAAAATTAATCGACTGTAACACTTACTTGCAAACCGGTGACTCAGTTGTCTTTGCGTTAAATCGAAATTATTCAAAACCGAAAATGAAATTGCTACAATACGTTATAATATTGAGCAGACAAACTCATCGAAGGTACAGGTGAAACTTTACATACAAGGAAGTGTGTATTAATTTGCAGAAAAGTAAAAAAAGTTGGTAGCGCAATAAGCCGGAAAGGGGGAGAAGCGAATGTTAATCCCCGTTCTTATTTCTTAGCTGTAATTTGCACCTTGTCTGGCAGAAGCCGCACAGATAACCCCTTGACAGCAGGCAGGAACGCTAACCACTCAGGCAGGATATACTCAGAAAATTATTCAGTACTTAGAATTATTATTGTACACTAAAGTCGTATTTTCTTCTTCTTCTTTTTCTTCTTCTTCAGCATTAGCCCAACGTGAGTCCTGGCTTCCAACACCAATATTCTGCAAAGTCTCCTGTCCATTGCCATCTCAGTTTAACTCCTCACATCCATTCTTCTGAGATCTTTTAGTACATCATCCAACCATCTTATCCCAGGTCGACCTCTCTTTCTGCTTTTATAGACTTGGGCCCCCAAGATTTTCTTTGGTATACGCTGATCATCCATCCACTCTAGGTAATGTAGCCTTTGTATTCGTTGCAATCTTACAGTGTCCTCACGATTCAATAGCTCATCTATCGCCTCGTTATTTCTTCTTCTCCACTCGTCATCTTCTTTAACAAGGCCGTAAACCTTGGTCTTATGATCATTCTTACAAACCCTCTTAGTGTTTATTGCTCCTTTTTTTGTCAGTGTCCATGTATCGTCTCCATAAGTAACAAGCGGACTGATAAGTGTATTATATATTTTTATTTTTGTGTTACGACTGATGAGTTTGCTTCTAAATAGTCTGCTGTTTTGTAAGCTGTTTCCTATTTGTATCCTGTCATGTATTGTCGCGTTTATGGACTCTTCATTATCTATCATGTTACCCAGGTATTTGAACTTATTAACTGCATGAAATGAATTATCCACACGAAACGCATATATCCAGTAATAAATATTTCTTTCTAGATACATTAAACGTGTCAACGTATTAGAACCGTAGGCCCACTGTTCATTTACACTCATTATCGCGTTCTGAAACGTGGGTTCTCCAAAACGTTGAACCTATTGTCAGAGAATCTACGACATCAAAAGACCTTCCAGACTTACTGACAAAATTTAATTAATCCATCCACGCAGAAATAAACGTTCAAGACATTAGTAGTCTTTGTCTTCTACAACTGCTGACTGAAAGACATATTTCCGATTACTAGAAATGTTCCGTAAGAATTAGCCCGTGTATTCGCAAAATGAATTCTGTTCGCACATGTCTACATTTTGGGGTCAACATTAACGATTAGATTTTTGGGAGCACTGTACTTTGACAGAGGGCTGAAGTAAAATAAAATTTTCATTCGAGGACTAACTGAATTAAAAATAGGATCTTCAGAAATTCAACTGCTGTTTCCATTGTTGTAGACACTTCTATTTATCCTATTATACGTGGTGAATAAGTTGCATAAGTTCAACCTTATGTGCGGGACCATTAGGCAAACTCTCAAGTTAGCAAGTAAAAAAGCACGCCTAAAATTCTAGAAGGTGATGACCCTTCCCACACATCTTTATGGGTCTGAGAGTTGGACTTTAACGAAAGGCCAGAGCAGTCGCATCCAAGCGCCTGAAATGAGATTTTGCTTGATACACTGTCGTCGACCTGTATTAATGTAGACTCTTTTGTCTAAGAGAAGTTGAGGGTATGCTATTAAGTTACGAATGTGAAAAATTGTCCGTTGGCTTTATCCATCTAAGAAACAGGATTACTTGACATGGAATGATCTTGTGCGAATAACCTGTGGAGCCTGTGTAAATTACCCGTGTCACTTTCATCATCGCTGTCATTTTAGTATGGACTCTATGATGGCGTTAGTCTTTTCATCCAGTCTTCCCTGTTCGTTTCTTTCCGACTGCTTGTTCTGAAGAAGTATGCATTTTGTAAGAGTTATACATATGCATTTGTCACAGCATTTACAGTAATTATTTTGATAATTATACGAAAGAGTTATTCGGCACTTGCGGATTTACTTCGAATAATGCAGGATCTAGAATAAAAGAGTTTTGGACAATAGCTGCACTGCTGTGACTGTAGCAAAAATGTGTAATTACACTCGTGCGACTATATGGGTCTGTGTATACGAGTTGAGATTTCCAACAGATGAAGTAAGTAGGACACAAAGCAGTAACGTGATCCACTGGTATAACTAGGAGCTCTGGATGGAGGATAAGACTAGCTTGAACGTTGGATCCCCCATCTTCCTCAGGACAAATGAAAAATTCAGGATTCTTCGCATATAATTTTATAAATCCATTTTACAGATACTTTCCTCATAAAAATTTTTGAGTAAACCAACATGACATACAACGGTTGGAGCAAATGTGGAGAAATGCTGACTTCTTGAATAGTCTATCCTGATTAATTGTTATTCAGATCAAAACGTAATAAATCTCATGTCATTAGGAATCACTTTGACTCGAAATTTGTATTCTTAATAAATCTGTGAGAATCAGACTTTCTGAAGACGTTCTGATAACCCCGATTTCATGACCCCTTTGAACTTTAATTTCAGGATGCTGTCCCAAGTATGTTTTAAGAAACTTATAGTTTGTATTAAAGTGCTTTATTTTTAATGTAAAATCCGGAAATAAAATCTTTTCGTTTTTGCGAATCGAAGTCAATAAACTGCTAGTTTTCCTGTGCAATAACGACGGTTCAAACTATATAGATATTTGGCCTAATTTTAGAGGGTAGATAGTTCTACATATCTTGGGTATCTCTTGACATAAAAAAATCAGGTGGCAATGGAAATTCAAGACAAACTAGCCATGGGAAATAGGTACTATTTTCCTTTTCTGCCTATCCTAAAGTCCAGAAACATTTCTAGAATCTCCAAGATCCAGATTTACAAAACTGTATTGCGGCCAGTGGTAATGTCTGCTTCAGAAGCCTGGATCATGATATCAGCCCAAAAAGACATGATCAGAAGATGGGAAAGAAAGATTCTGAGGAGGACATATGGATGTGTACTAGATACCGGAATGTTGCGTATGAGGACAAATGCCGAATTCTACGATCTGTAGAAGGAAGCGGACATCGTCACAGCAATAAAACAAGGCAGAATTAGTTGGGTAGGTCACTTACAAAGAATGGCAGAGGAAAGGGCAATGAAAAAGTATTAATTGAAGAACCAGATGGAAGAAGAAGAGGGAGGCCAAGAAGAAGATGGGTGGACGATGCAGATGAAGGTTTGAGAAGACTGAGGGTCAGAAGGTGGCGAAGAGTCGCAAAAGATAGAGAGGAGTGGAGGTACGTCGTTCGGGAGGCCAGTGGAGCTGTAGTGCCGTGGAGTAGTAGTAGTAGTTTGTTTGTGCGCCAAGTAAATACAATGATTTGTTGTTCTGGGTGTATACGTAGAAATTGAAATTGGAAGTAATGTGATTGTCAGAAGATAGCATCCTTATACTGGTAAAACATTACTTATAAAGATATTGAACAGTAATATGAATAACTGAAAACTGAGAAGTAGAGATTTCATGATCTTTGAACATTTTATTTCACGCAGGGGGGAAAACGAGGAAATAAGAGGGATGACGTAGCTGGAGAATGTGGCGATGCAGCTAAGAGGATATGAAGGACTGCATGCTAAACATGTTCTTTCGGATGCAAGGTGAAAAGTGAGAATGACGCCAGACGTAGGACGCCACTTGTACGAGACTGACCATTACGGAGAGAACTTACTTGTTCTGAAACTTAATAGTGATGTTTGCATAATAGTGCCCGAAACAGGAACTGACGAACTTGTTCTACTCGAGAACGATTCTACCACGGTTGTAAACAATCACATTGGACAGAAGCATCGATTTCTGGCGCGTAGTAAAAGCAAACTCACCATTACCGATGAATGAAACTGGAAGGAACAGAACGCCATTTAGTCGGTTGACGTGTATATGTGAAAAAATGCCCGCTGTCTTGCGAGGGGTTGAAGATGGTGTCATAATTACAGCCCAGTTGGTTTATATTGAAAAGGTTTCTTCTTCAAACTATCGCACTACGTATGTTATAACCAAATTGGATAGAAAAAGTTTACAAAAAGAAGTAAAAAGGGGAGAAAATGGGAATAAAGCGAAGAAGAAACAATGAAGTTAGATTACCTTGAAGTACATAACAGGCGTACGTACGTATAGGGTTGCCTTGGCTTGTTTGGCTAAGTTCGGCTTGTTTGGCTTTTTATAGTTTAAAAATAAGCATTGCTCGGCTAATTATATGCATGTCCGGTCTGTCCGAACTTTTTTAGGTTTTTTGTCTGAGAAATTTCCACGTAGTATTATGATAAAAGTATCTAAAGTACAAAGATTTTTTTAAAATATATAAAACACTTGGTACGTTTCACATATTTTATTTAACTCTGACAGCTGTTTCGATTTCATTGTGAAAGAGATGAATGAATTAAAAACCTAAACACAGGATGTAAGTAAAGGTGGTGGTGGCCATTTGTTTAGGGCGTGTATTGGAACACTGTGAGGGTGTTAAGATGGAGAGGGGTGTAGGAACCAAGGGAAGGTCAGGTGTCTGTAAAAACTAAATACAATCTGAATGCAAAATATAAAATTAAGTAAGCTAAATATAATCTGAATGCAAAATGTAAAATAAAATAAACTAAATAACAGCTTTTAATAAAGGGAATACACAGAATTCAGTTTGTTCATTTGTTAAATTTTGTTATTTTTTATTGATTTTTTAATTTCTAGAATTTCTACCAAATCCATTTGTTTACCTTTTTGTATTTTGTGGAGTAGTGTTATGTTTTTGTATCGTGTTTTATATATTTTTAAAAAAGCTTTGTATTAATATGTTTCACCAAGTGCCCAACGAGTCATCAATTAATATCGTATCTAAAGTATGATAAAAGTCCCTTAAAAGCTACTAGATTTGAAAAAAATGTACGTACTAGTTTTTTTATTTCCATTCTTTCTCTATGTTTAGACCTTTTATGTATTACTCTTAATCTCTAGACTATCATCAAGGTCGACCCTCTCATTTATGCGAAGTGGTATCGCCAAATCAAAGAGGCAGCCGTAGACTACTCGTGAACAAAGAGCCTATCAGTGGCACCACTAGCCGTTGGTTCGATTTCTAAGAAAATGTAAACATCTTGTTGGGTTACATTTATCTCTACGTCGGCGTTGCATTTGTGGTCTCTTGAAACTTTTGAAGCCGTCCGATAAGAAACTGTTATTCCTATTTTCTCAAATAAAAAAGATTAAATTTATTTAACAATAAAAGGACAAAGAATAAAGAATTGAAAGTGGCGTGTGGTCCTTAGATGGCCAATACAAAAGTTATTCGATTTCTATATAACGATGATTACACAGCTTGTCTTTGTTTTAATTCATATGTCTTATCATGTTTATATGTGCAGGCCCCTTTTATGTACTCGCGCGACAAGATTATCTGCCGCGCGTCATTTTGCGTCGCGTTTTGTAAACGATAAACCTATCGTATGTACGAAACAGTTGATGTTTTATTTTTTAATACGTGATTGGCCTATACAGGGTGATTCATGAAGATATGCAGAGACTTTAGGAGCTCATTCTACATGTAAAAATAAGAAAAAAAGTTCATATAAACATAGGTCCGAAAACGGTTCGTTAGCGAGTTACGGCTCACGAACCAGTTCGCCCTGATTTCAGGTCCCACGGTAAAATGACCCCATACTGAAATTCGTAGGGTATAAAGTGAAGGGTAACCTTCATTTAACCTGTGAAGGAACCACATCTGCACTCTATCTGGAAGTGGAATATCTTCCAAGAGTTCCATCAGAGTCGTTTGCAGAAAATGTAAGTATTGTCTTCCATTAAGCCTTGGTGGTAAGAAAAACGGGCCTAAGAGATTATCGCCCAGAAGACCGCACCACACATTAAAGGAAAAAGTATGTTGGTCATGTCTTGGTGGGTTTTTGTCTGCCCAAGTGTAGGTGTTTCGAAAGTTTACAATGCCATTCCTGTAAATTGTAACTCTTTTCTGGCCCATTTTGGTCTGTTTTGTTTTTAATTAAAGTCAAATTTCTTAAATTTGTCCTTACTTTTTATAGACATTATACATATCAGTTTTCTCATAATTAAATTTTATACAAAGTTAGTTAGACATTTTTATTTGTTTATTAGCAAATTAACGAAGTTATTTTATTCCAAATCTAAAAATGTGTTTTTTTCCATTCCACTTTTTTGTGTTTTACCCAGTTTTTCTTAAAAACTAATTAAGATAGAGGCCTGGTACCTCTTTTATTCAATTTTTCAGATCAAAAACTATAAGAAGCCACCAAATATACCCTTCACTTTATACCACACGGATTTCAGTATGGCGTCATTTTACCGTGGGACCAGAAATCAGGGCGAACTGGTTCGCGAGCCGTAACTCGTTAACGAACCGTTTTCGGACCTACGTTTATATGAACTTTTTTTCTTATTTCTACATGCAGAATGAGCTCCTACAGTTTATGCATATCTTCGTGAATCACCCTGTATATACGCAAGCACCTAATATCGAACAAACATAATAAACGCTGCTTTGTAATGTAAAAAAACACTGCTATGCGCCTTCTAGGGTACAAGTTCCGGCTATTAACAGCCGTCAGGATTTCTGGTTTTTGATCTGGCAATCCTATACGTGAATAGCCAATAGTTTTCATTGTGTTAACGGGAAGACCGTTGTGGAGTGTTAAGTAGCTGTCAAGTATGGATAGATGAACTGTATTACGCCGTACAAACCGACGTGGCAGAAATTAACTACTGGGTTGCATACTTTCGCTTGTTGCATATATGTCTCGTAAACAGACGGTTTTATATATATATGCAAAGATCAAATTTGCAACATATTATATATATATAATATAATATATTATAATATATTATATATTGCAACAGATCAAACTTTATTATTCTAATAAAGATATAGTGAGTGTGTAAAAATCACGAACAAGTCTATTATGGAGGAGATGAAAAATTATTTATTATACACATAAATATTGTTTTAAAGATGTATAATATATTTTAAATTGTCATGTATTGATAATATAAATAATTGTTTGCATTGTTCGATAATATACAGTAAATCGATTTTACTTGGTTGCTGCAACGTCCTCCTCTCGTCTCGTCGCTCCCGTCCTGGCGTCCTCTTCTTCTCGTCGTCCTCTTCTACAGCGTCACTCCTTCCTGGCGTCCTCTTCTACAGCGTCACTCCTTCCTGGTGTCCTCTTCGTCCTGGCGTCCTCTTCGTCTTGTCGTCCTCTTCTACGGCAGGCGGCTCCAGCGGCGATATTTCAATTTCTCGTTGTTATGTTTGCCTGCTAACATTAATTAATTTCTTCATAACTTGTTCACTCACAATGATTATAAATTTCACTCGTACAGTTTATTATTAATTTATATTTTATATTTTCTTAATCTCAGGATTAATCTGGGTATTACTTAATGCGGTGCGTTTAATGTACACCTTCCACGATATCTTGAAGTGTCTTTAAGTTCCCTAAATGGATATCTTAACTTACACGGAAACAGCACTGTATTATATTTTAAATTTTATCTAAATATTTTACCCACTCGGTTCTTAACGCGAAACTTTGTTAAGAATTACCACGGTTTATTTTATATATGATATTTCGACGTTCGTAAGAGAACAACTCTCTTCACCGGACACAACTTCCCCTTGCAACTTCTACAGACAGACTGTGTCCATCCTAACTCTGCAACGTATGAATCTCACTGAATTTAGTGTAATCTGATAGGCAAAGCCCAAGTCACATGATTGATGGAACAAACAGATATACAAATTTCATGAAAAACTTTGTATAATTTAGCAAAGTCCTGCATGGAAATTATCTACAAATTTTATTACCCTATCATTGATAAGAGTTACAATTGAGTTTTTCTTTACTTAAAAAACCATATATCTAAAATAGTTATGAACCTTAGAGTATACAAAAATTGAAGCTATTTACCTAAATAATTCCTTGTCAAAGTTTCACGTCAATCGGTTAACTACCTCTGAAGCTATAGCGATCACAAATTATCACACCCGCACACGCGCACAAATTCACACAAAAAATACATGACAATATAGAACACCTTTTTATGAAGAGTTTGGTATACCCTACATGCTTATCCATTTCTAAATACAAAACTTACGACTAAAAGACAAAATATTACATAAAACCAATTTAAACAAGAAAATGCTCGTCATCCATGTGCTCTGATATAAACAACATAGCTTATCATCCTGTGTTCTGTTGCAATATATATATATATATATATATATATATATATATATATATATATATATATTATAAAGTTCTTTGCTTGCTCTTATATTTATTTTTATTAATATAAGGAGATAAATGGTTGTTTTGTGAAGTGACCTACCTGCTATGCGTTCTTGCGACTTCTTCCGACTAAGGGCTTAGGAGTTGGTGTTTTGAATTCGCAAGTAGGTTATTTCAGGTGTGCAAAGTACTGTTATAGTTATTTTGAATAGTTTTGTGATGTTGGTAGGCTTTGTAGTACAGCAGTAAAATACGGTGGTGGATAAAATTGGAGTTTATTACTCTAATAGGACATATGTATGAAAATCTTATAACTAGAGCAATCCTTACATAAAAAACAGTAATTTGTATCTTGTACGATGTTTTCTGAATGGGTATTAGCATTCAGAAGACGAGCTTATTATTTTCAATTGATACGAGTTATATTTTTCATTAATTTCAAGAATTTAATTTTAAAACAATTTAATCTATGCAATTTTCAATTCTTTTGTACTTTCGTACGGATTTTATTACTTTAGATGATTTAAATACTCTGAAAATAAGTTAGCTGTGATCTAGTTCAACGTGCTTTCATTTACTTGTGATTGTTTCACGTATACTGCAGTACAGGTCTCTAAGTAATTCAATGTTAGTATTTATCTAGCGCTTGTTATATACGTCGAATTCTTATCTATTGATTAGTACTTAAGCTTATACGTGTTATACAGATTATCACAGTATGAATGTATCTTATTAATCTAGAGTCTCTGTTTTATTGGCATCTGAATCAATTTAGTTTTACAATGATTTAAAAGAAAAAGAATAACCTTTTGAGAAGTTTATAAATTATATTTGACTTCCCTTGTTCTGAAGATCGTGATGAGGTGCTCCCGGGGTTCCTTGGGTTTTCTGGTCCAATCTGCTAGTGGCGATGATTTCCTCTGCGTCTTGGGTTCCACGGCTAAGAGTTCGGGAATCAGCAACACTCAGCTCCTTCTGCAACTGTTGATGGCTTAACGTCTGTGGTTTTAACTGCTGCAACTGCGTAAGGCCCCTCGGTCCGGTATACGCTGCACTCCTGGTGTGTGTATCTCGCCTTGGGTTGAGCTCCGCTTCGTCAATTCTTCAGCTTGTACCACGTACTAGACGGCCTCGTTCTGTTGTACTCTCGATGTGCCTTCACGTATTATATAACTGATCTCTTTACATGCGTAAGTCAACAGGTTAATGTTTTGAGCTGTACGCTTGTTTGTTGAAAAAAGTAAGAGTATCGTAAGTATACGTCTTCACAGGTCGAGTCATTACAGTTGAGTGCCTGTGTTCAGCCCGAATCTAACGCTTCGTTCAAATTTTTTGAATAATTTGATTGGCTGAAACACCCCCCTTTTCCTTGTAATTCAGCTCATCTCACTTGTGTGAACGAAAATAATTCTCACAGTTTGAGAATTGTTATTAGTCTTAATATTCTTAAAAACACCGGATTTCAAATGTCGGACAAGGATGTCATGTTCCAAATTGTATTGCGATTATCTTGGCTGCAAGCCAAGTTATGTTTATTCTAGAATATACATCTGATTGATAATTTTTATAACTATGACATATTCAAAGCTCTACCCCGTAGCTCACTCACTAGGGGAGTTATTAAATAAAATTAATAATCTCTTTTAATCTTTAATTATATGAACTGAAATTCTCACACCCTATTACTAATATTTCGGCAAACATTTTGGTTATTTTGGTTTTTGCCTATATTTATCGGTTTCCGAAATATTAATAATTTAAAATTAGGGTGTGTCCCTAATTGTTATAACTGTATGTGGTTACGTAATGCCACCGGACGCTGCCGTTGGTCACTATACAATTCATTTGAACGCTCGCTACTGCACGTGGCGTGATTGTAACGGTTTCAATTTATTTTAACATTGATTTTCAAAACTCTTTACATATAACTCCAAATCTTTGAGATTCGGTCAAGTTATAATATATATATATATATATATATATTGCAACGATACGTTTAGCATAAGTATATGTATCAACCCCTGACTGAGGTATGATAGCATACGAAAGCACGTATGGAATATATAAGATGTACATAATAAAAATAATGTAATAAATATACGTTAGGTATAAGAAATAGTGTAAGAAATAAACGTAGTATTTAATTTTAAATAAATCAAATGTTGTAAGTAAGCATGCATATGGAAGCACATAGCTTAGTTGGTTTTTAAACGTAACGAAGGGGAGAAAATGACACGCGCTGACCGGCAGAGGTGACGTTAGAACGACATGCGGCCGCCTGTGTATCAGTCTGCGTGTGTGTGTATGTGTACATGTGTAAACGACAGACAGGCTGAACTATGCAAACGAGGGTGGAAGATTTTACACAGTTTTTTTAAGTACTGAACGTGAACCAGAAGTCACACGAATCAGCACATATGTAAAAACATAGCTGACGCCTGGCGCTTCAGTTTGGCGTTATGTGGTCATTAATCGTGGGAACCGTTCAGACACCGTGTGAAATTTTGCCATAACTGCCATAATTTAAACAGCGTTACATTCATAATTTGCATAAACAAAGTTTAATATTATACCGAACGATTGGTGAAATAATATTAATAAAAAAGTGTGCGCTTCATAGAAAGACGCGTAGGTTGAATGTAACGATTAAATCGACGCGCCGACCTGTTCAATGTTGTCAAAACAGTTTCCAACAGGAATTTCAACGACGGCAGCAGTATAAAAGCCCAGCGAGCGACACATTCTTTCTCAGATGATACTCAGATCAAGCTCAGATTGTACGCGACATGCACGTTTCTCGATACCGTACATTTTACAAAGTTTTAGTAATGTTTTAAACAGTATTCAATAAACTGAAGTGTGATGGAACCGGAATTACGTCGGTGCAATTATTAATGAGCACGAGTGATTTAAAAAAAAAAGACTATACTAATGAATCTACGAGCGTTGTAACTACGATGAAATTCGAGAAGTCTACATAGAACTTCTAGACATCTACGAGGGACAAGATAAGAAGTGGAGAGGAACTAGACAAGAAGACGAGAGGACTCAGGGACAGCACATGCACACATGCAGAAAAATGCAGGTGAAGTCAGACATTTATTTAATATTATAAATGACCCTGAGATCTATCGAATAAGCTCTAGTTTCCATATACAAGTTTACAAAGAAATTAATATATTTTTAAATTTGCATAACGAATAAATAATTGTTCAAAACGTAATTGAGAATAGAGAATAAACTGTAGTAATCTCATAAATAAATGGTCAAGGAAGAACCATATTTTTATTATATTTTGTAATTGATTAGATGAGTAATTTTAAATATGAGAGTTACGTAATTAGAAGATTGTTAATTAATTGAGACATTAAATAATAGAATCAATTAAAGTAATAAATATTCTATGTTAATATTTTAATAAATATTTAATTAATTAAAAGTTTTATTAAGTGGTATATATTAAAAACCACACTTGCAAAGACAAAATGAATATTAAATTTTATACGTATTAATCACGTTTTTATAATAATTATATGTGTAATATATTATATGTCTGTGTAATATTTCAGGTCATATATGATTTATGTATGTGTATACTATGTCTTAGAAATATAAGAAATAAGATTTAAACACGTTATAAGTGCATTATATTCAGATTGAATATAAGGGTTCAAATAATAATTAACCCACACTAAACAATTAATAACATGATAATTAGAAATTTAAAGAATAAATCAAATGAATAAAATGAATATGATTTTATTAAAACAGTCGTACTAATTTCACAACCAGTACTAAATCCTCTGTACTCTTTACTTGTATTAAAACTTATAACGTTATTCACGTGCTTATCCACACTCAATCAACGACCAAAGCCTGCGACCCAGCCGGGGAACATCAATGTTCCCCGGCTATACTGCAGAAGAAGAGTATACCTCCGAGACGTGGGTAAGTGCGCACAAATGAGTAAGAGCATATGTGTAAAAGTAAGTGTCTAAAAATAACGTTGTAAAGTAATTGGCGTGCCCAACGGTGTGGCCCGACACGTAGAGAAAATAACGTGTTGCAGAGAATAAATGTTAATTATCATTACAAGTAAATGGCGCCCTGGTAATAAATAAAGTCTAATAAATAATTAGCACAAATATTGTAGAAAGAATTAGTAGTCAATTTATGTGATAAATAATATTACAAATTTTAAATTAAGTTCAGAGAGAGAAAGAGTTGTGAAATTAATACTGATAAATAAAATATAATTTAAATAAAGAAATATAGAGTCACGGTGGACCAATAATTAAAAATATAAGTCATATAACGAATCAGTTAGGACACCGTAGTCTACAATAATAGCGAAGCAACCAACAATGTACTTCGACACGATGTTTAAACGACTTCTAGAGGTGTTGAAAACGAATAGTGCGGAACTAAGTACAGAACTAAAACTCAATTAGAAAGTAGCAATGAAAAATTGGAAAGTAAATTAGATAGTAGCAATGAAAAGT